>JAYKQN010000007.1:22210000-22810000 GCA_036785175.1 Eupleurogrammus muticus | reverse complement strand
TAAATTAATATTAAGCACCTTTTACAGTTTAGTGTGTAGGCTCATACAAATCACACAGTGATCTGAGCTAGCATTTCAAACTGTTTTACCACCTTGCTATAACCTGCACCTCTGGATGCTTCACATTCACTTTTTATGATCATCAGCTCATCCAAGGGGGATTAATGTACGGTTTGATCACTTAATAGATTAGTTGCTCGGTTCATTAAGTGGTGTGAAATGCCCATCACTGTTTCTAAAAAGTTAAAGATTCAACCTAAACTGTCTGGTTTTTTTGTCCAAACCAACAGTCCACAACCCAAAGAGCAGCAGTTTACTGTTACAGTTAAATTTATTATATTTAAAATCTAAAGAAACCAGAAAATAATCAGAGAATAGAATCTCTAACCAGATAATTTGAATATATTCGTCAAAAAATGACTAGTCAGTTATCAAAATAGGTTGTATTATTATTATTAACTATTATGTTAATCAAACAAATCGTTGCAGCTCTACACATGGTTCACACATCTGGCTCCAGGTGTTGGCTTGACAGCTGATAAAGATTAGCAGTCTCTGCCAGGTAAAGGGATTAAAACTCCTTCATCGCTGTGTTCTAGCAGTTTGCTGATCATGACCCGTACTCAATGTCTGTTGATGTCGGGACCCCACGGGGTAATTTTAACGTAATCGAGGACTGGGGTCGAAGACCCGTCGGCCATGTTAAAGCAATATTTATCCTGTAGGATGCTGGGAAGACAGGGACTCATGGCGGCCTCGCTGAGGCTCTGCCGCCCGATAACGTGCGATACTGTAAACCGCTATTACAGATAATTACAGGGCTGTGGCAATGATTATGGACGGCTCCATATAGTAAAATAAAATTTAAAATTAAAAAAGTTTATGTGTATAGTCCTATGACGATGTGGCTCTTTTTGTCACGGCTTTCATAGTTTTATTATGCAATGGTTTCATTCTATAGCGAGGCCGACGGGAGAAGTCTGGCTGAACTTTACCTCAAACAGAAACAGTATTTAAAGGGTGGAAACGTGCTGTAGATAAACGGGACAAAAGGCAGAGGGAAATGTAGTGACGACAGCTGCACTTCCTGCTTCAATTACTGCGTAGTCTCCAATTTAACAAGTGCATGCTCAGTAATCGTCTGCACTCTCATATACTTCGTAGTCGTCTCAGCGTTAGTTTGACAGAGGTGTTGGGATAAGTGGTGTAATATAAATTAATCACGCTATCATGTCGTTTCAATAGCCAACTAACAATTACTAAAGCATTACATGAGTATAACTTGGTTTATTTTCTCATCATGTTTTAAACTTTACTGTTATTTAGAGACAGTGGCTACTAGAATATTTTTGCTGTTTTTTCTATTCATCGATGGTGTTTGCGTACATGTGTGGGACATTTTTTGGGATTTAAGTGGAAGTTGCTCTCTAGTTTTAATCCAGTGATCCTGATGTCAACTCGAGCATCTCTCTCCCAAAGCTCGAAACTTGATTTTTTTTTTTTTTTTTTAGATGTTGAATTCTGGAGCTGAGCTTTTAACGAGGAATAAGTAATTGACAGAGGAGTGAGTTTCCACCTTTTAGAGAGGAAGTTCACCTTTGTGACACCAGATGATGATTTTCTGGATTTTCAGCTTTGGGAGAGAATCGTTCATGACAACAAATTATGTTTGAACCAAGATCATAGGTTTAAAGTAGGTGAATTCTCTTCTCATTTGGATTGTGATGGAATGTTTTATTGTATGAAATCTGTCTTCAGGAAAATAAAATACTAGGCACTATAACACCCTCATGTTAGTATGGTTTTTTTTTCTTTACCTTCTACAGAACAAATAAATGATGGAGCACCATTTATATTTCTATTATGCATCAAAAGGAACAGGTTTGCACTAAAAAGCAATTTTAGATCAGAAGACTGTAGATAAAATGTCAAATCAATTCTATTTGGATAGCCCAAAATCACAAGTCCTAGAAATATGTTTAATGTGGGCAGAGAATGACATATCTTGATCAAAGATGACTCCAAGGTCATAAAATAGCTCCATCACTGGATATTGAATTTCTCAGGAGTCAAGAGCACAATAACATTAGTTTTGTCTAAAATGAGTAGCAGAAAGTTTCAGGTCATGCAAGATTTTATATCTTCAAGATATGCTTGCAGTTCACTAGTTGGTTGGCTTCATTTGGCTTTGACAGGTACAGTTGTGTATCACCTGCATGTGAAGATTAATCAAAATTTCCTAATAATTTTACCTAATAAGAGCATATAAAGGGGGAACGGTATGGTAAAATGTTGTACTGTAAGTAAAATAAGTTTCTGTTTAATTTTTTTTTTTTCAACTTTAAAAAAGTGTTGCAATCAAAATGGATTTGATTAAAAAAAATTTGCTCTCAAATCAAACCCAATCTTTCTTTTTTTTTTGCAAATCTTTTTTTTGTGTGTGGACGAAAAACAAAAAACAATTCCAAAAAAAAACTTACCAGTAAAGAATATTGACCAAATTCCAAACAAAAAAAAGATTAAGTTTTTAATTTTGCAAACAAGATAACTGGTTATTATTTAATTTGATTGGATTAATCAATCGCTCATTTAAATATTTTATTATTTACTATTTTTACTAAATAATTCTGGATCTTTTCCCCAAAATCATTGATTTGATTGCGAACATGTACTCTTTGATGCTTAACAATTTAAGCGTCTGTCCAGCTATTAAACTTTTCAAATGAAAATATATGGCTGCATATTCAGAGGAAAGAGTAGAAGTCGTTTTTTTGTAAATACAATTTCTACAGGAATATTTGTGAATATTATATCATGTAGGAAAAATGGTAAAAAAAAGAGTGTATTTCTGTCTTTCTCCATCAGAGGTCAGTCACAGACTTTCACTGATTCCCTCACTATAACAGGTGGAGATGAGTTATCGTTGCTCTAATGACATCAGTGAAGAACAGTCATCTATGATCAAATACGACCTCTAAAACGGATCGATCTCATCTTCTTCCTCCATCTCAGCAGAATACATCTTTGAGATGTTGATTTAACAAGAAATCTGAGGAAAACAAAGGACAATGCAATGCAAGACATATTACAAATGCTCAATTAACAAGGGAACTAACAATTTTTAATCACTCAATTATTTTCTTATTTAGTCTATAAAACAGAAAATATTTGAAATCTCGAGTTCCCAAAACCAAAGGTGGTGAAGTGTTTGTGCGACTCGACCATAAAAAGTTGACGTGTCATTTGTGAAGCAGCAGAACATGTTAATAGCTGTCCTCTTCTCGTCTATATTTTCTATTTCTATTCTATTTTCCCAGCTCTTCCGTAGCCTTGTAACCTCGGTAAGATCATTACCAGGAATCAAAATGTCTAGATGCAAATTCACTGGCACCGTCTTTGTGATTTACACTAAGAATTGTTACCTAAATCAAGATGTTTTCTATCCACTGAAATCATATTTCGGGTCAAAAAAAAGGAAAAAATCATAACCAACATCATAGCCAATTTTTTTGTTGCATTTTTTGATGCCACAATATACTAACAGAAACAGACTGAACCTCTTTAAAACATGAGCTAAAAATAGGTTTGGAATTGTCTTTGCTATTTTTCATTTTAGTGTCAAAGGACATAACTTAATATTTGCTAAATACTGTAAACAGTTGTATGCAATTAATACAAAACATGATTGACTCATAAAATCAGAATATTCAAGCAGTTGAAAAATATTTTGCAAATGTTTTTGGTTTTATTTTCATGTGTCTTTTTTATCTAAACTTTATTTACACCTGTAAAACAGCTCAGTTTTCGGTGTTGCGTCCCAGGAAATATCGAATGAATACTGAAATAACAAAGAAAATCGTAGTGCTAAAGAGATTTTAAGACACAACTGCAATTGAATTCAAACCAAATGGAACAAGATGGATGTTACAGCCTCTGTATTCCATAAACTGACAAAATATGCATCATTCATTCTGTTACAATAATTCACAAATAGGCGCACATGATCTATTTCCTTTTTTTTTTTTTAAATATCAAAAACACCACAAAACTAGTCTCTGTCAGACATTCATTATTGTAAAACTATGTAAATTATTTAACATTTACAAACAGTAAAAAGTATTGTCGAGTAGACAATAATACAATTATACAGCCATTTGAAAAAAAGAATTAAAATAAAAACACCCCAATCGCTTCGATGGAACATTTTCGTCTTTGAATTCACAAGTTTCATGACAGAAAGGAGCAAACACAGCAGCGTGTTCTCTTCACTGAATTAAAAAAAGATTGTGATTGTGTTCAGATTGTTCTGTTGTTTCAAATTTTCATATAAAGAGCGTTCATGCTGTTGCAGGTTTATCTGTTTCTATGCTGATGACTGTGTGCTAAAAAGAAAATGTTCCAGCGAAGTGAAATAATCTCATAAAATGTACAAGGAACAATACAAACATCGATTGTCGTACCTAAGACGTGAAGTATTACAACTAACCTGCACTCAAAAAGTCATCAAAGTTTGTGACACTCATAGAAGTACATTATATATTAGATTTCATAGTAATAAGACCTCTAAAAATAACACTATGCTAATCTCTTTACGTACATTTAGTTGTACCAATACTTGTTTAAGTAGTGAGGCAAAATTGTCAAAATAGTTTCACAATAATGTGCATTTTTCATATCAATGATTCTATTCTAAAAAGTATCCTGACACGTAAATGTACTGTAGGATTTAAGTACCTCAGCGTCTGTCCAGAGGTCGTTTTGTGCTGTAATTCAGTGCCACCTGCTACATTTAATGCATGTAAATATTTCCACATGAACGGTAGAATCCGACAGGGTTTTACATTCAAAACATTCAAGGGTATTAAAACCTAAGGCCAACAGACAATAAGTTTATTCCGTATTCTGTAACATGACATGGCAGATGAAAGTAGCTTCAGTTTTAACATGTGAGGGGAAAACATTGTTCAAACATTTAAACCTAAACCTGTCTCATCAATTAAATCGAGTGCAAAGTGACTGGAATATTTATGTTGGGAACACTTTGTTGCTGTTATTTGATAATTAATAATTGATTAAATACATTATTAAATGTAAAGGTGTTTATTTTTAATATTCATATCTATCTATCTATCTATCTATCTTCCTGGTGTAAATATGTTCATTGAAGAGAATGTAGAAGACACTCATTATTACAAGAGCTGCAACTAACGATTATTCTGATAGTCTATTGATTATTATTGAAACTATTGATCGATTCAACATTTTCTTCATAATAGATGGCAATTAATCACTTAATCAGTGTAGCTCTAATTAGAATATCACCGTAGTCAAAGTGTTAGAGTATCTGATTTATTGAACTTGAGGATTGCAAATGAGACTCGATTAATCTATTGATAATTGAAGTGATAAATTGATTGATTTGTTCCTGATGTATTATGCGTTTATTAAAATGTGCAAATTCATAGCAGCCACAAATAAATGTACTAACTGATCCAGGACTTTTCTTTTCAATGTGCAAAATAACACGCCTCATCCAGTTTGTATATTTGCCTCAATGAATCTGCAGGATTTCCCGCAGCGTTTTGTAGGCCGGCTGGTTCCCTATCCAACTAATGCCCCCTCCTCACCTATGGACCTCAGGAAATCTAAGGAGCAGATTTGCAGCCTAAACTTATTTAAACACATATTACAGCAGCATGTGCCCAGGTCGTCGTCCCCCCACCAGGTCACCACGTCCTCTAACATTTTGTGGGGGAAACCCTGCATTGTGCAAAAATACTGTGAGGAGAAAATGTCCTTTCTGATTTTTTAAAAGGAAGATCAGAACTCATCACAGCAAATTTCGTATTATCAAAAGTCTCTAAATGTTTTATCCTTGAACATTTTCAGTGCAAATGCTGTTCTGTAATAAAAATTCATATCATAATACACACCTTCTGATTCAACTGAATAAGAAGGAAGGCGTGTCCAAACTTTTGGTGTGTACTGTGTGTCACCACTGTCTTTTTCTAAAGGATTATTGCTTTGTGTGTGGTGATGACACAACTTATTAAAATGTGAAATTATTGGACAGTGCATCGTCGACGAGGACGAGAACAATTGATTTGTGTTGCAAGTCGTGTTTTTCCTTCACTTCCACCTGCCATGTCATCATCCTGCTGTTTTTGGTGATCACCCTGTTGATACGTGAAGAACTGCTGTCAAACACTGCACTGTACGGAGAAAAGGAAGAAAGTGCTACTGATAAAATAAAAGACTGGAGCGTGTTTGTGTAGTTGCATGTTACAGTTTGTTTTCCTACTGGATCCTACAGGTGCACAGAAACTCTCACAAGAAAAAACAACAACACCGTCACTCTTTGTGTGTGTGTGGTTTTTTTGTTTTGTTTGTTTTTTTTGTTTTTTTTTTGCTTCAGGACAGAGGACGTGTGGTAGATAGGTAGTTTACTCAGCATGTCGCCTGACAGGGTTTGACCTTTGACCCTCCGGCCTCACATCTGCCCAAAGAAGATGGAGCAGAGCAGGAAGATGGCGTAAAGGAACAGCAAACCCAGCCCCAGGCGGCGGTCCAGCCTCCAGTTGTTCAGGTGGACGCTCGTCACCTGGGAGGGACAAGAAAGGAGGAGGCGTGGTGTCAGGAAAACAGCTCCATTGACAAAAGAAGAATTTGCAAACAAAAGATTTGGCAAAAAAAATAATTGCACTCAAAATAGAGACATTTTCCACAAAATGATTTTACAACCAAAAAAAATTAAAGTGTTTTGTTTGGTTTTCCTCTAAAAATCTATATTCTAATTACTATATTTTTTAATGAATAATAAAGACACAAATTTAACATATAAAGCAAAAAAACTAACATATATTATATATAATATGATAATATATATATATATATATTTTTAATTGCAAACTTGTTATGTTTAATGCATAATATAGAAACAAGTATAACTGATACAGTAAAAGTGATAAAATCATCTTTGACAACATTAGCTGAGCTGTAAAATGTCGGTAACATTTTTTTTTATTACTGATATAATGGAGTGTTATATGTCAAATGAAGGTGAAGCACCACATATTTTTAGAAAAAAAAGAAAAAGTTCTCATTTAATCAAAAATGATGATTTTCCTTTCAGATTTACAGCCAGAGGATGTTTACATTAGAATAAAACCAGGAGCAGGATGGAGGCTCCACAGTCCACCAGTGAATCTCAAACTGAGTTGAATGGATCTGAGTCATTTCACACCAGAGAAATCAGTGCAACTGTGTTTTCACTCACCGTCAGAAACACAGATGCCAGCAGCAGGACGACGGAATACACCAGGCCTTTATTATTTATGGAGACCTGAGGAAAAATAAGGCACAATGAACCTACAAATCTGTGTTTTTGCAAAAATCTCTGACTCACACACACACACACACACACACACACACACACACACAGACACACATCCAGACATGAGTGACCCAGGAAGACCAGCGACAGAAGGAAAAACGTGTTTGCATACTGATGATCCGTGGTCCACCACTAGGGTGCGTAAAGCCCAGGGGAAACCCAAACCCAGCAGGATGTCAAAGATATTGCTGCCTATGGAGTTAGACACGGCCATGTCCCCCATGCCTGAAAAGAGACGGGAGAAGTGACAGGGATGCACCGAAGAGAGCGAACGGACAAGAGGTTCACAGATAAAGAGGTTGACACTTCTGAAGGAAAAACCCCAAACATGTGATCTTATGCAGTAGAGCTACAACTACTGGAACTTATCCATTGATTAATCGATTAATTGCTTGGTTCATAAAATTGTATGAAGTGCAAATCACTGTTTTTCAAAGCTGAAGATTCAAAATGTCTTTCTAAAATGTCTTTTTTTGTGCAGACCAACAGTCCACAACCCAAAGATCATTATTATTCAGTATTATTATTATTCAAAGATCAGTTATTATTATAATATGGAGGGAGTATGCTGTTAAGGGAATTAAATAGAAGTTTTTACCTTGTCGAGCTACAATCAGACTTGCCATGCAGTCCGGCACACTGGTCCCTGCTGCCAGAAACGTGATGCCCATAATGTAGTCTGGGATGTCTAGTGTGTAGCTGATGATAGTGACCTGACACACACACACACCAGTATTCGTTAGAGCATAAACAGTTCACATATGATGCAAAAAGATTGCATACATACAGTTAAACTTTTATAGATTGTTATAAGAATACATGTGTTTATTAATCTACAAGGAGAATAAAATGATCAACAAGGTAGAATTCTTTCTCTTTACAGTTGAAAAGTTCAAAGATTGAATTTAATGTAATCAAAGTTGAAAACAGCACACATTTTTTCACACGTTTTTCACACTTTTGTTATCTTGAAAAGATATTCAGTGCAGAACAGGTTAGATGCAGCCACAATAACTATTTAATTTTATTTTTTATTTATTTTTTTTTTACAAATATTAGTTTTGTTCAGATAGAACCTTATTTGAATTGTTATTATTGACAATATTTGTTTCTGTGTAATGGAGCAAATTAGTTAAGTTAAATCGCAATTTTGGTAGTCTATAATTTGAAAAAGCAAAACATTAAAAGGTTGTATAAATTGCACTTTTTTTCTTAAGAAATCTCTCCTGTTTTGTACGTTGAAGGTAATTACTCCTGTAAATATTTATAACATATATCATTACAATAAAAGGAGGAAAAATGTGTGGTGGTATTTACACTATGCAAACATTTTTACCACTCCAGTTTGAGATCAAATGTTAGATTTTCAAAATAAAACTAATTTCTAAATAAAAAAGCACATTTCTACATATCTGTCTGTGAGGCCTACGAACTGCACAGCGTGATTTGGATGTTGGTGGCAGGTGTTAACAGCAGTTTCTGGGGTGTTTCCTCCTTACCATCCACACCATGAGGTAGGAGAAGATGGCGATCCACAGGGTGGAGGCCACGAACGTGACCATGAACCAGCGGTGCCAGCGTGGCAGGATACAGTTAGGCACAGTGCAGTAGAGCAGGAGGCCCAGAGGCCACGTGATCAGCCACTTGACCCGCGCACAGCAACCACCTGCAAAACAACCAGACTCAGGCAATTAGTCCTGTTGGTGATTCAGACGTGGGATTCTCAACCTGTTTCTGACACAATCCACTTAGGAGGAAGAAAATGTTCTGATCCACCGTCCCGAAAAAAAGGGTCCATTTTGAATTTTATCGAAATTTTGTGACTGCCTTTTTGTGCAACCTCAAATAATAGAATAAAAAAAATGGAAGTCACTCATGGAATTAGTCTAATTGTTGATTTATTGATCTTTGGTGAAAGACAATATGATGTCTTAAGTCAATTCCAATTCTTTACTCACTGAACATTATTTGGTATTTTAATTTCATATTCTGCTTTACAAACCACTTACTAATCAAAACAGTTTTTCTCTTGAACCCTGAAAGATTCTCGCTGCCTTCACATTTTTGTGAAGCAACAGGAAGATTTTTGTTTTCGCTTTGTACAGTCATCCTGTGATTGAACCTTTTTAGCAGACCATGTTTGACACCCCTGATTGGATGCACCACTAGTGATTGACTTTCTGTCTGGTGCCATCTGCTCTGATCTGCTTCACAAATTCACTTACGACTTAATTACTAAATGACTTTCAATGGTAACATGGTCAAACATGGCTCCCTGACTGGTTCTGTGAATAGTTAAATATTTAAATCTCACCCGGGATGCGCACAGGACTAAAAATCGCATCTTTATCCTCCTCTTCCTCCTCTGGTTGGCACAGCTCCACCCCCGGTTTGCCCCCCAACTCTGCGTCCCCCGACCCGGGTCTCCCGCCCCCATTCTCCAGACCGCAGGATCCGGTCCTCTTCAGGCTGTTGCTGGTGGACCCAGGTCCAGCCTCAGTGCTGCCGCGCTGGTTCTTGGAGCTCCGGATCAGCCTCTGTCTCTGTGAGAGGAGACCAGGTGGTTATTATGTTAGGATTCAACCCATTTTTTTATCTCCAGACCAACAGTCCTCAATCCAAAGATTATCAGTTTACTGTTATAGAGGAAAAAAGAAATAAGTAAATAATCAGAGAAGAGAACTGGAACCAGAGAATTTGAACATTTTCTCCTTAAAATTGATTCAGTTCTCAAAATAGTTGCAGATTCATGTGATAGTTGTTGGTAACTAATTGATTAAACATGTTGGAGCTCAGCATCAATAGACTTGAATGGGGAAGCAGAGAGTGGGTTGTTCCACATCAGTGGAACTAGCTGCTCATTGGATAAATGCTGGGTTTGGCCCCGCCCATCAGACACTGAGCATCTCTGAGGGTCTATGGGTAGTGGGCGTGGCCTCATTGATCATGATAATCTGTCTGAGGTGACGTCTTCTTTTTATTGACAGCAAAATAAGCAAATCAGTGATCTCTAAATATAAGCCATGCCCACTAGAGCGTTTTTAAAGTTTCATTCATGAAAGTTGATCATGAAACTTTGCGTATCATCTCAATAGTTTCTTGTGGTGTTGTGGGAGTGTGTTGAGAACCTCGCTGATGAGCATGCGTCCTGCCATGGAGAGCCGGGTGCGAGGAGAGAAGTGTGGGGTGATCATGATCCGCAGGCCGGCTTCGGAAAAGGACAGCTTGTGGGGGTTGAGGATGAGAAGCTCGTCCACCATGATGACCGGAGGAGGCTCCTGATTGGCTTGAGCTGTGGACAACGTTTGCAGATTTTAAACTTGGTCACAATTAAAACAACAAGAAAAAAAGCTGTGACACATGGTGGTGGGGGTTCTGACCTTTGTTGAGCAGCACCATGGAGGTGTTGCAGGCCAATGCTTCCTCTGCCGTCTTGTCGTCTCTGCGGGCAGCTGACCCGAGGCAGCACGGCCCCGCGGTGCTGAGCTGACGTGTCACAAACGTCATGAGTGGCGAGTTAAACCTGCGACAGACGGATGGTGTTTAATGATGTTCCTCAAGTGTTTGATAAAACAGACTCTGAGGATCAGCTCAGAACTTGGCCTAAAAATTCCCAGTAAGGAGATATCAATTTGAGTCATTTTAAGGATAAATCTTCTCTTCTCTGATTTTTTTTTACAGTTTTTCAGTCTTCTATAATAGTAAACTGATGATCTTTGGGTTGTGGACTGTTGGTCCGGACATTTAAGATTGTTTCTTAAGCTTTTGGAAAACACTTTCACCATTTCATGACCTAAGAATTCATTATTTCATTAATCAACTGTCAAAACTGTTACAGTTCTATAAAAGAGAATAAACTAATCAGATTTGACAAGGTAAAAGATTTTGAAATTTTCTTCTTAAAAATCAAATCAATTACCAACATAGTTATCAAGAAAGTTAATTTATTAATCAACTAGGAGTGTAACTGAATGAATGTGAATACTTTACATAAAAAAGAACATGAACCTGACTTAAAAGTGTCCTACAATATGTGTGAAAACTCCAGTCCTCACATGCTGATAGTTTTATTGATTTGCTTGCATGTATTTTTCCTGCTGTTGACTTGATCACTTCATGTGTTTGTATTAACAAGGGTAAAATGACTCCGCTCATATCAGTTTCTAACACTAACGTTGTTCTGTAAGCTCCAACCTGTAGATTTTAATTAACTTATCAGTTAAGTATTATAGAATATCTTTCCTCCTCTGCTTGAAAAACTAGCCCTAACTTTCTAACTCCTAAACGTCCTTGGATTTTACCTTAGCAGCCCTCTGAAGACCTAAGAATCTTTGGGAAGATCTTTTATCTTTAGTAGGATTTAGTCTTTATGTTGACGTTTCTTAGTTTGGCTACTATCTCTAATCTTTAGTATTTCTGGTCTGTAGTGAACTTACTTCATGATTATAATGTAGATCCCGTACATGGTCATGAGCAGCAACGACTCCCACCTGCAAGTAGAATATTCACATTAAACTGAGCACACCTAATATAGCAGTTTAACATTTCTTTTTGGACAATGTTTGAATTTGCTTTCATTTACAACACCAAGTGTGTGATATGAACCATTAATTACATTAAATAGAAGATAATAAAAAGAAATAATAATAATAAATGAAATTATTAAATAAATAAAGACATATGCATACATATATAATAAAGAATCTCATGTATTAAAATATCCAAAACTGAGAATAGAAACCAAGACGATGGTTAGAAGACAGATTTATGTTGTCCCCTCCACTCATATCCCTATGTTTTCTCCTATAATTATCTTAAAGTGCATTGTCTTTCTAATTAAAATGTGATCATTGTTACCAATGAGTATTTAACATTTACTGGTGCAGACTATTATCTGTCAAAGTGTGAACAGTTTTAGCAAAGCTACATGGAATGTCTTGTATTTCTGTCACCAATTAGAGAAAAAACTAATTTTTATTCACAAAATGTGATGAAATTTGCAGGATTGTTTTGTTGCAAATCTGATCAAATCCAATTTCAAAGGTTCTTTCATTTTACACAAAATAAAAACCTTTAATCTTCAGGTATTTAACAGTTATGTACTGTATTTTGTTTACTAAATACCTAAACCAAATTACTATTTTTTTAAGATTATGTTTTTTCATATAAATACACCTTTGAATGTTGCTTTAGTCACAGACGGTTAAAAATATCTCATATCTGAATTTTTCAGATGTTTTTCTGTTCCTTTTAGGAATTTACTGTATTCATCCACTGCTTTTCTTCTCCTTTCTTAAAAGTACAAACACAGTACTACAGCGGTAAATGACAAGAGGAATAAGCACCAGCATGAACTGCAGAAAGTGCATCAAGGCTTCATGGACGTCCAGAACAAACGGAGCAAACAGCTGTTCCCTGAGCCTGGAAACAGGCTGAAAGGCCATTCCTCCGCTGCACATGTGCAGGCTCATGTGTCAGATATATTCAGAGCATGCAGCCATTTGGCAAAGTCAGCTACAACACAAATCTGCCTTCGCTCAGAGAGACGGCGGCGAGGTGAAATACGGCGCCGCGACCCCGGCTCGGCACGCTGCCATTCAATAAACGCTCTGCCCTATATCACCCGTGAACCTGCCGTTACAGCTGACATTAAGTCCAGGAATAAATCTACAATTTCATTAAAACCACCGACAAAGACAAAGGTCAACGGGACAGAAAACATTCAGCTAAGAAGCTGAATAATAGAAAAAAACAAAGAAAGGAATCAATCTCCGCTTCACGTGTGACGTACATTACACGCCGTTGCCACATAGAAATACACACACGTATTAAACTAATGAAAAGTCGTTTGTTATTTGTTGTTATTTCTCTTGTACACAACAGGAAACCAAATCGTTTTTTAAGGCTCCGCAGTCACTGGTTGTTGAACTGGTCGACGCGATTCTTCATGACAGAAATTACTTCTTTTTCCAAAGGTCGTGACACCAATGGTCTTGACAGTGGTGGACATAATACTCACATAATACCTAATAGTAGAAATTCTGTCATCTAAAAATACTTAAAAGTCCTGAATTCATAATGTTGCCTAAGTAAAAGGGCAGAAGTATTATCAGAAAAAGTAGTAGTATCAGAAAAATGCAGTTAAAGTATCAAAAGTAAGTACATATGATTACAAAAACATCAGAACACTTTGATGTTGTTTTGGAGGAACACTTTGTGGATTATCAGTAGAATATATTAGATTAAGCAGTATATTCATATATTACATGCTTGTTTAATACACATTGTACAGCATTTTGTATACATAGTGTGTAATACATATACAAAAGAAAAACATTAAACAGTAAGAACATTAATATATGTTATTTTATGTCAAATCTTCATGTGAAAAGTAACAGATGAATGTATTAAAAAGTACAATATTTCCCTTTGAAATGTAAGAAATTAAAGTAACTCAGAACTGTACTTAAGTGCAGTACTTGAGTAAATGTACTTAATTACTTTCCACCACTGCACACAGAGCTTCTATGGAAACATTTTTTTATATTATAGTAGTAAAAGATACTTCCAGAGCTGTATATATTTAAAAGAGTTTTACTAGAGTAATAAAATAACAAAGTTACAGTTGTATTAAATCACTGTGAATCTTTGAAATGTTTTTCATCTGCTTCAGTATAAATGTGAGGAGTATTCCTTTTACTATTGATTGTAAAATGTGATCCAACTGCCTTTAATCAAATTTCAGACAAAGTTTGAAGAAATTTTTAAAACAAACAAAGCGCCAAAATTTAAATTAAACTGGTTTATATAGTTATTATTTAGGAAAATGATAAATAAGAGTGAAATGAAAAATTTCGGTAATTTTGGTAAAGTGTGAATATCATTAAAAGTATGGGAACTCACCAGACAACAATTGCATCATAGATAACCTAGAGACAAAGAAAGGTTTTTAAAAGCTTCATGTGAGAGAAGAGTAAAAGGTAAAGGGAGATTTGTGTCAGCTGAGAGTGCAGCATGTTTCTCACCATGATGAGCATGAGGACAGCCAGGATGTAGTAGGCAGAGTCTCTGAACAGGGACCACCAGGTCAGAACCACGGTCTGCAGGGTCAAACCAACACTAGTTCATGTGTCCGTTCATAGCATGCTGCCCAATAACCAAACTACGAGGGAGGAGCGGTTTTCTGTTTGATGATCGATCAAATTTACCTCATTCCCAAAATAAAATATACATATGAATTTTACATGAACTAAATTCTTAAGAAAGAATCCCATTTCTTTAATATCTAACTGTAAAGATAATTACTATAATTAATTAATATTTATTACATATGTGTATTTTTGTCAATGTATATATGCTGTGGCTCTTGTTTATTGTAATTATGTGTATATATTTCAAAACAATTTTAAGAACATGTTTACTTGCTCAGTAAAAACAGAAGTATAAATTAAAACGAAAGCAATTCTGCACCTGGCCTGCAAAGATGCCGCTGAGGCCGATAATGACCAGGATGTTGAACACGGCCGAACCCACGATGGTTCCCACGCCGACGTCTCCTTTAGTGATGAAGACGCCTGAAGGTGGACGGAAAAAAGGTTAATACGTTTTGTGAAGCTGTGTTGTTTACGTTTCATAGCT
The DNA here is from genome assembly GCA_036785175.1 of Eupleurogrammus muticus. Lineage (NCBI taxonomy): Eukaryota > Metazoa > Chordata > Actinopteri > Scombriformes > Trichiuridae > Eupleurogrammus > Eupleurogrammus muticus. Next base: position 22,794,969 of record JAYKQN010000007.1, on the reverse strand, counting down.
TTTATTTTTTATTAGTTTTATTGTATAGTCCTCTGAATTTCTTCAATATAAAAAATAAATCTAGAAAACAGATAAATTTGACTGTTACTCTGTAAAACTGTAGTTCTCACCCTTTTGTTTGTTGTCCCCCCCTCAAATTGTATATGTTGATTATTCTATATATATCTAGTATAACGTAACAACGAATTATTAAATAAAAATGTTTCATCACCTTTATTTGAACATCAGGCACTTTCTTATTTTTTAACGCAAGTTAAACATAAAAATACGTAAAGTAAAATTGCCTTGAAAATAAATAAATAAATAAATATGAAATCTAAAAAGGAACCTGCCTTTTTTTTCATAAAACTCTTGTAATATTTACCACAATAAAACTGGAGCTGCTTAGAATAAAACCAGCATTTAAAGTTTGAAAATCTAGAAAAAAAACCTTTATGAAATCACCAGGAATATTAACTACTATCATGTTTGAGATAAACAATCATCAAACATTATCCTCATTGCTTTTAGCTGTCATTAAATTTTGAGATTATATATATTTCTATCATTTCATAAAATTGATATATGATGGAATTGCCAAAATAGGTAAATATTCCTGTATTTCAGTTGAAAATAAATGACTGAATTGCAATGTGCTTGGTTGAGAATCACTGCTTTAATGGATATAAAGTGCTGATGAAAAGCAAGGAATCCATATGAGGTGTAATTTAACTCTGTTGACATCTACTGGATGACTCAGTTACTGCAGAGGGCGAGACGACAATTAAAAAACCCTCCGTTTAAATGTCCAGAATGAGTGAAATGAGGGCAAGCTCTCAGCCTACAGACCGATGAGGGAAGTGAAAAGTTCCGGAGCAGAACTTCCTGCAGCCATGAACGTGGCCCCGGCCACGTCTTCACTGAGGTGCAGGTTCTGAAAGTAAAAGGAACAAACAAATAAAACACCCGAGGAGGCTGTAAAAAGTTATGAAACGGCTCATAACTGATGTAATGCGATTTTGACGTGTTAAAGAGAGGCTAATTATATCCCCAAGCGTGTTCTCTCACCTCGGATATTTTCTCCAGGGAAGGGACGAAGTAGTCATCACAGACGATGGCCAGAGCGTAGAACATGTAGATCGCCTGAGAGCCAGAGAGAGGACAGACACACACACACACGTGCAGAATAAATCTGTTGTGTAAGCGTTGGCTTGTGCTATGTATTATACAGCGTGGTGATATACAGTACATCTGCTTATAATAACGTCAGATCTCCGCAGGACGAGTGGAGGAGAATAAATTCAAGTAAAACAGAGCTCAGGTGACAGGGGAACACTCACACACAGAGCATGAAGGACCACGGCTCCTTTCTTCCTCTGCTCCTTGGTGAAAATGTCCTCCGGAAACTCATGGATGGCTGCAAGGAGACATCCAGAGTTCACTTCACAAGTATATACATATATATTTTCCCAGATCTTAAACAGACACAACAATGTTTCACAATAAGGAGAATATGCTGAAACAAATTAAATATACACATTATGTGTGATATTTGATTTAAAAGTGCCCCACCAGGTATGGGATGTTTTTTTTTCTTCTTACGTAATATATAACAAAGGTTACGTATTGTTCTCCTACACTTCTATAAAGTGTCTCATTATAGTATGAAATATACAGTATTATAATGTTTAGGGTTGCAACTAATGACTTCTTTGATAACCTATTATTCTATACTAGAATAATTAATATATTAGCTGTTCGATTTTATAAATTGTTGTAAAATATCAGTGTTTCCCAAAAACCTAAAATGTCTTTACTTGTCTATGTTGTTAAAAGTGTTATATCCATTATATAGGTTTGCGAATTTACTTTATTTGTTTTGTCATAAAAAGAATCTATTTACTATACCTTTACTTAAAATGCAAAATTATAAATTTAACAATTTATTATAATTACTACAGACATAGTATATTTGAGTAATTTTGTAATTGTTGAGTACATGAAAGATTATAAATGTGGTTTAACATAGAACATTCATGGCCGTCCTCAAGTGATAAAAGTAAAGTTTACAGACAACCTGCCACTCTCAACAGTTTGCAGCAAACATTTCTTCTAGGATAGAAAATAAAATGGTAATTTCAGCAATTTTCAATGAATGATTGTTTACGTGTATGTTTTAACGTTAACTTGAGGTAAGCTAACCGTTCGCTAGCTAGCTGCCGTTCACGCGGGTGCAGCTAACTCTGGAGAGATACGGGACGGTGACTAATAATGTTTGGTAAGGTGAGAAATTTGCAAAACTTTTGTAAAATACAGTTTTAAAAGCATTCATCAGGTCTCTTCAAATGTACATTTTGTGGTCATGTTGGTTTTTTGTTATTTAAAAGTCCATTTGTACCATTTATTTTTACAAAAAAATCCTGATTTTTGACACAAAATGAAAAAGAATGATAAATATGAAATATCTACCTAGTATATAAAACTAGTTGATGTCATTAATTCAAAACCTTTTTAAGAGAGTTAAACCATTTGGTAGCAAGTTTTTAGGGTTACACCAAGTTTTTAGGCTTGTAGCATTGATACCTTTTCACATTTATTTAGATTTTTCTTTAATTGAATTATATTCAAGATCAAGGACTGTTAAAAAATACAAAGTAAAATATATAAATAACTAAATGCATCATGTTGCCAAAGTTAATGAATAATTGTGATCTCACTGTTGACCAAAAATACTTGCAGTTCCGTTTGTAAGGAGCATCCTTAGTCTCAGTTCATGTGAGTTACGTTGCATGGTTTGAAATGAAATCTACAGCTGTTTGGCGAATTAGTTGCTGATCACAGCCATGACATTTACATTTATTACCACATGGTTATATCATTTATTCTTGTGTATCCACATTTTGTGTGTCCATGCTTGTAATAGAAGTATAAATGTTTAATAATTTTTTTTTTTTAATATCTTTTTATCTTGTTGTTGAAAATGTTGCTATTGACAGGAAAGTCTATTTATGCTTAGTGTAGGAGTCTTGAAATAGAGTAATGATAACTTGTACAAAAATGTATGCTGTATAGTTTATTCACTAGAAATACCTTCATCTAACCAGAAAAGGGATTACATTAGACTTTTGAGTTGTTGTTTTTTTAAAATACAATAGAATTAACCAGAACCTGATAATGTCTTGTTGGATATCCAACAAGGCGTTATCAGTAGTATTAATTTAACACAACTTGATTTTAAATGATATCATTAGATTAGATTAGATTAGATAGCTCCTTTATTGTCCCACAGTGGGGAAATTCACATGTAAAGTAATACGATAGTGTTTATTTTAGTCAACTCAAAAAATGAAATCTCCTATGTCACTTTTTTTTTTTAAGTTAGATAAAGGCATTAGTTTATACAGTGTAGATAAACAGTCCACAACCCAACCCAGTTTACTAACATAGAAGAATAAAGAAACTAAACAAACGAAAATAATCAGATTTAAGAAGTTTGAAACAGAGAACTTGGACAGTTTTTTCTTAAAAATGACTCAAATCAAATAGCAAAAGAGTTTGGCATCAATAGCAATGAATAGTTGGCTATTTTATATTTGATTAATTTCCAACTATTAGTTTAATCTTCAACTATTTTGATAATTGACACATTTTTATTCTGGGTTTTGGATCAACCAATCATGTTTTTTAAAACAATGATTCATATCTGGCCACATCTCTTCACTTCAGAGTACTATGAGAATGTTCAGGAATCAAAATAGAGCTGCAAAGATTAATTGATTAGTTGTCAGTCTTTATATCAATGGCAAATTATATTTATAATCGATTTTAGTCATTTTTCTGGTTTATGTTTAGTCTTCTATAATAAACTGATGATATTTGGGTTGTGGACAGTTGCTCTGGACAAAAAAAGTCATTAACATTTTACACAATTTTAGGAATCAAAAACTAATCAAATAGTCATTAATTGCAGCCCTGCTGACATTTTCATAAACATTTTGTAAAAGTAACAAGCCCCAGATTTGGTCAGAATTAAGAAATGTCAGAAGACCTACACAGATGTGAGTGAATGGTTCATACAGGATGATTTATCTGGACCTGCAGAATAGAGGAAATTTAGGTTTCTGACACTTGATTTAAAATGTAAAGTTTATTATTGGTGCCACCATCTAGTTAAATGTACCAAATAGAATAATCCCTCCAGTCTCTTGATTCCTCATCATGTCAATTACAGCTACAAGCTTCAGAACCTGCATTATCATCATCATCATCATCATCTTTCTTTACTGTGCAAAACATTTGGGACAAATAAACTAAAGCCCCTGGGCTTTAGTTATTGATTATTATTATGGTTATTGATCCCATGTTCATCATGCTGTTTGTCTGGTTTCAGGCTCCATTTCTAACATCGCTGTGCATTGTCATGTCGAGACGAGTCATCTCGAGCCGAGCAGTGAGACAGGAAGTGAGGAGGAAGTGAAACTGGCAGCTGCTTCTTGTTCTTTCCTCAAGTGTAAGAAAAAGGAAAAAACTGTTAATGACAGCTTAGCTTGCCTCTGTCCCCCCCAACACACCCCAGACGTTACAAAAGAGCCTCGGGAGTGCGGTGCAGCTCCCAATTTACAACTCGGAGCTGTGCTGGATGAATTTAAACTACTGGGGGGAGCTTGCAGCTATTAATAGCTCCTGTGATGTGTGAGACAACAGCGGGTCGACAAGCCGCACAATGAGCAGAGAGCAGCCGTCACCATGCCGCACACTATGGTAGCTGGTTTGTTCTGTAGGGTTCGGTCTGGATATGTGCTGCAGATATCTGGATAGTCAAAAAGAACATCCTATACATACCTATAACACACTATCCATAATTGTCATTTCAGATATTCACAACTACAGTCTTCCGAGGATTAATGACGTCACTTCTTCTATTAATGTGTATGGGGTTTGTCAGAGTACGGATATGTACAATTCACCTCCAGATAGCCACTATGTAATATACTGATATCTGTAAATATATAAAATGCACCACAATTAAAGATATCTGCATGTCCCTTTTCAGATTAACTAGTTGAAATGAAGTAGATTTCTATATAAAGTTGTAGATAATGTATGAATTCAAGTTCAATTCAAGTTATAGATATCTCGAACTCCCCTCGATTAGAGTTATTTGAAATGAATTACAGCTTTAACACTTGCTTAAACGCCTTCACTTTTGCGTGCGCTGCAGCAAAGCTAGACACGTCATGCATTATGTTTGACATATCTCTAACCTTCACTGTGCTGATTAAAAAAAAAAAATCCTAATTACAGATATCTGCAGTGTTCATTCAGGATGTGAATGATGCTTCAGAGACGTCATTGCAAATATCTGTATTTCCGTTGTGTCTACAGTCAAAACTGAATTACAGCTATATGTGGTCTCCACTAGTCACAATTACAGTTGCCTGGAATGAAAGATGCAAACTATTCAAAATGTAATTATGACTAGTCAGAAAGTCATTGTTGATATCAACAATGTTAATTCCAGACAGTCAAATGTAGCCTCTAAATGTGAAAATGGCTCTCACCGCTGCATGGAAACTGAACAGCAGCCTGTGGAGTAACGCAGGCTCCTCGTGATTGGGGATCTGAGATGTGATCTCTGACACGGCAGAGTCAGCGAGTGAGAGGACGAGGCCATATGGTCCCGAGGAGGGGGGACAGTGATTTGGCCAAGTTTGAAAATGTAAATGTTTGTGCAGTTGTGTTTACATATCCGTGCCTGCCAAAGTGAACGATTGTGCCGTGAGCTGGGTCTCGTGCATTCTCTCACTTTCTCCACAGCGCTGCGCTGCAAAAATTCAATAATCAGGCCAGACAACCTAATAACAGTTGCATTATAATAGCAAATATATGCAGATGATGAGTTTTCATCTGCAGACTTAAAGCAATTTAACAAAAACTTTTGTTGAATTATGTTTAAAACACATGCATATTTAACTTAAAATTAACACTTTAATGTCACATAAAATCTAAAATACTGTCTTTTGTCTAAAAGATGTCTTTTGTATTCTGAGAAAAATGATCAACGGTCAAAATGGCTTTTAAAAAATGTATGCAGGTTAAGATAACGGTGATGGGCTAAAGTGATTAAACAAATGTATTGTCAGTAATTTTTTTGGAGCCAATCCCAGCACATTACAGATGAGAGGCAGGATACACACTATACAGGTGGACTAATTATTTTAAGATTGTTGTTTTAAGAAGACCAACTGTACCATGTATATAAGACATTTTCACCCAGTAAGGTTTCATTTTGATTTATTTCCGTGGAAATGAGATTTTGAGCCGGCAGCAGGTGGATCTGTCTCTGTTTTCTGCTCCTCAAAAGAATTAAGGGGAGAGAAAAAAAAAAAAACTCCTGCCTGCTTAGTGCCAGCTGCTCGTTCAGTAAATCATCACGGCTTATAGCATGTAAACTTTCGGTGGTGGTGGTGCAGCGCGGGAGGCCGAGCAGCGCTGGACATGAAGCCTCTCTGTCCGCGTCCGTCAGGCCGATCAGCTGTTTGTGAGCTGATCCTCGGTCTTGTTTGTTTCCTCCTGCTTCTCCTGTGTTCTGTGTCTGATCCCCCGACCGCCTTCAAACCCCCAAAAAAAACACAGCGCTCAGGTTATGATGCTGCTGGTAGGAAAAAAGAACCCAGACAGACGCTATTGGGGGGAAGTTGCTGTGGTGAATGCAGTCACCATGGCAACGCTCTCCCCTGGGGGGCAGCAGATTTTTTTTTCTTTCCCCCCTTTTTCTTTTTTGATGGGTGGCAGTAGGAAGCCAAAGGCAAGAGGATTGCATGAGCAGTGAGAAAGAGGGGGAGGTGAATATGCGTTTCCCATGGTTAGGGTTTGTGAAAAATGCAAAAAAAAAAAAGAGAAGTGACAGCAGCTCTGGACCGTAATGTCTAAAAATATTTATTTTTCCTTACAAACCCTCAGGAGAGGTCTGAGAGAACGAGGGAGGGGGGGGCTGACACACACAGAGAAGGAGAAGGGAGACACAAACAGCGCTGGTTTACTGAAGGCTGCTGGACAGGAATGTGCTTTGCCAGGACTCTAATGCCATGGTTTCACAACACTCAAACCACAAGCTTGAAAACACCCGGGTTTAAAGATGATCACACATCTGTAACTTCCCAAATCAGAGGGATTTGATCCAGATGTGCCATCGGCCCGATAAAGTCGGCCAGTTTTGTAATCGGGAAGGTTGTGCGGTCTAGGCTCCGGGTTGATTTACAGCCACTCTGACAACGCCAACATCTCAGGCCGCTAACACCGCTGCTCTCTGCGATTTGTGTCTTTTTTTTTTTTTTTTTTTTTTTTTAACTGACAGATCACAATCTGCTCCCACAACTCGCTTCACCTCTGATCCAGTTCCGGCTCTCGCAGCCTTCACGTGTCTTTGTTTCCTTCCTAACTGAAGTTCCCTCTCTAAGAGATAATCCACAAGCGTAAACAACGCTGTATATTCCTCAAACCTTCTCACAGTTACTGAACGCGCTGCTGTTCCATGGAAACTTAAAGGACATTCTTTCATGTGCAGCAGGGTGCAGACAGATGTTAACCAGAGCTGATTCACCACTGTAACTTATAAATCATTCATAGGCGGGTAAAACATTAAAGCAAGGGCAATTATTTATTAATAAGACAAAGAAGATCCTAAAGTATCACTTTAACTTGAAAAAACTACTAGTAATTATTCGTAGATAAAGATAGTTGTCCTTTAACATGTAAGCAACTCAACATAAATAAGCTAACATCCTAATTTTTCAGATGGTAAAAAGTTTAAAGTTCTATCCTAGCATGTTAGCTTGCTGTCTGGGCGCTGAAAGAAATGTCAGGATTACGATCCATCCTTAGGGGGTTCTGAGTGTGTGTGGCTAAATTTCTTGGCAACATATTCCTTAGTTATTGAGAGATTTCAGTCCCAACCACATGTCGGCTCTCAGTGGTCCTGGAGGACTAGCCCCGGGATCACGGAAATCAGTAGGATCCGTTCTCTATGAACGAAGAATGTCTGTGATAATGAGATGTTTCTCCGGACAAGTGAAGCTGGTGGTGCTGGAGGAAAGTACAGAGGATCCCACAAGTTCCTCCTTTAGACACTATGAATATTGAAATTTCATGGAAATCTATCCAATAGTTGTCAAGCTATTTCGCGAAAAGCCAAATGTGTCAAAGGAAAAGTCAAAGTCGTTAGGGTTCATCCTCTGGACACTATGAATGTCCATGTTTCATGGAAATCGATCTAATATTTCTCACGATATTTCACAAAAATCTATCCAAAAGATGTCAATGTATTTTGTTTAAGCGAAATCTGTTGAGCTGCTGGAGTTTTAGAAGAAAAAAATTGGTGTAAAAGTTGATAATATTTGTCCTGTGGAAATGATTAATATATATTTATATATAAATTTCATGGAAATTCATCCAATACCGGTCAAGATATCTCACTGAAAATCAAATGTGTCAATCTGCTGAAGCCAAGAGGAAAAAACAGATATCAGAGTTTGTATAAATCATCCTCTGGAAACTATGAATATCCACATTTTATGAGAAAAACATATTCTATATTTATCAAGATATTTGACTAAAAGCCAAATGCCCCAAAGGAAAAGTCAGGCATTGTTAAAGAGTTTAACACCAATGAGATTCATCCTATTGAAACTATGAATATTTAATGGGAATCTATCCAATAAATGTCAATACATACTGAACAAAAGTATAAATGCAACAGTTCTCCATACATACAAAATAACCATGTCTCTCAACTATTGGTCACAACTCTGTGATAGTAAGCACTTCTCCAGGTAATCCCTCCCACCTTACAGGTATAGCATATCAAGATGCTGGATGGACAGAATAATTATTACAGATGTCATTAGACTGGCCTGTACAAAAGGCCTCTGAGGGGCTCAGAAAACCAGTCAGGATCTGGTGTGACCACCATTTGCCTCATGCAGTGCAACACATCTCCTTCATAGGGTTGATCAGGTTGTAGATTTTGGAATGTTGGTCCACTTATTTGTGAGAAATATTTGAGAAAAAGGTTATTTTGTGTATGTAGAAAACATTTTAGATCTTTGAGTTCATCTCATGAAAATGGGTGTGTGATTATATTTCTGTTCAGTGTATTTCCCTGAACTCAAAGGTGTCAAACTGCTGGAAGTTTGAAAGGAAAAATCAAGGGTCAAACCTCTTAGGATTTATCCTCTGGAGACTAAAAATGTCTCTTCTGTGAATCTAATGTAGTTTTAGGGATGGTGTTGATGGAGAATGATTTCTTTTTTGGTAACATCTTTTCAAAAAAGAGTTTTCAAGTGTTAAAGGTGATGTATGAAGAAGTTCAGTTCCCCGTGTTTTGCTCCACTGAGAGTATGAATCCTTATACGTATTTTGACAGGGTCCAGACCAGTGAAGCCTGTGCAGCAGATACAATCTTCCAGTTCTATTTGCAGTGCCGAGGGAAGATTTCACAAGGCATTAGGCCTGAAATCTCTGCTAAGTGGAAACAGCGGTGATGTGAGGCGCTGAGCTCTGTGTCCGAGTCGATGGGCTGCAGGAGGATTTAACGGCGTAATGTTATCGATCAGGGAGGCTGCAGGTGTCCTGGAGTCCAGATACACTATCGATCGTCATATCATGCCCCAGATGAACCAACATTACTGTATCAAACACACAGATCATCAAGGCTGCATTTTTCATGAGTAACCAAAAAATAAATATTTCATCCAGGTGTGTAGCATTAATTAAATCATGCATTTGCTCTTTGATTTTGCTTCCCAGTGTGAATAAAGCATGAATGAGACAACAGCAGGACTTCAAACTGTTCCGACATTATTAAAAAAAAAAAGTAGTTTGGAGGGCTTGGAAACAATATAAAACATTTTTTCTCACACTCCTTAACCTCAGAATTTGAGTAAATGCCTTTCGCAGAAAGCATAACAAAAAAAAGAGTGAAGGCAAAATCCAACAGTCTCTGCTTCAAATTTTCCCCCAAACATCGTACGAGTAGAAATAATGGTTGAATTAGCTGTGGTTTGCCTATCCATAATCTGACCTGGCCTGATAAAAGTCTAAAATCATTTGAAGACAATTTCAGTAAGATTATCTGCCACCCCCCAAAAAAAAAAAAAGGAAGACAACGACTATGGAAAAATACTATTCTGAGCCTCTCAGCCAAAATAAACAACATAACAAGCCTGTATGAGCATTTAAATCATTTGGATGCACCCGCCTTCCCCCTCCGCTGCTCACGGCTCTATTTTTAGCTCCTTTGCTTTGCACTTTTAATGCTTGAAAGACAGAATTGTCTGGGTTTCAAAATTTAGCATTCAGTTACCTAGCAACGACGGCCTCAGTGGCTCACCGGCTGAGGGCGGATCACGCCGTCTCCATCTCGTTAAGGAGTGGAGGGGATGAAAAAGACAAGAAAGAGAGAGTGTCTGGTGCCTGGAGGTTACTGCGCAATATCACCCCCAAGATAATATCCCCCCCGAGGTCCAGGGAAGGATTTTTAATCACACTTATGCAACCGCCGTCAGGCGTCGGCGTTCTGCTGGGGGAGGCCACGGCAACCTGTAGGACCTATTTTCTAGGAATAAAGAATGTCTGTGAAGGTGTGATATTTCAATTGGACAAGGGAAGCCGGTGGCACTAGAGGAAGCTTCGGGGAGTTAAAAAATCTGTCAAATTGATCCCCTGGAAACCACGAATATCCACATTTCATGGTAATCCATCAAATAGATATCAAGATATTTCACTAAACGCACAATATGTCAAAGGAAAAGTCAGGCATCAACGTTAATAAGATTCATCCTCACCACCCACAAATATCCATATTTCAGGGAAATCCATCCAATAGTTGTCAATATAATTTACTAAAAGCTAAATCTGCTTGAGCTTTAGAGGAAAAATCAGGGATCAAAGTCAATAAGATTCATCTTCTGGGAAAACATGGATATCCGAATATGGAATTCTATTCAATATTTGTCAAGATATTCCACTAAAAGCCACATGTGTGGAACCTTATTCTTCCTGATGTGTCTTGTGGTACCTGTCGAGGCGTTTTTTTGTTCACCACAGCGAAGCATCAACCTGTGAAACACTCGCTTCTTTGTGAGATAATGACAGAGGTCTGTGTGAACTCAATAAGGTTAAATGAGTTTATCAGGTGGCGAAACACAATAGGATCAGTGGTGGGGAGACGGCGTTTTCTCTGCTATGTGTAAAAAAACAGATCTCTAATTTAAGAGGATGTGTGTTAGACAGACACTGATGTGCCACTAAATGCAAATTCACTCAACATTTCAGATAAATTGTTCTTGAAATAGACTTGTGCATGTTCAAATAAAAGCTAAATATACCAATATAATAGTCACTGAGCTGTGCTTTAACTTTACCACTATTAAAAAGAACATGTTGAACAAATCATAGAGCTCTTCTCTTATTTGAGCATGTTTTTTGGAAAGAGGCTACACTTCTATAATAAATGTCTTGATAGTTCAGTGTAATAACATAAAATCAGAGCTGCAACTTTTATGATCAATATCATTAATAGTTTGGTTTACTGTACATATATAAAACTTAAAAATGGCTGAGAGATGGAACTGTATCATTGGGTTTGACCAGCATCAATCTTTCATTCTATCTATCTGTCTATCAATCTATCCATTCATTGTCCTTTTTCACCCCTTCCTTCCTCCCTTCCTTGTATGCCTTCTACTCCATTTTCTATCCCTATCCTTCCCCCTTCATCCATCTTCAAGTCCTCTAGGTATATATATATATATTCTAAAAATATATGCGAAGCCTGTTTCATTCAAACCACTTTTGAAAACGAGTGTGTGTGTGTGTGTGTGTCTCAGTGGGCAGAGAACACTTCAGGACTGGACAGTCTGCTCCCTGCATGATATTTTATTAGCATAACTTGATTTGCATAATTTTCTTTGAGAATAAGACTCAAAGGTCTGTGCTCAGGCTCCAACAATGAGGGTGCAGAGGAGGCTGCACTTTGCACACAATTCAGCAGTGAGAGTGACTGGCAGCACATAATATTCTAATATTAGCACAGACACACAGAGGGAATGCAAATAATGAAAATGAAGAACGTTTCACGTTACAAAAGCGAAAGATTTTTCATTGTGCAGCCGTGTTATTTCATCTGCCCCTCAGCACATAATAATCAAGAGATTTACTCTCCATGAAGAAGAGAGAATTTTTAATAATAAAACTGTCGCTGGAGATGAATGCGGCTCATGTCATCCAGCCACTAATCAGCAGAGGAACAGGCGTCTGATTACAGGTTGTCGATCGGCTGCCTGTTACAGTGATAATCTCCAAGAAAGACCAGTTTCAATCTGTCTCAACTCAACCAGACCAAGTAACTCACCGTCTCACTGAGAAAATCTAACCTGACTTTGACTCTGGCAGCTTCCTCGTATTCGCCTCGTCTGTCTTCTCCAATACGTTTCACTGCGTGAGCTGGCTACACACACACTGCTGACAACTAACCCTGCTCAGACCCACCATGACCTTTTAGTTCACCTGCAGGGGTGAGGCACAACTCTCTGCTACACTCTGCCTTCACTGTTTACCTGAAGACACACACACACACCATTTCTGGACCTGAAAGGACTTTCCGTGTTTTAGGAACCGCAGTGACTCACCTGCTCTGGGCTGATCCAGGCTCTGGTTGTCTGTCTTCTCCTGCATCAACCTGCGAGTCCATCGCGGCATCCCATCATCCAAACCTGGCCGGGACCCGGGAGACGCTGTCTCTATTGCAAAAATAAAAATAATGACAGAGATAAAGCTGTGTTTTACGGTAAGGCCCATTCATACCGCCTGTCTTTTATGTTGGGGTGTGCAAACATTTTCTCTAGGTGGCGGTACTGGGTGCTAATAGGCCCGGTCACATCTCCTGCTTCCAGAACGTCAAAAATAGCCGAGCAATGCCCTCCTCCTTCCCACGATTTCCTTAGTTACTGATAAACTACGGCCGCCTCCTCTCCTTGCTGCAGTACCAGGATGCTCAGCAGCAAACTAAGAGCTGTACTCCGGTTTTCACGATTTTCCAAAGCTTGGATTCATCCACAAGGAATGGGGGAGGTTAATTAGGAGGGAGGAAGGGCCGTCATTTCTCAATTTACAGGTTAGCACCTTTGTGTAAAATTTAATCTTTGTTACACCAAATAGCAAGCATGACAAAAAGACACCCACATCTTAACAAGACATACTTTCAACCCCAAGCAATAAAATGAGCATACAGCAAAAACATAAATTGGTATATTTCTGTATAATTGTGATAATGTTTTTCAAACACTGTATTTTCTACCAGCAAACAGGCCGTCATTTAAAGCTCACACTGATCAGGACAGAGGTACCACGTTTGTCTCTATAAGTTAAACACTCATAGAAAGGCTTTCCAAGAACCGCCCAAAAAAGAAACTTTTTCTTTGTTACTGTTATGTCTTATCTGCAAAGAAAATGCTGCAAGTTTTGCTTCTTCCAAAACTTCCTGGTCATTTTTTTTTACATAAAGAATAAAGTCATAGAACCTATCTTAGTAAAGCATGTCCTGACAGGTCATTATGTAGGGTGTAAAAACACACCACGACTCAGTTCTATTGGATCTGAGGGTTCCATAGAGGTGTCAGTCAACCAAACTGACCAATGGGTTCTCGAGTTTCGCCAGCACTTAGAGCCTATGACCAGCATTAATGATAAAGTCCAGGAGTTGATATTATTTGATCTACTTTGCAAAAGAAGGGGAAAATAAAAAATAAATAAATAACTAGCAGTGAAACATGTGACCACTAAACTAAACCTCAATTGACCCTTTGATATAGAATTTCAAAGTTGGGTGTAGTCAACAAATAAAATAGATGATGGACTGATGGACTATGAAATTAACAGATAGCACGTGTGAAACACTCCACACGCATCCATATCTGTCTATTATGAAGGGTGTTAATGGGCCTTCAGACTAAATGGATTCATAACAGATTCAATTAAAATGTTGTAAAGATTGATCTGGAGCCGCAATGTTTAGTCAACAAATCAGATTTTTTTTTTTTTACTTTTTAGGGACCAAATACGAACACATTTATCAAAGACGCAAGTGGCAGAATCAAAAATGAAAATAAATGCCGTCTAGTTAGTTTGTAGGGTAACATCTTTTCAAGATTTTGAAGCAGCAAATTCTTAAACTAATCATTTCATCCCTGGTTTGATTTAGCAACAATAATTTTTCAAAAGAAAACATCTGACTGAACAAACTATTAGGTTGGATGTTAAATAGCTGTATTGTTAGTGGCAGCTTTGTCATCCCGGTCGGTGTCTGCAGATCTATTCTTGTATTCTCAGACTGTAGTTTCATGTTTCTGGCTGCGGGAGATAGCAACACGTTCAGTAATTCAGCTGCACTCAGCTGTCCTGAGCCGTCACATTGCGTGTCTTTAAAAGCTCTGTGTTCCATTCCTCAACAGCTAATCTCTGTGTTTTTACGGCTTTACTGGAGGAAACTCCCCACAGACAGATCCGTCTCCTCATCTCTCTCATCATCTCCGCTACGGAGGGAGGTGGAAAGGATAAAAATAAACAGGATAAAACAGATATCCTTCACCGCCACCCAGAGATCTTAATACCGAGGGCCAGAGAAGACAGAGGCAGTTATTACTGGGCTCTCATTTAGCAGCTCGACCTCCGATGCGTTCGCTGATTTCCAGGCTCTGCAGTGTCTCTTTGTACCTGGCGTTTCCAGTCTGGGCTGAGAGGAGACGACAAAGCTTTTTATGTTGATGCATCAAGAGGAGCTCGACTCGTATGAAATTCAAATGGGCTACTGCCAGCGACGGCTCTGCACCGTTTTCACACTTACAACCGGGGCTCCAACACATAAACTGCACCATCCTTTCCCTTTAGAGAAAGGATGGATAAGAGATAGAATTCATGTGGCAGAAATTTTATTGTACATTAAGGAGTAAAAACTAAATATACTAACCAGTGCTGAAACAATTAGTTGAATAACTGTTAGTTGATTTCAAAAATGAATATTCATTTTAATAAAACTGATCAGTAGATGTCATCCTAATACTGAGAAAATAAAGGCTCCTATTAAGGTGAAACCTTCATTATGAGCTGATCTGACTGTAGAAAAAAGAAAATAATTAACTTCTATTGTAATCCACCAATCATGATGTGGATCAAATAAACTGTTTTTACGATATTTGAAGAAGAGACACATTTGTACAGAGATTCTTTCCTTTATCTTTAGATGAAGGTGCTACAGTGTCACCTATTTGCCAAATGCCAGCAAATTTTCCATCTACACATCTAAAATAGCTTATAGGTTTGTTCCAAATTTGGAGATGATCAGACCTGCAACAATTCGTCAATTAGTTGATTAGTTACCAGCTGTTACCTTAAGCTTCTTGGATCTGATTATTTTCTGTTTTCTTTAGTCTTCTATAATAATAAACTTATGCTCTTTTGGTTGTGGACTGTTCCGAACACAAAAATAGATTTGAGGTTGACTCTTCAACATTTGCAGCCCTAGTGATGTTTCCTCAAAATATGTACGAAAAGTGATAAAACCTAGATTTTGGGTAAAATAAAAAATGTCAGAAGATCTATACAGATATAATTGAAAGTGAATTATATAGGATGGTTTATCTGGACCTGAGATTCAAGAAAAAATAGGTTTCTGACACTTAAAGATGACAGGTGAAGTTTATTATTATAGCAACTCTATCTGTTTAAATTATACCACTTACTCAGGTTCACAACAATATATTCACCAGGTTGAGGTTGAATGCTTCTTAAGAGACAGAGATGCCTCTCTTTTTAATTTAATTCACTATTCCTGCTTCCTAATTACAAGATGCTTACAAAAGTAAGCTTTGTTTCGCTCCAGGTCTTTGTGTTGTCCAGAAGGTTTAAATATGTTGGTATTGCTGATCCTAAACACAATTTCCTTAGGAAATTGTTCAGCTGAGGTGATGGACTGCTCATTTTCTTGTTTCCAGTAGTTAAAAGCTGAACAAAATATCACAACCTTGCAATCTACACTGTGTTACTTTACCCCTGACCTTTGCCCTTAAAGTTGTTTATAATTTTAGTGATCCACAGTGTTTAAGATAACTTTCCTACTGCAGTGATGGCTGCAGATAAAACTGTTTAAATAGATAGTGTAAATATAAAGGGAGAAGGTTCCAGAAGGATCAGAGACGGACAGACACTGATGATTTATGAAATGTAGCAGTTTGTATTCAAATATCTTCATCTTGTTGCTGCATTTAACATAAACAGGCTGGTTTAAAGCAGAAAGTGTAAACACCACATAGTCAAGTGAAAATAACATAATTAACTAATAATAAATAAGTTTAAACAAATCTGTGAGATGAGGCTTGTGTCACGGACTGTTTGTGTTGTGGCATTTATTTAGAAATTGTTTTATAAATAAATTGATCTTGCAGGACAAATTACTGCAAATAATGAATGTATTCTTAGGTTTATCATTTTATTGTTCTTTTTGTCACTCCCTTTTGAAATTATAACAATATGTGATGGTTTAATTCATTTATTTGTAGACAAATTTGTCCATGTTTATTATATAATTCGTTATTATTTATTGAAACACTATTAATTTTTCGGACCCTTGTGTTACTCCATAATTAATCACCAACTATTTTAGTCAATTTAGTTAATAGTGAACACACAAATATCTGATACTTTACTTTTGACTTTATTAATGTTCTTATATGAGCTGCAAGGATTAATTGATTAGTTACCAACTTTTTGATTAATCACGCACTATTCTCATAATTGACTAATCAAATTTGTTAAGAAGCAAATGTAGCCGTTAGGGAGCACAAGCCAGTGTCTAATTGTCCTGGTCCCAAGCCCTGATAAATACAGAAGGTTGTGTCAGGAAGCGCATCCGACATAAAACTTTTGCCAAATCAAACATGTAAATCAAATTTACGACTTGTATTCTGGATTGGTAGAGACCTGGGTTAACTATGACAGGGTGCCGGTTGAGGACAGGAGGACAGTATTCATAAGAAGGGGGATAAGAGCTGCTGAAAGTTGGGTCTATGACAGTAAAGGTAAAGAGTTGGGTCACATTATGCAGAGGAGGAAGGTAAACTGTTGTCCAGGAAAAGGTTTGTTGATAAAAAGAGTGGTAGAGTGATGAGTTTGATGTTCTCGCTGCTGCATCTCTCCATCCACTTTCCACTCGTTACTCTGATGAGAAATTCTGGTTGGACCTCGATGACGTGATGCAGAGCATGGACATGTTGGCTGATAAACTCTATGTCCTTCATAGAGTTCATCAGGTTGTTGATGTTGGAATGTCCTACTCCTTTGTGAACAATATTTGAGAGAAAGGGTTATTTTGTGTATTTTTGTAGCTTTAGATCTGAAATATTTTCGATCTTTGAGTTCATCTCATTAAAAAAATTGGAGCAAAAACAAGTGTTGCCTTTATATTTTTGTTGTTTGTATGAGGATAATTACGGACAAGCTTCACTAATCACTCCTCAAATCCCACCATTGTTTAAAGCCCTAATAGATAATCTTCTTTATGACTTAGTTGTGCATTTTGGACTATAAACTCAACAGGGCCCCCCTTTTTTCTGGTGGTATTGCTATATTTTATCCATATTAGTAAGCTCCCCAGTTTTCGGTCTAAGTATAGACGAAACAATAAATAGGATGTGTGAAACATTCCACACGTATCTATATCCATCTTTTATGTGGGTGAATGCCATGCGGGAGTAGGGAATGGGCCTTTAGACTAAATGGATTCATAACAAATTCAAATGAAAAGGTTTAAAGATTGATCTAGAGCTGCAACAGGGTAGACAACTCTGGACAGTGGGTGCAGGTTGTTGTTCCAACCAATCACTCACACAAGTGAACAATAATCAACCAATCACTCACACACCTGATCAATAATCAACCAATCACTCACACACTTGATTAATAATCAACCAATCACTCACAACCCTGATCAATAATCAACCACTAGAGCTCTTGTTAAGGACCTTCATTAGTAGAATCAGGTGTTTTACTGATTGGTTGAACCAAAAACCTGCTCTCACTGTGGCTCTGTAGGACCAGGGCTTTCTACCGCTGGTCAATTAGTTGCCTTTAATCATCAGCTATTTTGATAATTGATTTGAGTGATTTTATGAAGAAAATGTCAGTACGGAGTCGCCCTGCAGCAGCTCAAGAGTCGATGTGTTGCAGCAACGATTAGTTGATTAATTAGTTGCCAACTATTACATTAATCAGCAACTATTACTATAAAATTCTCCATTTCCAGCTTCTCTTCTCTGATTATTTTCTGGTTTCTTTAGTTTACTAAAGTAGTAAATTGATCATCTTTGGGTTGTGGACTGTTGGACATTTAGGATTGAATCTTCAGCTTTGGGAAACAGTGATTGACAACTTACACCATTTTATGAACCAAACAAATAATCAATAGATCAATCGACTATCAAAATAATCATTAGTTGCAGCCTTAGAACTCACATACCCAAATATGGAATACAATAATCATTCCAGCAAAACGCAGCCATTCAGTTTTCCTAGCGACTGAAAGGAAAGTGCATTTGTTCCTGTCAGGGGAAGACAAAGCTGTGTTGCCTCCTCTAGCAGCAACAAGACATTTGATCCTGTCAATCAAGCATCGACTGGACAGACCGGCTTCTTCTGGTCTCACCCCAAACAGGTTCAGTGCCTGCACGGGACCAGACTGCAAGTCTGTGCTGGTTCCTGTCTCTCGACTATGAAACACTCAATAGTGGCGATGCAGGCCAACACGGCTGCAGCAGAAATCGGAGTCTTTCAGATTATATTTTTAAAAAATCATATTAATAATCGTATTTTGGGCAGTCGCGGCTCTGTTTCTATGTAGATAACAGAGCTGTCTCCCGGATCTGCTGCCTGACATTCAGATCGAGCGTTCAGCTTAGTGTCATGTTGCAGTAAACACATGCTGAAGAGTTGATCAGCACCTGATGTGACCTTAAATGGGATCCAAACCACAGTTACATAACCATCATAGACAATACAAAGTTTAAAGTAAAAATGGAGCCTCACGTGAATCTCCAATTAGGAATCTGTCAGGAGTGCAATTAGAGAACAAATGTCGTCTCAGATATATGCAAATCAGCTTGTGATGCTTAAGGTGACGGGTTTTTTTCTCGCTGCTGCATCTCTCCATCCAGTTTCCACTTGTTACTGTTATACACGCAGACATCTACATATCTATAGAGAACACACGATGACTCATCCAACGCTGCGCCCAATGGCGCGTCCCCACTCAGCCCCCATCTTGCTATGATCCCTTGCTCCCTTAGAGCATTTTCATAGAAAGTAACATTATGCAGATAGTTGATGTAAAAGCCACATATGGTCACAATTAAGGAGCTTTCACATAAGCAAAAGCAGAAATACCATGACGTGGAACGCTTTATTACATTGAATTACATTGAAATGACAATTGAATGAAAAGCTGCAATTTCAAAATATTCAATTATCCTGTATCACAGCAGGACATGTGGAACAAACCAAAAAGTTTTGAAATCTGTCAAAAATTGCTCACTTTATTGTTAGTTAGAGAACCAGATCACAGCTGGAGTTAGACCTTACCAACATGGCCGCCGCTGATGGATGTAGGCACTGAGTTATCCAATCAGTTATAAAAATGTACCTTTTTTAAGGTCATTTTATGTTATCAATAACAGTTTCCATCTAGGACATTTGTGTGATTTGGAGTAAATAAACTAGATAAAATCATTATTATTATAAAAGTAGAAGAAGGAGGAAATGAAATCATCTTACAGAAAAAAGAGAGATTTTCTAGAAATTGTTTTAATTCTGCAAATTTAATTAGTTTAATACGCTTTGACAGGTCGTATGGAGCATGTGTGGTGTTGTCGAGGACAAAGAATATAGTGAGATTATCAGGGGAAATGCAGACAGAGGAAACAGCTGATAATGTTTTGTCAGAACTTATTCAACAAAGTGGTTTCCGTTTCATGTTTGGGAGATAAACTCAACTTGAAAAAACATTTTTTATTGTCCTGTTTCAAACTATATAATGCAATTCAAAAACATGATGATGGGAACTTATGAGATCCAAGGAGCTTCATGTAGTATACAACTTTAATGTCAATTTAAGATTTTGTGTTATTCTCACACTATTTAGTTTTGCTTATATTAAATTGAGGCAAACTATACTGTGTTTTCAGCTTATTCTTTTAATATAGGTATTCCTGGGTCAAATCCCCATTAAAGGGCTCTAAATTGTGAAGTGAATTTTAACGCTATAATCAATATTTTTAATGACTACATGTGTTTGAAATTGTTGCTCATCTTAAAGACACCTACAGAGAGCCCTTATCCATACTCTGCCGTTATCTCTACTGAGCTTCACACCCTCTTAAAGCTTGTTTCTGTGGCTTTGCCAACGCCTTTTTTCCTCTCTGCAGTCTTTCAGTTGTAAAATGCAGCTGTAGCCAACGGATCGCTACAGACCAACAGGCGTATACAGGGGGGCCGCCTAACGTTTAAGCTCCTTTTTGATTGGCAAAAACATGGGTTGAAATGGTCACTTCAGTTCCTATAATTATAATAATGATAATCTATGCTTTCACTTCTGTCCTTCAAAAAACCTGTGGACGCCATTTAAAAAAAACAACTGTCAGTTCTGGAAATGACAGCTTTAATATCTGCTGGCATCTAGCAACATCTGCTGGAACAGACTTGGCAGATTCTGGAATTGAATATACTAATAGAATAGTCAATTAATCCATTGATTATTGAACCAAATAATGAATTAGTTGTTTTGTCCAGACCAACAGTCAACAACCTATAGATCATCAGTTTACCATTATAGAAGACTAAACCAGAAACCAGAAAATGGTCAGATTTGAGAAGCTGGAACCAGAGAATTTGGACATTTTCTTCTTAAAAATGACTTGGGGTGGCTGTAGATCAGAGGTAGAGTTGGATTCCTGGCTCCTCTGGACTCTATGTCCATGTATCCTTGGGCAAGTTACTTAACCCTGATTTGCCCCACGATGGCTGTGTCTGTCGGTGTGTGAATGGTGAATGTGTGGCCAGCATCTTGTATGTCAGCCACCACCATCAGTGTATGAATGTGTGTGAAAAGGCGAACGAACATTTGTAGCGTAAAGAACTTTGAGATCTATACAAATGCGGTCTATTTAATCAAATCAATTATCAGAATAGTTGGTGATTAATGTAAGAATTGACAGCCAAATCAATTAAATGGCAAATCATTACAGATTATTATTAGGCTATGGGATGTAAAAAGCTTTCTGATTGGCTAGAGAGCTGCAACCTCTGCAAAATGTTTTTCTCTTGGACATGGACATCTTTTTAAAGTGCATTTTCAAATAGATCTGAAAATTGTATTAATGAATAAGTGAATTTGTCCTCTATGATTACATCAATAAACTAGAACTGCAACGATTAGTTGATTAATCGATTTGAGTCATTTTAAGCTTCATGAATATGATTATTTTCTGGTTTATATAATAGTAAACTGATGACCTTTAGATCTTGGACTGTTGGTCTAGACAAAAAAAAAGAATTTAGGTTGAATCACACTGTTTTGTTTGTTTTTTTTTACTTTATTTTACAATTTTATGAATCCAACAACTAAACTATTCATTGTTTTGATAAATGATCAATTGAATTAAATTGACTATCAAAATAGACACACAACCAAATATGGAGAACAGTTACTCATCCGAAAGGATAAATTGGACTGATTTCCCTTGTTTGCTCTGCTGTTGTCTGGAGGGATGTTACATGTGCAGCTTCGTCATAATATTTCCATTAAGTTCATGGTGTTGAATATTTTATTTGTATGTTATATTAATCCCAGTGTTCGGCTAGATTCAGACCGATATCGCTGCCGAGAATCGAACGTGCACGTCCTTAAATGGTTAGACAAGCTGTGTTGTCCAAAGTGCTCCGTGTGTAATACTTTCCAAGTGCATGGAGTGAGTAGGCTGACGCCATCACAAACAGCAGCCACACGCTGTGCTTTTATATGGTTCAGGTCGAGTGGCCTTGGTCTCGGTTCAAAAGAAAAGAGCCCTTCAGGTTGACGGCACGCTCAACAATTTAAAGGTGACGCATAAATATTAATGGCACATTCGCTGGGACGCCCTTCTCATCGAAGGACGACGTGCAATAATATCAGGTTGAGAGCGAATACAAATCACTGACACTCATCATACAAACAAAACCAAAGTTCATGCATGCATCGCACGAAGGGAAGGGGGAAAAAAATGTGTTGGTGCTGAAGCTGCTGATGAGTGTATGTGTGACAGTGTGTGACCAGATCAGCAAAGGCGATGAGAGGATAATGAGCTGCGGGTGGGGGGGGGTGATGCCTTTAAAGCAGCTGACTGATTTATTTGCTTGTGATTCCTGCAATAATAAATAATAAACTCTGACTGAGAATGGTTCATATTCAGGTGTGTACATGAACAGGTGTGTACATGAAATTTTAGTGAAACCCATTGAATTATGTATTAAGAAATGCAGTTTATGTCTTGCCATAGATGCATCATACTCACTGTGTCATGTTTTTTAAGCTCATTTACCAAAAAAGGCTGCAATTAATGAATATTTTGATAGTCCTATTTATAATATTTTGATAAATAGAATTCTTAAAATCAATAATGTATTACTGTTTGGCTCATAAAATGGTGTAAAATGTTGATCACTGTTTCCCAAAGCTGAAGATTCAACCTAAAATCTCTTTTTTTGTCCAGACCAACAGTCCACAACCCAAATATCATCAGTTTACTAATATAGAAAACTAAATCAAGAAAAGAGAAGAAGAGAGAATCAAGAAAATAATCAGATTTGAGAAGCTAGAACCAGAGAATTTTGACTTTTTTTTTTCAAATCAATCAACAAAATAGTTGGCAATTAATCAATTAACTGACTAATCATTGCGGATCTAGTGTCTAAGAGAAAAAAATCGGAAAAATTCAGATGTGATATGAAAGCAGTGAAATAAATAACACAGGTTAAGGATAATGAGTCAATCTATTATTCATCTTTGTTTGATTGAATACACATTCTTGCAGTGACAGATATGGACTATTATTCTTTACCAGAACAAACATTTCTCCTCAGATAAGCGTGAAATCAGCCAACCCTACGATGGTGAATCTGCATCGAACCGATAACTGATCCCCAGTGATTGGATCCGAACGTGCCAATTGTGTGTCTGTCTTATGTAATCACCAAACTGTCGTCTTCCTGTGGCGTGAATCATGGTCCGGAGGGCAGATGGTGGGAAGGGTTAGCTGGAAAATACTAAACTAAGATTTAAATATTTAAAGCTGGCTGACGTGCAGCAGTGTTTGTGACTTCACAGACGCACATTCCTGGAGAGTAATCACAACTTCTGCAGCTGCTTGCTCTCTTATTTAGATTAATACTCCTCATTTTGATCTTAAATAACATTTGAATGAAGAATGTAGTCTACTGTAATATGAGTGATCATAGCAGTGCACCAGGCGCACAGTGTTTATTCTTAAAAAAGAAGAGTTTTACATCCAAAAAGAAGCCTATGAGGACAAAGCAACACATTAGTAGTAGTACTATTACATTAATCAACTATTTCGATTATCAATTAATCATTTTGAGTATTTATTTTCTGATTATGTTCTGGTTTCTTTAGTCTTCTGTAACAGTAAACTGATGATCTTTCATTTTAGGTTGAATCTTAAGCTTTTGGGAACATTGATTGATATTTTACACCATTTTATGAATCAAAAACTAATCCAATGAATGCAGTCTTAGTGACAATTTCTCAAAATACATTGAGTGAATGTAGATATTTTATAGATTTTTGACACTTATTAGACATTTTAGGTTGAATCTTCAGCATTGGGAAACATTTTACACCATTTTGAGCCAAACAACAAATTGATTAATCATTTATACAATTGCTAGACTAACCATAGTTGTAAGCCCTCAAGTACAATAAATATCAGATACTTATAGTTATTTACTTGGACTGCAGCAATACTTTAAACGGAACTGCAATGATTATTGATTCGTTACCAACTATTATATTAATCAACAACAATTTTTTATAATTATTTAATCAATTTGAGTTTTTTTAAGAGGAAGATGTCCAAATTCTCTGGTTCCAGCTTCTCTTCTCTGATTATTTTCTGGTTTCTTAGTCTTCTATAATAGTAAACTGATGATCTTTGGGTTGTGGACTGTTGGCCTGGACAGAAAAAAAACATTTCTGGTGGAATCTTCAGCTTTGTGAAAACATTAACACCATTTTATAAACCAAAGAACTAATCAATTACTCGTTTTTAATAATCCATCCATCCATCCATTGTCTATCCCGCTTATTCCCTTTCGGGGTCGCAGGGGTCTGCTGGAGCCTATCCCAGCGCGTTAAGGCGAGAGGCAGGGATACACCCCAGATGGTCGCCAGCCAATCGTGGGGCACACACACCATTCACACACCATTCACTCTCACACTCACACCTATGGGCAATTTAGAGTTTACCAATTAACCTGAGCATGTTTTTTGTATTGTGGGAGGAAACCGGAGTACCCGGTGAAAACCCACGCAGACACGGGGAGAACATGCAAACTCCACACAGAAAGGCCCCAGACCCAGGCCCAAGGCGGTCTTGAACCTGCGACCTTCTTGCTGTGAGGCAACAGTGCTACCCACCGCACCACCGTGTCGCCCCGTTTTTAATAATCATTAATCAATTATCAGAAAACTCGTTAGTTGCAGCCCTACATAATCGATTATGCATCTTCTGCTATTGATTTAGAGCAAAATTATATATAAGGCTCTGTTCATGATTATCCGTGAGTATATAAATATCACTTTTATATGTCTTGATTTAACAAGAACCATGCAGATTTGATCTCAGAAGGAGCAGAGATGGTTTCTAACTCATTATTTATCACCCACCTGTTCTGTAAAGCCACCCACTCCACTACCGTTCATCTTTTGTCGGCTGAAGTCTGAATATTTATTCAGCGCTCTATAAATAGCTCCATAGGATTATACGCACACGGGCGCGCGCGTGTGGGGTATGTGCGGGACTCACCTGGAGCCCGGATGACCTGCGCCAGCCAGATGACGGCGAGCAGCCCGAGCCCGCAGCAGCAGAGCCGCAGGAAGGGCCGCCGCTGCCTCGCTGCCGCCGCTGCCCTCATTCCTCGGCCGGCCGCATGTCCTGCACGAACATCTGCTGCCGCGCGGCTTCCTCCTCACCACACACGGAACCCAGGAGCCGAGTAACTCACGAACCACACACACACACACACACACACACACACACACACACACAATCTCCGGCTGACGGGCGACTTTCTCCAAACAAGTTTTGCTGAACAGTGTCAGGGGAGCAAAAGAAGAGGGAAAAAAAAGAAGAAGAGAGAAAAATCCCCGCCTGGTTCTGGTTCTGGTTCTGTTTTTTTTCCCACCCGCAGACGCCGCACTGCTTCGCTCCTCAAAGCTGCGGGTCGCACATAGCGAGTCAAACTCAGTCTGCGTTAATGTGCGGTGCGAAAGGTCGAGAGAGATCTCACAGAGAGCTGCAGCAACAGGAGGCGACACAGCTCTCTCTCACTCTCTCCCTCGCTCTCTCACTCTCTCTTTCTTCCTCTCTCTCACTTTCTCTCTCTTCTCTCCACCAGGCGGAGACAAACTCACAGCTTCTACACAACAAGAAATGTGCAGAGAAGTGAGACATCTTCACCTTCACCTTTCTACATGATAAACCTGATCAGACCTGCAACCATTATTGCTTAATCACCAACTGTTACATTAAATCACAAACTATTTTAATAGTTGATATGAGTTCAAATTCCAGCTTCTCACATCTGAGAATTGTCCATTTCTGTCAATTCAATTCAATTCAATTTATTTGTATAGCCCAGAATCACAAATCAGATTTGCCCCGAAGGGCTTTACAGTTAGTACAAAAGCAACACAACATCCCCTGTCCTTAGACCCTCACATCGCACAAGGTAAAACTCCCTAAAAAAACACTTTAACAGGGAAAGAAAAACAGAAGAACCCTCAGGAAGAGTAACAGAGGAGGAATCCCTCTTCCAGGACGGACAGGCTGCAGTAGATGATGTGTGCAGGTGGAAACATTACAGGGAAATATGAATATTACAAACAGATAAACAGAAATGTAATGAATTAGGGTGTAAGTGGAGGATGAGGCGCAGGATCCATCACAGCTTCCAGGTGAACCAGGACAGCATCAGACCTTCCAACATCCGTAGATCCCTCAGTGGTTGCACTGCAGCATGCTCTGTGAATGACAAAACACAAGGCAGGACTCTGGGAACACAGCAGATTTAAAAGTACAATAGCGGTTTATCAGTATCACAGATGGAAGAGGAAAAAGAAGAAAAAGAAGCTCAGAGCATCTCATGAGGACCAGACTAACCTAGCGCAGCATAACTATGACTAGGCCAGCCAGGGCCGGCCCTAACTATACGCTTCTTCAACAGGAACGTTTTTAACCTATTCTTAAATATAGGAAGGGTGTCTGCCCCCCGGACTGAGACTGGGAGACGATTCCACAGGAGAGGAGCCTGGAAGTTAAAGTCTCTGCCTCCTGTTTTAATTTTAGAAATTCTGGGAACCTCCAATAAGCCTGCATATTGGGAGCGTAATGTTCTTGACTGTTGAGCGCTTTATAGGTGAGGAGCAGGATTTTGAATTCTATACGAGATTTCACAGGAAGCCAGTGTAGAGCGGCTAATACAGGTGAGATATGCTCCCTTCTTCTAGTGCCAGTTAATAGACGTGCAGCTGCATTCTGGATCAGCTGGAGAGTCCTTAGAGACTTTTTAGTGCAACCTGACAGTAAAGAATTGCAGTAGTCAAGCCTGGAAGTAATAAATGCATGGATAAGTTTTTCCGCATGTTTCAGAGACAGGAAGTGTCTGACCTTCGCTATGTTGCGTAGGTGAATGAAGGCAGTCCTAGAAATATGTTTAATGTGGGCAGAGAATGATAAGTATTAAAATGACTCCCAGGTTTTTCACCGTGGAGCTAGAGGCCAGAGAGATGTCATCCAGGATAGCTATATCACTGGATTTTGAGTTCCTCAGGATTTCGGACCCGAGTACAATAATTTCAGTTTTGTCTGAATTCAGTAGAAGGAAATTGCAGGTCATCCAGGATTTTATATCCTTAAGACAAGCTCGAGTTTAGCTAGCTGATTGGTTTTATTTGGCTTAATTGGTAGATAAAATTGTGTATCGTCAGCATAACAGTGGAAATTAATAGTGTTTTCTAATGATTTTACCCAATGGGAGCATATAGATAGTGAAAAGTATTGGTCCAAGCACAGAACCTTGTGGAACCCCATGATTAACCTTGGTATGAATAGAAGAAACATTATTGATATGGACAAATTGGGAACGATCTGAAAGATAGGACTTAAACCAGTTTAGTGCAGTCCCTTTTAGACCAATAAGATGCTCTAGTCTCTGTAACAAGATTTGATGGTCGACTGTGTCAAATGCAGCGCTAAGATCTAACAGAACAAGGATGGAAATAGATCCTTTATCAGATGCATCGAGAATATCATTTGAAACCTTACCTAAAGCCATCTCTGTGCTGTGATGCATTCTAAAACCTGACCGGAAATCCTCGTTGAGTGATTGTTGTGTAAAAAGTCACACAGCTGTTTAGCAACTGCTTTTTCCAGAATCTTAGAGAGGAAGGGAAGATTGGAAGTGTCTATAGTTGGCTTAAATACTTGAGTAGAGGGCAGGTTTTTTAAGGAGAGGTTTAATTACAGCTACTTTAAAGGACTGTGGTACATAGCCAGTCACTGTAAGAATGTCTTTTAAATCAATTATTTTAAACATGGATGAGTAATAGTTTGATTTATTATCATTAACCTGGTTTATTAATACTCAACTGCTTTCAGATCTCATATGGTTGACCATATCTGATTTGCTCTTGGACACAAGAGCAGCAATGATGAGTCGATTAATCGATTACTTGCCAACTATCAATTAATCGGCAAATAGATTGGTAATTAAACATCAATTGGAGTCAATTTTAAAGAAGGAAGTGTCCAAATTCTCAGATTTTCTGGTTTCTTTAGTCTTCTATAATAGTAACCTGGTGATCTTTGTGTTGTGGACAGTTGGCCTGGATAAAGAAAAGATATTTTAGGTTAAATCTTCAGCTTTGGGAAACACTGATTGATATTTTACACCATTTATGAACCAAACAACTAACTGAGTAATTGTTTTAATAATGAATAGAACATTTGACTGCTATAAGCACAAACAATTTGCAATATATACTTTATATGTAAATTATATTATGTCTAATATAATATAATATATGCCCCACGATTGGCTGGCGACCATCTGGGGTGTATCCCTGCCTCTCGCCTTAACGCGCTGGGATAGGCTCCAGCAGACCCCTGCGACCCCGAAAGGGAATAAGCGGGATAGACAATGGATGGATGGATGGATGGATGGATAATATAATATATTTTTTTCATTTGGTATAACCAGAACTTCTTAGTTACCAAATGGAGAAGATGGGCATGAAAACATGGGCATTTTTAAAAAGCCTACTAAAATGTAAGATGTTGAAAGCACTTTTAGGAATATTGATTCCTGATTAACCACTTGCTCTTCATTTTATGATCTATTTATTTTTTTGTAATTTGGTTGTTATTGTTGCAGCTTGAGTTCTCTAGAATATGACATGTGCCTTTGTTTTGGTTAATAAAGAAAGAAAGAAGAGGATTCCTGCTGCTATATATTTACCCTCAAATATAAATAATTTACAATATTTCTAAAATTAACAGTCAAAATATGAACATTAACAGGTTTTGTTCAACTTTTGTCCTGTTCACACTGAGCTTCAGAAGATTCCTATATAATGCTTTTAACATTAGGTGATGTGGTTGCTGCAGTGGAAATATCAAGCAATAGCAAGAAAATCATTTCACTGTTTATCCAGTTGTCATGGAAACTCCATCTAAACATAGACCGACATTGATGGACATGAAGATTAATGATATTTTCACTGATCAATAACAGCAAACAGCTGATCCTGCTGCACCACACAACATTTTCCATCTCTCTACCCTGTTCTCACCTGATTAGCTTTGATTGGTTGAACACACCTGATCCACTTTATCATGCATGGATAGAGCGTGAAATGCATCACATTATTCCAAATAATAATCAGTCAGTAGTAGAGTGACACTTCACCACCACAGCTTTTAAACAGATCTGTGTTCATAGAGTGAATATAAACCAGTGCAGAGACAAACTGCGACAACCCTGATAGCGTCACTGGTTTATCAGATTTACAGACACCTGTTAATTGTCTGTAAAATAGTTGTGACAGTTGAGCTGTTCTCCCCATAAGGAGTAAACTCCATGTGTAATCATTAACCTTTAAAGGTGCCTGTGCAGATTTCTTCTAAACAAACAAGTTATTTTTACATTCAGCGTTTCCTTCCAGGGGGAATCGTGTGTCTGTGGGAGGTCGAACTAAATGAGTAACCCCCAAACACATTTTTCATTTTTAGATTAGTGATTAATGTTATTTTGCTTTCATTATTTTTTAATTTATTTGAATTTAATAAAAAATTTGGAAACATAGTTATTATCCACCCGAGGGAAGTGCTTGTGTGTACTTGTGTAAAGGTATGATATGAACAAACAGAGAACAACTCTAAAAAAACATTGCTCTGTAGTAGAGCTGCAACATTTGTTGATTATTTGATCAACTTTGCCATATATCACATTAATATGCAAATATTTTGATAATCCATTAATCAACTTGATCCAATTTACAGAAAAAAAATATCAGTAGTTGGACTCCTACTCTATAGGGCTACTAGAGGTAAAACTGCCACCTGGTAAAAACCTTTAAAATACCTTTAAAGGTTAAAAAAAAAAAAAAAAAAGCAAAAAAACTGTAGCACTATTATTTTTAAAAGGGACATTTGCTAATGAAAATAGGGGGAACAGATTTCAGAGTTAACGAAGTGTACTTGAATGCAGCGTGAGGTTTCACAAAAAAGACATAACCAGCTCGCCTCTGTTACGCTTAATTGCTTTTTCATCTCTCAATAAAACCATGCCAAAGAAATTGATGAACCAGGCAAGATTCTGCCTGCAGACCTCGGGTTTGACAATGGTTAGAGAGTGAGAGCCCAATCAGATGCGTTAAATGCCTGGTCATATTATGCCTTTCTTGCTGGTAGAAATGTGAAGATTGATTGATGATGCAATCGCTCACGTTACCTCCTCTCCTTATTCTTTCATATGTCTAAAAATAGATCTGCAATAATTTTTACTTTTAATAGGTCAAATGTATGAGCATCTCTGTCATGTTTAAGGGTTTTTTCAGGGAGTTTTACCTTGTACAATGTGAGGGTCTAAAGAAAGGGGATGTTGTGTTGATTTTGCACAAACTGTAAAGCCAATTGGAGTGAATCTGTGATTTGTGATTCTGCACTATACAAATAAAATTGAATTGAATTGAATGTGAGACAGTGTTGATGTCATGATAATTAGGTTAAAATTTTAACCAAAGTCAATTCAGTTTTATTTATTTCACCAAAATTTTACCTGCTAAAATGTAGCGGAGGGTAAAAAGTAAAATGAAATGGAATGTAAGGAAAAAAATGCCGAGGTCATGATCTCAGTGTCCTCAATGGAGGCTACAACCCCGTTTCCACTGAGTTAAACAGTGTGGGTGTTTCTTTATTTTCTGCCCCCTGCAGGCTGCACCCAGCTGGAGAAGATTTACTTTTTCTGTGAACTCCCACTCTCAGGAAATATCCATCTGGCTGTTATCACTATGAATATAGTTTGTGACCAGTCTGTCATTAGGGTGAGATGGCCTGTGTCCAACACATATTTATTCCAGTTATATTATTCAAAGCATTGTTAGCTGAAAGATTTAGAGCCTTGCAGAAAAAAATATAAGAATAAATATATATATATATATATATATTATTAATCTGTTCTTTTTTGTCTCATTCTCTTATTTCCATCTTGAAATAAAACAAAAAGAAAACGCTGAACATGAGCAAGGTGCCCTTCTGTCAGTTTGAGAAAAACATTGACTACTTGTCAAACAGAGACCTTCCAGAACCAGGGTGAAGATAAAGAAAAGCTGCTGCAGCGCCGTCTGCTAATGATCCACCCTGTCACTTCCACAGAAAGTACAACTTTTACGTAAAAGTGCGAGTGCTGTGCAGTAGAAGTCATCTGGATTGTGTCTTCTTCTTCAGAAAAGAAAGACACATTTTAACTTGACTGATATGAGACCAAAAAAGGAAAATGGCCTCATACAGCATCGGTGACCCTGTTTCATTTTTTTAATATTTAACCTCAGAGTTTATGGGAAGCAGGTGGCAGAATGGTTTGTGAAATAAACTCCATCACTCATTAACTTAACTCCTGAAAAAACTTCTTCTTTTCCACTTTTGGGAACTTGAAAGTAAATTTAAGATATTTTGGAGCGTAAAAAACCTTAATGGTTGGATAATTAGTGTAGTGAACATGTACATGTCATTAAAAAGTCTTTATAATTCTTGAACTTTCCAACATTTTTTGGTCACGTTACAACCACAAACTTGGATGTTTTTTTATGTGAGAGATTTTATTTGATAGATCAATATAAAGTTGCAGGAAAATGATGAAATGTGTTTTAAAATTTGACTGAGCCAGCCTAACACATGAGTATAATTTTATTTACAGTGTTCTATTGTAGCTCTGGGCTTACATATAGGGTAGATGTCCTGCAGGAATCTAAATGATTGCCTCAGTCTTAAAGTTTTTTGCAGCCTCCAGTGGGTTTTCTGCTCCTGTGTTTATCTCCATCCATCTTCCATCAACTCTGAGCAGCTTCCATGTCACTAACACTACTGTGTTCACAACTTTGAGACAGACTGGACACAAACTATATATTCATAGTGATGACAGTCTATCTTAAGTCTATATTAAGCCAGATGGACTGTGAGTGGGAGCTCATTTTTTGGGCTAACACAATAAATTATGTTGGTGAAACTTGAAAATAAAAATTATTGATATTTAAGGTAATAATGTAAGTAAGCAATGTAATGTAAGTTGCTCCAAAATAATTTAGTTAATACTTTTAATATTTAAATTCTTCAATACAAGGGACAGCTTGGTTTCCAGCATCAGGCCAGAACTGAAGAAGCCTTTTGGATAAAAGGTGAAACGTCTTCAAGCTACAGGAAAAAGTACAGTTTCTTACAAGTAACTCCTTTGACACTACAATGAACTGGATGAGTGAGAATCTACACAGACAAATACAAGCAACATTTTTTTTTTCTAACTTCTAACTATTGTTTCTTTGTTTTATTAATGTGGGAAATCCAACTTTCTGAGTTTCTCACCTCAGGTTGCTTTGTGGCTGAGCTGCTTTCAGGAGCTGGAGCTTAAACCTTTTTAAAGCTTCAACTTGTAGCGATTTGAGTCGCTACCAGTTAGCGGCTAACTGATGCTAGCAGTGCTGCAGAAGTTAGCCACTAACATTAGCTTGTCTGCACAAACCCCTTTCATGTTGTCTTCTTAAAGGGGTAGTTTAGTATTTATGAAAATTCATCCATTATCATGATTACCAGTCATAGCAATAGCAATTTTTAAGAGACTTAGCTCACATACATACGAACAGTTAAAAGTTATTAGAATGTAAAATTAGTATTGTAGCGGTAGCTATTCATGGACATAATTCCCCCTATCCGTTCCATTGAGTGGGCTCTCGGTTACGTTGTTGAACAGCACATCACACGTTAAGCCCCTCCCCCGAGAGCACGGTCTCGGCGGGCAGTTTGTTTTTGAGTGCTAATTCAATAAAACCCGTCTATGCGTTGCATGGCGGTTAAACACGCAGAAGTGGTCTTTTCATTGAAATACACACTTCTACACTGGTGACCCCGAACGTATCGCTGGACGTTTTTGGCGATACTGAACACGCTGCCATGCCGAAGAAGAAGCGCGCCGCCTGCGTTAAAACGGAGCCGATTGACGAACTGCCGTTTTCCGACGAGGCAACTTCGCTCGGAGCTAACATGGCGCCCCCACAGCCCACGCCGCCGCCCGCCGGGTCAGCCTGCGTCGGAGCTCCACACCTCAAGCTGCCGTCTTTTTGGGAGACTTCACCGGATGCGTGGTTTGTACACGCCGAGTCGGAGTTTGCCGTGCACGGCGTCTTGAGTGATATTTTTCGTTACCACCTGGTGGTGGCAGCGCTTCCCGCGTCCACCGCGTCCAAGCTAGTGGGACTGTTGAAGCACCCTCCCCCGACCGACCGTTACACCACTTTAAAGCAGCGGCTGCTGTACGCCTTTGGACTTTCGGAGGCTGAGAGGGCTGATAGGCTACTAGCGATCGATGGACTGGGTGGGAGACGTCCTTCTGAACTGATGGATTACATGTTGGACTTGCTCGGTGAACACTCTCCCGGACTAATGTTCACACGTGTGTTCATGCGTGCGTTGCCTGGACACGTGAGGTCAGTGCTCGCCAGTTTTCCGACAACGGATTACCACGTTTTGGCCCAGGAGGCTGACAAAGTTTTCCTAGCGGCTCAACAACCGGCAGCGCCGCTCCATGACCTCGCGCTGCTAGCCGCTGCGGCTGGTGGCGCACGGGTCCATACCGCCACCTACTCCGCCCGTCCACGTGCGGTTGCCACACCGCAGCAGCAGGCGGGGTTGTGCCGCTACCACAGAAAATTCGGACACCTGGCAGAGAAGTGCCGTCAGCCCTGCTCGTTTGGTGTCCAGGGAAACTACGCGGCCGGTACTCGCCAGTAGCGGCGGGTGCCGGCGGGGACAACACGCTACTCTACGTGCACGACAGCTTGTCCGGCTCCCGTTTTCTCTGCGATACAGGTGCTCACTCTAGCATGGTGCCCGCCTCCCCAAACGAACGGGCGCGACCTAGCGGAGAGCACTCAGCGGGCCGGCTTCCACAGCTCGTCAACGTCAGCGGTGAGGCCGTACGTGTTTACGGAAGAAGATATGTGGAACTTTGTTTCGGCGGTCGGACGTTTGGATGGAACTTTGTAACTGCGGACACCAGTTTTCACATTCTCGGTGCAGATTTCCTGCGTTCGCACGGCTTACTGGTGGATTTGAAAAACAGGCGTTTGGTCGACACCGACACGCTGATCGCATATGCATGCACGCCGAGCGACGTCGGCGCTGTGCAGTTGGCGACTGCGCCGGTGACACGGGATGCCTACCAGCAGCTGTTAGTGGAGTTCCCCACACTCTCCAACCCAGACTTCGCGTCTCCAACGGTGCTACATGGCGTCGAGCACTTCATCGACACGACGGGCCCGCCCGTTTACGCACGTGCGCGCCGACTCGAGGCATCCAAGCTCGCAGTGGCGAAAGCGGAGTTCGCAGAAATGGAGCGGCTGGGCATTATACAACGCTCTAACAGCCCGTGGGCGTCGCCCCTGCACATCGTGCCAAAGCCGAATGGAGGTTGGCGCCCATGCGGTGATTATAGGCGTCTCAACGACGTCACAGACAGGTACCCAGTCCCACATATTCAGGACTTTTCCACGCACCTGGCAGGGGCAACGGTGTTTTCGAAGGTGGACCTGGTGAGAGGCTACCATCAAATTCCCGTACGTGCGTCTGACGTCCAGAAGACCGCAGTTATCACACCTTTTGGATTGTTCGAATTCCTGAGGATGCCATTTGGCCTCAAGAATGCAGCTCAGACATTCCAAAGGCTTATGGACAGCGTACTGCGCGACCTGCCATTCCTTTACGTCTACCTTGACGACATTCTGGTCGCGAGCGAGTCCCACTCACAACACTTGGGGCACCTGAGGACACTTTTTGAGCGGCTGTCACGTCACGGGCTAGCCATCAACCCCGACAAGTGTCAATTTGGGCTCTCTACGGTGGACTTTCTGGGACACAGAGTCACCAAGGACGGCGCCGTTCCCCTACCTTCCAAAGTGGAGGCGGTCGCTAATTTTCCACGGCCGACCAACATCAAGTCGCTGCAGGAGTTCCTGGGGATGGTCAACTTCTACCATCGCTTCATTCCCCAGGCAGCCCGCGTCATGCAACCTTTGCATGAGGCGCTGAAGGGACGGGACAAACTGGTGGAGTGGTCGAGCGCTCGGATAGACTCGTTTAATGAAACCAAGGCAGCATTGGCACGTGCCACCATGTTGTCGCATCCAGTCCCTACCGCCCCAATCGCCGTCACCTCCGACGCTTCGGATTTTGCTGTCGGGGCGGCCTACGAACAGTGGGTTGATGGCGCCTGGCAGCCTTTGGCCTTCTTTAGCCGCCAACTGCGCCCCAATGAGCGGAAGTACAGCACGTTCGACCGTGAATTGCTCGCCCTCTACCTGGCGGTCAGACATTTCCAGAACATGTTGGAGGGGCGCCATTTCACGGCTTTTGTAGACCACAAGCCACTGACTTTCGCCATGGCCAAGGTGTCGGAACCGTGGTCTGGTCGACAGCAGCGCCATTTGTCCTACATATCGGAGTTCACCACAGACATACGCCACCTGGCGGGAAAAGACAACCGCGCGGCTGACTGCCTGTCACGTGCTGTGGCCACTGTGGCTCATCTGGGCCTGGACTATGAGCGCATGGCAGCAGACCAGGCCACCGCGGAGGATGTGCGGCTGTTGCGTGCTGCGCCTACAGACCTGCGGCTCCAAGATGTGCCTTTTGATGGTGCGGGAGGCCTGTTACTGTGTGACGTATCACTACCAGACCCCCGCCCGGTGGTCCCTGCCACGTGGAGGAGGCGCATATTTGACGCCGTGCACAGCATATCTCACCCTGGCGTGAAGACGACGGTGAAGCTGGTGTCCGGCAAATTTGTGTGGCACGGCATGAAAAAAGATGTACGCAACTGGGCCAACACCTGCGTCGAGTGCCAGCGGGCCAAAGTTCACTGCCATGTGAGGGCTCCGTTGGAGGTGTTCGCGGTTCCGGAACGACGGTTCGACCATGTGAACATCGACCTTGTCGGACCGTTACCCCCGTCCCGCGGATATACCCACGTCCTGACCATTGTGGATAGGACCACTCGTTGGCCAGAGGCCGTCCCTCTCCAGTCCACCACAGCTACGGATATTGCACGCGCATTCATCGCCACTTGGGTCTCCCGCTTTGGTACCCCGTCAGATATATCTTCTGATCGGGGACCGCAGTTCACGTCTGAATTGTGGAATGCTGTGGCTCAAAACTTGGGGGTCGTGGTCCATCACACGACGGCGTACCATCCTCAAGCTAACGGCCTCGTAGAGCGCTTTCACCGGTCGCTGAAAGCGTCATTGCGTGCCAGCCTGGAGGATGCTGACTGGGTCGACAAGCTGCCGTGGATTATGCTCGGTCTCAGAACGGCGCCTAAAGAGGACCTGCGCGCCTCTTCTGCGGAGCTGGTCTACGGTCAGCCGTTACGCCTGCCTGGAGATTTTGTTCCCGACCCCACTGAGCAATGGGATGCTGCGCGCCAACGCACAGGCCTTTGCGCTGATGCCAGGCTTTTCGCGCCCTTACCGACATCACATCATGGCGTCCTGCAGCCGCGTGTGCCCCCGGAGCTGAGGGGCTCGGATTATGTTTTTGTTCGCCGTGATGCTCACAGGAACCCGCTGCGTCCGCCATACGATGGCCCATACCGGGTGATGGATTCGGGGGACAAGCATTTCCTATTGGATATCGGCGGCAGGCCGGAACGAGTGTCTATCGACCGCTTGAAGCCGGCTCATTTGGACATTGACACTACAGTTGGGCCAGCGTTGCCCCCGCGCCGCGGCCGGCCGCCGGGTTCGGTTCTCAATCCTCGGGCACCGGAGTTCGCCCCGGCCCTATCCCCTCAACCTCCGGCTCCTACTGCTCCACCACAGCGTACTCGGGGTGGTCGGGCCATCCGCCCGCCTGGCACATTGTCGGACTATGTGCTAGGGTGAATTCTGGGGGGGCCTGTGTAGCGGTAGCTATTCATGGACATAATTCCCCCTATCCGTTCCGTTGAGTGGGCTCTCGGTTACGTTGTTGAACAGCACATCACACGTTAAGCCCCTCCCCCGAGAGCACGGTCTCGGCGGGCAGTTTGTTTTTGAGTGCTAATTCAATAAAACCCGTCTATGCGTTGCATGGCGGTTAAACACGCAGAAGTGGTCTTTTCATTGAAATACACACTTCTACAGTATAACTGTTAAGGTGAACTCAGAAGCAAAACTTAAAGCAGTTTAATTATCCAACTTAAATGTTTTTTTAAATGTTCCCTTAAAATTTGTAATTGAACCAACCATTCTATATTCGCAGTGTCAGGTTTACACCCTACAGCTTTTTGTTCAGAGGCCAAAAAGTTCCCTTTTTGTTCTCATCTGAGAAGATCATCATCTTCCTCATCTTTGTTGTGTCCTGTACATGACTAATAGTAAATGACAAACACTTTCAACAAGCCTTATACTTCTTAGATTTGTCACTACTAGTCATCCTGTAGACCTGAGCTGTGGATCTCTGCAGCTCCTCTCTGATTGACCAAATGCTTTCCGTTTACAGATGATGGATTGAACAGTGATCCGTGAGATGGCCAAAGCTTGGGATATGTTTTCATAAGATAATCCT
Source organism: Eupleurogrammus muticus (assembly GCA_036785175.1). Taxonomy (NCBI): domain Eukaryota; kingdom Metazoa; phylum Chordata; class Actinopteri; order Scombriformes; family Trichiuridae; genus Eupleurogrammus; species Eupleurogrammus muticus. Next base: position 22,757,245 of record JAYKQN010000007.1, on the reverse strand, counting down.
GCTTTAAACTTCTCCACAGCTTCATCTGTGACCTTCCTGCTGTGTTCCTCTGGCTTCACCATGCTGTTTCTCGACTGATGTTCTCTAACAAACCTCTGACACATGGATTTATACGGAGACTGAAGAACACACAGGTTGACTGTTTGCTAATTAGGTGACTTCTGAAGCCAGTTGATTGCAGTGGATTTTAATTAATTAATGTTAGCAAAGGGACTCAATACATATGAACAACACATCTTTTAGATATTGATTTCTGAAATATTTTAAACTCATTTTTCCCACTTCATAATTTGTGTATGACTATTGCATAAATTCTCAATGAAATATCACACACACACACATGTTTATAATATACACACTCTGTTCAGGTCAATTTGAATGATTTGTTTTCTTTTCAAATATGAGACACAATGTTGTTGCCTAATCCTTTAGTTCCAACTACACACACCATGCAGGTACGAAGGCACACACAAACACACACACACACACACACACACACACACACACACACACACACAGTGAGACAGACAGGCAGACAGAGACAGACACACACAATTTGTTCCTGGACCATAAATACACACATATGCATATACACCAACACAAATGAAGTGGAAGGAAGATTTAGATTTTAGAAATCAAAGTCTTCTTCTTTTTAGTATATTCTGACAACATAAAGGAAGAAAATGTGCATAAAAACATATGACGATGCACATAAGTGTCTTTTATGGTAGAAACACAGCAGTGAGTTGCAGAAAGACTCACATTAGGATACATTTACTTGTTGTGTAGAGAGAGCAACACACACACACACACACACACACACACACACAGCTGCTGTATTTACAGAACAGGGAAGAGTCTAACTGGTGTTAAGCCCTTGAGCTCGTGTGTGACACATGGCCTCCAGTGAAGACTCCATCCCCAAATAAAGACATGAGCCAGCGTATTGTTGCCATCAGTTCTCCTGCTGGTGTCAGCACCGCCAAGATGAAGCGTTTTTCTGTCTCTGGTGTTTAGGAAAAACCTTCCAGAGGACACAGTCCTGGGAAATGTTTGCATGATGTTGTCCTGCTGTATTATGATCATGGAACGAGCTTTGGAAAATGTGTTGCTCTGACCTCATGCACGTTGGAATGTGCATCCAAATCAGTGTTTTTAAAACTCACTGTGTTATCGCTGGAGATCTCCACGTGTGTTTATGTGACCGCAGGCCAGAGGTGGAAAGTAGCTTGTACATTTACTCAAGTGCAGTACTCAATAAAACTACTACACTGCAAAATATTGGAACTTAAATACAAGAAATAGATGCTGAATTAAAGGGGAAATTGCTTGATACAAGTCAAATATAAATGAGAATGTATTCACAGAATCAATAAAGTACATGAAAATATAATTATATTATTTATATTATTTTATATTTATACTTCCTTTACTCGAGATCATCTTGCTGTTTGAGGCTCATAAACTACATTGAGCTGGCATTCCTGCTTTACATTATAATACACAGAATTAATATACTTAAAGATTCTTTTATCTATATTCTATAAAGATGCAGTACTATTATTATTCTATACACAACTCAACTCAAATTTAATATATAAATCTGATATACTTGTGAATGAAAATAATTATTATAATATATTATAATAAAATAGAAGTCTGTATATAGTATTTTTATACTCTTAGTGAAATTATAATAATTCATTTTCAATATAAATCCATAAATCTATATTTAACATAATCCTGTATTTTTTGCAGCTGCATTCCTTCAAAGATGTGATACTGTTTATTATGTTCATTCGCAAAAATGTCTTGCTTCAAAATTTTGTTTTATCACACTCAGCAAGTTCAATCTAATAGGCTGAAAACACAAGCAACTCAGCTATATGTTTTAAGGTGTTTATGAAAGTTTCCTGTGCCTCTATCATATAGATTTATCCTGGCTGGAAGCCTTCATTTCATTCTAGATACTGTCTGAACTGTTGCTATCATGCTTCTGCAGCTAAAACCCTTTATATGGCCTCCTACAGGCTGACATTTACACAACAGCAACCTCCTTTTGGTTGTTATCTCACACAGTGATGGATGGAAGCTGTTTCTGCTTTAACAGGAGCCTCCATCTCGTTTTCTCTCAAATCACCACCTCTGTTTTTCTTTCTCCTCAATTTTCATTTCCAATTTCATTTTGCTCAGACTCAATCCAACCTTGAAACTTGGCTCTTTATTTTTTGTGCAGCACTTTCAAGCGATTAAAAGTTATTTTTCCCTTCATAGCAGCAGCAGAATATGGTCCAATTCATCTAAAATGTTCCTTTAATGCAAGTGACAAAGATGTTTTGACAGTTATAGAATGTTTACCATGACTTGTTGTACGTTTATTATCTCATAAGATGTTTAAAAAATATCTTTATGACTATAAGAAGCTCTAAATGTTCATAAATACTGGCAAATGTTTCAAAATCCAACCCACAGAGAAATACACACAGCCTGGATTCAGAAAGTGTGCACTAATGTTGCTTTCCTGACATTCTGATGTCTCCACCCACAGCCCATTCACAGCAATTCAAATCAACCAATCAGGTTGTATATTTTTTAATATATATTTTTAATATTTTTAATGAGACAAACACAAAACAAGTCTTTTTCTAGAGCAGCAGAAAAAACCTTTAACTTCTGATAAACCACAGGAAAAGTTGATAATATTGAACCTTTAAGACAAAAAATCAACTCATTATAAATATGATCACAGATTAAATTCTCAGAGAAAAACATGTTTTTTTCTGGAATTGTTTAATGCAACATACAACATAATAAAGTAGATTATGGTGAAGTGTTGCAGGAATTATTTCTTGGAAGTATTTCCTGTTTAGTGAAAATTCTCTCAGATAAAATTAGCTAAAACACAGAGTTGCAACATGAGGTGTGGTATAAAGAAAAATAATCCCTGGTCATGTGAGTGTGGTGAAATAATTTCAAAATCATGAACCAAATTAAACCAAGGAGGTCGTCCTGTCAGCATTTCTCAGTTCCCTGTAGGATGTTGAATGACAACATGTGGACAGTTTTGTCAAACAGGAAGTTAAGTTGCTGGTTCACAGAGCTTCTTCTTAAACATGCAGGAAAAGGTTCATACCGTAAAATACCAAATAACAGCAAGGGCGTTATTTGCTCTATTCATTTAACAGACCAGGCGTTTATTTGAAATCAGGTGGCATTTTGTGACAGGAGATTAATAATTAATTAATAGGCTACTTTTCTAAATCTGTTCAGAAAAAAATGGAAAAATGGGTGGTAGCGGTGCAGGGTGATAGTGATGCAGGGTGGTAGGGATGCAGGATGGTAGGGGTGCAGGGTGATAGTGGTGCAGGATGGCAGTGGTGCAGGATGGTAGGGGTGCAGGGTGATAGTGGTGCAGGATGGCAGTGGTGCAGGCTGGTAGCGGTGCAGGGTGATAGGGGTTTGTGCGTGTGTGTGTGTGTGTGTTATATGACTGACAGCAGGGACGCTCAATCCTGCTCCTGGAGATCTACCATCCTACATGTTTTGCGAATCTCCCTACTCCAACACACCTGATTGGGCACCCTGACTGAGAGCATTGGTTATAAAGAGAGAAGAATGTTTTAAATCCTTCTTCTTTTTAGCTGTTATTGATTGACACCAGAAAAACAACACTGCAATTAACCAGCTGGCATGATGGGAAATAATACTTAGCATGTTATCTGCTATTAGGCTGATGGATCATATTGTATATTTGATTTTCTCATTCAATACTTCCTCTCTCACTCAGTCACTCATGCTAAACCTTGTCTTGATCGACACTGTAAAACCTCAAAATTTACAGCAACTTACTGGCAGCAATTATCCAGGAATTTACTGTAATTATTTTTTTTATAGTATAAGTACTGTACTTCTGTTTACAGTGCTTTACTGTAAAATAAAATAATAATATTAATTATAAATTCTGTGATTTCAGTTGTATTTAGAGTATTATGTGTATTATAATACAGTAACTCTTTGAATACTGTGATTTTCTACAGTAATACTTATTATATGTTATTTATTGTAAAATAGACATCAATCTAACATAATAATGGTTTACAATAACTGCAGATTTCACTTTAGACTTTTACAATGTAGTATGAAAAAAATAAATCAAACCAATCTAAAAGCTTTGTCCTTTTACATTAAAAATATTATTCAATGTTTTAATATAAATAAACTGACTCTTCCTGAGTGTTTCATGACCTATAAGCAGAATCCTGCCCATTCATGCACCTTGGGCTGATTATATTTCTGATTATACTTCTTCATATTTCTGATTATATTTCTATGTATTTCTGAATATATTTCTTCATATTTCTGATCAGATTTCTACATATTTATGTAACATGTGTTCTCTTCAGCTCATCTGATTTGGCTTTGACTGGCAACCATTACACTAATCACTCTTTGCTGTTTCTTCCAGATGTGATTCCAGTCCATGATTCAAACACGAATCTCTCTGTTGTCACCACATTATTTCTATAATATTATCTTATGAAAACTAAATCTACAATAGGATCCATTTGACTCTAAACTTTCTTAATGCAGCATAACATTAAAGACACAAACTTAAAAATCATCTGCTTTTTGCTGTACAAGTCACTTTATCTATATTCCACTAAGATATATATAAAATTACATTTTTAATAAAATAACATTATTTATATTAACGAACATACCTTGCTCGCATTGTAAAAACTGAGATCTAAACAGGTGAAAATATTTTGTTTTTGGTTCAACATGTAGAATTATTTTATTGCAATGGCAGATAATTTAGCCTTTTTCCAAGTTGTTCCTAATAATTAGTTAATTTTCTTAAAAAGCTTAAATTGGGTAAAATCCAGAAAAGAAACCCAATCAAAAGCTTACTTAAGATAAGATAAATTATCTGCCTGTGGAATAAGATAATTCTCCCAATGTTGGACTTATTGTACCAAAAAGTATATTTTTATTTGTCAAGATTTGCAGAGACTATTGAATATTTTGAAATAGTTCAAATAGATAAGCTGGCATTGAGGGTAAAATCTTGTAAAAAAAAAAAAACATTTAAATGTTTTGTACTGTTATGCAGGTAAAAAGTGATTTTAAGAGTTATGAAAATGAATAAAAAAAATAAATCATGTATGATGATTTTATAGCAGTTGGACATTTTTGCCACGAAGATGCAAAATCTACAGACACATGAAGAATGTGTGTCTGATATGGTTTTTCAACAAAAAACAGATTAATTATCTTGACAATTCCTTAAATTTACTTCTTCTTCCTCATCAAAAACTGCATAATGTATAAATAAGTATATTGAACTGTCTCCTGCTTCACTGTACATTCTTTTCTTTCTTCTTTTCTTTTTCTTTTCAGAGTTCACTGGAAGCTCACTGGATCAGTGTTGGCTTCCAAAGTATTTGTGATGTCACAAGTCTAATCATGTCACTTGGATCTTTGATTGGACTCTCAGCAGATGAATATGAAAACAGTGTCAAACATCATTGAACACTGAAGCTCAACAATGTAGGAACAAGAAGGAAAAGAATCTTTTGATTTTGAGTGGATGGAGACTTTACATCAGTTCAACATTATGTGTCACTGTGTAGACAAAGATTCTGTTCAAAAGTTGTTTTAAAGGGTCAGATGTAGTGTGTGATGCTGAAATTTCAGTAGATTTCTTCTCCCCTTTTAGCTCATTAAGTTCTCTTCTTCATAAATAAAGTTAGATTTTATGAGACAATTTATTCATTAAATATTTAAATACCAAAATAATCATCCCTCAGGGGAAGCATACGTCATTCAACACATTCATGTCAATTTCAATTTCAATGCATCATCACTCATGTTAAGCACCTTTTTTTCATTTTAATTCACCGTTTAAAAATCATATATTCGTCGGTTTTTGCTTCTTTTAACAATCGGTGGAACTCGTTGAGGCTGTAAAACCCAACAACATGAACATCTATTATTATTATTATCCCTTGTTTTATGTGTTCCTGTCAACACAATGACTTTTCCATGACTTTTCCTCAAGGACCAGATGTTGTGATGGTCTCGTCCTCAATCACACACATTAAAAAACCACAAAAAAAAAAAGAAAAAATCCTCATCAAGTGCAACCAAAAGACAAAGAAATTGGATCAATAAACTGGGTTATAACATACATTACATTTTCAGGTAGGCACAAAGTCAGAGAAATAAGCCTTCACATTAAAAGTTGCACTCATTAAGGCCTATGGTACCTAATGGTGTTTCAGACCTTATTAAACATGTGACATAGCTACTAGAGTCAGAATAAGAACCCGTCATGATGAAGCATTTTGTCATATCATGGTTGTTGATTTTCCTACAAAAGAAACTTAAAAAAATCCACTTTTTTCCTTTCAGCTTCACATTTTTCCCCCCGCGACTTCCCTCCAGTTTTAAAACAGCTACAAGAAAAATCCACATTTTGCATGATTAATAAGTTACATTATTTTTTTTTTTAGTTTTTTATACATACACACATACAGAAGGAGGGAGCTTGGAAGTTCGCTTGGCACATTCTCATGCTTTGCCCAACCTCCTACAATCTAAATACCTATACAGGACACAGTAAAACAGGTCGTCTCACGCTGGGCGTCTCGCTCTTTTTTTTTTTGTTCTTTCAGGAGTTCAGGAGACGAAACAGCCTGTGAGTTCACACTTGTCTGCATAATCATCCTGCAAAAAGGAGGCCGTACATGACCCAATGCACTAAGTAACATGGAACACTTTGAGCTGTACATTACAGTATCTTCACGTACTGATAGAGTTTCATAATTTAATCTGTATTATACTGTATCTTAATATGCTGGTACCAGATATTCACAGTGACTCTAAAATAAAATTACGAGAGGAAGTTTGTACAAGAAACATAGAGCGTTGAGAGTCTTGAGAGCGAAAGGTTTGGCATCCGTTAAAATGTCAGAGTTCAAGAGTTTTTATAGTTGTGGTCCGGTCATTTTTTTTTTCTGTCTGCTTGGATTCAGGAAGAGCTGCCTGGGCAAATGTTTTTTTTTTCATTGGCACTGAGGAGAAGCAGTTTCCATCTCCCTGTCGTTTATCAGGCGCCATCAGCAGCGAGCACGAAAAAACAACAAAAAAAGGTGAGGTAAGGTGGCGCCAAGAGGGGACGAGATCTAATCCACCTTCTTACCTGGAGCAGGTTCAGTAAAGTACAGTATGTTCCTATCCAGTGCTGATTTGATACTTTAAAACAGTGGCGTCATTTCAATTTAAGGCAGGAACCCTCCCTCCTGGGGGCTCCGGGGTCAGAAACATTAGAACATTATAAATTTAAATGCAGCGTTCTGGCGCTTTTTAGGAGCAAAGTCATAGCTATAGATTAATAATGCATAATATCAGCCTTCAGATCGAAATATTCACCAATAGTTGTACATTTTTGTACATTCTGTTCTAAATTTACCTTAAAGGGATATTTTCATATTTTAAACACAACAGTGAGTGAACAAGACATTTTCACTAGATTATATTTCAATTTTTGCAGGGCAATATTCATAATTAATGCATTATAACAGCCTGCTTCAGTTTTGCACTGCAGAACCTGAATAATATCAGGTGAAGATGACTTGTATTTTATACAATTGAGTAGAATTTAAGAAAATGTTAGTCTTGTTTTCTTAAAAACAAAACTAAACAGACCCAAATCAGAGAAAAACAGGTGAAAATGTCCTGTTTTTGGTACAATTAATCCATCACTGAGTGTAATTATCTTATTCCACTGGCAGATAATTTATCTTATTTTAAGTTTTTTCTTGATTTGAGACAGTTTTTTTAAAAGGAAAATGTTAGTCTTGATATCTTAATGTGTTTAAGACTATAAAAATAAGACCAAATTGACTAAAATCAGTGGAATGAGATAACTCTCCTCAATATTGGACTAATTCTAATAAAAACAAGACATGTTCAGATTAAGATTCTCACAAATTATTCACATTTACTCCCACAATGTAGAGTCTAACTTGGAAATGCAGTGATACACAACCAGGACCCATGTTTCCCTGTATTAGTGGCGTTAACATTATTTAACTATAAAATCATAATTAAAATATGTCTACTATAGTCAAGATATGAAGAGGCTGTACCTTAAAATACACAAATGACGCCTCTGTTTTAAAATAAAAAAAATACAAATAAATACTTTTTTTTTTTAAAAGTGCAAAAATGACACGAAACACCCACGAACACACATGAGGAGCGAGAATGGTCAGCTGTCACCTACTGTCATTTACCCAAGAATAGTCACTGTTAGACATAAAACAGATTCAAATACATTAGTCTGCATTTTTCATTATCAGTTCAAGGTGCCTGGTTCAGACACCTAAAGCTATGTTTTCCAGCTGAAAGGAACTTGTGGCATTTGGTGGTCGAGGCCAGCAGGAGGAGGACTTCTACAGTTATGGCTGCTACAATAGTGAGGTTAGAAGGAAAAAACGCTACAGGCATCAACGGCAGGAAGCTGCACTTTGTTCTTTCCTGCCATTGTCTGTGTCTTCAGGACAGGAGGTAAAATAAAATCCGTCTTCACTTTCAGTCATCGTGCATGCTTCCAGGAGCATGCTCTCATCTTTCTGTTACTATTATTTTATAGTTTCTATTTTTTTTGTAATCATCCCCAGTGGTGTCATTTCAATTTAAAGCAGGAACTCACTCACCTAGGGTTAGAAAAATGGGAAAACTGTCAAAATTAAACGCAGCAATCTGGTGTGATTAGAGAGCAAAATCAAGAAGCTTCACATTGCAAAAAATCTTAACAGGTTAAAATATCTTTTTTTTGTACAATTTGTCCAATATTGAGTAGAATAATTTTATTCCACTGGCAGATGATTTATCTTATTTTAAGCTTTTTTTCAGTCAATTTAGTCTTGTTTTAAGAAAACAAGACTAACATTTCAAAATAAAGTAAAAAAAAAGGTAAAGTGACTAAAACTAAGAAAAAAATAAGAAATCATTTGCCAGTAGAGTTAGATAATTATAATACATAATACAATAATAATACAAAAACAAGATATTTTCACCTGATAATATAACATTTTTTGCAGTGTAATAATCACTCTTAACGCATATCAGCCTTCACTGCAAAAAAATGAAATCTTACCAGGTGAAGATCTATTGAGTAGAATTTAAGAAAATGTGAGTCTTGTTTTCCTAAAACAAGACCTAATTGACTCACATCAGAAAAAACGTAGCTAAATTCTCTACCAGTGGAATTCATTTTTAAAAATGTGTTTAGTATATGGTGAGTTGCATAGCTTTAAACACCCATTTGACGCCTCTGAGCCTCCCTCCCTGAAACCTAAATCCAGTACAGCTGAGAAGTGAAGAGGGCAGAGTGATGTTTCTCATTCTGCATCAACACATGTTTTTGAAGTAGTTTTTTTTTTTTTTTGCCTACAGGCCTGTGGTCGTCACATCCTCTTTTTTGTGTTTTATTTCCACACTATCAGCACCACCACACGCAGACATTTGCAACTACACGTCTTTGCAGAGAGGAATAGCAAATACTAACTGTTCACATATATATTATTGGTGATATATATTTACACTTTTGGTCATTTCAGATTTCACTGAACATGCTTATACAGTGTCGCTCAGTCCTCAGTCGCTGCTCCTTTATGCTAAGTGCTGTTCAGCCCAGCTTGTCAAGTATTTGAAGCAAAGTACAGTAAGAGATGCGCACACACACACGCACGCACACATGCACGCACATCACACATTATCACACACACACACACACACACACACACACACACACAACCACGCCAAGAGAAGCGCTGTGGCTTCTCAGTCTGTGAGATGTTTCAAATGTCATTATTTCCTCTTTTTCCTATATTTTGCATTCTCACCAAGAGAATACGTGTGTGTTTTCTTTTCTTTTTTCTGTTTTTTTGTAAATATGTACGGTTAGAAACAGGTCGCAGGCTTGTTTTTTTTCGCATCTTCCTGTTGGTCGGCGTGTTTTGTGCGTGCGGTGGGTGGCGAGGCGGCGGGCGAGGCAGCGACGAGGCGGCGGCGGTGAGGCTAACAGGGCTTGTTGACGTTGCACAGCAGCTCGGTGACTTTGATGAGGCGCGCCACCGTGCTCTGAGACTCCTCCTGCAGCCGCTGGTTGTTCTGCCTGAGGCTCTGCACCTCGGCCTGCAGCACCGCCTTGTCCTCTTTCTCCTAAAAGACACCGGCACACACAACAAAAAACAAAAAGCCGTCTCTCAGATCGCTGTGGCAGGAACGGGATGGGGGGGGCGACAGGTGGAGCGCTGGCTTTTAGGGAAACTAGTGGGGGGCACACACATAGAACACACAGCTGGAAATAAAAGGCTCACAGAACAGTGAAGAAGCAGCACGTCGTGCTGCAGGAGAAGAAACCGTGCGACTCCCAAAGCCATTTATTTGACAGAGCTGATTATTTGTTTTTCATGTTTTGTCTGTTTTTGTAGCATTTGTTATCTGCGTTTTGGAGTTTTATTGCTCTGAATTTAGGATTGAATATGTAAAAAAAAAAAAAAAAAAAAAAAAAAAGAAGATTTTTTTTTCTTCTTTGTCCAACTAAGAGTCCAGATTTACAAAAATATATATATAAAAAAAAGCATGAAAGATATTTTTTGCTTCTTTGTCCAAAAAATATTTGTAGTATAAAAAAAGATTTGTCTTTTGTCCAAACTAGCAGTCCAAATTTATGAAAAATATAAAATAAAGAAGAGCATTTAAACAATTAACCAGCTGTCGAGTTTAAAGGTGCAGTGTGTAGTTTCTCGCACCTCTAGTGGTGAAGTTGCAGATTGCAAAAAAAAAAAAAAAATATGCAGGAGAATCTATGGAGGCCGTGAAAAATGCAAAATTCGGGTGTTTGGTTTGTCTGTTCTGGGCTTCTGTAGAAACATGACAGTGCATTATGTAGATAAAAACAACTTAATCTAAGGTAATAAAAATACAACAATTGTTTTTTTCTTTTACTTATATGCTTATTAAAACAAACTTATGAATATTCAAAGTCTGTCTACTAAATGCTGTTAAATGCTACTATATCTTACACACTGTACCTTTAATTTTCAGTCGTAATCAAGAAATTCTTCTGGCACTAAATGGGTATTTCACCATTATTCTGACTAAATGATGGATGAGAAAAAAAGAGAATCGAAAACAGTGACAGTCCTAATCAAGAACTTTTTAAATAATAATAATAATAATAAACTTTCCATATAATAGAGGGGAATAATAGGCTTTGTACACACAGTGACACATAGTTTTTTTGTACACACAGAGACATAAACTGTACATTATTGACAAGAAACATTTCAACACAACGTGCACTCAGTTTTTTCTGCTGAACGAGGCCACAACATGTGGTCGGAAGCTTCAGGAAAAACACAAGTCCACATTGTGTTGAGAATTGCTCCGTTTCGTCAAGCAGCAGTTTTCCAAAGGATCAGAATAAAGCTACAAGCTCATCACATACATTATTCGTTCACATTTACATGAAAAAACAAACAGAGCAACAACCCTTGTTTTCGGCTAAAACAGAAAGCTGCAAATTTTAGTCTCTCGGCGCCATCATAGCGAGTAGTTTGCTGGTTTGTTGCATCAGGTAAGTTTGACAATGGGGGAGAGTAGCCTGTGTAGTAACATGTCGACACTGGATCATGTTGAGTAGAAATGTTCAGAGGAATATATTAGAAAATATCAATTACAGCGTTCAAGGGTTTGTTGTAAATAACAGCAGTAGTAGCAGCACGTTTTACTGAAAAAAAAATATTCAAAAATCTGAAAATGTAACTGTACAAAGCTATTACAAAATAATCAATAAAAAAAATGCCTTTGAGTGTTTTTTGTATTTTAATGCATTGCTACGGTGAGTCAGCGGTGGACGGAACATTTGTCCGAGTAAAGAAAAAAAAAGATGCATCAGTGAACTCAAAATCGTCTCGCTGAAGAATTGAAATACTTTTTTTTGTTGTTGTTGTTGCCTACCTGCTGACTTTTCCCTGTGCAGCTTACTAAAAAATATCGTTACAGGGACCATACAGAACAGTTTTTTTTGAAGCATTCATGAAAGTCAAAGCACCTTTTGCAGGTCATCCTGCAGCTTCTTCAGCATGGCCTCCAGCTGCGACACCTTCTCCTCCAGGTGGCCTGGAGAGTCACTGCAACCAAGAGAAGCAGTGACAGTGAAGATATAATCATGAAATCATTGATTTGATCGTCCAAAACAATCATTTTATCGTCCAAATGCACGATATATGACCAAAAAGCAGCTAGTTAGACTTGTAAAAACAACACACGCCTTCTCACACGCTCGCTCTATAAAAACCCTGTTCCCCCCTTCCCCTCTCTAAGAAACACCTGTCTGTTTTGATTGGCTGATGCTGGAAAGAGGCCCCGCCCCTCAGAGAGCTGGAGTTGATCGTAGAAACAGAAATCACCTACAAACAGTACAGAAGAAGGAGGTGGCTACATGGGTCCAGGGGCCATTACTGTTAACTTCAACTCCTGTTGTGACATCACAACAGGAACATTTTCTGAATAGCCTGCGTTCAGCAACACCACAGATGAGGACAGACTACAAAGGGATGAATGGGTGGTTTTATTTCACAGTTTGTGAGTTAGCAGGGGTGTATTAGCTTTGGGAAACACTGATCAACTGATCGATTAATCCTGACACTGATCCATTAATCAGTAGATTGATCTACAGCCCTACTATAATTTTTTTTTATTCAGTAATACACGCTTAGTTTTTTTATATTAATTTAGTTTAATGTATAGTTATGAAATTGAAGTTCACTATGTAATGTTTTGTCAAGTTGTAATAATTAGTTGAATAATTGATTGCCCACTATATGATTAATCACAAATTATTCTAATAATGAAATAATTTAGGAAGGAAAAGGCCAAGTTATCTACTTTCAGCTTCTCAAATAGGTATTTTCTGGTTTCTTTTGTCTTCTATAATAGTAAATTGATGATCTTTGGGTTGTGGACTGTTGGTCTGGTCTTAGGTTGAATCTTCAGCTTTGGGAAACAGCGATTGATATTTTAAACCATTTAATGAACCAAACAACTAAGTGATTAGTTATTTTAAAACATTAATAGATTAATTGACAATCAGAGCAGTTATTTGCAGCCTACTGTACAATCCCAGCTCTGTCCTGTACTCATGTGCTTCCATTATAAATATACAATATGGAAGCGGTTATGTTGATAAGGGATCACTATGTGAGAGCTGAAACAAACACTGGGCTGTGAATAAAACTGTTTCCTCTTGTTCTCCATCACACCATAAGGACGCTGCATTCAATAATCCCTTCAACCACAATCACTTTTCTTCTTTGTGCTTTTTTTTGCTTCTTTCTCAACTGTTGTTGTGAGTGAAAAATAGTCAATTTAATAAAGGAAATAAATCTTCTAGAAAGATAAATGTATGTAATTTAAATGAGAGAGAAATGGAAATTTCCTTTTCTTGTGACACGTTTTGATTCATTTCTCTGGAAGATGACCAGTTCCTTTCAGCTTAAGCATCATAAAGCTTCCCCTCAAACAGTTCCACCAGGCATCTTCTGCATTTCCTCTCTGGAACGTTAATTTAAAAGATTAATCCACTATGAAAATAGTGGTTATCTTCAGCGCTAAACTACAATAAATATGAAATACTTCAACATTTAGAGCTGCAACAAAAAATTGATTAGATGTCAACTATTAGATTACTCCAAATATAATTTGAGTCAGTTTTATGAAGAAAATGTCCAAATTCTCTGGTTCCAGCTTCTCATTTCTAAATATTTTCTGGTTTCTTTATTCTTTTATAACTGTAAACTGATGATCTTCGGGTTGTGGACTCTTGATGACAACTAAATCGTCTATCAGAATAGTCATTAGGTGCAACCTTAATTTATACACAAGCACTAAAAAAGTGACGTTTTTTCACACACTCGGGCTCCTTAAAAATAGCCTGTGAACTTTTCACTTTGCTTGATTATAGTTGGAGCGTCTGTCTCAGAGCTGAAGACATCGTCCTCGCTGCCTTTAATGAAACCTGAAAATACTCCACCATCAATTCACAGTAATTGCTGTGGCTGACAAGACGTGAGTAAGTACTGCCGTCCCATCATGCATCTCTTCTGACTGCGGCTGCACATAATGACTATGCACCACAGAGCGAAGCTTCCGTGTGATTTAATTTCTCAAACTATTTCACATTAAGGGCCTTCGACACAAATCAGACAACAGAATTAATACCTTTAAATTTTTTATTACAGAAAGTTTATGAAACCAAATAAAAACGGATTTATTTTTATTATTGATTAACCTGCCACTTACCTCTTTGATTAATGTGTTAGCATTTGGGTTGTGAAATGTAAAAAAAAAACATAACGTTTTAACTTATAAGACAAAAAAGCAGCAAATCATTATAACTGTCAACATTTTTTTTTCCATTTTAAATTTTTGACAATTTTGCAAGTGAGAACTTTAGTTCGTTTAGTTTCATACAATATTTTTTATCCAGACCAACAGTTCAAAACCCAAAGATCATCAGTTTACTATTATAGAAGAAAAAATAAACCAGAAAATAATCAGAGTTGTGAAGGTTAAACCTGAGAATTCGACATTTTCTTTTGAAAAATGACTCAAATCAATAAATTGATTATCAAGATAGTTGATGATTTATGTAATGTAATGGAAACTAATTAAATAATCACCTAATTGTTGCAGCTCCACTACTTTATAGCATGTTGCTGCACAGTAACTGAGCTATAAACACTAAATCAATGCACTGAGGGAAAAGCTTCTTTACTTCTGCATTTGCTCATTTATTATTGACTCACTTTTTTTTTCTTTTGACAAACATTTTTTAAGAGTTTGTTTTGTTTCAGGGAGCGTGTGGGAGAAAAAAAAAGCAGCTTATGGAGCCGGAAAACGTATGAGAGACTAAACAAAAAACAAAATTATTCCGGGTGGGAGTTACAGTACACAGGAAGATGACAAGGACTGTGAATCAGATGCTCTGTGTGTGTGTGTGTGTGTGTGTGTGTGTGTGTGTGTGTGTGTGTGTGTGTGTGTGTGTTTGTGTGTGTGTGTGTGTATGTGCATCACTGAGTCAGCAGGAAGGTTATTTCTATGGGGGAAAGAAGCCAACACATTGACTCACACAGCCGGGTGTTGCCGATAAAGTCTAAATAAGTGATTGAGAATAAAGGAGTGTGGGTCTTGTGTAATGATTCAGACGAAAGAGCGAGAGACTCACTGCTGAGGTATTCAACACTTCATACCCATTATATATATATATATATATATACACACCTATATACTGTATATATACATGCTGTGTTGTGTTGTGTAGCAACCCACCTGTCCTTTGAGTCTCTCAGCTTCCCGTCTGTCTGGTCACCTCCTGCTTGGGAGGAATCTCCGGCTTTTCGGTCTGTGATAATGATTTAAAGCAAAAACAAGTCCTCTCAGTACAGAACATACAGCTAGTCTTTCATCTCAAACAATACAGTTAAAAAATAAAATTACAAATAGGAACTCAACATCATACGAGTCATGTAGAGCTTTTACTCAATTAATTGATTAGTTACCAACTATTAATTTATTCCCTACCTGTTTTTATAAATAACTTCACACTGACTGGTCACTATACATGAGCTGTTCTCTGTTTAGTGTTCTTGAAATAAATTTCAAAGTGTGATCTATTTCATAATTTTTAAAAATGCATTCATAATTGTTTATCAATATTCTGGAAGAGCTTAATTCTGTGAGAAAATTTTTTGCATCTTCTGCTTTGGAAATTGCTGTTTAAACTATATATACTACAATACTCTACTATAATCTGACAGTTCATTCATAATATAACTGCAATGATTAGAAGATGAATTGATTAGACGCTAACTATCACGTTCATCTCCAAATATTTTATCTAAAAGAAAATGTCCAAAATATCTGGTTCCAGCTCCTGAAATCTAATTAACTTCGGGTTTCTTTAGACATTTTAGGTGGAATCTTCACTTTTGGGAAACAGTGATTGACATTTTACAGTATTTTATTAACCAGACTTCTAATCAATTAACAATTTCAGTAAACATTTTATTAATCAACCATCACATGTTTCACTTGATCTAACCTTAATTAAGTAGGAAAGATGATTTTGAGATATTCAGAACCAATAATTGAAACCAGCCTTTCTTTTAATTTCATGGACACCTGAGAGAATATGTCAGAAAATGAACTGACCTATGTTTCCAGAAACACAGAACGTGATGTTATTATTCTTGTGCGGGCACAAGAAAAATATAATTTTTTTCAAAGAGTCCGACTGAGGAAAACAAAAAGTACCACTATTCAGCTCTATGTAAAACCTCCTCTCCATTTGTTTATCTAATATACATAGGACGAAATGTACCAGATTTTAGAAACTGTTGTGACGTCCTTAACACCTCATTCAGCACAACACTGCATTTACACTTCACATAAAAACTCTGATTTGCACTTCACATACTGTTTTTCAAGCTGGACCGCTCGTGTTTTTTTTATTATATCTAGATTTTATATTTTATTCAGACTGATGCCTCTTTCATAGACTGATTTATTTATTCATAGACAGACAATTCTTTGTGTGAGTGTTATTTATGCTCGCTTTTAAGTGCTGTTATTTTCCTTTTATGATGTTTTTGTGGATAGAGAGCAGTCAGCTAGATTTTAAAGGTATGATGACTATAATAATAGAGTATCGTTGAGGTCAGGCAGGTACAAGAACACCTGGATCTCCTGTTAGAGGTCAAAGGTCAGGCCTCTGTGTTTTTCTTCTTCACCAAACCCAGAAAACCTTTTCTTTATGGACCACTTTTATTCTGGGTTTTTATTTCAGGTTTGTATGTGAAACAGGAAAGGACTCCAACACATATCATTGTGTTCTGAATCATATAGATTTCCCTTAATGATTTATAAGAAAACTAAATCCATGAGTGCGTAAGTAAGTAGTAAGTAAGTAAAACTCTTTTGCTGTATGTTATAGAATTTTACAATTTTTCAGTGATTATGTTAAGTAAGACACACACACACACTCACACACACATACACACACACGCATGTGATGCAACCAATGACTATTTAGATAGTTGATTATATAATATTATATAATGATTAATTGATTGTCAAATTCTAATACAACATGATGTAAAATGCCGAAAGTTGAAGATTCACTCCACTCTAAAATATCAATAATCTGACTTGAGAAGCTGGAACCAGAGGCTTTGGACATTCTGCTCTGAGAAATTACTCAAACTTTTGTGATCTGTGATTTGTGATTCTGGGCTATACAAATAAATTGAACATCCATCCATCCATTTTCTATCCCGCTTATTCCTTTTCAGGGTCGCAGGGGTCTGCTGGAGCCTATCCCAGCGCATTTTATGGCGAGAGGCAGGGATACACCCCAGATGGTCGCCAGCCAATCGTGGGGCACACACACCATTCACACACCATTCACACACACACTCACACCTATGGGCAATTTAGATTTGCCAATTAACCTGAGCATGTTTTGTATTGTGGGAGGAAACCGGAGTACCCGGTGAAAACCCACGCAGACACGGGGAGAACATGCAAACTCCACACAGAAAGGTCCCAGACCCAGGCCCAAGGCGGTCTTGAACCTGCGACCTTCTTGCTGTGAGGCAACAGTGCTACCCACTGCTCCACCGTGTCGCCCTTAAATTGAACATATATATATATATATATATATATATATATATTAGTGGCTCACCCTCTCGTGACAGAGCCTCCAGGATGCTGCGGCAGGCCGTAGCCAGGTCAGCGATGGACTGCCACTCCTCCTCTGTGGAATCTGTCGTCTCTGAGAGAACTGAGAGGAAAACGCATTAAGTTCCTGTATAAAACACAGCCTGATCACAACGTGTGTTTTACTGTCAGAGCAGCCAGGTCCGTTCAGGCTGTACAGTAACGCTGAGCGACCACTGGGGGACGCTGCTGCTCTAACGCTGTCACAGATAAAACAGGGACAAAGAGGAGATGTTCCACTGTCTGCAGTGAGCCTGCAGCCTTCAATAAATTATGTTTCTTTGACTTTTTAATGTGTTTCTGACACCGGTTTAAGATTTAAAGTGGAAGCAAATATCCTCAAGACAATAACCCTAATACTAATTGAATAACCATGTGTTTATTTCTACATCGAGTGAGATGAAACGTACATCAGGCAGTGCTATTTCTCCCGTCTTCTCGACGGATAAATGTCTTTCTTCCTCTGGAAGGACGTGATGTAAAACAATCAGCCCCCACAGAAGTGACAGGGATCTGATGGAGGACGAGTGAGCTCTTACAGCAGCTAAACGCCGAGGCGGCCGGTCTCAGCAGAGGCAGAGCAGATGGCGTAAAAAGGGCTTTCTTGATTTCGGGGGCTGCCTAAAAGCCCCCGCCCCTCCCACTACCCATCTGTCCCCCTTTTATCCAGCCCTGGCAGGGGGTGGCAGGCCGATATTAGATTAGAGGAACAGGGGGGCAGCTCGGATGAAAGAGGAGGGACAAAGGGGAGCGACGGGACAATCACGCGGAGACACAGCAGTTTAACACAGAAAAGACTTCAATCTGAAGGCTTAAATCTGGCAGAGATGATTTGTAAACCTGTAATTGTTCCATTTTAGCTTCATTTGAGCAATGGTGTCAGCTGGTGTCTGCATACAGTCTATGATCAGGGTCATAATATATGTTAATAATTTGCAAATGCTGCAACTATTCCTTTAGCTAATTATTAAGAAGACTGACCTAATAATTTGAATAATTAGAGTAGTATTACTGAAACAAATTACAATAAATTGATAAAAATATTATTTCTTCTAGCACACATGTTCATTGGTCATTGGTCATGACATCAGTTTTACTGGGCATATTACAATAAAAATCTTAAATCTTGATGATAACTTAAGTGACTTTAAATAGAAGGATTTTGTAGATGAGATGTATAGAATAGAAAAAAATAACACTGACAATAAGAAATCATATTTATATTTGGGAGGAAGTTGTAAGAATGGGTGTAGTTTAAGAAGATTAGTCCAATATTGACTAGAATTATGATTTACTTACCTATTGCACTGATAATGTACCTTCTTTCAAATGTTTTTCTTGATTTCAGTCAAAATATTCTGCCAGTGAAATAAAATAATTTTACTCAATATTGGACCCAAAACAAGTTATTTTCACTTGTTTTCAACTTTCACTTCATTTCAGTTTTTATTGTGTTTTTTATACTTGTAGTGAATTTGTCATCATTATTGTTGAAATAGTGCATGACACTACATGATGTATCTTCTAATGAATTACTAAATAATAATCTGAGTCATTTTAATTATTATTATTAATATTTATTAATAATTATTTATTGCATTGTGCTTTTTGTCTGCTTGTTTGTCTTTTGTGTTATAAAATCTTTAAAATTGCAAATATAAGAAAGAGAACTGATTAACAAATGAGAAATTAAACGTTGCTCAAAGAATTGTATTCTATTAAAAATGACAAGGCTCAGCTCATATAATCAATATGGTTTTTATCTCTTACTGCAAAATAACGAATAAAATTAATTTTACTCATCTGTGTGTTTTGCTTCCTCTTAAAGTTCTTGTCTTTTTCTTTTATATAGCTCATTTCATTTTTACATGTGAAGCATTATGATCAGTTACAAGCGTGTTTCTAAATGTGCTATATAAATGAAAATGAATTGAATGATTCCCTGATTGGTGTATTTCACGTCATTTACTTACTCTTGGTGATGGAGTTGTGGAGACTCAGAGCTCGTGAGTTCCTTTCTGCTCGGTCGACGCACGACAACCTCGACGACGACAGGGACGAGTCGCTGGCTGAAGGTTTGTCATCGATGTACTCGGCTCCCATGAACTGGAGACACAGAGACGTGGAGACATGGAAACAGAGCAGAGGACAGCGTCAGAGGGGGGCGGGGCTGCTGAGGAGGAATCAGGCTGCTGTCCTTTAAGGGTCAGTCTGTCACCTGTTGAGCCTCGGGGACAATCTTGGGTTTGACGGCCAGGATCAGGTCCGGCGTAGCGTCCCGCAGCTTCCCCACGTTCTCGTAGATGTGGCGCTCCGCCTTCACGCCCACGTTGTCGTACACGTGGCTGTAGGGGGGACAACGGGAAGCAGATCTGCTGTTGATGCTCGCTGATATTTTTATCCAGAGATCAGAACAGCGACATTGAAAAAAAACAAAAAAAACTGAGTAATCATCTTGATTGCTGTGGAGCTTTGTTTGGTTGATGCTTCCTGTCCTGCACAAAATGATCCATCACAACTATCACAAAATACACAAAATACCTGATGCAGGTCGCTCAAATTATTCAGCCTGGCTTTGTGTGACGGTAAAAAGTGTCAAATTCGTTCTTGTGAGTAATATCATGGATATTTTCTCCTCTTCCCGATGTGGCCTATTCTGAGTTTTTAGAGTAAAAAACAACCACAGTGATTAAAGTAATTTAGATCCATTAAGGCATCTTGTGTCTTTTATATGTGCTTTTCTTTCTCTAACCATATAATATCAGTGTTTAGTGGAAACAAATGTGCTTTTACTGAGTTTCTGCCCATAATTGTGCTCCTGAAAAAGCAAACTAGTTTTTTGTATGCAAGGACTCAAGCAATGAAATGTGAACTATTGTTTTTTACAGGAAATGACTATGCATCATTCTAAAGTATAGTTTGTTTTACTGATATAGCATAAGAGCACTGCAAAAACTGATCCTAATCAGGTGAAAATATCATCTTTTTGGTACAATTAGTTCAATATTGAATAGAATTATCTTACTCCACTGGCAGATAAGTATAGATAAGTTTTCCTTATTTGGGTCAATTTGGTCTTGTTTTTTAGGGAAATGATTACTGTTGTACCAAAAACACGCTATCTTGGGTGACAGTGCAGCAGTGGGTAGCACTGCTCATAAGTGTCATAGGTCACAGGTTCAAATCCTTTTCTAGGATATTTCTGTGTGGAGTTTCATGTTCTCTCTGTGTCTTCATGGGTTTTCTCCATGTTCTCTGGTCCAAAACAGTCCAAAAACATACTGAGGTTGCTTGTGAATGGTGTATGTGGCTGCTACCTGTCTGAGGTGTATCTCTGCCTCTCACCTGTAATGTGCTGGGATTGTCTCCAGCAGACCCTAATTATAGGCAGCTATAGAAAATGCCTGACTGACTGACAAGACATCTTCACTTGTTAAGATTTTCCTTTTTGCAATGTGTCTATCTCAACCCATCATTCATCAGTATAGTTCATTTTGACTGATATGACATAACAAATGATAATGTCATCAAACAGCTGTTAATGCATCATATCCAAAGAGCTTTTGGAATTAGTTTATAGGAAGACAAGCTGCTGCTGTGCTGCAACAAATGACTGAATATTGAACTCTCTTTATTCTAAACGTTAGCAGTGATGTGAGTGTAAGGCAGCGTCTCTGCTGCCGCGAGCCGAGCCACATCCTGTTTGCCGTCCGACCTCGCTGCAGGAAAAGTGACGCACCGACTCAGAGATTAAATTGTGATGCGTCAGCTTCAGTTTGAGGATATTTTCAGCCACGTCGGAAGATTTAAGAGCCCTAAACCTTTTTAGCAGATGCTCTCTCCCCCCATTTGCATGTGTATAAATGATGACATCTCGCGATCAGTGGTGTCGTTTCATTTCAATGCAGGAACTCACCCTCCTAGGGTGAAACTGTAAATTAAAATACAGCAATATGGTGCAATTTGAGAGTAAAGTCTTTGTACCACTGCAACAAATCCTGTTTAGATGTAACAGGTGAAAATTACTTTAGCTTCTTTAATTTTTTTTCTAGATTTTAGTTTACTTTTTAAACTTTTTAAGAAAATATTACTCTTGTTTTCTCAAAAAAAGACCAAATTGACACGAAGATAAATTATTTGCCAGTGCAATAAGATATTTCTACTCAATATTAGACTAATAGTACCAACAAATTTGATATTTTCACCTAAAACTTCAGTTTTTGCTTATGCTGTACTTGTATTTACATGTTAGTTTTATTAATTATTTAATTATTAATCTTGTTTTGGTGTAAGGGATTAATGGGGGAAAAGGGGGTTAAAATGGATATATGCTTTTGGTAGTTTTTCTCTTCATTTTGCATTTTTTAGGTATATGCATTATAAAAACATTTTTTTTTAAGTTTTTAACTCTCTTCATATGTAAGTGAACAAATCTGCTTCAGACAAGTGCTGTTTATAATTATTATTACAATGAGAAGTAGTCTCAATAACATCAAACATCCGTTTTGTTTTTAAAATGCTCAAAAAATGTTGAGCACAAACCAAACCAGCTTCAGTCATATATTTATGAATTAAATGTAAAAAACATCATACAAATAATTCTTTTATGATAATGCCTTTTCATCACATAAAGTAATCCTACTAATCCATCAAAGTAATCCTGCTTTAAAAAAATGTACACCTGCACTATTTCAACGAAAATGATGACAAATTAACTGCCAGTATAAAAAACCAATACAACAAAAACTTAAATTTTAAAAAGTGAAAATATCTTGTTTTGGTCCAATATTGATTAGAATTATTTTATTCCACTGGCAGATAATTTTTACCACAATTAAGAAAAAATCTTGAAATAAGATAAATTATCTGCCAGTGGAGCAAGATAAATCAAGATAATTCACTCTATATTGGACTAATGTACAAATATAGATATTTTCATTGTTCAGATAATTTTTCATATTGACCTGTTAAATTTAACATTTACTGAGCAATAGGAGTCCTACTCACACAATGTACAGTCCAACTTGTAAGTGCAGTGATACACAACCAGGATTCTCATTCTCCTTATGTTTAAACTTTGAAAGCCCTAATTATAATTAAAAATATGTTTTCTATAGTCAAGATATAGCGACTTCTATACCATTATATACACAACAACGCCTTTGCTTGAAAATCGACTCGCCTCGTCTTCCCTAACAGTGGAGTCAGCTTACAGGAGCAGTCGGTATGAATTTGTTCATCAACACTCACCTGTCACACGTGTAGGACGGCTGCCTCTCTAAGGAATAGCTGCGTATGAGCTGGGAGGACCCGCCCTCCTGGCTGTGATTGGCTGGCTGGTCCTGCAAGGAAGTGGCTCGTAGCAGGGGTAAACTGGGCGGCGTGAGGAGCGACCCCTGACCCGCCTCGCTCTGACCTTTATCAGGTGGCTGCTGCTCGGCCTCCTCGGCCTCGGCCATCACCTCCTCCTTCACCTCCTCTTGGTTCTCTTCCTCTTCCTCTTCCTCCTCCTCCTCCTCTTCCCTCTCGTCCAGCACCCAGGCTTCTCCGGACTGGTCCTCGCCGGGTTTACACTCGGCATCCTTGATGGCTTTCTGGTAGAGTTCAGAGAAACTCCTGCAGGACAGAAGAAAACGCTTATTATTATTTTATGTCAAGTTTTTTTTTCATGGTTCTTGAAAAAAAAATTAAAAACTAAATTATCTGCCATTCGGATGAGATATTTCAAGACATTTTCACCTGATATAAAAATGTCATTCATTTGCAGTGTTATGATTAGACATTTAACAGAAAATATTCCCTGCATATGATCAACTTCAACATATTTTATTGTTTGTTGTTGTCATCGAAAGTTTCATTTTTCTTCTGTTGTGTGTTTGTAAAAAGTTGATATGTGTGGCAGAGATAGTTGGCAGAAATAATGAAAAGAAATTGATGTAAACTGATAAAAATTCAATCTTAACATGTTATTAAAATATCTTGTTTTTGGTACAAATACTCCAATGCTGAGTATAATTATATTGAAATATCTTATTCCATTGGCAGATCATTTAGCTTGTTTCATTTTCTTTTTGTGATTTTTGTCAATTGGTTCTTGTTTTCTAAAATAATTATATTAATAATAATTGAATTGTTTAAGCTATTTATCTTAATGTTGTCTTTTTAGCTCTTATTTTAGACTTTTTATCTGACAATTATTACTTTTTATCTATTTTTGGGGAAAAAATGTGAAATTAACCTAAAATTATCCACCATGAAATCAGATATTTCAAGATAATTCTACTCAATATTGGACAAGTTGTACTAAATACAATATTTCGCCATGATTTTTTTTCCATTGCACCTTCAAGTCATAATGTATTTAAAAGATATGAGATAAAAAATCTATATATAGATGTACTGACAGAAATCTATCTATCTTTCTAACTGTACCAAATACACTTGGTCTGATTTCTTTTTTGCACTGTATATAGTATAGTTTTGTTTTTTCCCCTTTGAAACACACATCCTCCACCATCCATCGACAATAATAACCTCTTTGTGACAATCTGGGATTCTGTTGTCAGCGAACGAGTGTGTCAGGACTGAAATATGCAGGAAGTAAAGTAGGAGACTTCTCTGAGGACGTGTCTGCAGCTTTGAAATCCTGCTCTAAAGTTAGCAGATCTACACAGGGAGGAATATTTTTCCTTCTTTTTTACTGTCAGCTTCTGTTTCACTGGGCCGACGCTTCACTTCATCCCCACAAGTCTCTTCTCAAGCTTCAGTGTGCATCTGTTCTCTGGCTGGGGCCTAATTGATTAATCGATTAGTTGCCAACTATCATTGTTAATCACCAACAATTTTGATAATCAATAATGGATATGAGTCATTTTGTCGAAAGTCCAAGTTGTCTGGTTTCAGTTTCTCAAATGTATTTATTTTCTGGTTGCTTTATTCTTCTATTATAGTAAATAGTATAAGATGATCTTTGGGTTGTCGACTGTTGGTCTGGACAAAAAAAAGACATTTTGGGTTGACTCTTCATCTTTACAACAATTAATGAACCAAACAACAAATTGATTCATCCTTTCAATAAATGATATTAAAATAGTTATTGCAGCTCTAAACTTGAAAATACTTTCATAAAGTGAACCAGTAGTCATCCCTCCACAAGTAAACTAGTCTAAAATACAACTTGAGTTGAATGAATTTCAGAGCTGAAACAATTAGTTAATTAATGTCTTGCAGACTATTTTATTAATCACAAACTATTTTGATAATAGATGAATCGGTTTAAGTCATTTTTAAGAAGCAAATGTCTCTCTGGTTCTAGCTTCTCAAATCTGACCATTGAGGTTGGTCAGTAATGAAAATAAAACAGAATACAATGCAACACAGTGACAGAATCTATGATTGTTTAGGTCATGGGTTTTAGAAACTTTATGTACTAAAAAGTATTCAATCTGTCATCAGGTTTGTGTTAACATCATTGATAGGTTAGTTACTCTTTGGTTTCAGACCCGTAGGCGCCCCACCTGCGTGGTTTCCCGTTCTCGTCCGGTGGGATGACGGTGATGTGGATCTTGTGGGCGGTGCGGAGCAGCCGGGTCCTCTCGTCGGGGCTGAGGTGGACCAGTGGGTGTCCGCAAAGACGCACCACCCGGGCCCACAGCTGCAGGCCGCCGCTCTCAGCGTAGCAGAACCGCTGCAGCTCCGTCACGAAGCCCTCCTCGTTCATCAGGAAGCCCGGCTGACCCACGCCGTCACGCAGGGGCGTGACCTCCAGGGCCTCGCAGCCCCGGGTGACCAGCTGAATGAGAAGGAGGAGAGTTAAACCAGGGGTGGTATATGTGTGGCTGGGGGGGCCAGAACTGGCCCAACTATAGGGTGCAATTCCTGGATGACTGTACAATATGAGACAAAAAATGCACCGGTTCCTATATTTTTTAAAGGAATGTGAAGTCAGTGAAAATCATTTAGAGCTCAAGGGATAAAATAGTTTAGATTTGTAAATGTAAGGTAAGGGATAACTTCACCTGCTGCTGAAAATGCTAAATATTCAGATCACTGAGTAGTGTTTTGAATTGAAATGAGTGAATATGGAATAACCGAGACATAAACTCTTCTGTTTTGTAAATTAAAGGTTAATTAACCATGCAAATAGTTATAATTTATTTCTTTACATAAAAAGAACGATACATTTTTAGGTTTTATTATATATTAGAGCTGCAGCTAACGACCATTCTGATAGCTGATTAATCTATTGAAAAGACTTAAAAGTTATTTAGTTATATTAGGTTCACAAATAGCGTAAAATGTTGATCATGGTTTCCCAAAGCTGGCAATTCACCCGATTAAATAATCAGATTTAAAAAGTTGGAACCAGAGAATTTAGACATTTTCTTCTTACAATGACTAAAATTGATTATTAAAATAGTTGGTGATTGATGTAATAATTGGTAATTAATTAATTAATCAATTAAGTGTTGCAGCTCTAATTACAATGTTGCTGGAGTCAAAGTGTCATCTATTGATTATTGAATAATCAATGACTTGTTTGGTTCATGATAAGATGGTAAATGATCAATGTTGAATCAAGCTGAAGATTCAACATAAAATGTCCAAAAAATCTAATTTTAAATTCTTTTTTTAAATTGACTCAAATCGGTTATTAAAACAGTTGATGAATAATGTAATAGTTGGCAACTAATCGGTTGATTGAATAAAGACTGCAGCTGTAATATTTATACGTTACTTTTGTTTGAGATCACTTTGCTCTGTTTGAAGCACTACAGTGACTTTATTTGCCTCCTATAAATAAAAAGCAGAGCAGAAGCTAAAAGGCGCTCCTCACCTCCAGCCGCTGCACCACCTCCCTGATGTCCTCCACCTGGCTGTCCATCACGCTGTTGGACACCGAGTCGCCCCGCTCGTAGAAGATGTCCAGGTAGGGCCCGCCGTCCTTGGCCTCCGTCACCGCCTTCCAGCCGATCACGTCGCGGCACGAGCAGTTGAACACCACCCTGCGCGTGAACCTCTCGATGAGCACCACGGACTCGGCGGACACGCCCAGCAGACACGGCAGCCGGTGCTCGCCGCCGTCGCCGTCGTTGATCGTCACCGCCCACACCAGCGCGCCCGCGCTATGGAGCTCCGCCCCTTTGGCGCCCTTCAGCTTGTCCTTGCGCTTCCCGCCCAGCGAGAGCAGCGGGAACTTGGTGGAGGAGTCGATGGGCGTCGTGGTCACGTAGTTCTCCGCCAGGTCCTTCAGGTACTCCTGCCGCGTGCGTATCGCCATGGAGCGGAACTTCTCCGACTTCTCCGCGGCGTTCTCCGCGTTCACCGCCTTGGCCAGGAGGAAGTCCCGGAAGGCGGCGGAGCTGGGGAAGCGCGCGCCTTTAGGGAAGAGCGGGCCGAACAGCGGCATGTCTTTGGACCGCGTAACGGCCACCCTGGAGAGATACCGCGTTTTAGTCAACTAAATCAGGAAAATGCTAGCCAAACAAGACCAATTTTTCCCAAATATGGAAAACATTAAAACAAACTAAATTATCCGCCAGTGGCAAAAGATAATTCCACTCTATATTGGACTAATCTACAAAAACAAGATATTTTCAGTTGCTAAGATTAAGCTTTTGCTGTGTTTAGCTGTTAACTTCTTCTCTCTCTTCTCTGCAAACTCATGTCTAAACAGGATTTGCTGCATTGGTGAAAAGTTTTAAGTATATATATTTTCCTGAACTGGCCCACAACTCCTTTTATGTAAAATAAACCATTTTTTTTTTACACTGCATCATGTTAATTTCAATGGATACAGGATGTTTCAGCAGTTTTTTTAGTTTGAGTATTTCAGTATTGAGTTTCTTCAAATTCCTTGTGATGATGCAATTTTTGCTTCTGAATGTCAAATGCTTTCCCATTTTTTTCATTGATTTTATTCAATTTTGTTTTGTTTTACTTCTTTATTTTGTCTTTTTTATTTCATGTTTTTGACTTTTTATCTCATAGTTCTATCTTTTATCAATGTCTTTGGAAAGAAATGCAGCAAAAAGATCTTCTATTCACTCATAATAAATAAAAGATGTCTTTTTTTAACTACTTTCTACAAATTATCTCTTAACAGACATTGACAGATGATTTGAGTTGGTTTGTTCTTTTCTTAACTCACTTTTTACATTGTATAATATTTCTGTATATGTTTTGCAATTGGTTTATTGTATGTTTTCCTTCAATACTCACTGTACTGTTTTTTTATATTGTGATCCAACTATGGTGTTGATGAGGTAAATTAAAGAATTACAATATAAAAAACAACAACAACAAAAAAAAAAGCTAAAGGCATTCTAGATGTGAAAATATTAGATGTCTGCATATGATTACAGAGGTTGGACAGGAGGGGACAGACCTGTAGTAGGTGTTTTCGGTGCAGGGCTCGTGAACCTGAACGATGATGAAGACATGTTGGAAGTGCGAGCGGATGGATTTGGGAGTGAAGGGCAAAGCTCCAGGTTCCTGGAACACGATGGTCACGATGTCGTTACCGATGTGCCGCTTCCTCAGCAACTGATGGGGACACACAAACAGGCTAGAGTCATTATAATGAAGTGAATCCAAGAAAGGAATGAAATTATGGAAGTCAGTCAATAAAAAAATATAGAGTAAAAAAAGTACTACTCTACATTTGTTTGACCAACCATAATCCTCTCAAAAGAGTAAAAAATACTTATATTTAACAAAATTAAAGAGAGTTTAAAGCTTATAAAAGGAAACTCAGGGCTCTGTCACTGCCATGTTCCTTTTAAAACCTTTAATACAGATAAATATGTCTCTTTTTAAACCTTTAATAGTGTTACGTTTCTTTGTAAGTGTCAGTGAATTTAGAGACTTAAGTCATAAACTGCAAAAAAGCAGTGAGCAGGAAGAATGTCAGAGACAAAGGAAACCTTCATGTTGGGATTACACATTTGATTATTTATTTTATCTCTGAAGTAGTTCCAAAAAACATGAATGCCTGAACAGAGATTTGTAAAATGGAAGCTAATTTCTATGGAATTACTCACTGAAGAGAAAAAGCCGCTATGAGAACATTGTTCAATCATTATATCAATATTTTGACTTAATATCACAAAATAATACAAAACTTTCTAAAGATTTTGAATCAGTATTTCAATATTTTGGCTTTGGACTATACTGACCTATTGGACTTTTTCATTCCATAGAGAAATGAGTGTTTACACTTAAGTTTTTTCTTTTTCAGAATAGAATTTGGACATTTTGAGGAAACTCTTATTTTGTGACCTCAGGGAGACAACATTGTTCTGGAAGAAGACTGGAGAGAAATGGAATCACAGCATGTGTGAAACATTGGCGGGGTCAGTTTACCTGTTGCGTGTTGTTGGCCGTGTACGGCAGCATGGTGGACACGTGGAACATGATTTCATAGTCCTGGTAGCGCGTGTAGAGGGAGTGTGTCCCCGTAGAGTCCGCTGCACAAACACACAAACAAATCAAAAAGCAGAGATTTAGTGAAGTTAGCCAGCATACATTACAGGAGTACAGGCTTTTAAAAGGGTCTGCGGTTTAGAGTTTGGAAAATTTGATGATTGTAAGTTTAAATGCAGCTATCTGGTGCATTTTGATAGAAATATCAATAAGATATAGGCCATCAATAAACACTATTAAAGTACAATATCAGCCTTCAGATTGAGCTACTCACAAATCACAAATTATTGCATGATTTTATCAGTTCTAAATATGTTTATAAGGCCTAACATTTAACATTTTGCTAGTCGTGTTTCATTATAATTGTAATCAGGAAAAACCTGGAAATAAGAAAAATTATCTGACAGTGGAATAAGATAATTCTACTCAATATTGGACTAATTGTGTCAAAACAAGATATACCTGTTTCTTTACTTGATAAACTTTTCCTGTTCTAACGTATTGCCTCCATCCTGTTCACATCATCTACTGCAGCCTTTCCATCCTAGAAGAGGGAGCCTCTTCTGTTTCTCTTCCTGAGGTTTCTTCCTTCCTTCTTTTTTACCCATTGTTTTTTTGAAGGAGTTTTACCTTGTACGACGTGAGCGTATAAGGACAGGGGATGTTGTGTTGCTCTAAAAACTTTAAAGCCAATTGGGGGAATCTGTGATTTGTGATTGAACAAATAAAATTGACTTGACTTTACATGACTGTTAAGATTTGAGTTTTTGCAGTGTAATATTAGATTTCAGATTGAGCTCCTTGCCAATTTCAAAATAAAAACATTTTTATCTGTTCTAAATGTATCTTAAAGGAACATTTTTTTTTAAATTTTAACAGCAAATAACATGTGAGTGGATCTTCTTCACTGGTTTGTTTATGAACATTGGAAAAATGAAAATCAGATTTGTCTTAATAACATCAAAGTTCGGTTTTGCTTCTAAAATGTAAAAAAAACTCTTGAACACAAACCAAATCTTCAGCTTCAGTCACATTGACTTGGTCCAATTTGTAAATGCAGTGATACACAACATCTTTAAAATATTAGTATAATGTTAATTATAATTATAATTAAATAATGTGTCTACTATAGTTAAGGTATGGAGAGGCTGTACCTTAAATTACACGAAATACGCCCCTGAACTGTCACAGCTTTGGCGAAATCTGAAATCTGACCCATTTGCTGCTCAGTGGAGGCTAAAACAGCTCTGTGATAATCAGCAGTGACTATGCTATTTTGCAGCCGTTACTCAGATTACATGTGGATAGGTGGAAGTTATCTCAGCCTTTCAGTGGGGTTTGCTGATGCCCTTCAGATAACGGCCACGCGACAAGGTGAGATGCAGCCGATAAATCCATGGCTGAGCACCACCTCCACCAGTGGCATCATTTCAGTTTAAGGCAGGAACTCTCCCTCCTAGGAGGTCTGGGACTTAGGGTTAGAAAAATCTAAATTATAAATTTAAATGGAGAAATGTGGGTGCAAGAGCAAAATGAAGAAGCTACAGACCAGGAAAGATAAGGTTAAAGTTCATGGGCCACCTTCAGAGCAATTTAATCTAAATGCATAAATAACAACCCCTACAACTTTCTTCTCATTTTTACGTGAATAAATAGATATAACATGACAACAAACTACGCTGTTTTTTTTTTTTTTTCCACTCAATTGTATTGTTTTATTAATATTGTGAAAATCATCCGTAACATGAACCTGCCAATGGGACTGGAGATGGAAATTCTCCTAAACCCATGTATGTACTAACATGTATTGGCCCGGAGGTTAATCAGCAAATGTACAGGTGTGGGTGTGGTGCGTGTTCTGGGCTCACTCTTGTTGTCCAGCTGAGCTCGGTACTTCTCCCAGCCCTTCAGCCGGACCCGCTCCCCAAGCAGATCCAGGAACTGCTCGAATGCGGGCCCCGAGCTCTCGTTGTTGTACATGTCCTCCTCCGTGCTCTGTCCGGCCCGGCAATACATCACGCCCACTTTCCTCTGGAAATTCAGCTGCGTTTCCATGCCGAGGAGAAGAAAGTTTGTCATCATCGTCCTCTGCACAGGCTGTTAAATATGTTTTTCTACGCCAGCACATCGTGAAGTTTACAGCTCAAAAAAGCGTTGCCTCTATTAACTATAATGTTCTACACAATTATTCCCATTCAGCTTTTATGTACACAAACTCAGGTCACCTCTTGTCAGTTTCTTTTTTATGTTTCTAGTTAACCCCGGTGGTGAAACAGAAGCTGCGTGGGTGAATTTAAATGTTGAATCAAGGGTGTAATGGGGCTGAAAATTAAAGCTGCTCTTCCTGTGACATGGTTTACACTGTTAAACAATTATCTAATTACATTGGCAGACTTTACTTATCTCATTATTTTCCCGATTTTGGTCAATTTGTTCTTATTTTTAGGAAAACAAAATCAACATTTTCTTAAAAAATAAGATTTATCGACTTAAATTAAGAAAAATAAAATTCAAATGAGAAGAATTTGTTCCATTGGCAGTTAATGTATCTTAAATGTGTTCTTGTTTAAAATACAAAAAAAAATTAATGGAAAACGATTGACTAAAATAAACAAAACACATGGGAATAAGACAATTTATCTTCCACTGAAAAATGATAATTCTACTCAATATTTGACTAATTGTACCAAAAACAAAGTATTTTCACCTGATAAGATTTAATTTTTTGCAGTGTAATGAGTAGGCATTGCATTTAACAAAAATAATCTGTGCATTATGTATAAAACTGTAAAAATTAACGAAGATCCTGTTAAATGTGGCGGAAACGATAAAAAATGATGTACACTGCAAATAATTCAAAATAAATATTCATATTCTGCTGCTCAAATTATATTATACCTAATATTGTCCTTTATCTAATATTTGGGACTTTTTTTCAAACTTTGGTTATATAAATAGGTTATTACCCCGCTAATAGAATAAAATCATTTAGGACAATTCTACTTAAGATTGTACTAAATACAAGATATTTCCCCCGAGAAGTATATTTCAACATCTCACTTTTCATTTTCCTCCTGGTTATCAGGATATTTGTCAAAAACCAAACAAAATATTAAAAAAAATGAATGATACCTTCAACCTTCAAATGACAAGAAACTGCCGTGAAAAATATACAAATGCTTTTAAAACTGTATTTTATAATATGTAACTTTCTCATCTTGCCAACACACTGACACATAATAATTTGTACTAATCATACAAACTACAAGATATCTTCCCCTGATAAGATTACACACTGTTTATTCTCAGGAGCTTCCTGATGCTCCTTAGAAGGAAGTGTTTGGAGCAGTCGTACTCACCCCCTGCTCATCCAGCTTCAGCAGCGTGTCGCGGACCTTGGGTGAGTTTGATGCCAGACGAAGGCAGTGCAGGTTCAGCTCAGGCATGATGAACTCCAACAGCCTCTTGGGAGACAAACCCCTCGGGGTGGTGTGGCGAGCAGCGGACGGAACTGACTCTTCCAAGATGGAACCTCTCAGTGTCTTCAGCTGAGGAAGAAGAATCACATTCATCACATCCGAGTGAGCATTCTGATCCGTTACCCAACCATTATGGATATGAAACCAGAAAGTAATAAGATTTGAGAAGCTAGAACCAGAAAATATAGACATAAAATCATCTTAAAAATGATTGAATCGATTAATCAATTATCAAAATAGTTGGAGAATAATGTAATAGTAATAATCGATTAATCAAATCATTTAGTTATTTATTTTTATTTTACATATTGTAAAATGTCAGTCACTGTTTCCCAAAACTTAATATGTAACCTAAATATGATTATTTTCTGAATTTGGACCTTTCCTTTGTAGAAATGACTCAAATTGATTAATGGATTATGAAAATAATCGGGAATTTCTGCTATAGTGGCTAATGGATCAATTGCTCAACTAATCCTTGCAGCTCTACATAACACATTGCATGATCAACATTAATTTTTTAAATATACATTAAACAAACTCACTTTTAATAGTGAATTAATAGAAAATGACATTTATAATATGGATGCAACCAGCTTCTTTTTTGATAGTTGATTAATTGATCAGTTGTGTAAAATTTCAATCACTGTCACTCATCAGTTTACTATTATAGAAGACTAAAGAAACCAGAAAATAATCAGAGCAATGGAACCAGAGAATTTGTACATTTACTTCTTAACGCGCAACTAACAACCAGTCCATGGACAACTTGTCCATTATTCTATCGATTATTGAAACTATTGATTAGTTGTGTGCTTCATAAAATCATGTATAATGTTGATCTCTGTTTCCCAAAGCTGAAGATTCAACCATATTCAACAATATAATCAGAAATTAGAATCTGGAACCAGAGGTTTTGGACATTTTCTTTTTAAAAATGATTCAACTCAATTAATTATTTCTCAAAACAGTTAGTCTGGAAATGAATGTAATCTACTAATTGACTGATCATTGCAGCTCTAAAATTTAGGGTTATGGTTAGATTTAGCCTAGGGTTAACCATATTTGACAAAAGTTTTACACTGTATTACTTCTGATTTTCTGAATGTAGTCAGCTTTGGCCTACAACTAACTCAAAATAGTTATATTAGTATAGTTATATTCTTGAATATGATGAGAACATTAAACTAGTTGATTAATCAACTAATCGTTGTCTAATGGTTTCAAGCAGACTTTCACCTCTGTGGTTCTGAAGATGATTCTGTAATTATACTGAGCTCCGCTGGATCCTTCTTTCTCCTCCCGACGGAAGCTGATGGCGACAGGACCGAGTCGATCGTCCTTCCCGAAGAAATTCTGATGCTCTGCGATAAATGAGGAGAAGAAAAACCAAACTCCATTGTTGAGGTTAAAATAATTCAACGCTTTTAAATTACAAAACAGATGAGAAATGTGAGAACTGGACCAGAGTGAGCAAACATCCAGAGACCTTTCATGTAGAAGTATTTGCGGTAGTAATGAGCTCCAAGGTCTGCGTGCTCGATGAAGTAGTTGCTCTTGCCCTGCTGCTGGACGTGGCTCTCTCTGGGCTCCTCCAGCACTGACACGGCGTCGTTGGGGGTCCTCAGGCTGGCCCCCGGCCCCCGGCCACCCCGGGACCGGCCCAGACCCACCTGCTCCTCGCCGCCTGTCTCATTGCGGAAGTGCGGGCAGCTGAGCAGCAGCTCGTTGTCATTGCCGTCACCCTCGTCCAGCAGGGACTGCTCGCCGTCCTCCGCACCGCCTCCACCACCGTTGCCCGCTTGAGCGGGCGAGGACGGCGAGGCCTGAGACAGCGGGCGCAGCTGGGAGGCGGCAGACGCCCCTGAGGTGATGTTCTTCTTCCGGCCAATGCTGTCCCGGTTGGTGGCGACCTCGTTGAGGTCGAACAGGATGCTCTGGACATCGTAGTGGGCGAAGTTCCTGACCCAGGCACCGCCGCCCAGGCTGTCATACGGCCCGGGCTGGGGGATCTGAGGCGGCATCGCTTTAGACTTCTTGCTCAGGCCCTCGGGCTTCGGCGGTTTGGCGGGTTTTGGGGAGTCCCCTGCGGAAGACGCGGAGAGACCCCGGAAGAAACCGTCGGGCTCCGGCGGGTTCCCCTGGAGCCCTAGGAGCAGGAAGGGGTCCTTGAAGCGGAGGGCACCCGGGCTCAGCAGGCCCTGGTCCTCCAGGCTCAGCTCCTGGGCCTGAGTCTGCCGCTCCAGCGATGACAGGCTGCCGTACTCCCTGTGCAGCAGCACGCAGGAGTCCCCCTGAGTGCCGGCGCCGGCCTTCTCGCCGCCTGCCCTCGCTGCATTGGCGCCAGCCTTCCCGGACGAGTCCAGGTCACCCAGGGTCACGTCACTGTTGCTCCTCTGCATGACGTGGCCCCGGCCCACAGAGCGTAGCGTCAGCCCCACCCGGCTCGGCGTCAGGCTGTCCCCGTCCACCGCCCCGTCTGGCACGCCATCCCTCCGCGGCGGCCACTCCACCACGCCGGCCTCCCGCTTAGGGTCGAAGTTGACAGCAGCGATGGGCGGCCGCACGTTTTGGCGGCGGAACTTGCGGATGAAGAGATCGTCCGACTGCATGGCGTCCCTAAGGAAATAAAAACCTCAAGATCTTTGGATCCCCTGTCTCGAGATGACAAAAAAAACCCTGCTGGGCAAAAAAAGCTGCAGATACACAGTCTGACTTTCTGCTGCGTCGTCACGAGTCGCAGAGTTCCCGAGAGCGATCAAAGACGTCGACCAGGTGAGGAGAGGGTGAGGGGCGGTGCGATGATGTGGGGTCCTCCTTCCAGTGGCCCGGGGACAAGAGGGTCATCACTGGAGCCTGAGTCTCCGTTCTCTGTCCTGCAGGAGACGCTCGGCCTTCACCGGCCCGTCCAACATGGCTTTCGATTGTCGTCCGCTCGCTTCAGTGCCTGCAACTTTGCTTTTGGTCTTGTCCACTGGCTGCCTGCAGTAACAAAAAAATAATTCTGCTTATTCTTTTCCAAACATCTGATTTGGAATGAAAATTTATTAACACAAAAACTGAAATCAGGTGAAAACATTTTATATTTGGTACAATTAGTCCACTGGCATATAATTTATTTTATTTCAAGTTTTATTCTTGATTATGGTCAATTTAATCTTAATATTATAATAATATAAAATATATCATAACAAAAAATTTAAATAACATAAATAATCTGCTAGTGGAATAAGATAACTTTAATCAATAGTGGACTAATTGTACCAAAAACAAGATATTTTTTAACTGTTGAAATGTTAGGTGTGATCCAAGAGACTTCACCAGGTCGTAGCATCAGTTTCACTCATCCACACTAGTCTGACCAGCACCAGTATTTAACCTCTGTGGGTGTGTTCATTCACTGTTTAGTCATAGTCGTGTCCATTGTTGTTTTCTTTGTGATTAACCCTGAACAAGAATAGAGTCCAGCTGGAAAAAAGTTACTCCTAAATACAAGGAATCTACCGAAATTGAATATCAATGTGTTTTTCCAGCCATTGATTTCTTTCATTTAGTTTCTTTCTAGTCATTGTCACTGTTTCTTTTTGAAAAAAATCTTTACAACTTGTTTTTTTGATGCCTACAGCAAACTAAACTTCATCTGGCATAATAAATAAACCTGAACTTGAACTTGAATGAGTGTGAAAGGTCAGACATTTAATGATGTTGTTTGGTTTGTTTGTTTTCTTAATGAGTTTATTTTTTACAGTGTAACCTGCAATGAATTTCAACAGCGAAGCAGCGGGCAGGTGTGATGTCTGTGATTGTTGGGTAATGCCTCGTCCTTCTGTTTTATGTTTTTCTTTTGTTATTATTCTTTCCCTTTAAGCACTTTCCTTTCCAAATTTTCCAAAAATAGAGCCGCGTCGCAGACATCCAGCGCGTGCACGCTCACAATAGACAGTGTTACCAGAGGGAAGGGGGCTTCCTGACACTCAACAGGCAGCGGGAGTTAATGATGTTCACACCACAACACACACACACTAGGTTCTGCACCAGCATTTAAAAAAAATATAGAAACAACAGCGTCAAAATGATTGTATGTAACTACAAAAACATTACAAGTCAATGAAGACTTCACAAGGTATTTAACCCTCATTTCCTTCTTAAATTCTGCAAACCTCTCTGTGGGAAAATGTGCTTTAAAATCATTATACATCAATATTTGTTTTTATAAATCTCTCAAAAAACGTCCTGTTTTTCTGACGAAACATTCAATATTTTTCCAGGACTTTTACCTTTTAAATGCCAGTTTGCACAAACATGTATTAGTTTCCATATAATGAAATGATAAAGGTACAACATGTAAGAGTAAAAGAAACAATTTCAAATAAAAAAAGATGAAATAAAACTTACTTCAAAAATTCCCAACAAAGGGGTGTAAGGCACACACCCCCAAAACAGACGAAAATGTAGAAAAATGTGAGTTAAAGGCAACAGCTTTAAGCTGAAGATCGCTACGATATCACACTATGCTTCCTTTTTTTAGTCTCAATACAATCCATTGCTCTGAGTTTCAATTGGAACTTACCAACAAAAAAGTGGAATTACTTTAAGGTCGAAGTCAGCCTGTTTCTGTCATCATGTATAACCGCTGTCTGGGTCTTAACCAAACTTGACGTCAAATTGACTGAAGCTGAAACCTTTTGCCGCTCTCAATACATATGAAGCTTCTTCCTGTCTGGCTTTTTTTTTTTTCACATGCATCGTCTTCTTCTCTCGCAGCCTGCAGCTTGAAGAGCAGGTGCAGTGGTGCAGAGAAAGCACACACACACATACACACACACACACATATACACATGCTGCAAATACAGTTACTGTCAGTGAGGAAGTCACAAGAAATCTTTGTTTCCCTTTTTCTTGCCTTGCTCTCACTTTGATGATTTTCTCACTGTTCAGAATAAACCAGGCAATGTTTTTCATTGTGCAGCTGAAGACCAGATCTGTAAATCATGCTGCTGGTATACACAGTTTATAAAAGAGTGAAAGAGTGACGAGATCATGTGACGTCTGCAGGAAGTGATGCAGACTTTAAATTTGACTTCAAATTTTAGCCTTGTTAGTTATGGGCTGTGTAACTCATGGCTTAGTACTGCACTGTAAAACTGTTCAAGTTTACTGTAACTAACTGGGGAAAAAAATATGCAGAAAGTTACTGCTACACTGTTTTTTTACACTAGAATTACTGTACTTTAGTTTACACCAGACTGTCTATTTAATTTTTTATCGTAATTGTACAACAAAAATCAATTAAATACAGTTATTTTGGTTGTATTTACAGTATTAGGTGATTAACTGTATTATATATAAAGTATATATATATATATATATATATATATATATATATATATATATATATAAAGTATATATGTATTATACGTAAAATTTCTAGAGAAATACTTATGACTACTATGAGTTAATCATTGGGTAATTAACTCTACACTAACTGTGATTTTAGTTGTATTTACACTATTAGGTGATTAACTATGTAATAATGAATACAGCAATACTCATGACTACTACCATTTACTATAAAATATAAATAAATCTACTGCAAGAATGGTTTACAGTAATGTTTCTGTATTTAACACAGTAAATATTTCACAGCAGAGTTTAACAGTTACTGTTTAACTGTTCCTGTTTTTATAC
This sequence comes from Eupleurogrammus muticus, assembly GCA_036785175.1. Taxonomy (NCBI): domain Eukaryota; kingdom Metazoa; phylum Chordata; class Actinopteri; order Scombriformes; family Trichiuridae; genus Eupleurogrammus; species Eupleurogrammus muticus. The sequence goes on along the minus strand of JAYKQN010000007.1, from coordinate 22,718,798 downwards.
TGACTGATTTAAGTGCTGGTTTATTTGTATCTCAGCTCTTCAGCATCAAATACAGAGATTATATAGATGTGTTTGCATGAACAGCTGCAGAAACAAGGTATAAAAAGATATTTATATCTGTGCACAAAGATAAAAAAAAAAACTACACGTTTTACAATGAAGTTCATTGTTCATTACCACATCTTTCTTATTTTTTGTGGTAATTTTACTGACTGATTCTGTATTTGATCACTTTCTTATGGCTCACCTTTGCCTGTTTCGTTTACAGTTGTTTTTTTTTTAAATAAAAACCACCTGAGCTCTGGTGCCAGAGGGTTTTTTTTGGATGATGACGCTGCAGCTCAATTCAGGGCTTTGACCTTTAACCTTAACCACAATAATATGAATCTTAGCTCTGAGGTGCTCATTAAAGCCTAAGAAACAGCTTCTTATTGATAGAAACCAGGGCTGGGTGATAATAAAAGAAAACTCTATGGATAATAATCTGTTTATTTTTATCAATATTAATAGAGTGAATATTGATGATTTTCTTTTTAATATTTGCTAGCATTAAACAGTGAACAGTAAACACCCCCCTTTGCTTGAAATATGCATTTTGTGTGAAAGATGCCATACTAATAGTACCACTGTTAATCATACCAAAGTATCTCAAATCAGCAATAAGTTGATGCACTAAAACATAAAAATATTTTCACAAATAATTTATCAGTTTCTGCACAATCAGTGCTTCAAGTTTTCCCAATTTTTTCTTATAAAACATCAATTTTTTGGGGCCAGTTTTTATATTTTTACTTAAGTAAAGGTTCTGATAGGTCTAGGTGTATTTAATATCAATAAATAATGATTTTTTTATTAAAAAAAATAATATTTTTTATTTTTACTTTTAAATATTTGTCCAAAAATCTAGTCCAGGGCAGAGAGAGGGGTCTGCAGCAACCTATACCCTATATATACACAGTATATATGTGTAATGTGTATATAGTGTATATAGTGTATATAGGCTGCTGCAGGCCTCTCCCCTGCCCTGGACTAGATTTGCAGCCTTGCAGCATGTCGTGGCTGCTCTGGTCTGCCACATGGAGTGGTGTGTGTGTGTGTGTGTGTGTGTGTGTGTGTGTGTCTATGCAGCTCGTGATCGCTGCCAGAGCTGCTGACATTAAAAACCTGCTCATGTTTCTCTCTGGGAACCTTCACACTCTCATTGAAACGTCATTTCCCCCCCGGGTGGCCACTGATTATGTTTGTCTTTCCGGAATCAGAAGGTGCAGGCAGCATCGATGCCTCCAGAGAGTGTGACGGTTCACAAACGTGGATTATTAAGTAGGATCTTTTTTTTTTCTCCAGGTTTCCTTCATTCTCCTGAGATCAAACTGAACTTCCAGACTCTGGTCCAGAAATCGTCCGCTAACACGGGCTCATATCACTCGCTCCCTTTTGTATAAATCATGTATTCCCAAAGCTTCTTAAGAACCCCCCACCCCAACCTGTGAATCGGTCCTTGTTTCCATAGCAACCGGTCTGGTGCCACCCTCTAAATGTGGAATCCAGTCCACTGGTGCTTTGTAGTAACCCACTTTACTCTGCTAAACAGGGTGAAACGTCTCTGCTTTTGTCAGACGACAACGTTGCTGTCAGCGACTCTGCTTGTTTGTTTTTCCTCGGCGGAATAAACAAGTTATGATTTCAATATCAAATACAGATATTATATCAATGTCTTTGTATCAGTGGCTGCAGGAGCAGAGGAAGAACAGCAACTTAACCTGTGCAGAAAGATAAAAAAAAACAACTGCACTTCTCACAAAGGAGCTGGATTCCCAAATATGAAATCACATGGTGCCAGACGTGTTCATTTAGTGCAGCATCTTTCCTCATTTTTGTGATTTCATTAACTTAATCTGTCCGTATGTGTCTTGGCACAAAAGTGCCAAACACGTCTGTCTAATAAAGCCAAGCTAAATTAACATTTGTTTGCCAAAATCTCTCTATTTGATCCTCCTCATTGTGAAATGATGTGACTCATATTGAAGATATTTGTAGAATATGCAGAAGAGAATTTAATTCTTGAATCTGTTCTTACAATGATTTGGTAAAAAAGGAAGGCATAAAAGAATAAAGTGATTCTATAATAAACTATTTTCTGACTATGAACTAAATAAATCAATCAAACTAAGGTTACACAAACTTTCATGGTTCTCGCAGCATTTTCTTTTAGAAGATGTGAATCTTATAACTGGATTTGGCCTGTTTTTGACGAAAAACTACAAAGAATCTGGAACAGGTTCCCTGCATAATTAGCATCCACACAATCAGTTTCAGCTTCTATCTAGTACCAGTAACTGGGTTTATCCTTCATTCTGAACATTTGGCATCTGAATCAAGTACAGGAACATAAAAAGTGATTTGATGGAGGAGCCAGGAACACTTTCTTACCATCAAATCTTCACTCGCCCAGACTCGTGTTTTACACTCGACACCACGTCCACTGACACGTTCAATACAAACCGCCGTGTGCGTGATACAGAAGTGTGTGAAATACCTTACGTACAAAGTGGAGAGGAAGTGAACTTCTTTGTCTCCACCCACTCAACTCAAGACTATTTGGAAAACTATTGCCTGTAGGCTGTTTTTTGCTGAATGAATTAAAGTTGACAATTTAAACAAACTTCTTCATGATCCAAAAGAAAAATATTCTCTGTGATCATGTCTTCCCAGGACTTGATATCAGTCTGGATTAAACAGAGTCCTAATATGACCATAATTGGGCCGTTTTGTAACAGCAGAACGGACTGCGAGTGGCTATAAAAAAATAATTTAACGACATTACAGAGGCTTGAGACATTAAACAGCAACGGGAAGAAGCTTCTTTTCAAAAGCTTTCGACCCGTCTGATTGTAAACAGGCTTTTAGTTCTGATGATGCTGCTTTAAAATCATCGAACATCACCACATTATCTTTCAGTTTCATGTGTGTGTGAGTCTCTTCAAAACGCAAATTAAAACGCCTCTTCAAATGTGACTCAGGAGATAAAAATATTAAGTAAAATAAGCACATGAAGCCAAAACAGATCACTGCTTTTAGAGTATTTTCTCTTAGGCAGCAGCTCTAGTCCTTTATGCCTAGTTGTGGATGAGGAACTGAAGCAAAACCTGCTTCAACTTTCAGTTGCATGAACTCGCCCCTGTCCACAGATCAGCACATTCCGTTAATCAGCCTGTGACCCTCCTGAACACAGCTTTAACCATTAATCCATCAGCTACCAAGTATTACATTCATTACCATCCTTTCTGATCATTTATTAATGGATTTCAGTCATTTTTAGGAAGAAAATGTCCATATTCTCTGGCTCCAGCTTCTCTGACTTTTCTGGTTTCTTTAATCCTTTATAAAAGTAAACTGATGCTTTTCGGGTTGTGGACTGTTAGTCGTTGTGTCAATTGTTGTCTTCAGGGATTATTTGGAATTAACTTGAGTCCAGCTGTGAAAATGTACTCCTGAATACGAAGAATCTCTCTCTCCCTTCTACAGAACTTCATGAAAATAAAGGCATTTTGGTGTCTAATGTGTTTTTCCTGCCATTGATTGGATTTATTCTTGTTTCTCTCGGGCTCCATGTATGGCTATTTAACTTGTCGTGTTTCTGGTTCAAGAATCGTCTACATTTTTTACTTTAGCTGATGGTTCATTTCAGGAATTTCTCTGTTTTGTATGTCTGATGTTATCATTGTCAATATGTCTTTTATAACTTAATGTTTTTTGATGCCTGTGACTAAACTTTATTTGGACTAGTAATTAAACATGATTTTGAAGTTTAGTGAGTCTGAAAGCCATTTAATGACATTATTTGGTTAATATTTGCTTTTCTAAAAACATCTTTAAACAGTAGTTTGCAAAGCAAACTGTGATCAACATTTTACACCATTTATGAAGCAAAGAACTAATCGATTGATCATTTTACTAACTGATAGACTGAAGATCGAGCTATACCTCAAACCATGTTGCATTAAAAGTCCCTATTCCATATTCCGCCATCTTAAAGCTGATCCAGCACTGCTTATGGATCATGATTTGCCAGTCAGACTACTCTATGTCCTGTTAATGAAACCAGTTTCTCTAATAATCAGCATAAAGCAGCGATGACCCAGACATGCTGATGCTCTCCAGGTTTTTCCTCCTCCGGCTGCAGCTCTGCACGGATCAGCTCACGGAGCCAGAGACGCTCTCAGTCCCACAGAAACTCAATAATTCATGTACAAAGGAGAGTTTAATCCTGCGTCTCGGAGCTTAAACTCCAGCGGGACGGTAATAACCACACTACCACTGTCCTCACACGCTCTAGATCAACCAGACTTTATTTCAGGTCCGGAGAAATCAATTTGTGTGTGTGTGGCTGAGCTCCTGAGTCCATCAGGAGTTTGTTTGTGCCTGAAACCCTTGGAACACAAAGGGAAACAAGCTGTGAAATTACTGACAGAAGCTATGGTAGCCCAAACAGGCTTTATTTAATTAAAAAAAAAAGGCTCTGGAGATCTTGTGTTATTTATATCAATATCTCTAAATAACACATTTTTCTCCAAAGATAACTGATTAATTATGCCAAAAATTCATTCTGTTTTGTAGATTTCATTATTTTTAAAAGACTATACGTGTTAATGCACATGTACATATAACTATGTGAGTCTAATTTCCATCTCTAGTCTAATTGGCAATATGAATGTCATCTCCAGATCGCCAGGTTATCTTAGGGAATACAACATTTGTTATTTCAAGATAATGGCATAAATAAGATAAGATTAAGAAACCAAATTAAATCATATAGTTATTTACCTGCATGAATCTATGGCCTAAGTATTGACCTTTCTAAATGTGGTGAAGAACTTTTTGCAGCCAAATATTAACTGGAAGATGTGACGGTAAATAATTTCTGTTTTTGCCAGTAATTGAGGGACATTCCTGAATAAACTCATTCATTGTCCTTTGTCTCAAACCAGAAGGTCAGTTACATCTTACTCAGAAAACAGAACCACACTGTGCTTCTGTTTAAACAATTAGTGACTCTGTTAAATACATTGTCGTGAATAACATGGTTTAACATACAAGTTTACTGCAAAAAGGAAATCTTTTGTCTGTGCAGATTTTTCACATTATCAGATTACATTTAGTTCTGGACCTTCCCAATATGGCCGCCGCTGAGGTACGTCAGCATGTAGCCTGATGCACCCCCTTGGGAGAAAACCCATAAATATACTGGAAAACACAGATGACATAATGAAGGAAAAATGAAAGTTGAGATATTTAAATATAGTCAACACACTGCAAAAAGTAAAAATCTTATCAGGGGGAGATGAGTAGGTTGCAGCTCTGTAGTAAAACAGCTCTGTCATAGCTGTTGATTTCCAGTCATTGTTTAGTCATAGTTGTGTTAATGTCTTCAGGGATTTTCTTTGTAATTAAACTGAAACAGGAACAGAGTCCAGCTGTGAAAAAATTATAAACAATCTTTCTCTTCTACAAAACTTGGTGTCACTTTTTAAAGTTTCCTTCTAGTGTAAAACGTGTTTCCAGCCATTTATTGGATTCATTCTTAGTTCGTTCTGACTCTTTGTTGTGTTTCTGGTTCAAGAATTGTCATAATTTTTACTTAAAGTGATGGTTCATTTCAAGAATTTTTGTGTTGTCTATTTCTGATGTTGTCATTGTCACAGTTTTTTTTTAGTCTTTGTAATTTGTGTTTTGATCACTGCAACAGACTGAACTTTTTTATTTTTTGCTGTTTAGACTCATTAATGAGTTTGTCTGGCTGCTCAGAATTTTGTCATTAACAGTTTTACTGTGAGAACACGTGACATTTTTCAACACATATTTAAAACGTTGAAATTAATGTTAAAGCTGCAACTTGTCTCACCCTTGTTTGTGCCTGATGTTCGTTTAAATGTAAAACTGGGCTCATCTCATTACTGAACTGTTAAAATTTCTGACATATCATTATTTACAGCATTTGTCTGCAATTTATACACTTGAATTTTTTCTGACTTATGTTTTTTTTGTTGAGATCTTGTTTCATACATTATTTAAATTACTTCATTGATCCTGTTCATTTCACTAGTATTGTCTATTCAGTGTATATATTCAGTGTGTATATTGTTCAACTATAAACCTCACATGCTATGTTTTACAGTGTTAAAACATGGGGAAAAGCGGTTAAAACACTATGAACAATTTGAAAAATATGAACACAACGTCCAGCAGTTTACTACAATTTTACTGCCACATTTGTTAAAATAGATTACAATAGCCATACTGTAAAATACAATAAATTACTGCAGGGTTAGTTACAGTATTAATCTATAAACCATGCTATGTTGCATTTCTTCCCTTTAATGGGTGAAAAAAGGAAAACCTCAGGAAGAGCAACAGAGGAGGATCCCTCTTTCAGGATGGACGGCCTACATGATGTGAACAGGACGGAAACAATACATAAGAACAAGAAAAGTTGAATATTTCTACCGTATATATTATAGTTTTAGTCTTAGTTTAATTTTTTTGTCAAGTACAATTAAGTATTGATCTACTTTATGTAATTTCACTGGTATTAACTCATTTTCTTCTCAAATTCAGTGTCTTTTTCTCTTATTTAAGATCTTTTTGTTTATGTAAAACATGTCCCAAGCTATGATTTACAGTGTACCCCACTATAAAAAATTAACCCAGCTGCCAGCACTTTACTGCAATGTCACAGCTATGTTTGTGTGTTACAGAATAGTTGTTTTAAGGATTATATCACTCCTTCAGCACCAGATGTGATTTAAGGGCCAGAGCAGACGTCAGGTTTAAAGCGAGGACAATTAATGAGCTCTACTTCCATATGAAACCAAGGATAAAGTTAATGTGTCCCTGGCGAATGATGTCAGGACGCACATTGAAGTCAGAGGACATTTGAATTAAGCACACGCACCATTTTTGGGGAAGTTACGGCCACTCGACACATTTTTCACCGGTTCATGCGATGCGAGTCTGCGTCCTGTGTAACAGGAAGTGATGATGACATTTGAACCCTGAGAGGATGAGGGTGTCGTCATCGTTTCTGCTCAACACTTTCACACCTTGGGCCTAGTCTGCTGTCACCTCACCACTCGGCTGCAGCTTTGAAGTGTTTAATGGCGGGAGAAAAAAAAGGGAGATCTGATCTGATCTGTTTTCCCCTTCAGGTGAAACCATGAAAATCGGATTAAAAGCTTAGAGGCAATTAGGTGTGATGAGTGACTGCAGCCTCTTCAACTCCATCACGTCAAAGTTTACAGAAGGAATTTGCAGCAAGTGTTTAGTGACTTATTGGCGGGCTTGTTGCTTTTCTGACAAAATCGAAGGTTGAAAATACAAACACTGCAAAATGTTGTCTTTACAAAATATGGATCATGAAAATATCTTTGCCTTTTTTCTAATCAATTCAAAGTTTTGTAAAACTATCTTGAAATATCGTATTTTTTTGGCAATAACTTATTTTCTGTTAAACAAAATTTGATTAAAAAGTCAGATTTATGAGGTTATAAAAAGTCAAACAATTAAAGCAGCAGAACATGACATTAAAATAAACCCTGCAAAAAATATTTACAAGTGAAAATAATTTGTTCTTGACACAATTAGTTTAATATTAAATAGAATTATGTTCCATTGGCAAATACATTTACTTATTTCAAGTTTCAAAAGAATCTGAATTATGGGCTTAAAAGTCCTATATATGAGATAGAATCTTATTTTAAGAAAACAAATTAAATAAAATAAATTGACCAAAATCAAGGTATGCATCAGATGGAAACTTATAATTAATTATGACACGTATATGAGATAAACAAAAACAAAATAAACCAAAATTGACAAAACTGTGAAAATGTCTTGTTTTATCTTAAATTACTTAATCTAAGACTGAGTCGAATTTTTATAAAATATCTTGCCATTGGAAGGTAATATTTTTTTAATTCAAACTTCAAACTATTGTTTTTTTTAATATTGGTCAAGATTAATTGTCATGATTAATGAGATGAAATTGTTGAACTTTTATATCTAAATGTCTTTTATTATTACTTTATCTCATCTCATGGATTTTGTCTCATAAACCTGACTTTTTATTTCAAATTCTAATAAAAAAACTTCCAAAAATCAAGATATTTTTCTCTGATGAGATTTAATTTTTTGCAGTGTGCTGAGTCAACACACACACACACACACACACACACACTTTATGTGTGAATATGTCATAATCCTAACTTTATCTCTATTTCTTTAATAAATGTAAATCTTTATAGATAATTCTACTTAATATATGACTAATAACTGTAAATACAAGATGTTTTCACCTGTTCAGATGATTCTTTTGCAGCCCATGCAGATGTAGAAGTGAATATGAGTTGTCGGCATGGAGGTGAGCTGCAGCAGTGTCGCCGTCGATCCTCATAGTTAAAAGCCGTCTCACCAATTCTAAACCACAAGGTCTAAATCAACTCCTAATAGTGATTGATTTGGGGAAATTTAAAGCCGGGCTCAGTCTCAATCTCATTATTGATCCCAGGCAGCCTGTTACAGTCAGGATCAGGTTGCAGCTCCTGACGCGTGACACCGAACTGAGCTGCTTGCAATGCTTTTAAGGAAGTAAATGTGCATTAATGTGGCTGGATCTGATTCAGAAAATGAGTTAATTCTAATACCCCCCCCCACACACACACATACACACACACACCAACTGTGGACAGTGATTCTGGCCAGGTCCGTGGCTGCTAAGTGGATGGAGCTGCAGCACTCTCCCACTTTCTTTTTTTCTGTAATGTGTGTGTTATCTTTCTATTTCAGTTTGCAAATGTCAGTCTGTCAATCTGGCTCATTGCTCCCCAAAGAAATATTGGTATTGCACCTGTGTCCATGGAGTTTAACTCATAGGAACCTGGACCCATTTCTCCTCCAAGGAAAATTATGGGTGATATAAAAAAGACTAAGTAGGCCACATGAAACACATTTCTGAAACTTTTTTTTTTTAATGCTAACTCCCAGTATAAGAGATCTGTGATGTCACCTATATTTTACAGTTATGATAAGTTTATTTCTCATTTGATAATAAATCAGCTTGGCAGTTTTTGCTAGATAGATAGATAGATAGATAGATAGATAGATAGATAGATAGATAGATAGATAGATAGATAGATAGATAGATAGATAGATAGATAGATAGATAGATAGATAGATAGATAGATAGATAGATAGTATATATTATCTAATCAATTAATTAAACTATAAGTGAATGAGCTACATTAAATGAGCAACAAGTTACCTTAGTTTTCCTATTGTGATATATATGTATATATATATGCATCATATGCAGTTTTCCAGGACTATTTTAAGGTTAAAATCCTGATGTTACCTATATATCACAATAGTAATTTCCTAACTTGTTTTATATCAGTTCTTTGAAGAATTGTGATGAGACAGGTTAGAGGGGGCGGTGACACCAGTGGTACAGTGGCTTCTTATGGGTTAAAAAAACTGAGGTGAACTGAGATGTTGACATGGAGCAGACAAAAAGAAGAATCTCTATTTTTGACCATCACCCCCACTTTAAACCTCTCATAGATAATAGCTCATATCTCTGCTGTGTGAGCTCCTCTCCACACATTTTCTGCCCTAAATATTACATACACTGATGCTTTTTTTTGTAACACTCGATGTTTTCACAGCATTTCAAGGTGACGCTGGCAGATAAAAAGCAGCAGTTACACTAGATGTGTCTGCTTATTCGCCTCAACATGGAGGATTTAAAGTGATCGCTGCACCTGCTCGGCCTTTGTTTTCCCTCTCTCGTCAGTTAGGGTGACACAGACTGACGCCCTGAGAACATATTCAGCGAGACATGGCTCAATGAATGGATTCTTGTTTTGGAATCAGCAAAATGCTGTTTTTGTTTGCATCAACCCTTTTTTGTCTGAACCAGTGGCGTCATTTCAGTCTGAGGCAGGAACTCACCTTCCTTGGGGGGTTAGGGTGAGAAAAAAATAGCAAATCTAAATGCAGCGATAGTGCAATTTGAGAGAAAAATCAAGCAGCTATAGACTATCAATAATGATAGGGATAAGACTGTCTTCTCTCTTGCAGACAGAATTTCATTTACTTTCTCTCTCTCTGTGATGTGTGATTGTGGGCTATACAAATAAAATTGACTTGACTTGACTTTTTTCAGTTTTCACATGATTGATTTTCCCAACACTCAACATACTGAACCAAAGTGTGACCACAAATCCCTGATTTGAACTGAACCCTGGATTTTGTGAACCAACCCCCCCAATTGACTATTAATGCATAATATTAGCCTTCAGATTGAGCGACTTGTCATTGATTCACATATTTATATCTGTTCTAAATGCACCTTAAAGGGATCATTTTTAATATTTTTAACATGTGCCTGTTTATTATTGTTGGAACAATGAGAAATAGTCTCAATAATGTAAAACCAGCTTCAGTCATGTTGATCTGTTAAATGTAACATTTCCTGAGTAATATAAGTCCTACTCACACAGCATAGAGTTCAACTTGTAAATGCAGTGATACACAACTAGGACTCTGGAGACTCTTGAAAACACAATAAACATCTAAAAAAAATACTTAATACATGTTTTTCTAACCTTAACAAGTGAAAACTTCTTGTTTTGTTACAATTGGTACAGTATTGTGTGGGATTATTTTACCGTTATCTAAAATAATCTGATTTTACTTAGTTAGAATTGTGAGATAAAAAGTCCTAAATATGCAATGAAAATTTTAAGAAAACAAGACAAAATTGATCAAAGTCGAGGTGTGCTTCAGATTAATGATGATTGCTTATGATGACACCTCATCTGAATCCAACATTTAAATTGTTAGACTTTTTTATATTAATATCTTATCTTTTTATCCCTAACCTGAAATAAGTAAAATTATCTGCCAAAGGAATAAAATAATTCAAGGTAATTCTACTCAATGTTCGTAATAAATTACCCTGGTAAGATTTAAATTTTGCAATGTGCGAAGTCTACACACGCATAGGCCTAAATAAAGCATGCTCTCCTGAGTTTGGTAAATTTTGTCTGGTTTTCTTAAAATATTGAATATCAAATTAAATGTTTGGACTTGTTTGTTTGGACTCACAGATCCATTAACTCTTTATTCATTTATTTGAATGTTTTTGTCTGAACTCATAGGCTGAAGCTTCCTGCCTTTAATTTTGAAAAATAGCTTCCCTCCTTCAAAAATTTTAAATAAGTCTCCAGCTTAATAAATAATGAATGAGTCGGGGCCATAGACGGGAGTCACTGTGCTGTTAATTATTCATCGGTGGGTCTCTGCCTCGTCCACTCACACAGACACATCTTCGCTGCCAATTCATCATGATTTCTAACCCAGTCTGGGTCTGCTTCTCTTAGTTCAGGCGTGTTTACAGTAAACCGGCATGGCTGAGGTCAGCCGTGTGACTTCAGCACTGCCCTGTCTCAGTTTTGCTTCTTTTTGGTCCGTATTTGACGAGGTTTTAGATGAGTCACCGGTTTACAAATCCAAGCATGTAGCATGTGGACGTTGTTTTGACTTATTTCTCTTTTGTGGAGGAAGCTGGAGCAGTGAACCTCCCCCCGTCAGTATATAACAAAGAGGAAACACGCTCAGAAAAGCTCCTACTATAGTATTGTCTATATTAAAACCCCACTTCCTCCTATAATAAATAGTACAGGAGCGTGCACTGATGTCCTCTCTTGTTTCTGAACGCCATTGTTCCAATAGAACCTACGTGCTGCTGCTGCTGCCGCTGCAGCAAAAAAAAAGTACCTTGCGCTATTGTTTGATTTGAGATTTGCCATTACATCAATGCCGTGCTGGCAGAGCGCTGCCACTTCCTGTGGATCTGAAAATACACCTTGCTGCAGCCCCTTTGTGTGTGTGTGTGAGACTAGTTGAGAGGTTCAAGGCCTGAACGTGAGAATGTTTGACTACATGTGTCTTTGTGTATCTCTGCTGACTCTAAAAGTACAGACACGGTGCACAGGAAGAGCAGCTGTCTATATGTGTGTGTGTGTGTGTGTGTAATGGGGGGGGGGCATTTTTTAGGTCCTGTTTTGGACATGCTCTAAATAACACTAAAAACATATCAGCATGAAGATGCTGGTAGTGAATTTCTGTGGTGGACAAACACTACACAGCTCTCCTGAAGTATGTGAAGGTCCTCTCTTTAATAGTTAGACATCGCTTAAAGGCCACTCTTGGTAGTTTATAGAAAAAATAAGTCAAAGGCACATCTTCCATTATTTGACAATAAAACACCCTTTTAAAGTAAATTTGATATTATATTTTTGTCTTTAAAAATGACCAGAAACAGAAGTTCACTGTAAGCAGTTTACCCTGACAGTTCCCTGTTGGTAATGTTTGCTTGTATGTGTGTGTGTGTGTGTGTGTGTGTGTGTGTGTGTGTGTGTGTGTGTGGGCGTATGCGACAGGGAAAGGAACTGACCCTCAACTCCATGAGTGTATCTATTATGCGGAGCTCAACGGTTCCCTGTTACCGCTCCGTCCTGTTGCTGCCGCTCCGCTCAGCTCTAACAGCAACGTGAACTGTTCGTCTACCTTGTGCACTTTGAGAGGAAGAGACGCTGACCTCCCTCACTTCCTCCCTGTCCCTTTCATACAATGAAAGCCAAGCCCAGTGCCCATGGAATGGCTGCAGCCGTACCCACACTATCGCCCCATTCTCAGCTGAGAGGCTTTGTGGGAGGAAATCAAACCAAATCTAATTTAGACAAAAACTTGCAGCACAAAGTTCTCTGTAGAATAAAAACAGGAAATATTAAAACCCCTCACGTCAACACAAACTAGAGTCAATTAATACATTAGTTGACAATGATTTACAAACTATTTTGTTTGATCAATTTGAGTCATTTTTATAAAGAAAATATCCAAATTCTCAGTTTCCAGCTTCTCTTCTCTGATTATCTTCTGGTTTCTTTAGTCTTCTATAATAGTAAACAAGACATTTTAGGTTGAAACTTCATCTTTAAATGAAACAGTGATAGACATATACACCGTTCCATAAACCAAACAACTGATGGAAACACTGTTTTAATAATTGATAGATTAAATTACTATTAGAATTTTGTTGCAGCCCTATTATGTTTCATGCATTTTATATCAGCGATTGATAAATAGAAATGTAATCAGCAATCAGGTATTTTTCAACCAAAATTACCCAACACTCATCTGTTTTGAGCAGGTGAAATGTGAAGATGTTTCACTTCTGTTTCAAATATTGATAAATTAATCCACTATTTGTTACTGGTATCTCTAGTGCACCACACACAGCAACTACAATGGACACTGACACACACACACACACACACACACACACACACACAAACACACACACACAGAAGTCGTGTGTAGCTTCTAACTGTCTGAATCGCTGTCATCAAACTTACAAGCTACTGCGTCTGTGTCCATTATGATCTGAGTGGACACAAATTGCCGTCATTATTTGGAGGAATTGACTTCTGTCTCTTGTTTCATGGAGCAGGCAGCCATCGGTAAAGAGATCCCTGCTGCTTCTCTGCAGGCGGAACACATCCACACAGAGACAGAGGCCATGGAACCACAGCAAATAGAAACTCTGTGAGTCTAATATTTGCATATGAAAGCCTGCACTTTCAGCTTAAAGATCATGTCATAATATTATAATAATATTGTAATAATATTTATATTTTTCTTCAAGGTTTGTGTAAAAAAAAAAACACTGCTTCTTGGCTCATATCATCATAACATCATATTTCGTCACTTGTCACTCTTGGTCCTTATTAATAATAGATAATAATATTAATCATTGTTATCCACTGATATGGAATATTTTATATCAATATATGTTCCAGCTATATCATCACTATATTTAAATGTTAGAAGTAGGTCATTAAGCATAAAATGTCCCCAAATACTTACAGGATTGATCAATAATTATTGATGTTGATCAATACGAACAAATTGTTACTTAAATATTGGCAAACTATATCACATCCTCTACTATAAAGTATAAATACTGGTGTCAAAAATACTTAAAAGTCCCGACATATCAGCAAAATAAAAGTTTTGATTATGCAGCAATAGAAAAATATTTATGAGCTTTCTTAATGTTTTAATTCATCTTCTTGGCACCCATTTTATCTATTTGGTTTAATTAACAGTATTATTTTATTTGAAACTTTTCACAGAAAGTGAAGAGGAAGTTCCTACTATACAGTCACACCCCATTCAACCAGCCAATCAGAGAAGAGGATCATTAATATAATGAAACAGACACAGCCTAATGGTTCTGGAGCTGCAAAAAAAAGCTTTAAAACCATATTTACATGGTATGGGATTTTTTGTATTTTAAATAGCATATATATCATATGGATTAAAACATCAAATAAAACCTAGAAAAGTGCAGATCGTGAACATTTTACAGGTCTATATTTCATGCTTGGGCTCGAGAAAATGTCAATAAAAGTACATATCAGCAAAATGTGTGAAAAGTGAAAGTACTGATTATGCAGCTATAAAAAATACTTTTAGCAGTTTAATGATTTAGTTCATCTTTGTGGGAGCAAATAAAATCAAACCTTATTTATAGAGAAACTTTCATACGTTAAAATCCAACACAAAGTTATAAATAAGAACCACATATCAAAACCAGCCAAATAAAGTCAATAAACTTTTTTGATATTTTGATAGCCAATTTATCAACTTGAGTCAAGGAAATGTACAAATTCTCTGGTCCCAGCTTCATCATTCTTTTCACAATCATTTCAATAATATCTATCAATTTAATAATTATAAAAATAGTCTTTAGTTGCAGATCTAAAGTACAACAAATATCAGATAATTTAATGCTTTTACTCTAATAATGTTGTCATTAGAGCTGCAAAGAGTAATCGATTAATCAATTAGTTGCCAACTATCACATTAATCACCAACTATTTTAATAATGAATTAATCAACTGTTATTTTTAGAAAGAAAATGTTGAAATTCTCTGGTTTCAGCTTCTTAAATCTGATTATTTTCTGGTTTCTTTATTCTTCTACAATACTAAACTGATGATCTTTGGTTTGTGGACTGTTAGTCTGGACAAATTTGAGTTTGAATCTTCAGCTTTGGGAAACGGTGATTTCCCGGTGACATTTTACACCATTTTTTGAACCAAACAACTGATTGATTACCTGTTCAATAATCCATAGATGAATCAATCTAATAGTCTTTTGGAGAAGTTTAGAGCAGCAACAAATACTCAATAAATCACTACAAATTATTTTAATACTTATTGATTAATTGTCTCAATAATCAATGAATCAAAAATTTATCCATACCTTTAACCACTTCAACATGTTGTATTAAAGTGTACTGCAACATATAGCGCTTAAAGCTGATTCCCCACATTATGGATCACAAATTGATACTTAGACTATGTCAAGAAAAAAAATCAATAAAGGATCATCAATGTCATGCCAATTTTACAAACTTGATTAACGGTAATGATATTTTGCACCTTTCACAGAAATTTCAGTGTAAATAAAAAGAAAAAAGTGCTGTTCAGTGTTCACCTGCACATCTCATGCTGCCTGTGAACCTCCTGACCTACATAACCCCAGCAGCTCCTGCAGCTTGAGGGTAACTGTGTCGCTCGTGTACGTTTCAGCCATAGTCACCAACCACAAACTGGTTCTGTGCATATTTAGCCCCAGACATGTGATTGAAAACATGTCGTGCGTCATGATGGGAACAACTGCTGTTAACAGAATGATTCAGAGAGTCATTACGGCAACTGCTCAATAAAAAAGCTTTTCAATCACAAAAAGGCTGTGACCTGGAGGCCCGTATTTGTGTCGGATTATGACAATCTGAGGCTGCAGAGAAAATAATCAACGGATTCATCAATAATGAAAATAATCATTTCAAATAATGATTGTCTTGACCTTCATAACTGTCACTTAGGAGCAAGTAATGTGAACAACTCTATGCATTATTGAAGGAGTTGAAATAATGATGATGAAAAAAATCTGAACAGCTGCAATGATTAATCGATTACAGCCAACCATTTAATTAATTGCCAACTAATTCAATAATCGATTAACGGATTTGAGTCTTTTCAAAGAAGAAAATGACCAAATTCTCTAGGACTTTATTGATCACTTCATTGATAAATCTGATTATTTTCAGGTTTCTTTAACCCTCCATAATAATAAACTAATGATCTTTGGGTTGTGGACTGTTGGTCTGAATAAAAAAAGACATTTTAGATTGAATCTTCAGCTTTGGGAAACGGTGATCAACATTTTACACCATTTCATCATCAAGCTATTAAGCATTTAATCGTTTCAATAATCAATAGATCCCAGCATGGTCATTAGTTGCAGCCCTATAATGTTTTATGCATTTTGTAGCTGCAAAATATAAATAGAAAGTCAATCAGCAGCTATATTCACAATCAAGTCAGTCGGTTACTTTTGTATTGTGCGTCACAATGTGAACGACTGAGTCATTTCAGCACCTGTTCAGTAATAAGTTACGATCTCTGCAGCGTTTTTTAATCAACACTAAAAGACTCTGACTCTGAGTGAGATATTTGTCTCAAATAATGACAAACGAAGGCTGCAGAATAAGGGAAGTGCAGCAGAAAGCCTTCTTCTTCTTCTTCTTCTTCTTCTTCTTCTTCTTCTTCTTCTATGCCACCATGGTCACTGTCTCGGTCTCTGTTTCCTGTGCGGCTGCACACGGAGGAGCTGAAAGCAGCTCGTTCCTCTCACTTCTCGATCGCCGTTGACTTGTAACATGTAAATGAAACAGTCGAGGTTTGCAGCTTCCTCCTCTCCGCAGTGACAGACCAGAGAGGGTCGGAAATAATATATGCTGATCATCTTGTAATATTTCACATATTAAGCCCAAGAATAGAATATTCTCCATGAGTTTTTTTTTCTTCTTTCTTTTTAGATTCCTTTCTGGGTGGGAGGTTTTCTGACTTCTTTTAAAAATGTTCTATCCACGTATGATGTAGAAGTGACGTGGCGCGAGCATAAATAGTCGTTCTTGTTCTGCTTTCAGTGACTCTGAATACCCCTGAGTGCACTTTGGCCTGTAATAGCAACGTGAACAATGAGAAGGAGCCGCTGCACTTTAACGCTTTAATGTATATATTACATAATTGAGGGGAACATTGTGATTCAGGACAATAGGTTTCAGTGGATTTATGAAAGGGGGTTTTTCACAACATGCTTTTTATATGTGTGCTTTCTCATATGTGGGTTTTCTATACACAAGTTTTCACCTCTTACATAAACAAGCTGCTTCCGTATATTTTAGTACTATTACGTCAGAGCTTTAGTTGAATGTTTCTGACTCTCTTTGGCTGCACATGGATCACGCAGTGATTACAGACTCTAATATCATCATTTATTTAACCAGGCCTCAAACTCATCTTCCGCCGGCTGTGATTATGTCCTCTGTGCCGCTCCTCTCTTCATCCTTGACATTCACACCTCAGCAGAGGAACAGGTGACGGCGTTTTGAAGAAGACGATGTGTGATTTTGACAATCTAACAAAGTTGATTTGTGCAGAAAAGTGTGTATGTTGCAACATTATTCTGGGACATTTTGAATGTCTTAATTCATGTATATAAATATATATAATATATAACAATATATAAATACTGTCCCTGTGTTGTTGAAACTACACAAACCACAGAAAAATAGACAATATAAGCCAGAAGTACAACTAACAACTATGTTGATGAGAGCTGCAGAGATCATAACTTGTTACTGGACAGGTGCTGAGTGACTCAGTGAATCGTTCTGTGAAACTAGCCGTTCACATTGTGACGCACAACATGTCATGAAAACTGACTGACTTGATTGTGAATATAGTTGCTGATTATTCTATTTTGCAGCTACAAAGTGCATAAAAAATAATAGGGCTGCAACTAACGACTATTCTGGTAGTTAATTAATCTATTCATTATCGAAACAATTAGACGCTTAGTTGTTTGTAAAATGTCTATTATTATTGTATAAGTAGAAGATTTAACCTAAAAACTATTCTGACAGCTGATTATTAAATTGATCATTAAAACAAAAAGTAAAACACCTTCATATTTCACCTGCTGAAAACAGCTAAGGTGTTTTTGCTTGAAAAGTGCCTGATTAATATGATTGTGAATTTAGGTGCTTTCTATTTATCAATTTCAGCTCCACTATTCAGAAACTGTCCCTTAAATAGAGCCTTCAGGACTTCTGTGGAGTTGTGATGTCACAACTACACAGTCACTGCCCATCTCCCCCTATATTCACCGCCATTCAAATCAGCTGATCAGAGGTGAGGCTTATTCATATTTTAAGAACTATGAAAAACAACCTGATCCTACATGAGCTGAGGAGTGAAGCTGTAAAACTATATTGAGTTGAATTTTTGGACTTTAAATCGTAAATATGTCATGTCAGGGGGAATTAAACATCAAATAAAAGCCAGAAAAGTGCAGTTATGAGGCACATCGTGCACATATCCCTGCATCACCAGTCTATATTTTATGCTCGGGCTTTGCTGAAAACTTTGAATGATTTACAGATAATTTACGAGAGTTTTGGTTCTTAGAACCAAAAATATGTCTTGTTAGGTGAATCATAACTACAAATAAAACCTAAGGTAATGTGTCAAATTTGGAGCGTTTCAAAAACAACAGCTGTCGAGAACTGAACTCCACCAATGAGGAATATTTGTCACGTTAATTCATCTCTGCAGTGGACTCCTCGTTTTAATCTCTCATTGTGTGAACTGCTGGAACAGCAGCTGATGGTGCTCCAGTGGGTCTGGTGGCTGCAGGTGACAACAGACAGAGATAAGAGGATCCACCCGGCGGCTCAGGCTGCGGGCGTCCCGCCATGACCCCCCCTCCCCTCCCAGAGCCCCCTGCAGGGCGGAGGCCTGGGTGGATCCATGCAAAATGGTTCAGAACGAGAGGAGTGACGCGATGCTGACTCAGACAAAAAAGAAGACAAAAAAATCTGCCCAGTAACCCCCACAGCATCCCGGACAAAACAGATCTAGAGTTTTATTCATATATCACACGAGAAAACCTCAGCTACAACACTAAATAAATTATTTTTATCTGTAGTAAAACACAATCAACCATACACATCATCAATGCAATAAGAAAATAGTTTAATATAATATCAGCAGTAGGGCTGCAACTAGCCACTCTTCAGATATCTAATTTAGATTTCAGCTGTTGTGTGATTATTTCATTGGGTCCTATAATCTCATTTTTAAACATCTTACAAAATATATTCTTCATGTTCTGTAATGATCGTCAGTGTCATTTCTGGGATTTTATGGACAAATTATTGATCTTTGAACTTGTTTCTTATTAATCATTGAACCTTGCATTACCGGTAATTTAGCTTTTTTCATTTTTTTCTGATTTAGTCTCATTTGAAGTAGTTTCATCTATAGTAGAGCACAATGTTTTTCTAACTCTATTTGCTTTGTAAAAGCAACATAATTTATTCTGACTCTTCTGTGGTCACCTCACATGTTGTAGATATCTTTTGATACCAGGTTTAAGTCCATAACCATTGTTTTGGACATATTCCAGATGTATTATCTTTTCATTAGAAAAACTGAAAAGCAGGCCTAATGCTTAAGCGGTTAAGACCTAGTTTGCCGCTGCGTCATTTCACTTTAAGGCAGCACTCTTCCTCCTGGGGGGTTAGGATTAAACCTAAACTTACTTGCAGCAATCTGGTCTGATTTAAGAGCAAAATCAAGAAGCGATAGACTTCTAATAATTACTATTAATAAATAACATCAGCCTTCATACTGAGCCCCCAGCCAATCACAGGCAAGTGTCTATTTATGATTATTGGAGCAATGAGAAATAGTCTCAATAACATCAAACCTCAGTTCTGCTTTTAAAAATGCTCCAAAAATATGTCAAACACAAACCAAACCAGCTGTTAAATTGAACATTTCCTGAGTAAGATGAGTCCTACTCACACAACATAGAATCCAACTTGTAAATTCAATGATACAAAACCTGGGCGTTTTCTACTCATGTTTCTCTGCATTAGTGGCACTAACATGAGTTTAACTTTAGAATCACTAATAATAATTAAAAATGTGTCTACTATAATCAAGCTACGAGGAGGCTGTAACTTAAAATACACAAAAATACAGCTGTACAAACCAACCGAAAACCTGCAGAAATATATATATATATATTTTGCAGCCTGATTTTTATTTTTATCGCCACCTCTGCACAACCTGCCGGCTGCAGATTAACAGCTGCTGCTCCACACAAGATGAGTCAATTTTGGGAGTTATTGTGTACAGAAACATGATGAATAACATGAGCTACAGCCAAAATGCAGACGGACAGACGGCTTCAGAATTCTCCCAGATCTACTGATGATGCTGCTGCCAGAAAAAGACATCATCATCATCATTATTCAGCATAACACACATGCAGCTACTGATATTCCTGATATCTGCTATTGATTTGGTTTCACGGTGACAGGGACTCATGTCAGAGGTCACGCTGGCATTAACAGGGCATTGGAAGGATTATGTTCATGGCTTTATCTCTCAATAACTGGAGAGGCTGAAAGACATGTGACAGTCAGAATCTAAAACATGACACACACATGTGTATATGTATATTTATTCTTGTTTGGAGCAGAAATAAAAGTATGTCTATTGATTTAAGAGCCTCTGTTCCTTCCCCCGCAGGATGTGACAATCCCTCTTGTCCTACAGAGGTTACAAAATCTTTAAAGTAAAACATATTTACTGTACATTTACTATGTTGTTTTTGGTGTTTTGGGAGATGAAGATTAACATATTAAACCTGTCAAATATCTTTTAAGTGTGTCCAGACTGGATCAAGTACTAATGTATTCAAGTTACTGCTGCAACTAACCACTATTCTGATAAAAGTTGATCAATTAGTTGTTTGGTTAATTTTTTTGTCCAGACCAACAGTCTACAACCCAAAGATCATCAGTTTACTAATTTGAGAAGCTGAAACCAGAGAATTTGAACATTTTCTCCTTAAAAATTACTTAAATCCATTGATGGATTATCAAAATAGTTGGCGATTAAACATCTGATCAGTGCAGCTCTAAAATTCATTCCATTAAAGTTGGATTTTGGACTAGATTATTTCTGTAGTGTTTACTATTATTCATTTTCTGAAAGTATGTTCAGGTGTCAGGTTCATGTTGGGCGATAAGTGTCGATCACTCTTTCCCAAAGCTAAGGATTCAGCCTAAACAATTTTCTGTCCAAAGATAATTAGTTTACTATAATAGAAAATTAAAGAAATAAATGTTGAGAAAATATTATTTTTCTACTTAAAAATGATAAAAATCATTAAATATTATGGAGCTAGGAAGCAAATATGAAGCACAATGTTTCCGAACAGCTGCTGTTGTTGTGGTATTAGAAGGCTTTTAAATTCAGTTAGATTCGAAAAAATTTTACAGAAGCACTACTGTGAATTAAGGAGTCACTAGTGTGTCAATCTGCTGGTTAAACAACTTAATTTTTGACCAAGTGAGAACTGTAAGAACTGTTACCTATGTGGTACAGTGGATAATGGAACTGCAACGATTAGTTGATTAATCGATTAGTTTCCAACTGTTACATTAATAATTTGATATTGATATTGATATTGATATTGATATTTGATATTGAGTAGAAGACAATGTCCATATACCAGCTTCTCGTCTATAATTATTTTCTGGTTTCTTTATTCGTCTATAATAGTAAACTGATGATCTTTGGGTTGTGGACTGTTGGTCTGGATCAAAAACATGTTTTAGGGAGAATTTTCAGCTTTGAGAAACAGTGATCAACGTTTTACACCATTTTATGAACTAAACAACTAATGGATTCATTGTTTCAGTAATTTACAGATCAATCCACTGTCAGAATTGTGGTTAGTTGCAGCTTAAATAGACAGAGTTGGTTAAACAGGCCGTTTCCTGTAAAAAAGCAGCAGTAGGTGGAGGAAAAACAAGGTGGATTTTTGATAAACACAAATGCTGTCTATTCAAAGTTCACCCTGATGAAAACATGTCTCGCCGGGAACACACACACAGGCGCGCACACACGTGCACGATGCCATTCATTCCTGCCAATCGCACATCTTTTCCTTACTGCAGAGTCCCTCCATCACGCGTGTTTTATGGTTTTAAAACGTGAACCGGTGGCTGTGTGCGGCTCGGGCCTACCCGCCCGTCCTCCTGGTGCACCGGCTTATGTAAAAGCTGCTCCCCCCGAACCCCGGCGCCTCATAAACACACACCAACCCGTCTGAAATTAAGAGAGTGCAGAGAGGAGGAGGAGGAGGAGGAGGAGGAGGAGGAGGGGGCCTGACTCCTGCATCATCCCTCATTTTTCCTGCCACCTTGAAAACAACACCCCAAATCCAGTGGTGCCTCTCCATTCCATCATTGTCTGTGTCCATCACAGGAAAAAACACGTCTCCATCCTCCTCACCCGCCTAAACAGCCTGGGTTTTCTCATTCTTGAAAACATCATCACAGTATTCTCTCTTTTTTTTTATTCTCTCTCTGCCTGTGTCCCTCCCTCTGTTTCTCTGAGTCCTGCAGCTGCTTACCGGCTATGTTGTTTTTTTTTATGACAATGTCATAACACAGTTTTTTTTTTTAAAAGACAATTGCGCCTCATTTGAGGGCGGCACAATGGAGAGAGGGAGAAGATGGGGGGTTAGTGTCAGGAGAGGAGAGAGGGAGGAGGAGGAGGAGGAGGAGGAGGAGGAGGCCGGGGATGAAATGCGACAAAGGTTGCAAAGCTGGATTCAAACCCCACGATGTGGCGTGGAGAGCTCCGGGAGAAAAAAGAAAAAAGCGGTTGTCTAGATCTGACAGCGGTGCGATGAACCGTTATTTCCACATCATACATTGTCTGTGTGAGCGTGTGTGTGTGAGGCACATGCCTGCACAGAAGGGTTTGTGACACACACACACACACACACACACATGGCGTGCAGAGCCCATTCGTCTGAACCCATTACTGTCAGATAACCGGAGCGGCCGGATCACAGATTCCCAGAAAGAGAAAAGGGGGGAGGAAAAAACAGGGGGCTTACCTCCACATTTGAGCGTTAGCGTTGCAGCCGGCCTGGTTTCATCCTGCTCCTCTCGGCCCACCCCCTCCCCTCCTCTCCCCATGACAGCATTTTTCTGCTATCTATCTCCACGGTGAGGCTCTTTCTCCTCCTCCTTCAGTTCCTCCTGTCTGCCGTTCTCTTCCTCTGTCCAAAAATAAAATAACAGACACACGAGCTACAAACACACACACACTTCCCTGATCTGTGTGTGTGTGTGTGTGGCTGCCGGCTCCTCTATTCTGCTGTTGAGTCAAGAGGCAGGTTGATTTGTGCCGTCCTCCCTCTTTCTGCCTCTTGCGCTGATTCTATTCCATTCACATCACACTAGAGCCAACCCCCTCTCTCTCTCTCTCTCTCTCTCTCTCTCTCTCACACACACACACACACACACACACGCTCTCTCCTCCCCCTCCTCATCTCCTTGTCAGAGAGGTTGAGCCACAGCAGCAGCAGCTGAGCTCTAGGTGTCCCTAAACTGGATTTAAAAAAAAAAAAAAGCTTCAATGGGGGGAAATCATGTGAATTAAAACAGAAAGACTTAACTAAAGCCTGAAAAGTGATCGTTTAAAGTGTCAGATGGCGCGGCGCGCAGCAACAAGACATGGAGATGTCAGCCAGACACGCGGCTCAATTAGTAAAAGTCCTGCCAAAACAGACATTTCTGCACCAGAGAGATAAAGGCTGAAAAAGGCGGC
The DNA here is from genome assembly GCA_036785175.1 of Eupleurogrammus muticus. NCBI lineage: Eukaryota > Metazoa > Chordata > Actinopteri > Scombriformes > Trichiuridae > Eupleurogrammus > Eupleurogrammus muticus. The sequence continues at coordinate 22,694,898 of JAYKQN010000007.1, read as the reverse complement.
TCAGGGGCAAAGGTGAGAATGACTGTGTGTGTGTGTGTGTGGGTGTGGGTGTGGGTGTGTGAGAGGGTGGGAGGGTGTGTGTGCGTGTGTTTGTGTGTGTGTGTGACACTTTTGTTTATTTGTGGTGAGACATCTGTGTACTCCCCGTAGACCACAACAAACAATCAACCTGCTTTGAGAACAATGAGAGAGCAGGAGTCAGCCATCACTTTGCTGCCGTTTCCCTTCCACACACACACACACACACACACACATGCACACACGCACGCACAAACACACACACCTGTGATTTTGGGTAAAACCATCATCTTATGATGTCCAGCAGCAGCACCATCCCCCTAACGTCTCGTCCCAGGCCGAACATATGGCTGTGTGTGTGTGTGTGTGTGTGTGTGCAGGGGGGTTGGAGGTGAAACAGCCTGCGTTGTTGGTAGTGTGTGTCCTGTACAGATAAGAAAAATAAAAACAGAGGCACATGTTGATAGTAGTAAGACAGTTTTTTTCCTTTCTCCCACTCAAAAACACACCAAAAAACACGCAGACCTCAGTGTGTTAGAGGTCATGGAGACGTTGGTTCTGGCCAACGTGTTTTAATCTGAAAGAAGAAACACAGAAATAAATAGATGACACAAAACAAATGTCTAATATTCCTCACATACTGTAATCAAACCTGTGCGGAGTTTTTCTCAAATAGACGCACTCTAATAATTCATTTTCTCAAGTTTCAGCCTGGTCTCAACCCTCAGTGTGACATCACGAATATGTCTCTGACTTCCTGCTTTTCACTGGTGTGGTTTTCATGCTGCAGTTTGATTTGTGACGGCCAGGATCCTCCACTCCTCTAACGGCAGAGGTCATTTGGGCTGTGAAGCAGCCGGCAGCATAAGTGCTGCAGTGACACCGTGTGGAAGGGATTCACCACCACCACTCACATTAAATTACTGCTTAGGCCTTAGAAGGGGGAAAACACACGCTGTCTTGTCTGAAGTGTTATCATTCTCATCATAATTTACCAGGGTTGGAGGTATTATTTACTTTATCCATTAAGAAATGTCAATAATAATAATATGTCATAAATAACAAAGAGAAACAATCTAAATATCATCAGTTTACCATTATAGAAGACTAAAGAAACTAGAAAATAAGGAGATTTGAGATTGAGAACCACAGGATTTAAACATTTTCTAGCTGGTGATTAATGTAATAGTTGGCAACTAATTGATTAAAATCTACTAAAAACTGCAGCTCTAACATTCTCTTGTGTTGATCTAGTGTACATACATTGTATTTTTACAATGCTGAATACCATAAATCCAAACCCCAGAGCTCTCAGAGGTCCGGACATAATAGACAATGTGGATGACGAGCAGGAAATGTGAGTGGAGGTCAGGACGAGCCGTGGGTTGGATATTAGATAAGTGTGAAATTCCTGTGTCCTCGCGGGCTCGGCTGCCAGGTGCAGAGAAGAGAATGGGTGAGATGTGATGTGTGATGCAGGGAGAGAGCTGCTGCAGCGGAGCAGCACATGTCACAGAGCTGCAGTCAGCCCTGCAACACCAACGGGGAAACTGCGATGGAAATGACTAGTTTTTGTCATATTTTTTGGAAAACAACACAGCTCCTTCCACATTAATTTGGTATCTCCAACCAGAGACATTCAATATGAAATTATTTATAACATTTACCCCATGAATTTAAACATATCAAGATTTGTAAAAAATATTTATGTCAAATGTGTATTTTGTAATTTTGAAGACAAAACACCTACGCACCTATTTATGAATGTCAATTTCTCTAATTTTCAGGAAAAAAGTTGACAAATATATCTATTTTCATTCCAAATATTTGTAAGCTAAGGATGTATTATTATATTATAGTAATAAAGAATGAAAAATGATTAACACTTAACCATCTAATTATGCTAATGTATTTTAAAAACTATATTGAATGTATAAAAATATATGATAGGAAGAAATGTTTACACACCGTTAACATCCTCACTGCAGAAACTGAACAAGTGAAAATATATTGTTTATTAGTGTGATTAGACTGGCAGATAACACACACACACAGGCTGCAGCTGCATTCAAAAGTTATGAGTAACAGCATTGTGTAAAGCCTAAATCCTTAGAATAAGTTTTATACTGCATTTTATATACTACATTACAGTGTAAAGAAAATATAAAAGGTCAATATTTCAATGACTTTACAGAAAAACAAAGGAAAACTATTAATAGGCCGTTTAAAGAAATAGCAGCGTCAACTCTATGCAACATAAATGTAAACCAGTTTTCAAAAACCGTGGTTATACAACTAATAGTTCAGCGATTTACATGATAAATCCTTTTTTTAATTTAGACTTAGGTTTAGGCTTTAGGTTATAAAATGCAGTGTTCCCAATGCACTAAAATACAAATTATTATAGGGTGTTGGCTTTACTCACATTTTTAAACACACCTCTATTATTTTTGAACATAAAACTCTGTAAAATTTTAATTTATTTTTCATGTAAAGTGAATAAACCTAACACTAATTTAGCTTTAATTAATAATCACCTGTCCAGTCTGTGAATTAGCAAGTTCCAATTATAGATATTATATTATTATTATATATATATCTTGATACTAAAACTTCTGGATTATTACAGGTGTGTCTCTTGTTATTAGAATATGGTGAAAAGTTATACACTTTTACATTTGATCACTGTTGATATAAAAACTCATACAGAAATTACGGCTTGAAATATTTCACTCAATGTGTAATAAATCTATCACTTTCTGATACAAAACTTTTTACAATGTTTTTTATTTTTGTCAGCCACATCTGTACTAACGAAGAAAAGCCAATTCAGTCTGCAACTAACAAGTATTGTGAGACGTTTAATCCTATGATTAGTTGTTTGGTTCACAAAATGGTGCAAAACACTGACCATTTCCCAAAGCTGAAGATTCAACCAAAACCGAATATTTTCGGAATTTATTCACTTTCCTCTTAAACATATTGATTCAATCAGCTATTAATGTGGCAACAAGTCAATCAAATAACTAATTTTGCAACATTTCAAAAAAGAAAAAGTTAAGCTAATTTAATTTAGGGTTGCAACTAATAATTATTGTGATACATTTATCAATTACTGAAATGATTTATTAGATGTTCCATTTATAAAATGCTGGAAAAAGTGCAATGTCCATTCCCCAAAGCTGAAGATTCAACCTAAAATGTCTTTTTTGTCTAGACCAACAGTCCACAACCCAAAGATCATTACTTACTATTTCAAAAGTAATATATATACATATATATTAAAAAAATAATCAGATATAGAAGCCGGAACCAGAAAACTATCTTCTTAAAAGTTACTCTAAATGATCAATTGCTAATCAAAATTATCAAATAATCATTGCAGCTCTAAAAGACAATATATACATATTAAGACACTTTCATGTTGTTCAAGGTTTTTTATCAATTCAACAAGCGGTTCATATCAAACGTTCAAATCATACTTTTAACTGTATTTCACTTAAAGATATACACAATTATTCTTCAACAGAGTAAATACAACGGCCTTTGTGACATGTAAACATAAAACACAAATCCAAAGTAAGATCACTTTTTTCCTCTTTTCCTATTGATATTGTTCAGTTTACATTAAAAAAGAACTAAAGATAACTGTACACAATTTACATTTTTCATGGCTTCAAAGCTTTTTTTTCCTTCTTTTTTTTTTTTTTTTTTTTTTTTTTTTTTACAATCAGGTTCAGTATATACAGTTACAGGAAAGTAAACATATGTTTAATCAGGGAAACTGATTTGTCTTGTGATGATCCTGACATCTGAGCGGGGGAGGAAAAAAAAAAAAAATTCACGAGCATGTTCACACATAAATACGTCTATATAAACATGGGCAAATTAAAACAGGGACTGCTACTGTGACACACTCAATAACCGACCACAGGGGTTCTCAAGTCAACATTTGAACTCATTAGAAAGAATCAGAAGCTACAACAGAGACATTTCAGCACAGTTCTGGTCTCTCAGTTTAGTAGAGACTCGAGACGACCGATCAGAGATTCAGGCACTCAGGAAGGATAAAAATGACCATCTGTGAATTTAAATAAGCAGAAACCTTTACACCTAAAAGCAGATTCCTTCAACTTTTTTCCATGTTTGTACAGAAGCCTTCAAAAGATGTTCTGCAATCTGCACGCTTTGCATAAAAAGTACTAATTTTATATTAGTGTTGGAATCCTGCCTCAGAGGATATTTATTTGTCTTATTGTTTAATGAGTCAACTACATTTCCCAACCAGGAATTTCTTTAAAAATTACTAGTATGAGGAGTTCAAGTGTATTTACAAAACTTCAGGATATATAAATAATATTTTTCACGACATCTTAACTCTACATCTTTTTGTGGCAGAATCAACACCAGAGACAAAAAGACATGTTTGTGTTGGCCAAAAGTAGTGGAGAAAAAAAAAGTCTTTCATTGCTGCATTTAAGAAAAAGAAATCCACTTTGTGGGTTTTCAACTGAATACATCCAATTATTAACCACCCTAGAATCTCGCCTTCATTTACACTATTAAACATTTACTTTTGTCCCACTTTGAATCATAATTAGGATCTTTTACTGCTGGATTTTTTTGGCGGAGTCATTGTTCACCAGTTTCTTGTCTGTCCTGAAATTCAACCATTGTTTTTAAAATTCACAATATATAATGAATATTCACAATAAAAGCATCTCAAGTAACCATTTATGTTCATTCTTTTTTTATCCAAGGAGGCGTTTTAGGGTTAAAAGGGTTTCTGTATCGAGGTTCTCGAATAATCCACGGTTTCCTACGGCTGGTTTTGGAGAGTTCAGAACATCAGTGAAGATTTGCAGATTTACCACTTTCCCCTCTTGCTCCAGTCCTTGGGTGTGAAGTGGAGACATTTTGGATCTATGCGCAAGTGTCTCTTCTGCATAGCTCTTTCATGCCCGTCCACAATGTCCTCTGAAAGAGTCAAGATGTACTGACCCTGGATTCAAGGAAGTAGACAAATATTAGAGGTAAAATAAATAAGTTTGCAGCATCTACTTTTCATATTTTGGGGGAAAACACATGAACTGGTCACAACATACATGAGCTGTTCTTACTTTAGTGTTTTAACATATATTTAAAGATTTGATCAATTTCATATAAAAAAAGAAAAAAAATGTTACTAATTTTTTTTAACCAAATTTCTTATCTTACCTTGTAATAGTTGATTAAGTTGAGGTACTGAAGCGTTGAAATGACGTCTTCTTTCTTTACACTTGTGATCTCACTGATTTCACTGGAGGTGCAACAGAAAACGAAAAGCAGCATGAAAACAAGAACATCAAGATGATTCTTGAAACAGTGTCAGGTTGACAAAGAGTCTCGTACTTGATGGTGATCTGAGGCCGCTCTCCGTTGTCGGGTTTAAGGTCCATAAGGATTTCCAGGATGGTCTGAGACCAGTAGGAGCGATAGGACAAAAGGCCGAGGTCAGAGAGCGGCTTCTCAGGAGTCCCCGTCTTCCCTTCCACCTTGGACAGCTCATAACCTGCAAACGCACCATTAGAACGTGAGAGGTGAAGAAACAACGGGCCCAAAAGATTCCATCCGGTTTTAAATCTTCACTCACTGAACTCGATGAGCAGCTTCCCGTATCCTCTCCGCTGGTACGGAGGGAGAGTCAGGATGCAGGCTACGTTATAATCTTCAGTCGACTCTTTTTCCTGTGTAAAGATAATAAAATTACTCCAGGAACAGGCTGAATGATTTTGAATTAACCAGAAAAATTTTAAACACAGGCTACATCGAGTGTTTGAGCAACGTCAACGAGTCAAATGTAGACCTGCTCAGCGTTAACTGAAACTCAGCTGATATTTGGTAATTTATAGCAATGAAGGTGGCATACACGTGTAAAACAGTTGACAAAAACAAAACCGGGCCTACTTCTGGATCTTTTCTTCATATTTATTCAGACTATTTCAAGTTGTTACACATACACACTTTACCATTAAAATGCTGAACTGCAGAACTCTCTTACCTTAGAGAAGTAGCCCACTATGTGGAAGCCTTTGGAGTCGTACTCCGTCATGACATAGAAGAGGAAAGGGTCTGTGTCGTAATACAAGGTTTTGTGGTCCAGGAAACACTTTGCAAGTAAACACAGGTTCTGGGAATAAGTCTGTAAAAAAAAATGACAAATATGTCAAATAAAACTGGAAAAAGTGTTGCAAAGCAGTGGTTCCCTGCAAGGGTCCTTGAGGGGATGTCAGGAAAAACAGAAAACCCAGAAAACTGAGACCTGACTTTTGAATGAATGAATGTCGAACCATTTGTAAAGAGGACTGCCATCATTTAAAACAAATTTAAATGAAAATATTTATTTCCTGTTACTTGTGTGTTATTTCTTCTTTACACATGAACGCATTTATTTTAAATTGTATTTTGTATATTTATATATTGATTAGATTCCATATTGAGATAAAAATAAATGTGTGAAACAAATACATAGAACACTGTATAAATAATAAATTAAAAATGTAAAGTCAAATAAATGGGGAAAATGTGTATATTTTACCGCACAGTAACTTTCCTGTTTTTGTTTTAAATTTCTCCTTTTAATCAACTGTTTAAATAATACTGTACTGTAGTGTACCTTAACTTGCCCTGCCTATATTTACTCACTCAGAGAGTGATTTATTTATTTTCGATTATAGAAGTTTGAGTCATTCATCCACATTTTGGCCTTGGGTTTCCTAAACATTCTGTTCTAAAACATCTTAAAAGCACAACACTCCTGATATAGGGTCTGTGGTGTAGAGAACCACTGCTGTAAAGAACATTTAAAGAGAGATTGAAGCTCAACCACTGACTTTGTTTTTCCTGCCGTCGATCTCGAAGAAGGAGATGGTTCCTTTGCGGTAGATCTCGTTGCCTGGAGGATGTCTCAGGTTACACTTTGTCTGAATGAGACAGGACCAAAGAGAGAAATGAGCAAAGGAAAAATCCCCCCAAAAATAAGCAGCAATAGACTACGCTTAAAGACAAGAGATTCCTACCAGATGCCTCTGTAGACACTTGAGACTTTTGAGGTACTTGAGGCAGAATTCACAGAGGTAGAGGATGGGCAGCGTGGTGAGCTCCTGCGGGTACGGTGAGAAGTACCAGGGCTTCAGTCTGTGGCGGCCCAGCTCTATGCACTCGATGTTCTTCATGCGGGTCACGATGTCGTCGTGGCTGCGGTCGGACACCAGGCTGCCAGTCATACGCGGCGCAGATGGGATCCCGTCGGAACTGTCCTGGGAATCCTGGTGGGACATTATTAGACATGAGACAGCAGCAGCGTTCAGGTATTGACTCATTAAAACAAAAAGATGCTTGATCAAGTAGTTTTTTTTTTTAATTATGTTTAGATTTCGTTTGCAGGTAACACGTATAAAATCAGTGGTTGTACATGTTACCAGTATTAAACAGCACCTCTAGTTGACCCACGGAGGCAAAGCGACACAACCAATGGACAGGAGTAAGATAAAGGGCTGCAACAAACAACTATTTGATTATATATTACCCTATTAATTATTGAAATGATTAATCGAATAGTTCATAAAATGATGTAAAATGTTGATCGTTTCCCAAAGCTGAATATTTAGCCTAATGTCCAGACAAACAGTCCACAACTCAAGGATCAACAGTTTACGATTATAGAATAGTAAAAAAAAAAATCTAAATATTCAGCTTCGAGAAGCTGGAAGCTGAGAGTTTGGACATTTTCCTCTTAAAAAATTATTCAAATAAACTAATCCATTGTCAAAAAAGTTGTCAATTAATGCAAGGATTGGAAACTAATCGATTAATCAACTGAATGAAGTGAGATAAAACAGGTAGAGAAAAAATAAGTTATGAAATTGATCAATTTTGTATTTTAAAAAAATCAGTGGAGAAAGAACAGCTCCTATTGAGACTGGTCACTGTTCAGTTATAGTAAACATTCGATTTCATAAACACATTAAACTAAATTAATAGAAGAAAAAAAGTAATACAGAATTTAAAAAAATCCATTTATAGTAGGGTTACAAGTCACAAATATTTTAATAGATGATCTATCGTTTATTGAAAATATTAGTTGTTAGGTTCAAAAAATTGTGTATAATGACACAAAGCTGAAGATTTGACCTAAAATGTCTTTTTACACTAAAGAAACCAGAAAATAATCAACTTTGAACAAGGCTTGGAACAACAGAATTCAACATTTTCTATAATGACCCAGAAGGATTAATCAATTATCAATATAGTTGGCAATCATTCATTTTAGCTCTTTAATGAATGAACTGCATGTTACAGAGTTTAAACTGCAGTACCCAAAGCAGAAGATGCAAAAAAATGTCTCACAATTTAGCTTAGTAGAAAATTTGTAAAAATAAATAAGTAAATAAATAAAATATGAAGAGAAAGAAAATTAAAATATATTTAAAACATTAACAATACTAACAAACCTGTATGGTAGTAAAGTAGTAGCTGCTACGTTATAATAATATATAAATATTAAATAATATTTTCACTGTCTCCCTCCTTGAATCTAGGGTCAGTCCATCTGGACTCTTCTTTCAGAGGACATGTGGCCGTACATGAGAGCGACGCAGAACACACTCGCACATAGATGGAACCAGAGAATTTGGCCATTTTCTTCCTATAGATGACTCAACGATTACTCGATTATCAAGGTAGTTGGCAACTACCTGATTAATTGATTAATGGTTTCAGCTCTAATAAGAAATACAACAGACCTCTGGTGGTGGTAGAAAGACACTGGCACTCTGCGGCTTGTTATACTGCAAAACCTTTATCATCTAGCAGAAAAAGACACAAAAACACAGGCTTTTGACAAATAAAGAGGGGAATAAAAGTATTTGTATTAACACTGAAGGGGCAGATTGAAAGAAATGTTAAACTTCAGTGTAATATTTGTTGTTTTAGAGCCTTCCAGGGAGGGTTTGCTGGCAACCATCGATAAAAGTGACGCTAGAGGTGAGGAAATCAACAGTTTGGAATAGAGCAAACACAAATATGAGAATGTGGGAGGACAGCTGCTGAGATTTTCTAAACAGAAACCAAGGGGAAAAAAAGTCAGATCTCATTAACTCGCCCTTTTCCCCCCCCATTCAGTGAAAACATAAATCTTTCTTCAATATGCAAAGAGGAGTTGCTTGGTGATGCGATTAAGTTCCAGTTCCATCGGTTTTTTGCAGAATTCGGTTTTGTGCAGAGTTACCCCACTAAACAAATGTCATGCACTTCAGATTATTTTGTCAAAATGATGCAGTTACAGCACCTAATTGAGTCACAGATATTAATTTTTAACACATAGGAAAACAGGCAACAAAAAAACATAATCCAATTAAACCAATGAAGGAAACAAGACATGAATGTTGAGTCAACCTTTTGTCCAAATTCTTGCTGATGTTATAGATTGTGTTTTTTTAAATATTGTGTGATATATTATTATGACCCTCATATGTCATGTTGGGCATTTATGGTAAATTTATTTTTAATTTAATAATAAATTAGCGTGGCATTTTTTGATTATTGAATTAAAAAATAAGGTATTTAGCTACATTAATTAAGCATCTCATTGCCATTTTATTTATTGTGACATATGCATCACATAAGGTTTTCCAGCACTATTATAAAGGTTCAAAGCCTGATGTGTCATATTACAAAGATATCTTCCTAACTTGTTATATAAATGAATTTATTAAAGAATTGTGATCCAACGGATTAAATGTTATATAGGACATGGTAGGAAAACATGAACATTGTTAGATGGGTTAGAACATCCTTTTTGTAACATAAATCCAGCAGTTTGAAAAGAGTCAGTCCTCTCACATCTGTCACACATTGTCACATGACCACACCAGGTTGTTCACTATATGTCACTTAGAGCCTTCATCAGTTCATAGGTTCAGATGAGGAATGTTCCATTCAAAGGGGCAGTGACACCAGTGTCACAGTGGCTTATTTTGGTTTAAATAAGCACAAAAAAGACACATGACAAACAAATAATAGTTCAATCATGAATGTTGTCAACATTTTTGCTCCGCATACCTGCTGCATTGGTAGAAATCATTGGGTTAATTTTTTTCAGCGAAAACACATTTACAAAAGTGATTACCATATTTTTTTTCTTTTAATTGTAGTTTTGTGGCATCCTGATAAAATAATTAAAATAAACTGTATAGTCAATTACCTTAAAATTGAAAAGTAAAAGAAGTTTTTTAAGGTTCATATCCTCACTATTTGTACCAATACTTTCTCCACACTGTTATGTTTGCAGCCTTTGCTTAAAATATTCTAATTAGTTTATCCTCCTATCAACATCCCTACAACAGAGGTGTCAAACTAAGCCAGAGGACCAGAAGCAGCCCCTAAGGATCAAATCTGGCTCCTGGATGATTCCACAGAGTTTAGGCAGAAAAAGTGTGATTTGCTCCGGAAAAAAGGGGAAAAGGGCTGCTCAAAATGAAATAAATACACTTTATGAAAACAAATAAAAAACTCAAAAACGTAATAAATAAATTGCAAATAATAAACTGACTGAAACTGAGATTAAAAACACTCAAATTACAAACCTCATCTGCAGCTCCACAATTGGCTTTCCTCTTCCTGCCGGGCTGTGAGGGGACAAGTCGCCGTGCGGTGCCGTTCTATTAAGATAAAGAAATAGAAAGCATTACATTAATAATTATTTAACATTTCAACTAAAACTCCTGGCTCCTCGTTTTCTGTGGCCCCTCAAAAGCTCGCACTAAATTTACACTATTTATTGATGACAAAGTGAAATGTTTAAACTTAAACACCGGCAACTCTTCAAAATGGGCACCTCGTTGCTCAGAATTCTGTTCTCCATTGGTCAGGAAAGTTGTTTAAACTTGATCAAAAAGACTTTGATAAAGTTTTTGATTTAGATCATTGTTTCAAATAGGGTAATAATATTCTTGCACGAGTCTTCAAACTGAAGATTTTACATGTTTTGCTGCAGCATTTTTATTAACTAGATGCTAAAATTATCTCTACGTCTGCATATTTTCAAAAATTCAGTTAAACACTTAGCAAACACTAGCAACGAATTAATTTTTAGGTGCATATATTCATATATTATTATGAACAATACCACGACTATAAGGCGCACATAGAAGTCTTATATTTTCGTGGATTGTATATGAAAGAACGGGGATGTGCGTTATGCAGAACATGGTTGTTTTAACAACCCTGAAAATATTAAAGAGATGCGCTTATAAAGCACATTCTAACTGAAAGCAATCAGCAACACAGAGGAACATGGAAATCAAGCAGCCACGAGAGAATCTAAGATTAATGAAAGACGCAGCTGAGTTTCCACGCCATAAGGCAGGTGGCCCGAGTTGGGGGAAAGACTCGATCAGTGGATCATCGAGCAGTAGATCACCGAGCAAAGAACGAGTGGGGGAAGCGTTTCAACGGTCACCATTCAATCAAAAGCAGTAAAGCTAGCAAAAAAAATTAAAATTAAAACATTCTATCTTGGTGCTTTCATTTCATAAAATAGTGCGATTTTCCCATCCGCACCAGGACTACGGTAGGGCAGAAACTTCCAGCAGATTATATTACATCATTGCAAGGAAAGTAAAGTGAACCTGGCTCTTTGATGGAGATTTAGCTGCTGTTGGAATCAGAAACAGAGGATGAGGACCTTGATGGTTTGATTGATGACATTACCCTGCTCTATTTTTTAATAGGTACACTTGTGTGCTTGTTTTATCTGTGTGTTTTACCATGCCCGTGATGATTAAAAAATGTTAGTACTTTGTAATCAATACTTAAATAAAGCACAACCAAACTCAGTTTTGTTCCTGCTTTATTTTTTGTATATATCTATTTATATATCTATATATAAAACCCGGCCCTATAGTTAGGTGCCTTATGTGTGTGTTAAATACAGTGATGACTTATTTGTTTATTAATTATTTCATAAATAGTGTTATTTATTTCCTGGCTTTTTTCTGTGAAGAACCCAGAGAGGGTTATTTGGCTATTATTTATTTCATTAATAGTGTTATTATTTATATTCTGACTTTTGTTCTGTAAAGAATCCAGAAAGGGTTATTTGATTGTGGCTTTCTTGAAAACAATACATTTTTACATTTGCAATCGTCACACTTTTTCCGTTACAAACTGACCCCGGCCCCTCAACAGAGAAGGGAAAAGTTATGTGGTCCTCATAGGAAAAAGTTTGGGGACCCCTGATTTACATGATCTTAACATCCCGCTTTGAGGGAAACTTGCTGATGTCGGGATGAAATATAGTTTGAAACCACTCAACTACAACATTTAATGTGTAATTTAAATATTGTTTTAACCGTTGTGAGGGAGGAGAGCTGCTCATGGTCGTCCCGGGACTTGAAGGTGTTGTTGGTTTCTCTGACGGCGGGGAAAACGGATGCCTGAGAAGCCTCGGCTGAACTCGGCAGGGAGGGCACGGCCGTGGCCGGGGGTACCTGAGTCGCCAGGGGGACGGGCTCCACTTTCCTCTTCTGCTGCAAACAAAGGAAATTTGGATTTCATATGAGCACAGACACATCAAACACGTAAATGATCACTTTAGTTCACAAACATGATTTTTTGATTCCAGCGTGAGCCTTTATATGTATATATTTTTTAAATACTTGTATGAGGTTCCGCGGATTTTATAAAATGCTCAAAAAGAAAATGCAAATTGATGCCCGTTTTCTGATCGAGAATCGCATTAATCTTTTGCTCTTTTTCCCATTGACCCTAGAACTTTTCATTTCTTCCACTCTGCCACCATTTGTAGCATTAACAGTGTAGTGTGACATCATGTGAAGCGACGTTACCATGACGTCACATCTGGGTAAATCATGATTTATTCGCAAAACCTGTTTTCAAAGCCACGTTCACTTTTACTGATACACTGACAAATGGACCTATTTATTCATATCTATTCAAAACACTCAATTATTTGTTTTATGTTATAATAACAGAATCTGATCACCACTTCTTTCTGCTCCTTCTCAAACAAACCATTGTGAAGATTAATAATGTTTGTTTTAATGAAAATGAGAATCTTATGTTACCATCAGTTTGCATTTTTGTTTAATTTAATTGAACAAAAAAACAAACAATTGTGAGGTTTAAGAACTGCTTTTCATGACTATGAATAAGGAGATATTAAAAATATCTCCTTATTTTTAATTGATTACAAGTGATGTGAATGGTCCATGTGGATCTAAAACATTTAAACTGTTCTCTCCTTCCTCCCTGTGAACATCATCTAATGAAAATATATGAAGACACAAACACCCTCAGTTTAAATACTGTATCTTTTGCTAGTGGTTGACAGTGTGTAGGATTTCTTTTTGTCATGATTTAATGAAAATGTAAATCATAGTTTTTGATGTTTGATTGGTTGAGGTGAATAAAAATCAAATTGAAAAAAAAAACAATTTAGCCCAATATAAACCCAAGTAAACATTATTTGATAAAGATACTAGTTTGCTGTTAAAGGCAGAGACTATAGTCTATTCTTACAGCATACGAGCATCCTAAATTACGATAGTGATATGATTAAGATATTTATTAGTTGAATGCATAATATTACCCCCCTATAATATCAGTTGGCATTGAGGTAAGATGCGTTAGTGCGAAAATTTAAAAACGTCTAATTTTTACAGATTGTGAGTCAACAATGAATTGTCAGCAATACACAAGCAATTATGTCATAGACAGAGTCGGGTACCTTGAGAGATTTGAAGAGGATATGTGGCTTCACAAGACTCGTGCAAACACCTGCCAAACATTTGGATGTGAGCTGCATGACGGGCTCTTCTTCCTTCTTGGTGTCTTGGTTGTTTATCTCTGGGTTCCCATGCAGCTCGGTGTGGCCCGACAGCTACATGAAGGAACAAAGACGAGCATTGTTAGCACCAGAAGTCAACGGTTCTCAGTCACGGCTCTGTGGAAATGTAAATTTGAGTCGTACCGGTGTGGGAAGGGTTTTGCCTCTGGAGGGAGCTGTGGCAGATTGTACGTTGAGATCTAGACTTTTCCTCTGAAATGAACAGAAAAAGAGAAGGAAGGATCTTAACTTTAGATATTTATTTCTCAAAAAGTCAAATACTGTCTTTCATTAAATAAAAAGAAAACATTAAAAAGTGAAAGGTTTCTGTGGGAGTCATTGAAATCCAAATTTAAAGACTGAATAAAAACAAAACTTGTTTGGAAGTACACATTTGCTGGTGTAGCACAGGGGTGTCAAACACACAAAATTGAATTGAAATTTCAATTGTAAATTGAAGGTTAATTAATTGTGTAAATATTAATAGTTTATTTCTTTACATAAAAAGGAGAAATTCTATGGTATTGGTTATATGTTATTTATGTTTATTTTTACAGGTCCGGCCCACTTGAGATTAAATTTGCATTGTACAAAGGCCATGAACTAACCTGACATTGTCACCACTGGAGTAGCAGAAACACACTTAAGTAAATTTTTTTGTAAAAAGACAAAATCACAAATATGCCTCAAATGGGTTTCACAGTTTGTAAAACAGCAATCAAACACTCCACACATTGCACAAGAAAAATTCCTTTAAAAAAAAAAAAAAAAAACTTTAATGAGGAAGGGAGGAAAAAAAGAAGAAACCTCATCCCAGGACTGACAGGATTTAATAGATGGTGTACAGGAGGAAAAAAACTAATTAGAAAAGGAATTGCAGCATACAGCATAAAAAACAACAGAGAAGAATTCATAGTACATATGTGGAGGATGACCTTACACTTACCACTTCCCTCTCTGGGGAGTTGGGACGGGAGCCTGAAAGACCGTTCTTAGTGGGAGTTTTAGCTTCTTTCTTAGGGAACTGGAGCTTTTTCATGTCCAGCCTGTCTGCTGTGACCCACTCATCCAGACGCTTGTTGACTTTAAACACAAGCAATTCAACAATTTAACAACAAGACATTATCTATGATGTTTCATGTAATGCAAACAGTCATATTTAAGAAATGAAAACAAAGAGTGACACAGGTAATACTCACAGTCAATATAGTGAACATAGAAGAGCTTTCTCGCCGAGACTTCTTTCACACTTAGAATTTCAGCCAAAGCTGCGAGAAGAGCAGAAAACTCCAACTAAAACACACACTGAAACCTTACTCAAATACATATAATTATTGTAAAAGCTGCTAAAACATTACATTTGACACTAAACTTAAGAAGTTAAATTTCCTATAAAGTAAGGATGTTTTTATGTGAGAAAGCACCCAGCACAATTAAATGTTGAGCATTTCTAATTTAATTACCAAAAATAGTTTTTTTGGTTGACAAACTTGATTTATCTAAATAAAAAACAAGTTTTATATAAAAACATACATTCGAAATATCAATACCTATGTTCAAATTGTGGACACTTTTGTTTTGAAACAGTAGAGTAAAAGTGAGTAGTTGCTTTGATTTGAGAACAGCCACTGCACTCGTTTTCACAATATATTCATTGTAGTCTAAAACTAACAAATATGCAACATAGACTTATTATTATTAGAGGTTTAAGCAGGCTAAATGAACTACAAATAACCACCTACGACATGTAGAAACAGGCTACTTTATTTCTTACTAGTTCCACATTCATGTTAGAACTCATCACTTTGCTCTGCTGTGTTTACATGTTTTCCTAAAGATTTTATAGTATGTATAAAGGAACGAGTCAAGCCAAAAAGTTTTGTGAACCACTGCACAAAATCACTAATGTTGCATGTTAAATCACAAACATGACTTGTACTGAAATATCAGAGTAGTTACGCTATTTAAATGAGCTTTGTGGAGCTGAATAATAACTTTTTTAGTAGAATGAGATGTCTTATTTTAGTCATTCTATGTCCTGTCAAAATAGGCAGAATCCACCATCACTTTGGCTCTTAATTGACCTTTTAATTGAGCCACATTGACTCTACCCGAACAGCTCTTTAACTTGAAATATCTTGTTTGAGATTTGTAAACCTCAGTCTGGTTTCTGTCATTAACATTAACTTTTTGTATATAAAACGTGTTGACGAGTTGGCCAAGTGTCAAACGCGTTTGTGGATCCCGTTTACAGGGTCCAGGTGAACATTATCCGGCTGCGTGTGTCCTGTCAGTGTTGTTTACAGAGTCGGAACTGGAGGCCGCGGCGTCCTAGCATTAGCTAGCTTAGCATCGGAAAACAACCGGACAATACTTACGCCATTCGTCCTCGTGTTCTTGGTTTTTACGGAGGACGGGGAGGCGACAGCCCTCCACAATTTCAACCTGTCGAGAAACATCGTGTTAATTCACACCCCGGGACCGGTCAATGTCTCTAAACGTGAAAATAACATCTTTTCTTAGACCTACCGATGATGCGCTGTCCGCCATTTTCGTCATCTGTGTGAGCAGCAGCAGGGTGTTGTGGGAAAATGCCGGTCCGAGCCGAAGACGAAACAAACCAAACAAACAGCAAGAGGAGGCATTAATAACCGGAAGTCGGGAAACGAACCCGGAAACGATTAGCATATTTACTCTCATATGTGACAAGTTAATAATTTAATATTTCATTTTTTTTATTTAAATGCTTAACATACTTTGAAATATCAGCCGATGATGAATAAATAAAAAGGGTAAAATAACAGTTAAATGCATCTTAAATTTAAGTAGCGAATATTGAGTTTAAGCAATGATTATTGACATAATTTTTTCCCGACTAGTAATTTTTAAAAATTATTTTATAGTTTATTTATTTGAAATGCATAAGAAAATGCACAACACATTTACCCTCAGCTTAAGAACAAACAAAAAAATAAAAAAAATGAAAAAAAACAATTGAAGCAACACAAAATTAAACCAAACCACCGTTTAAAAATAAAATAACATTCAAACTTGCTTGAAGTTGAACAAAAATACAGAGGGGAAAAAGGAAATTATATGGGTACATTTATATTGTACTTTAAATATTTATAAAGAAGTGTAATCATAATTTCCTAATAAAATGTTCAAGTTATCTAGTTCTTGCTAAAAAAAAATAATCACTCCAATTGACTAAAATTTGCCAAAATTCTCTTCAGGGGTCTGGGATAAATAATCTACTGTAAAAACATTAACAAAAAATCTGCAATTAATTTAATATAAATTAATTTATTTACTATTTACTGCATTTATGTATCAGCTGTGGATCACTACCACTTGGTGGCGCTAATTTACTTTTGTAATTTTACTATGGTTTGTCAACCGCTTTGAAACACCACAGAAGAAGCAGCAGAAGGAGAAGGCGGAGAAGAAGAAGTTTGGCAGACTCTTTAAATACACAATCACATACTATTTGTCATTTGAGTCACAATAGACCACAAACAATAACAGTGACTATTGAGAAAAGAAATTCTCTAACCCTATTAACCAATTAAAGTCGATTGTTAAGCAGCACTGATAAGTAACCTTACCTGTTGTTTTAGTGCTTAACTTAAAATAATTAAACCAATATACCAGTATCTTCATAGTCTCTTGAGTTTCACAGGTTGTTTTAATGGAGTAAAGAAAACATGTTTGACTCTGAAAGACTATGAATCAAATCAAACTAAAAAAAAAAAGTAATTCCAATAAATTAGTTTTTTTTTTTTTTTTTTTTTTTTTCCCAATCAGGCTCATACACAATATCCCAAGGAGACAGTATGATATGTGATTCCTGTCCAGTCCTGTCAGCTCAACATACTTTACTTTCAAGGAATATCATGTGTATTTCTTCCCAGCAGATGTCCCTCTTGTGTACAATGTCACTGTAAAGAAATGAAGCAGCTTTATACAGAATGTGCCCTGCATGACAATATCTTAATCAAGATTTAGATGTTGCATTTACTGCCTTTGGAACCATCTGACATCTCAGTCTGAATAGCAAGTGTTACTCCTGTAAGTGAATTCATCATAAATAATATTTTATCTTTCCTGCTACCCTACTGTAGCCTACTACTGTTACTGCAGCTGAAACACCCACATTTATTTGATTTATTTCTCAATTACTCTTTCTGCAAATATAAGAGTGGCTTGAATCTAAAATCGGACCTGTTCTAAGCTTCTCGGGCTTTAATATATTGTCTCTGTGATTGTAGAAGACAGCAGGTGACTCTGATAGAGGAATAGTTTAACTCTTTGTTAGAGTCTCAGATCTCAGACTGTAGCTACTGCATGGCTTTAAATATAAATCCAGTAAGATTAAAACAGACATCTGCTGTGTTGGCAGCAGTAAAACTGACTTTATGCAGTATTTCTCCAATGTGCTACACATTTTCCTGCACTTACTTAAGAACCGATTATATTTACAGGGTCTGGCATTATTAATTGTAATTGTGTAATTTCACTTTTATCCCTCTAAATAGTTAGGTTAGACCAAACATGTGCACTGGATTTACCTCTTTTACTTAATGGAAGTGACACAACTTAAAAGAAAAGATGAAAGATAATATATTATTATATTCTCTTTTTTCACTTCCTTTCAGCTTATATTTACACACAGTGTAGACACTTTCTCATGCAATGATTAATGAAGGTTATAACTAAACAGCCTGACCACAATGAACAAAGCTATGATATAATAATATATTGTGCAAGCACTTCATGCCTACTGTATAAAGATAGGTAGATTACTTAAAACACTAAAACTGTCACTTTCAGTGCATGTGAAAGTTGAACACCTGATATGTGGCCTTCTTGTGTGTGTACATTCCACAATCATTATATTCATTATAATAAGAAAAATGAACTGACAGCAGCTGAGAACTAAATTAAAGTTCCACATACAGTAATGTAAGGTGGATTTTTCAAGTAACTCACACTCCTTAACAAGATGAAAACACAGTTTCTTCTGCTTGTGGTACATTGACACAGAGAATAAACAAAACACACAACAAAGTCACTTTTAAAACTTCAGTATTTTGCATTGACGTCATTGTAAGTAAAAGATGTACTAACGTTGTGACTTTATGAGCAGATCACCACACTGAGCAAAAGGCAAAGGTTATAAATGATCTTTATTATAATCCTCAGAACAGCGTTCAGTATACAGAACTTGCATTTTTTCTGTTGAGAAACCATACCTTACACTGTAAATGATAAACAAATGATATCAGACAAATAGGCTACGCTGTGTAAAACAGTCAACATCCATTCCAGTGATAATTTTCAATAGACAGTCGTAGCTTTTTGTTCAGGGATAGGCTGCATATTGATATTTACCACACAATGATAGAGTTCACTAATGTCTGGTGGCTTATTACGGCAGACAGGTGAACTAGTGACATGATAAGTAGAAGAGTAAATGACGTGATCCTTGATTTGAACATGCGTTTATCAGCTGCTGCTAGAAGGAAAACTGACAAACAAATCCTGGGAAACGGGTATTTCGGAAGGATTCAAAGTAGATTTTAGAACACAAGTAAACCTCATTCATCTTGTCTGTAATCCAAGCAAGAATGCCACAATGAAATCTGAGTCAAAGAAATCTTGTCAGAAAACTCCAGTGGGAATTGAATAATGCAGAAAACCTTTACAGAGTGTTTTCTTTGGTCAGAAAACTAACAGGAACATCCGACAAACATCTCACACACGATGCTCCATAATTTACAGCAGAGGGGGGGGGACTTGTCTTGTTCTTTGGTTCCTTCTCCTTTAAACCTCAGGGTGAGATGTTCTCAGACCGGTTAATGACTTCAGCTCTGCTAATTATCCCTGTTCTGCTCCTGGGTTGAAGCTGTTTCTTCTCTTTTTTTTTAAACCATACGTCATACCCGCATGTTCTGCTACTAACACCTGGTTTTAAATATAATTTGGATAGGATTAAAACACACATCTGCTGCGTTGGCAGCAATAAAACTGACTTTACACAGTATTTATCCTATGCTACACATTTTCATTAGAGAACCAATTATAATTACAGGGTCTGACGTTAAAATGGCGACATGTAATTGTGTATTTTTCACTTTCATCCATCTAATGAAACAGTTAAGACCAAACATTTGCACCGTTTTTCCTCTTTTACTGAACAGAAAGGACACAACCTAAACGAAAGGATGAAATGAAGTTACAATGCCTGTGGATGATTATTGCACATAATAAAACTGGTAAAAAACAAAAAAAACAAAATCAAGTTCCAGCACTGACTGATGCCACAGCAGCGGGAGGTCAAACATTCAAACTTCACAATGTGGACTATTGCTATTTATGACAGAATCCCAACCTCCATTTTCTGCCCTCGAGCTACATAACAACGCGTTTGATTGACTCTTGCGGTTCATCATCTTCACCTTCTTCCATCTCGCTTCTACGTTAGCTTCTCGCTCCCGATTCTCTTCTTTTTCTTTTTTTTCTTTAGTCTACACTTGATTCCAGGTGTTTTTAAAAATGTTCCGCAGAAAGCAGAGGATTTGCATTTCCTCAAACATGGCAGGATACATACGTCTGGGTGAGGAAACAAAGTCATTACGCTATACTCTTTGAAATTTAATACTTTATAAATTTCATTCCTAAAAGTGTGAACATGCAACATTCAGTTGCTGTTTTTCCCGTTTATACTTTCAAGCAGCACTCGTCACGTATGCAGATATATAAAAAATAAAATGAAATACAAATAAATAAAAAACAATGGACATACATTGAAAAGTGCAAATGTACATTTGTTTACAGCATAACATATCCACTGTACAATGGTTGATTATATACTCACATTATTTTATGCATTATAATAAGGATTAATAAGTAGCATAGTTTTGAGTAAGAAATATTTCATAGCAAGTCTATTTGAAAATATTTGCATTGCCCTGTGACAAGGAGAGGCTCTTCTAAACACTGCCATGTGTGTGTTTTTGTGTGTATGCATTTTCGTGTGTGTGTGTGTGTGTCTTCGTTTGTGTAATAGACAGAGAGAGAGAGAAACCAGCATGTATGTTGACACAAAGTGTTCATATGTGCAAACGATGAGCACTGAAGCAGAGATAAAACTCATATCATTCTAGTTCAGAGGCACGAAAAAACGCCCAGCCAGCATTTCAAGTATCTAACAATGTTTTTGGGACACATAACACGTCTGTCAGACACCAGCGAAGCAGAGAGAAAGAGAAGGAGAGAAGAGAAGGGTTTTTTTCCCCTGCCTGCAGCTTGGGGACGAGGTGGCTACGACCAGGTGGAAAGAATCGCGTCGAAAGAGCGACACCGTTCACACAGAGACTTTTTTTTGTTGTTTTATGTTTTTTGAAACCACGTCGGAGGATATTTGACTAACCTAAAACACTGTGTAGTCTTTGCAACCACGTATGATTAGAACCGCCCTCACAGCAGTTAGTCATGTTGGATTTCACATTTTTTCTCCATTTTCTCTGAATCTTCTTCGGCTTATGGCAGAAACAACAAGGACGAAAGCCACTGACATTTCTTTTTTTTTTTTTTTTTTTACAAACACGCCTTCTAAACGTTCTGATGGTTTCGGCAGGAGGTCTATATGAAAATCATCATCCACGCTGGAGATGGAAACGAAGGGAAAGTTGTCCCCTGGCAGTTGGTTTTGTTAGGGTTGTATTCCAGAAAAAAGCTGTTTTGTCCTGCGTCTCGGTGAAGATTCCTGATGATGATGAGGCGCTGCCAACGAGTTTCCAACTCGACGGCGATCAGAATGAATGCAACTTGAAATCCGTGCATCGCGATGCCTGCTGCGCTGTAGGAACAGTTTCCATTAACGCGCTTCTGATGTGGGTCTTGATTGACCATTTGGATCGAGAGGCGACGAGTTCTTGGAGCCTCCCTCACCAATATGGCAGCCGTGGCTGGCCACGACCACACGGGCGTGGCCAGGTAAGTAGAGCACACAGCTCAGTTTCTGGGCTCAAATAAACATGCTTTCTGTAACTATTCTGTTCATGTATGCTTCAAGTTACACGGTAAATGTGATCATAGAAATATCGAGTAATGGGCAGGTAGGGGGAGGATGACGCTTTTCCTTTCTCTTGAATAACAAACTGTTTGAGAGACAATATGTAACTGTACAGGTTGAGTAATGGTGCGGCACAGCTTTCCGATGCTTTTTTGTGCCGGAGTTGTGTGTGTCTGTACATATATGTGAAGTAGAGACAGAGGAAAGAGAGGCTATATGTTTGCTTACTATCTGACGCAGCCGGGACATGCGGTAGGGACGGTGGACGTCCCTAGCGCTCCGACTTGACTTTGTAGCGCAGGACCAGGTACGTGGCCAGTCTGAGCACCAGGAAGAAGACGCCCAGCACCATGAAGTCCACGTAGAGCTTGGCGTCCTCCACGTCCAGCAGCTGCAGGACCTCCTCGGGCTTCTGGAACTTACACACCAGCCCCGGACACTCCAGCTCCGACCGGTTCATCCCGTAGATGGAAAGAATCACCCCCTCAAAGCCATACCTGGAGCCAGATGGTCACCACAAAACCTCGTAAACACTTTACATACAATGATTTCTCAATTTAGTTTTAGTCTTATGTGAATGCCTATATTAGTTTGAGTCATATTTACTCAACTTAGGTTTTTTCTGTTGTTTAGCCACATTTTAGTGAACAAAAAGTCAATTTTAGTCTAGTTTAAGTCAAAGAAAATCAATGTTGGCATGTTTTATTTATTTTAACCATTGTTTTCACTCATATTGGACACTTAATGTTCTGTGGTGAGATGAAAAGCTGAGTGCCCGCTGAGTGTGAAGAAAAGTGAGTGAAATTGCAGCTTGTTTCTCTCTTGCATTTGTGTTTTGTGGGTTTGTCTTGTTTTTGTGCCTCATTTCTATTAATGTACCATTTTTTATTCTAATAATTAATTATTTGTTTATGTGTGTATGTTTTTGTTTCTGCATAATTTCTGTGTTTTGTGCAGGGTTTTTTTGTTTTTTTTAAAGAAATGAATCCAACTCAGGAAGGCAAAAACTAAAAATAAGGAATTGTCTGCCAGTGGAATAAGTTAATTCTACTCAAAATACTGGATTAATTGTACCAAATACAAGATATTTTCACTTGTTAAGATTTCATTTTTGCAGTGGACACAACATAGAGTCCAACTTGTAAATGCAATGATAGACAACCAGGGCACATCTGGATGTTTTCTACTCATGTTTTCCTGTGTTAGTACCATTAAAATTAATTTAATTTTAAAAGCTCTAATTATAATAGTCAAGGTATGGAGAATCTGTACCTTAAAATACGCAAATGACATGTCTGCCAGAAAGACTAATGGCAAAATAAATTAGGTAGAGAACAACATTCATATACAAAAAACAGCTAACAGCACCTGACATAGGATACGTAGGAACTCCACTGGAGATATTTGGGAATCGTGTCAAAATTGACGAAGAAGCCAGAGAAGAGGAGAACAGGAATGGCTGTAACTGGACCTACGAACGTCGCCACCTGTGAAACAAACAATGAAATATATTATATTGTTAAATATAGGGACACAGTATCAACGGCTATCTTCACAGTCTGTTGCTTTACTTTGCATTTGACTTGAACCTTGTCTTTATCTTCTCAATAAATCCATCTTCATTTATATAGCAATTTTTATACATAAATACAAAAATATAACACAAAAGAAAACAAATAGACAGATAAAATACAGTAACGCCCACCCTCTTTCTCACATACAGACAGACACATACACACAATGATTTAAAGCAGAGACATGGCCAGGCACTGAGGATCCAGAGGAGGAGATCCAGCGTGAGGAAACTAGCTTCCTTAAATTTGTGATGTCACACAGTCGCTCCTTCTTTGTACTTTAAATTCAATTCAAATAAAATCCAGAAAAGTACAGATATGGGACCTTTAGTAGAGAAATACTGAAACATGCATGTTTTAAGATCTATATTTTATGCTTGACCTTTTTAAATGATTTACAGTTACAATCTCCACATTCATCTTAAACTGTCCCTTTATTATTCTGTTCTCATCGTGCAGAGTGAATTTCATGAGAAACAAAATATTATAACAGCATAAAAATAACAGAAAATAACCAAAAGTCTATAGACATGCATGGAGGGGAGGGGGCAGTCATGCCCTAAGTGGTAAGAAGCATTTTAAATGTCTAACTGTGTTCCAAAGTGCCATTTTTTAAGCAAACAAACATGTATTAAGTGTCCCAATAAAAAGGTGAAACATGCACTAAAGTGCCCTTTGAACATCTAAGCGGTGCATTAAAGTGCCTATTTAAATGTCTAAACGTGCACTAAAGTGCCCTCTTGGGTAGTGAAAACACTCATTCTCCAGATTCCACTGGTACCAAGAAATGCTTTGAAACATTATTACTGCAAATACTTAATAATATATTGGACCTTTTTGCTTCAAATATTTTTAGACAAATCTGGAGCTCACAGAAAATGTTTGGTTGATTGGCTGACACTAACATGGTATTAAATGCAACAGAAGAAAAGAAATGCCATCTACTTCTGGGTGATTTCCCCTGGGAATTAGTTCCTTCTTGCATCAATGTCTCAGTGTGGTCATCAGCATGCATAAGTTAAATTAACACAATTCTGATCAGTAATCAAACTACCTTCTGGTTATACTAAGTGTAGTTTTAATAAGTTACAATCCATATATAATATACATGAAGTATACTGTAGGTGCTATAATTCTTATGTTCCTACCTGCAGGGAGGTGGATGCAGCTCCTATGAGCAGACCCAGGGACTGGGCCACCAGGGCCGTGGATGTGGACAGGGCCATGAAGAGCAGGTAGCGACCTGCCTCCGGAGGCTGCTCAGTCATCCAGTAGACTATACTACAGTACATGATTGGACAAATCACCTGTGGAAGAGACGCGTTAGTGGGCAAAATTTGAACTTAAACTAAACACGCATGTCCAAAATGGCATGTGTTGAACCGCTGAAACAACACCTGGAACGGGATGTCAGCCATAGTCTTGGCCAGGTAGTAGGCTTTGAGGCTGTACCAGTAGTTGAGATGTTCCCTCATGAACACAGACATCTCCAGAGGAACTGTAGAAGAACGGCAGCATTAACAGAAGGGATAGTTGTGTATTTTTTTTGTTGTATTTAGCTCCATTCCCCATGTTTTTGTCATGTATCTGAAGCATAGAGACATGATTTCACTGATCGTCCAATATTGAGCTTTGTAGTGATTTTCACTTTAATGAAAGACACACATTGAAAAAAAGATTCTTGTACTTAAAGGTCTGATTAAGGTCTGATTACATGCAAAAAATCACTTTTTTTTTTCTTCTACTTGAAATAAGGTCCAGAGGCTTTATAAAAACGATCCCATGCATCAAATATTCACAATACACACAACCAGAATTAGAAACTTTTTTTTTTTTTTAGAAAATACATATCTTCCGGTGCTAAAACACAGAGAAAAAATGTTTCAAACTAAACAACAAATGAAAATGAAAAGCCGCTCATAAATATTTATGCCAAACCAAAAATTAGAGAGTTCTGTAAAACTACACTGAAAAAAAGATCCTGACCCCTTCCAAATGTTACATATTTTTTTCTGGTTTGTTTAATTGAATCATAATTGTGTTTTGTAATTAATTCTAAAATGGATTGCCCTTGCTTAACACAAGCTGATTTGAGTAATTAGAAAAAGAAAAGTATGGACAATTTAATTTAATGTGCAGACAAGTAAAATATAATGGTTTGGTTCATTGTCTGACAGTTAAATTTATTGAAGGTTAAGATACAGATAAAACTATTTTGCAGACCACAGTATGTCTAGTAATACTAGATCAAAATGTTGATTTCCAAATCTTTCAAAGTAAAAGAACAGATGAATAAAATAGATAATAAAACACTGAGACACTAGATTACACACTGAGCTTCATACCAGGGTTTATTCAGTTAATCATTAAGTTATTCAGGTTCTTGTACTGTAATTCAAATCTTCCATTACATTTAAAATCACTATCTATGATCAGGGATGAGGGAAATTGGACCAATTGCCAAAACACAGAACTATCACTTCAACAGACTTTCTGCTTCAGTGTGAATGTGTGTGATTCCTCGCCAGCGTCTTACAGGTAAGAACAGTCGGCATCAGGGCAGCAAACATGAGGAACAGCATGGAGAAGAACAGGAAGCCAGTGTTGTTAAAGACCTTGCTGGCATCATTTCCGATTTTGAGATAAAGCAGACCAATCAGCACTCCAATACAAAGATGGGACATCACCCTGAGGTGGGTCAGCACCTGCAAAACACACACACGATGCACACACACTTAATCAGTACTGTGAATGTAATGGTGTTTCTGTTAGAATCTGTCTTTATAAAGTCTGAGTTTATTTTACCGTGTCCCTGCATATTGTAATGAAGGTTCTTTTGAAGAGGATGCAGAACTGTGTGAATGTACTGGTGGCAAAGCTGTGTTTCTCCAGGGTTCCTGTGTCCTGTGCAGAGAAACAAATGAATTCACATTGATTCCTTAGGTAGAAGTATAGGTACTAGGGTTTAAAAATACTTTATAAAAGTAAAGCTGTAGAAGTGCTGGTTTCATAACTATAGTTTTTTTTTATACTATAGGTACAAAAGTAAAGGTAATGGGAGGAAAAATGCCAACAAAAGCTTAATACAATGCAAATAAATTTAAATACAATCAATCAATTATTTATAATGCACATTTAACAACTATGATTGAATGTAAATAATAAGATCAAACATATAGAAGAACACAACAATAATGTTTAAAACAAAATATTAACATAATATATAATTCTTTTATAAATAATATTGAGTCTTTTATTTAAGATTTTTGACTTTAAACTCATTTTATGAGGGGTGTTACCTCATATTTTTGTCTTCTTATTTAATCATTTTGGTCTTTTCTCTTATGTTTGAATAATAATGAAAAGTAAAATAAAAACTGACTAAAATCAGTATAATTCTACTCAATATTGGATTAATTGTACCAAAAACATATTTTCACCTAATCAGATACAATTTTTTTCATTTATCTGGACAGGTTTTGGGTGAAGCTGTTTTTAATATATAAGAAGTCTAAGTACAGATAATTGAAAATTCAAGTAGATTAAAAAAAAAAAAAGAAATTAATTAGGAAAAGTATAGTTACCAACAATTTCTACTTAAGTAAAATAAGAAAGTATTTGTTCTTAAATTACTGGAAACCTCTGCTTCAATTACAGATGATTACATTACAACAACAACAATTACATTACAACAACAACTACCTCATAATGCACATAGCTGGGACAATCAGTGTTGTCTTGTTTTGTCTTGTTTTGTCTTGTTGAATTTGTCTTTCCATACCCTGTTACTTATATCTTGTCTTGGGGTACTCATGTCTTGTCCTGTCGTACCTGTTTGTTCGTTCCTCGTTTAGCAACACTAGGCAAAAGTAGCCTTAAGCTACTGCACTTTACCAGTTGAGAATTGTTAAGAATCTAGTTTAGGATTGTCTCGTCTTGCGCACTTTAAAGTTTTTGTACATGTAAAACGCATAGGATAGTGAGAAACGCAATTTTGATTCCTTTGTATGTCAAGTACATGTGAAGAAATTGACAATAAAATTGACTTTGACTTTGACTTTGAGATAAAGGAAAAAAAAATAATAAAAAAGCAAACATCTTCTATATCGTGTTGCATGGAGTTGGTATGTAAAGGTATAGAAATTAGCATTACTGAATAATATCTACAGAGAAACACCCATAACAAGTTAGAACCAGCGGCAAAGAAAATCAATAGAGTTTTAGCGTTTAGCTGCTGCTCTTAAAAAAACTGCTTATGAAGGCGAGACAGTGAGAGGAGGCTGCACAGACAAATCAATGACTGTTCAGGGGGAAAATACTCATAACGTGGACAGGAAGAGGAACAGGGGGTGGGTGGCATACAGTTTAGTGGCTTTTGAGTAATTAGACAAAATAATAAACTAAAAACATTGTTCTGTGGTTATTTACGGTTAAACACTATAACATTACTGTAAACAATTATTACAGTACCAGTAGATATATTTTACAATAAAACACAGTAGTCAAAGAGTTACTGTATTATAACATAGTTAATATAATGATTCTGTAAGTACAACGGAAATCACAGTATTTAATAGATTTTTACTGTACAAATAATCACCTAAAATTGTAAACACAACTGATATCACGGAATTGAACAGTTTTACAGAAGAGGTTTATGAAAAAATATTAACAGGAATTAATTTCTTAATGGGACAATGTAAATATATATATATATATATATATATATATATATATATATAAAGAAAGTGTCATTTTTAATTTGGCTGAATGTTTGTTTTTGGAGGATTGATAGTGTATTTTTCTTTCTTTCATTCATGCAGTTTGAATAAGAATGTAGGACAGATATAAGCATTGTGTTTTTGCCTTTTCAGTCACTATTTATCTTTATATGGTGATGTAGAATGACTGAATCATTTACTATTACCACTAAATTTGACTTAACGTGAAAAGTGAATACACTTTAAAATAAGAAAACCCTAGATGGTTTTATAGTAAAGTGTTTAATATGGATACCATTCAGCATTTCTCCACTGTAAAACTGTTACCTTAAACACATACTGTAACCAGCAGCATTTACCCAGCAAGTTACTGTAATTGTGTTTTTTACAATAGAAGTAGACCTACTGTACTTCTGTTTACAGTATTGTGCCTTATACCTTATTATGAAAACTTTTTTTGTGATTTAAGTTATATTTACAGGATTAGGTGGTTAATTGTGCAATAAAAAAATCAATGAAATACTGTGATTTCAGTTGTAATTACATGACTGGGTAATAAATGTATACAAACATTAAGAAATACTGTGATACCAGTTGTATTTACATGATTGAGAGTGATTAATTGGATTATGATACAGATAGTTTTTCTACAGTAATACTTTGATTACTGTAATTTATTGCAAAATATACACCAATCTACTGTAATATTCGTTTACAGTAACATTAATGTGTTAAACACTAAATAACTGCAGATTTCACAGGAAAGTTTTATAGTGTAGATTTAACATCTACTTTAAAATAAAAGAACCCGAGATTTCTTTATAAAAATGTTTTTAATAAGGATGACATCCATCATTTCTATCGCACTGTGGCTTTGTCAGAGTTGACATATCTGCCTTCTTATTTCATGTAAATGAGTGGATCAGTCATTGTTTAATCAATGCAAAGAATCCATCAGAAACCACTGAAGAAATCCAATGAAACCAAATGCAATTTCCTCTCATTGAACAATTCTTTGGAAGAATAAAGACGACGTTTGTGCGGTTGTCGGGTTTTCATTACTCACACTGTGACAGGAGTGACATGAGGAGTCGCTTTTGTCCCTGGAGTTCTTCTTTCCCTCCTCGGAACACAGTCCACCCTGAACCGCCTCAAACAGCACCGGGTTCAGGTCCCCGTATTCTCCTGATGCCACCTCGATGACTGGACATAGAGGACAAAGCAGTGAGGACACATGCACAGAAAAACCAGGGGCATAGTACCAAATTTTGGGTCCCACACACATTTAAAATCAGTGAGGCCCTTTCCATCTTGTTAGTAAAATAATATTGAAAAATGAATAAGCAAAATGGGGTTTTAAGCTACAATCAGATCTTATATTGATGGCTGGCTGTTCTATTCACCACCTAAATTGATGCATTTGGGCTCAATTTGATCTGGGCTCACTGTAGTTACCCTTGTCTGTAGATGGACTTATACCATTGCAGGCCTCCAAGAGGGGACTTCAAATGTCTGAAATAGCACTTATTATCTTCCATAATGTTACAATATGTTCAACACCTTCTCCACAGAGATGTTTTATCAAGAACAACTTTCATATCTTATATAAATACAAGTCTATATTCTATGAAGCATGGTTTACCAATGGTGTCTTACTTGTTGGTCAGCTTTAATAGAGAAGGACTACTATATTGTTAGTCTGAACTTCTCACAATATAAGATACCAGTATGTCCAAAATAATTCTCTACAGTGCTTGATGCTTTTCATCTCTTTGCCTTTGACAGCATCACCCCCAGATCCAACCGAGCTTCCTTTAGGCGAAATTTGTTTCCCCTTTTATAAAGGCTCAAATGCTAAAATTAGATGTTTATTTCAGGCTGACTTGGTCTCTACCCCACCTGCATCCTTTTATTGGTGTAAGTTTGCTAACTATATAAATCTTTACCCCAAAAGTTCTAGAAGAACAACTAAAACAACAAAGTGTCTTTCAAGTTGCTCCATAGAGTTTACCCCACTAGAATGTTTCTGCAGCATGTTGAGCGTGATATTGAAATTTGTTTTTCTTTTTGTTGACCACTCCTGGAAATGTATCCATGTCTCTCATCTTTTCAGTCTTGTTAATTTACCTAAAATTTTCTGGAAAAGCTTTAACTCCAACTTCCACTCTGACTTGAATCTCTACTATATAAATGTATGATTTGGCTGCTATAATCACAGCAATAAGAATAGATTTTGAACCCATAGTGTTCAAAAATGAAACGGAGATGTACATCAATACAATTTCCCAGGTGCAGAACACAAAAACAGCTAAAACCTCTTGCATAAGTTCTATATCTAATATCTATTAGATTTTTAATTTAAATTTATTTAAAGTTAATCTATCTGTCAACTGTCACATGTATTAGTTTGCAACTTTTTCACTATCAGAGCCTATATCCATGGCTGTGGTGGTGGTCAGAAAGCGGACTGGACTACCCAGGGCCCGGGTAGACAGAGGGCTTATAAAAATCCAGATTTCTCTTATTTTTTATCGATACATATATTGGATCCCCCAGTTAATTGGTATCATCATTTAATAATGTGTCAAATATATTGATATTACCATGAGACAGTAAACTTTGAGCAGCAGTACTATATTCGACATTCCCACTCCCTCGTAAAATAGTGGAGTGAGTGTGTGAGAAGGCGGTTCTTTTGCTGCTCCAGGTGTAACAACCTGCTCTGGAGCCATAAAAACATGCTACTACCATGCCCATGTAAAAAACATGTATGTATGGATACGCATGAAGGACTTACTGAAATCAGCAGGATTGTGATAGGTCGGGCAGTGGAGGCCCAGGTTCTTCAGATAGGGAATGAGATAAGGGACCGTGCCCTTGTAGATGCACTGACCCTGACTGAGGATGTAGAGCTGGTGGAGGAACAACACGGGTACAGGGTGATCGACATAGATTCCAACACGCTCTCTGAATAATATATGAACAGCCGACAAAACAGCCGGCCTGGATATCAACTGTCGGGCTCCTTGGCGGCTGGAATAAAATGAATCCCGCTAACCTGCGGCGCCCCCGTTTCGAGCTGCAGCTAATGGAAAGATGCACTCATGGTTTTACCTTATCAAACATCTCAAAGAGCTTGGCGCTGGGCTGATGGATGGTGCAGATGATTGTCCTTCCTCCCTGAGCCAGAGACTTCATGAGGGAGACGACCTGGAAGCAGGAGGCGGAGTCCAGGCCGCTGACATGGAAACAGGGGGTTTAGTTCAGTTTGATGTGTCAGGATTGAGCAAAATTATCAGTGATTAAAGTTCTTCTTTTTATTTTTAATATGTGTGCCATTTGGTGCTAAAGTCTGATTTTGATAACACTATATGTAGTTGCATTGCTTCATTTTGCAGGATATATGGGGTGTTTTTCAGTTTGTGTTCAGTAGTTTGATAAAAACCTGCCTAGTTTGCAAAATGAGAATTCCAGAAAGCGTAATACCCTACCTGGTGGGCTCATCAAAGAACATGACAGGAGGGTTGTTGACCAGCTCCAGGGCGATGGCCAGCCTCTTACACTGACCCCCGGACAGGCAGTTAGTGCGGGTCTGAGCACAGTCCAGGAGGCCCAGAGCCGTCAGGATCTCATCCACCTCACACACAGACACACACACAAGTGACGATAAAGTTTATCTTCATCTGTCATGTGGTGTAATACTGATAGAAGTTAGCTACAGGTCCTTAACTACATATGAGCTATTTTGTAGATCATATGAAAATTTCATTTGCAAAACAAACACCTTTTTTTGGAAAAGAATGATCTGAGGCTTGTAATTTTCAATAGTCCTCATTTTTTAATGATTCTATGTTGTCATATCGACCCATTCAAAGAAAACTTTAATTTGACTGATATCAGTTGGAGTAAATAATAAATAAATAGATTTTTTTGAAGATTGCCAAGCCTTTCAAGCAAGAACAGATAAATGTACTGGGAAACACTACTGAGACAGTACGAAAACACACTGAGCTTCCTATCAGAGTTTGTTTAGTTTTTCACTAAAGTGCCCTGTGCACTACAATGAAATGATGTCTCTATGCTTCAGATACCAACAGAATTGAGACTTAATGTCACATTCACAAACATAGAATAATAAAACTAAGTTAAATATTACTACAAAGTAGTTCATATAGGCCTATTTGTTCATGCTTAACTACAAACTACAAAATATGTAGTTAGCTCATGTAAAATGAAGGGTTAATAAAAGTTTTAATGTGGAGACATTTCTTGATATTCTAGTGATTTTTAAGTGGTGGAACATTACTAGGTACATTTACCAAGTAATGTATGTATTTACACGCAAAATGACCTATTACTTGTTGTCCCTACATTTCAGTGAAAAATATTGTACTTTCTACTCCACTACATCGATCTGAATTCTTTAGATATTATTTAATTTTCGATTGAGATGTATCAAAAGTATGGAAAATGGGCTTCACATTGATAAACTACAATATAAAACGTTCTAATGTATTTAGCACTAAAACAAATAATACAATACTAATGATATATTATAAAAACTATATAATTTATTATGAAAATGTAACACTAACAGGAGTTTTCTTTTTACTTTTTATACTTTACACGCATTTTGCTTATAGTTCTTTACTTTTACTTTTCCTTAAGTAACATTTTTAATTTCATTCTCTATTTACTTGTGAAGGAATATTTTCAGGGCGACACGGTGGTGCGGTGGGTAGCACTGTTGCCTCACAGCAAGAAGGTCGCAGGTTCAAGACCGCCTTGGGCCTGGGTCTGGGGCCTTTCTGTGTGGAGTTTGCATGTTCTCCCCGTGTCTGCGTGGGTTTTCACCGGGTACTCCGGTTTCCTCCCACAATACAAAAAACATGCTCAGGTTAATTGGTAAACTCTAAATTGCCCATAGGTGTGAGTGTGAGAGTGAATGGTGTGTGAATGGTGTGTGTGCCCCACGATTGGCTGGCGACCATCTGGGGTGTATCCCTGCCTCTCGCCTTAACGCGCTGGGATAGGCTCCAGCAGACCCCTGCGACCCCGAAAGGGAATAAGCGGGATAGACAATGGATGGATGGATGGATGGAATATTTTCAGACAACAGTTTTTGACTTTTACTTAATAAAAGAACCTGACTACTTTTCCACCACTGTAACTTTCTAAAACAATAAAATAAATCCTTACAATAATTTAAATTCTCTTATTCTTTATTAGGTTTGTATATATTCAGACTTACAAGTTCCTTTTTGACCTGCACGCTCTCGTTGAGTTTCAGATTGGCAGAAACCTAAAAGAAAAACCACAGCATGTTGTTTGTGAACATCCCGTATCTATGACAACTGGGACTGGTCCTGTATGACCTCACCATCATGGCCTCCCTCGTAGTGAGGTGGGGCAGCAGCATGTCGTCCTGCATGATGTAGCAGGACATCTTCCTGAAGGTCCTCAGGTCCCTGGGTCGTCCGTTCACCACGATCTGGCCCTTCATGCCCGTCTGCCTGTCCCCAAACAGACAAATAACTGATCCTGCAGACATTTTCACGGCAGGACACAAACCAACCACATCACTTAGCCAAGTCAAACATCAGACAGGTCTTAGTCCCACCTGTATCCTGCCAGAATATTCATCAAGGTGGATTTCCCGGCTCCTGAGGGCCCCATGATGCCGATCAGCTCCCTGCTGTTGAATCTTCCAGACAGACACTTGAGCAGAGCTTTGTAACCTGTCAGAAACAATTATTCATGTTACAGTTATTGGGCTTCAATAGTTTCTTAACTCCTACGTGCTTTTGCATCTTTCTATGACAGACAGGGGGGTCTACAATCTGGGAAAACAGCAGTTAACCGGGATTAATAAGTCATTCTTCATATTTATTTGCAACAAATACATGCAAAATAATACGTTTCTTTTTTTGTCTTAAAAGCTAGTGTATAAAAATTTACATTGAACCCATAAAATCCTAAACCTCCTGCTACATGTTCAGCACAGTTCTATTCATATATAACAAGATAAAACATCAGCTACAGTGTTAAAAGTATTTTTTATCTGCAGTAAAAAACAAATTTAGATTTTTTCTTTTTCCTTTTTGCAATATTCTAACTATATTTGCTCTGTAAACTGATTCTGACTCTTCTGTAGTCATCTCACATGTTGTAGATTTCTTATGATACCAGATTTAAGTCCAATAACTTTTGTGATTGTAGAGATATTCCAGATTTGTTATCATATATAGCAGGAAAACTGAAAAACATTTCTAGGGCTTCAGTGGTTAAGACTTAGTTTAAAATGGCATCGATTCAGGATTAGGATTAGAAAAATACATGAACAATTTGAATGCAGCAATTCTGGTGTGATTTGAGAGCAAAATCAAGAAGCTATGGACTAACAATAATCATTATTAATGCAGACTATCACCCTTCTGATTAAGCTTTGCCAATTTATCACATTTTTCTGATGTGAGAGGACAAATCTGCTTCTGGCAAGTGTTTATGATTATAAGAACAATGAGAAAGTCTCAATACCATTTGATGTTTTCTCCACATATTTCCCTGCGTTACTGCTGTCAACATTAATTTCATTGTTAATAATTTTAGCATCAATAATTACAATTAAAAATGTGTCTAGTATAGTCAGGGTATAGAGAGGCTGTTCCCTTAAATAAACAAATGATGCCTTCGTTAGTTTGCAAGATTAAACATGGATCTTTATAAAATGATCATATTAATAATAATGGTCTAGAGGTTAATGAGTGAACATGGATGTTTATGTTTTACCTCCCACACATCACACGTCAACCATCAGGGGACAGGGATAAGTTTCTAGCCTGTCTTTACTCTTTGAATTTCAGTTTGCATTTACCTCCACTAAGTTTGCAGTCAGGGTCCATCTACCTGGTCAATTATAACATGTTATACAGTGAGAAAGTGAATCATGTCACATATGGTATATAGACATGACCTTAAATATTGTAAATGAATCAAAGGACAAAATATATGAGATGTAATTATGACGTGTCCAGGCTACACTGATTATTTTTTTTCTGTCACTGTTCTTGAGCTGCGTTAACATGCAAATTTCCCTGTTGTGCGATCAATAAGGTCTAATCAGATCTCATCTAATCCAATCTCATCTAATCCAATTACACTCAACATTCAAAACATGAATGGAAGTGGAAGGGAAAACAAATAATCAGTATCCAGGTGGAAGAGAGAATTCGCTGTAATGGAATTGGCTATAAGGAATGAAAAAATAATGAATAAATAAATAAATATGTAGAATCATTAAGAAATGTAAGAAAAGAATAAAAAGATAATGAAATGAAGGCAAGAGGAAACAGGAAAATAAGTGAAGGAAGGAAGGAAGCGTGAAGTTAGTCTGACCCTGGAGGAAACAGGGAGATTAATACAGCACTGACAGAAAAAGCAAAGACATTATTTTACAGCAGTGGTGTTCAAAAAGGTTTTTAAGGGTTTTTTTAAAAAAGCTTTTTGGTTTTAAATGAGGCAATTTTAATGACGCAATCCCTGACCTTCATTGGTGCTTAAAGCACACCAGAGCGTAGACCGGTTTTAGAACTGACAAGACTCAGAATGTGGAAAGTTTAAATTGGACGATGAGCATGCCACTTCCTGTCTCTCGCTGTGTAATTAGAGTCTCAGCAGAGCCGCGGGCCCCCTTACGAGTCCTCCCTGTATGAGTGCTGCGGCCTGATGGCAGAGCCCCGTCCTCCCTCGCAGCCTTATTACATCAGACGCTGCTCAGACAGCCTGGCAGCCTGCTGTCAGTCAGCCGAACTGCTCCGGCATGTGCTGCATACTGATGATCTGACCCGGCGCTGCGGGTCGTGCATAATATACCGCTCCTATCTGGGCCAGGCTGCAGCCACATCTTGATAGTCTGGTCCCGGGAGGACCACAGAGGATGGAAGTAACCTCTCTGTCTGGCAGCATGTGACAACAAACGCGTCGCATTCTCAGCTCGCTCATTTTCTCCATAATTGCCAGACAAATTATTATGATTCATAGCTGAGGCGGGGGTCAGCGCGGGGCCCCCATTTTGAGCCATTGAGACAGATGGCTACTCGCCCCACACACCAGGTGTGTAATTGTATATATTTCCATAAACCAAATGTTCATGTGTGCTGTGTGAGCTGAACAAATGTTGTTTATTTGCCCTCACGCTTAATTCAGCGTTTGCTGCAGCCTTTTATTTCACTCTGATCTCAATACACAAAATCTCTGATAAATTGGTATAAATGTACTTGTGTAGTGTATTTTCAATATGATTTATGTATTTTAATGGTTCATATTTCTCTTGTTCCATATGCAAGCAAGTTGGAAATAAGGTTTTCATTGCCTGTGGTTTAATGAGAGAGTATCCTATTTAGATGCATGAATTCAGAGTGAATCTCTATGACCTATACATTATTATACATAATTGTTCAGTGTAAAGAAGAAATGTCCAGTCGAGAGGAGACCACCTGTTTTATAATTGACTACCTATATAATAAGAATCATGAGTTAGCGTTAAGTTCCTCTACAGAACATTTTACTACATAGGGAGAGAAATTCTCATCTAATTATGGATGTAAAATGGGTTTATGATCATGTATATAAGAATTGTTTATAAGGGGAGTCCACAGAGAAGATGAGGAGAAATCTGATTTTCTCCAGATGAGCTGCAAAGCGTCTGTTACCTCACTAGTTTTCTAGTTTTGTTCTAATAAAATCTCATTATACAATTCAAGTCAATTTGGAGCATTTATTTTCATTCCACCAGAACCATGTCTGGTAGCCTGTATTCACCTCACGCCTTTTCTCATCATAAGCAGAAATTTGCGTTATAATATAAGATGACAACAGTTCAAGCAAAAACAGTTAGTGGCTTCAAAAACAGGAGCGTGTCTATTAAAGCTGCTGGCATACAATTAAACAAATTTGTCCAAGCTGTGACATTGTGCACACAGAAAAAAATGAAGCATGATATTTTCCCCACCGGGCTGTTCCCCTCTATACAACCTCAGGAGGACATTTAAAGGTCCTTTATTGTAGAACATGTGGAAAGTTAATTGCTTTGCAACCTGACCTGAGCTGCAGAGAGAAGCTGGAGAGAGGAGATGTACGTATATTAAGAGGAATTTTTTTGTTCTTCAAAACCACAAATATTTCTCGTTGGGGAAATCACAGCATCAAAATAAAACCCAGGAAAACACCCGACTATACGGACTATTAAGGTTTGCTCAGACAAAGATAATTTTGTATATTTGCTTGTTTTTAATTTTATGCTACATATCACAGTATTATATATCGACACAACTACTGTGGAATAAAGAAAAGACATATGATACTATCTAAAAAAAAGATGATTTAGAAATAGCCGGACCAGTTTTCTCAGTTTTCTTGGCTAGCTTATTGGCTGCAGTATTGGTCCAGATTATTCTGTTTCTGTTTCTGGTCGAGTGAATCGCTATCATTTATGGCTGTAAATTGAACATCTACTTTCTACTTCTGTATTATTTGATTTTGTTCATATGAGGATAATTTAGTTTAACGCTTGTTTTTATGCCACTCATACAGATTTTATTTTACAAATCTGACACAAATTTTCATAACCACCCCGCACAAAAGATTATAAAGATGCAGCAGGGATTCCTTCACATCGCCGTCATAAATTCTCTTTACGTGCACGGTGGTTCGTAAACGCAGCACAGAGCACATGATGTGATTTTATGTCCGTACGATGACAGCATCTCTCTTCCTCCTGACAAACCCAAATGATCGACGCAGGTGCAAGCGACTCCTTGTAAATAACGACTGGCCGTAAAGAAAAAATCCCTTAAAGGCCTCTTAGCATCACCCTGCTCTCTCTCCCACTTCCTGTGTCGCTCCCCTTTTCTCGGCCGACCTCTAGTGTTTCACTAGTTATCTCCCCAGGGAGGAAAAAACACCTTCAAGATGAGCACGAGTCACAGCGGCCCGGGCGCCTTCGCCGAGCACATCCTCCACAAAACAAAAGCAGGCAGAAGGCGGCTCACAAAGCGGCTAACCTTTCCTGTTCCAACAGTAAAAGAAGCAGAGCTGCATTTACGGCATCTCTCTGTGATTATGATTTATGAAATCACACAGAGCCATCTCTGGGTTTTACCTCCCTGTTTGTCAAGGGCATTTTTTTAAAATGACTCATAAGTGTCTGTGGCTCAAAGGCTGAAACACAGGCATATTAAATCACGTCTGACATCAGGGGCATGGTTCATCCTTTTTCCTAACAGCACTAAATGTATGACCGCATATATTTCAGTTGCAGTGTTGTTTAAATAAAGGAGGAATACAACTACAATACTGACAACAAATGCATACGACATGTAGCATTAAACTCAGGGCTGGAATATCCCATGAGAACAGAAAGACTTAGTATAATGTTTGGAGATAATAATATTGAATTCTCATACTATTCTAACTTGTTAAACCCCAAAAATAGCACTCAAAAATATGAAACACAGGTTAAGGGAATTTAAGTATGATTATATGCTGATGATATATCTCCTTTTCACTCTTCATGTTTGAGTCAAAATTTGAATGCAGGATGTTTTTGCTTTATATGGTTAATAACTTGTCTTTACACATTAGCTTAGGTATAAAGCTATTTTACTGTAGATTGAACAAACGCATATAAAGGTATCAGCACTATATTTAAACACATTAACCTGCTTTAATATAACAGTGTGTATGCTACCACATTACACACATAAATCTGTCTTTTTTTTATATGTTTTATTACACCCAGCTACAGAGAACAAGGCTGGGTTTGTGTGATTTGCCCCAAATCACACAAACCCAGCCCTGGTTAATTTCTTGTGTTGTGCAGCTTTGATCGTGCAGACAGACAGAGCACTGAGCCTAAATGACACAGAAACACAGGAAAACCTCTTAGAGTTTATGACAAGTCAAACAACAGCAGCTCAGTGTTGATGAAGCTCGGCGTGGCTTGTTATTTTACATGAGTGGCACGAGTAATTGGAGAAGCAGAGAGAGATGTCTTAAGGTGCAATATGCACAAAACAGGACAGGAGGTTCGGTGAGATTGCGAAGCGTAAAACAGCGAGCCAGCCTCTTCATGAGAGGAACAGCTTAATTAGTAATAGCTGACACACTTCCTGCTCGCACATCATCAGCCGGCTGAGCCTGAAGAGAAGACACCAACAGCAGCAGTAACCACAGCTTGATTTCCAAGAAGAGAAAGGAAAAGCAGAAATATTTTTAAATATTCCTCAAATTTAAAAGATTTTTCCTGTATGTTCTTTCACAACCAGGTTGAAACTTAATATGCTAAAAGCAAAACTACAGCAGCTTGTAGATTTTAAAAATTATCCGATTTTAAAGTGCATTTGTCTAATTTAATACAGACAAAAAAGAAAACGGCAGAGAAAAACATTAAAAAGTCAATTTCTGTTAATATGATAAATATTTCATATTACAAAAAATATATAAGTGCCTTTTTTTTGTTTGGTTTGTTTGTTTTTGGTTTTCACTCTAGGAGGTTATATACATGTATATTTCACAAAAATGTGATGCTTTCCTTTAACAAATTGGGGATTGAATTGTGATAAAATGTACAAAACTGTAAAAATGTATATAATATATGCTCAGCACCCAAGCCTCCCTGCTGTGCTGTTCAAGAATTCTTCCTCTTTCTATCCATGATCCTCGCATGAACTCTCTGAACATTCAGATTTCATAACCGAACATAGAACACTCCTATCTACATCAAAATCTTGGATTAAAAATATCTCCCCCTACATCCAGATCTTTGCTGTTCCAGAAAATTGTGCGTCATCGACAAACAGATTTTGGTGAGATAACATCCCTTTTCTACTACACATCCCTCTAGTTGTCAGTGGATAAGGGAAATGATGTCCTTTTTTAAACTGGAAAGAATCAGAGATTCAATCAAAGGTAATTTGACATTTTAGAAGCAGTGGGCCACTTCTATGGTTTAACTGATTCCTGTTGAATATACAAGCTACTTTTTCTCCTTTCTTTTTACACCTCTTTTCTTTACATTCTATTTATAAAAGAGGCACAGAGGCAACATTTGGATACATCACTCTCCCTACCTTGACTATAGTTGACCCAATTTTAATTATATTAAGGGCTTTAAAGTTAAATTAATGTTAACGCTGTGTCCAGAATCCTGGTTGTGTATTGCTGCATTTACATGTTGGACTCTACGTTGTGTGAGTATAATACTCAGAAAATAGGTCAATAAGACTGAAGCTGGTTTGGTTTGTGTGGTTATAATATTTTTGAGCATTTTAAAATGATAACTGAGATTTGACGTTATTGAAACTATTTCTCGTTGTTCCAGTTATCATAAACAGACACTTGTCCACTCATGTAAGGTACATGTAGAACATATACATTTTTAGTTTTTAGGATTGAAAGCTGATATTATGCATTAATAGTGATTATCGATAGTCTCTAGCTTCTTGATTTTTCCTCTCAAGTATTGCTGCATTCAGATATAGATATTTTCCTGATAACTCCTATAGGAGGGTGTGATCCTCTCCTTACACTGTAATGACGCCACTAACCATGCATCTGAAGTACCATATGGAGAATGTAAATAAAGGATTTCTCTGAAGTCTCCACCCTGCTGAACCTACAGAGCACCGTTTACAGAGGGTGTTGTAGCTGATAAGATGAAACGGCCAAAGCCTGGAGACGTAAAGTCTCATCATTAATAACAGGGGTGGGTGGGTGGGTTTAAATGCTTCATATTTCCTGAGTGGATCAATCGTGGTCCTGACTCACTACTCTGTACCACCGCCTGTCGTCAGACAACACAGGGAGAAGAGAGAGGCGAGCAAACACTGTGCCAACCTGTGAGTGTAAATAATTCACTGTGTCTGAAATGCTGAGTGCAGCAAAGCTTAAAGTCCCACTGCCCGACGCAACATGGTGGAGGAGGCAAAGAAACACTGGGCCGTGCCGCTGAAAGCTCACAAACACTTTTAAATGTCTTTCAAGGGGAATTTCTGCACTGCTCTTGATCATCTCGGGTGGCTTTCGCCAGGCTCATCCGTCACTGTTACTGTAGGTACGGAGCTTGCACAGTGGCGTCATTTCAGTTTAAGGCGAGGAACACACCCTTCTAAGGGGACTAGGGTTAGGAAAATTTGAAAATTGTAAAATAATGCAGCAATCTATCGCAATTTGAGAGCAAATTCCAGAAGCCATAGACTATCAATGATCACTTTTACTGCATAATATCAGCCTTCACATAGAGATACTCCCCAATCATTAATCACATTTTATCTGTTTTAAATGTACATTAACACTCTATTTCATAGTGTTGCCATATGGCAGCTCCATGCAAATTTTTGGGTGTCCATCTCTTTTTAATTTTGGCCCAGAATAGGATTGGATTTGCTGCAGCAAATGTGCCATGGAGGTTCAAAAGTTTTTTATCAGTCCATGTACTATGAGTTAAAACAGAATTTGCTCATGTCATCTGATAATTTTCTGTCCTTTGAAGGAAAAGACATGATTTTACAATTAACAGTAAAACATGAATTTTACGTATATAACTGCTTTTTAGTTATATTGAACCAAGCTAATTATTGTCATATGGCAATGTTATGCAATAAAGGAATAAAAGCATATTTTTCACATTTTTAACACTCCTAACACATGGGTGGGCAAATATAACAGTATCTGTCTGTGTCCTGTAAGATCAAAGACACACCCGCTTCTAGATTAATGGTATGGCCATTTATAAAGACACAGCCACTTCAAGAAAAAAGGCATGCCCACTTATAAAGTTACGCCCGCTGTTATCTTAAAGATACGCCTACTGCAGGATTAAAGATACGTTCAGATCTATAGACATGCCCATTCAATTTCATTACAATATATATACAGTATATATAATTAACTGGGATAAATGGGTTAGGGTCATTTTAATTTGCCTTCTTGATTTTAAAATGGACTACGTCTCATTAATGTGCATGTCACCGGATCGAAGTCATGTCCATTGACGACACGCCCATTTGGAGCCACGCCCACTTATGACATGCCTATGTATTGCTGCCTGCAGACAGACCCTTCTCCACAAATACTGGCATTGGTAATATAACACTTAAAAAGATAATTTAAGTATCATTAAATTATTCAAATTAGTTAGTGTCATTGAAATTTGTTTAAAAATTAACTCTGTAAGTATAATATTAACACTAATGATTTTACTGTGTATGCTTCAGGCAAGTGTCTGTTGATTATTGGAACCATGGGAAAAAAAAAGCTCAAAAACGTCAAACCTCAGTTTTGGTTTAAAATGTTCAAAAAATGTATTACACAAACCAAACCAGCTTCAATCATATTGACCTGTTAAATTAAACAAATAAACTCATAATCCAGATAATGAGTCCTACTCACACAATGTAGAGTCCAATTCGTAAATGCAGTGATACACAACCAGGACTCACAGCTGGATGTTTTCTCCTCATGGTTACCTGTGCTAGTGGCCTTAACATTAATTAACTTTAATTATAATTAAAAAGATGTCCACTATAGCCGAGGTATGGTGAGTGCCGTACCCTAAATTAGTGTAATCTGATTCTGGGCCTACCTCTCCTCCTCCACCAGGGACCCTCTCGGATGGTGTAGGACAGCTCATTGAACTCTAGGTCCACGGCAGAGCGGCGTGGGAGGTGTGAGAAGCGCTGGGCCTCGGTGATGTGGTTCTCCACCTTCTTCAGGTGTGTGAGCAGTGGCGCCTCTTGTGGCGCTCCGCCCGGCAGCTTGGTCTCCTCCATGGGGATGCTGACGGAGCCCTGCTCCAGCGTTCGCTCGGCCATGCTGGAACGCTGTTGAGAGCACACAGTTTGGTGTTTTTTTTAGACATCTATCTCCATTTTTCAAGTTCCTATAATGTCTCTGACCAGAATTCATGAATTTCTCAGAGCTGGATTTGTTCAGGATCTATTTTGCATTCCAAAGCTCCAGTAAACCGCCGCCACTCTGTCACAGATAGGATGAAAATACTCTAGTGGGAACCATTCTTATGGATCTCTACTTTATGTCTTAAAGGGATAGTTCCTGCCCCACGATTGGCTGGCGACCATCTGGGGTGTATCCCTGCCTCTCGCCGTAATGCGCTGGGATAGGCTCCAGCAGACCCCTGCGACCCTGAAAAGGAATAAGCGGGATAGAAAATGGAATGGAATGGAATGGGATAGTTCCGTATTTTTGGCATTTATCCAAATTTTCCTATGTTCTTGTCATGTATGTCACATGATCTTTCAGTATTGAGCCAGTCAGTCATTTTCAATACATGC
The DNA here is from genome assembly GCA_036785175.1 of Eupleurogrammus muticus. NCBI lineage: Eukaryota > Metazoa > Chordata > Actinopteri > Scombriformes > Trichiuridae > Eupleurogrammus > Eupleurogrammus muticus. The sequence continues at coordinate 22,651,267 of JAYKQN010000007.1, read as the reverse complement.
TTATGCCTCAAGTGGCCAAGAAGCCAATCCCAGCACATTGCAGGAAGCCTATCATGGGGCACTCACACCTACAGGCAACTTAGAGTCTTTAATCAACCTCAGCATGTTTTTGTACTGTGGAGGAAGCTGGAGAACATGGATAGAACCCATACAGCCACAAAGAGAACATGAAACTCTACACAGAAAGAGCCCAGACCAAGGCCTGAACCTGTAGCCTTGTTGCTCTGAAGGAACAATGCTACCCACTGTTCCACTGTGTCGCTTTGTAGTGACTTTCAATTTAATGGAAGTGCACAGGGCAGATTTTCAGGAAGCTTGTGGTTTAATTTTACTTGTCAATAAGTTCTCTTATAATTCATGGAGGACTTGTCGACCAAATTTTGAAACCAGAACTGGATTTTTTCAGGAACTAATTTTGTGTCCCAAAATACAGCTCTAGTAAACCTCTGTCACTGTGTTTCTTGTCTTATTTCCAAACCTTTCAACATTCAGACATTTCAATTTTTTGAATCTTGATTAATACTGCTTGATGTTATATAATTTCAAATATGAGGAACCTCAGATACAAATATTAAATCATTTCTTATTCATTCATTCATAATCCTAGAAGCGCACATGCAACAAGTGCACTTTCCTTTTGAAACATCATACATTTCATGGAAATGAAACAGAATTACGATTGAATACAGTAGTTAATCAAAAAGAAAAACAGTGGAAAATTGCTTGCCTTGAATGTTTTAGTGATTTCTTTAGAAATGAAAAATGAAGTTGAGAACTGCAAAAAGACAGATGGAGAGAAATGAAATCCAACCTAACATTTGGCAAGTCATTTTTTTTCCAATTCACATTATTTGTTTTCTAGCTGACTGACTGATCAGCTTCTATAGGAAAACTGCTGCCTCAGCAGATACGGGAGCTCAGAGGCGCTTGTAGGTATGATTTCAGGATGAGCACAGATTTCTTCTCAGAAACATTCCTGGACATGATCTGATTAGCGTTTATTCTATGGTTGAGGAGAATGCGATTGTGAGTGTGAGGAGTGGGGTCTGGTTTCATCCCTGCAGCTCAGTTCCTGCTGATTCACAGAACTTTCCCTCCCAGACGGGTCTGAAGTGTCTGCTAAAACATGTTCAGTAGTTCTTGCTGATCCATTAGCTTCAGCAAATGGCCTCAAACTCAAACAACACATTGTTTTCCATGAGATCACGTTTTCATTATTTAGGTGATAGCCTGTAATTATTCAACAACAAATACTCGCTGTGACATGAAGAAAGGGGATTACTTGCATGATTCAAGCAGTTTTTTTTCAAACGTTAATCAACTAGTTGCATTTAATTAGGATTATAGCTGTAAATACAGAGCTATTCATGAGTTTATGCTCATTTTTAAATGCTATACATGTTAAATGATTCTGCCTATATTCAGTAATGTCACTTAACTTAAAGGTGGGCTTCAAATATTTACCAAAAATTATATATGTAAACTATACTGACTGTTTTAGTTGTGAATAATAAATTATGCATGAGTTTATGCATCTCGTATAGTTATAATATTATAAAAGGTTTAATATTTTTCATCAATCATTTCAGAAAGTGAAACTCCTTTATTATATAGATTTGTAAAAGCTGTAAAAAGCTCTCATATTACAGTATTTACCAAAAAGTACACAGTATGCACAGTATAATTTAGCTGCAAATAAAGAACTGTGCTATGCACGGATCATAAAAACATTTTTACTCTTAGAGGATATAGATTCGTTACATAGAAATTGGAATATTTTAAACCTTTATTTCTTGTAATGAGTTTTATTTTCTGAGAAATGTTTTATGATATTCTATTTATTTGAGATACACCTCTATTTAGAAATGTCACAAGGTAGAAGCAGAACTTCAAATATCTACCTAAGTATATATGAAAACAGTATCTTATATAAAAAGTAATATGAGATTTAACATTAAGAAAATATATGAAAAATGCTTCTTGCAAGACAGGTTTATGTTTATAAATGACTGTGCTTTGGAAAAGAAACTTTAAGACAAAAACCTGTTGACAACTTGCAGTAATAACAGGCCACTTCCCAAAGCAAATGGCAAAAAAGAGAAATATCTGTTTTCACTCAGCAGGGATCATATTAAAAGAGAAAGGTTGGTCTAAAGTAAACATATATGAAAAAAGAACATAATGCTACATTACATTATATATATGTTTATTTATCAAGTGGCGCCTTAATTTGTGGTTTCCTTTACATCAAATATTTATTTCCACCATTAACTGATGCAGAAGAAGCATGAATTAGTTGCATAGGAAATTAAAAGAAGGCAGGAAATTAAATTATTTGATGCTCAAAATGTTCCTGGACTCTCAGACTCCGAAATGTCTGAATGAAATAAAACTTTTACCTATGATCACATCAGCCAGTTTGACTACCAGGTTCTAAAGGAAATATCTTCAGCTCTATGAATCCGGTGCACTGGGGTCTATAAAGGATATTAATAAAATTTTAAAATATCTAACAATCGTTTTCCTTGTGACAGTTTCATTTGTAGTGAGTACAATGAAAAAAATGTTCTGACCCCTCGTAAATGTTACATGTTTTTATCTGGTTTATTTAATAGATTTTAATGTGTTATTGATTTTACTGCGCTTCCTTAAAACAAGATAATTTAACTCATTTGTTTTAATTCGTTGCCTAGATTTATTGAAGGTTAGGATACAGAAAAAAATGTTTTAAATAGATTACGGGTTAAACTGTCATATGGAATGAAGCATAATTCATAATAATTCTAATAATAGGAAGTACAAGTAATTCCATCGTAATGTATTTAAGTAGATCTCTCTTGAAAATTGAAATTAAATTCAACTCCAAATAGTTATTCTGCAAGTGCTGAAAAAATACAATCATTTAAAAAAAAAAGTACTATGAACTTAAAAATATATATCTAGAGAAAGATAAATTCATTTTGTGCAATTGCTTGACTTAAAAAATATTATTTCAACAAAGCATTTTTTCAGTGTAGTACAAATAATCATCTAAAAACAAAACAAAGAAATTCTGTCCAAATAAACAAAATAACTCAGGGACCTTTTGTCATAATAATATATGTGTATTTCTATGTAATTAAATAAAGTTGTAAAAAACTATTAGAATTTTATATTCTTGAGCTTACATGACACTTATTGATTGTGACTAATCAGACTTTCAAATCATTGAATCATCATCATGATTTTAAGTTCGGTGAATGTGATGGCTTCTTGTGTTGCCATGGCAACAAGTGCCACATTACTTAAACTAAAAAAAAAATCCAAGTGGAAAATGCTGTCTTGCTATTTTGGTCCTAACCAACTACAAATAGTATAATGTTCATGCCTTTCTTGTTATATTCAAAAGATGTTTAATCAACTTACTAATCAATATTTGAATAAATGATACTAAGTAATAAGTTTGTTCTACTTAAAAAGACTTTCAATGTGAACTCACAGCTGCTAAAGATTTTTTTTTTATTTTGGATCAATTTCACAACATGAACTAAAGCGTTTAGGCTTAAATATGTTCAGTTTACTTGAAACATTATGTTGAATCCACTAATCAACTCTCAACTTCAACATGAGTGTTTAAGTTGATTCTTAAGATGGTATTTATTTTGACCAAAAAGCTAAATTATCACACTTAAATCATTATTGTGACTTAATGTAATTCTACCAGCAGTTGGCACAAGTTGAAAAAATTGTCTGTTTTTTTAGTATAGTATAGTTAACAGTTGTAAAAGTGCCTTTACATATACATAAATAATAGGCCTGAAAGAGTTTTAAAATCAATTTTAGAGACAAAACACCTTTAGGCTTTGGACATTTTGAGCAAATAAAGAAATAAGCAGCAAATGGCCACAAAAAGACAAGAAAACAACGTGTGTTTGCTGTTTTTGGGTCATAAATACATAGCTGAGGCTAATGTTCGTTCTACTTTTGACATATTTGCAGTTTCTCCGCCAGTCGTCTTTCACAAAGTTTGGGACTAACACATATGGATGTTTGTCCTCATAAAAGCTCAAACACTTTCTAACAACAAGATCACGGTCACCCCTTCATCGGTGGAAAAAAGACAAGAGAAAACCCTATAACCATTGAAATCAGCAGCCCACACATGCATGTAAACCCGCAGTTATCTACTGTGGTAAATTCAGTTATGTTACTGTGAACTATTATTACACTAGATAGAGGTATAGTTTACAACAAATCACAGTAGTCAAAGAGTTACTGTATTATAAAACAGTTAATCACCTAATGCTGTAAATACAACTAACATCACAGTATTTAATAGACTTTTATTGTTCATTTAATCACTTATACTGTAAATACAACTGAAATCACAGTATACAGTTGTTTTTTTACAACAGTAAGGATACAATACTTTAAACACAAGTACACTACTTTGACTATTAAAGATAATCAAAGTACCTTTCTGGATAATTGCTGCCAGTTAGTTACAGTTCATTTTAAGGTTTTACGGTATTATTATGTGATTAATTGTACCATAAAAATCACCTATGTACTGTGATTTATGGTATTGGGTGACTACTGTGATTTTCTACTTCGACGACTGTGATTTCTTGTAAAAAATACTACTAATAATATAGTGATCTACTTTAATAGGAGTAACAGTAACAGTTTACAGTAACGCCACTGTTTTTAACACAGTTGATATCTGCAGACTTCACAGCAAAGTTTGACAGTTTACGACCCGCTCTCATATTCAAAACTCCTATCACATTCTGTAAACATCCAGTGGTGACACCTAATGCCTCAGAGCTGTAGTACTATTATCCTGCATGACCTACACTGTGTATGTAATGTATATGTCATGAGAAGAGAAGTGACCACAGCTGCTATTGATCACTCTGCCATTAGTGAATTTCCATTAGCAGCGTGGATATAAGCTCTTAAACGCTGGAGGATTTTAATGCCCTCTCAGGAAGATGAAGGCCTCAAAGCCGGAACACGTGAGCCAGGACATAGTAAAAGTCTCCTAAAAGGAATGAAATATAGTTATTAAATGCATTCAGCTTCAGCCTTTCAGCCCCTGCAGTGAATTAGTGTGTGATGAGAGATGCTCCAGAGCTCCTGAAGAAGAAGAAAGAAAAAACAACACCTGTTAACAGCAAAACTGATGCCATTGGAAAACATGAGGAAGTATTTAAGGCTGGAAATGACAGAACAGGAGAGGGGGGGGCTTCATTTACAGTCGTTTTTTTTTCAAAGGTAGATGAATCATAAATGTTTGTTGCATCAAACGCACACACACACACAGACACACACACGCACACACACACACACACCACGCATTGCATAGCACATACTTATTGGTTTTGTGCGTGAGAAGCTCAGTTGGTCCCTTCAGAGAAAAAAAACAGCACAATGCCTCCTCATCAGGAAAACTGTCCCAGGCAGCCAAGAATTGGGAAAAAAAACAAGCCAACAAGATGCTCACAGCGCACCGCTACAGTCCAGGAAAAAGGATGCTCTTCTTAACAATATCTCTCGGGGTGCGGCGCGCACCATCCCGCATATCCCGCATATCCCGCATCCGCTAGAGCAGCAACTACTCCACAGATCAAAAACCCTATCCGGCCTCCTCACAACTATGGCTGCATCCCGGAGAACCGTCAGCCTGTCATGTCTTGTCTTTTTTTTTTTTTTAATCCTCGGCGGGACCGTTTCCTCTCGTGAAACGCATCCGAGTCGCGAAACGCGCGTCGCGGCGGCTCAAGCGCATCTTTTACCGTAGCGGCGGCGGTGCGTCGGCGACAATCCTCCCTAGGTGTCTGACATCTGGAATGAGACTAGAGAAAAAAAATAACACAAGAAGTAGGGATCTGCAGATGCTAGAGCAGCAGTAGCGGCGGCGGCGGCGGCTGTTGCGGGTCGTGCGTGTGTGGCGGGTTACGCACGGCGGCGGTGTGATGTGGTTCAGATACACAGGGCGTTGCTGCTGCTGCTGCTGCTGCTGCTGATGATGATGATGCTGATGCTGATGCTGATGCTGATGCTGATGCTGGATGCTGCCGGATGGGAAAAACGCACACTTTTAGTTTGTTGCCTCCTGACGCTCCTCTGACAGCATCTCTCGGGATGATTCACAACTCCTGCTGTGGAGGAGAGGGAGAAGAGGAAAAAAAGCGCGTTTTAACTCTCTGATGGAATCCTGGCGCTCTGACCTCACGGTTAATTGAATTTATTCCCATCAGATTGACCGTCACAGGCTGTTTTTGTTAAATGAAGACTCAGATGTCTGATTTAAACCTTCTTTTTTTTTTTTTACATTTGCTATCCTGGTTTGTGCTGCTGCCTCTGGGGGAATTTAAAGGAATGGGAATAACCCAGAGAAGACGCTGTGAATCCAATAGTGATAACAGGTGCTCAGTTTTTGGCTCCCTCTCATTTCTCCGTGTAAACACGGAGGGTTTGGCTTTTTTTTTGAGAGGGGGGGGGTAGAATTGATTACTATTTATTTATTTATTTTAGAGCTCCGCTGTCCCTTTAACGGCTCGCACCTGCGCAGCTGCCCGGTGCTGATGCTGCAGTGCCCGGGTTATTTTCGGTAAATCAGCCGGGGTTACTCGCGTTCAAACGGGCCCTACACGGCTTACATCACCACCCCGGAGAGGAAATCAAAACCATTTTTAGCCAATCGCACCTGCCCCTTAATCAGACCGATTCACACCAGTGATCTCAGCGCATAAAGGCGTTTTTTTCTCTCTTCTTAGTCTTCTGTGATTTGCATCCGTGTCGCTACCGGAATGAGCAGGATGACTCTATTATTAGACACAGACACGAACCTGGATCCACAGACTATATAAAATATGTCACTGCAGCTCAGCCTGATCTGATGGAGACATGTCAGCAATACAGAATACAGACCCAAGCTTTATTTAACCTGCTAAAATCCTAAAACTCAGGATACAGGTTCAGCATTGAGTTTTATTCACATGTCACATGAGAAAACCTCAGATACAACACTAAATAAAGTATTTTTCATCTTGTTATAATGTCAATATATATCATAAATATCCACATCATCAATACAATAAGAAAATCATTTAAAATAACATCAGTAGAAGGGCTAAAATTAACCACGTTTTGACATTTACTTTAATTTTGCTTGTATGATTATTTAATTGGGTCCTTGATCATCTCTGTGTCAGACTTTTTCATGTTCTGTAATGATCTTCTGTGCGATTTCTATGATTTTATAGACAAATAATTGATCTTTGAGCTTTTATCTTATTGTTCATTTAACGTTCCTGATTTGGGTCAGTTTTGTCTAACTTTAAGTTCTAAATAATGTATGTAGCATGTGCTACTTCCATCTATTATTCTGCTTCAAAGGTTCAAATCCTGATTGCGTGAAGAAATATTTGCCTTGAAGAAAGAGAGTCGACCTTTCGTAACCCTCTGTGTCACACATCCATGCATAAGTGTTTTAAAAACACCCAGAATGAAGAAAAGGCTGCTAATCAATCATCTAAATGATTGTTACGTCATTCCGGGGGGGTGACAGAGTTCGTCTGTTCGGCTGCAAACACTCGTGGTTATTTTCCAGCGTGTGATTATTTGAACTCAACAAAAGGCGTCTTAAAAGCAGGATTAGAGGCGTTTCTGTGGCTGGAGTTTGCACAAACAAGCATTCGGCACGCTATAAGTACAGAGGCGCTGTGATGTTCCAGACATCTGAAGGGAAAGAACATCACAGGATGGCAATTAGAAGAGCTGCTGTCCCCTGTGTGGGCCTCCTGCTGCTGCTGTTACAGGGAACCACCGCACATACAGGTGAAATATGAGAAAATCAAACGTTGCACCACTCTGTGTTAATTGCATGCATGTTTTTATGAATATATGGGTGTAACATGGCGTACAGGTCCAGGAAGTATTCCTATCAGGATTTCCGTGGTGAATCACCTGTCCAACACAAGTCCTGAGTCTTATTCCAGCTCTGTGGTGGAAGGTGGCGTGCTGCTGGGAGCTCTGAGGAGACTGCAGGAAACACAGCACGACTTCAAGTAGGAACGTCTGTTGCATCCCCTTCAATATGTCTGCATTCTCTGCTTTATTAGAGACATTTCTGCTCCGCAAACACATTAAAGAGGTGGCAACAGTCTTCGAGTATAGATACTAGGGTTTAAAAATACTTTTGGAGAAGAGAAGAGATTTTACAGTTTATGTGTTGTATTGTGCCTTTAAAAGCATATAAATAGGTAATAGTGAGTGAATGAAGCTAAACTCTATTAAATATAAAACCCAAGAATGAGAACAAGTGAACAAGTTTAGGCTGAAATGATGACTTTCTGGCAGAAAAATACTTTTTGGCCGGACAGTTTTCATTAAACAAGCCCAAATGTAGAGTAGAAAGATACAGATAATTGCAGGAAATTGTAAAGTAATGCAGTATTTGTACCTCATTACTCAACTCTCTGCATGTTTGTTTCAGATACACAGTGAAACTGGACCCGGACATGGGCCTGTTTCTGGAAAGCGTGAACGGGGTCGGCGGAAACGAACAGGACCAGACGTACTGGGAGATATTGTCAGAAAGCTCGGGAGACAAGAGGCTGGATGTGGGTGAGTTTCCTCCCCTGAGGTACAGCAGAAGGTGGCTGAGGGACATTAATGAGCAGTAATGAGGCGGGAGAATTGGCTGTTTTTTTACTTATCGTGTCAGGACATCCCTTAGTGTGATTACACCTAATTGTCTTATGGTTGTGACACAAGTATTCAATTTAAGATAAATATAGAAAAGCATTACTTTGACTAACTACTTTTTTGTTGTTTTATTGTAGAAGCAAGGACAGAGTAAAAACAGGAAAAGAAACAGGATGAGTGTTTCCTGCACTATTTATCTTTATTTAACTTCATTATCTTTTAAATTCTATTATTGCAAGGATATTTTTAACTAAGTCAGGGGGGGTCAAACTATGGCCCAGGGGCCAGAACCAGCCACTAGAGGTCCAATCACTGGACAAGGTTAGAAACAATTCCTGTTTCCTTACGGAATTGTGAAGTCAGTGAGAATCCTTCAGTGCTCAAGGAATAACATTTTAACAGTTTAGCAAATGGATTTTAAGGAAGAAGATAACCTCACCTGCTGCTGAAATTACTAAACATTGTTTCGTGAGTATTTGAAATGTGCAATAACTGAGACATGAAATTGTTCAACTTTCACTTTTTTTCTCCCGTCATCTCCCCTATTTTGTATAATTATAAGATAAATCAAGATAATTCTAGTCATAATTGAACTAATTGTGCTAAGTACAAGATATTTCCCCCTGATAAGATTTTTTGCAGTGTGAGACAATAAATCTTCCAGTTCCTGTTTCTTCACAGAAGTGTGACTTAAATGAGAATTTCTCAAGGCTCAAGGAATAAAACATTCACAGTTCTGATGAGTTTGATATTGTTCCCTAACAAATTTCTACTGTTCCATAAATTGAAGGTTACTTAATCATGTGTAATGTAATTCTTTATGTAAAAAAGAGGATCAATTTGTATTTTTTTTCCTGGTTCAGCTCATGGCTGTTTGCCATGCATTTTGTGGTCATTTAATTCCTCTCAGAATCTGAATTATTAAAATCTCTGATCAAACGGTCATTTTCCCACAGGAATCGGCTGCTATAAACCTCAGGAAAATGAACACATCATTCTGAGATTCAGCAGCTGGTCCCAGCAGTGATGAACCAGCTTCACCTTCAGCATCAGACACGGCATAAAAAACTGAAGTAGATGAAAAATGTGGTTTTATCTCCGAAAGATCAAGTACCTGCATTGTGTAATGCTAGAACACAGCAACATCTAGTGGTCAAATTCATCCATCAAATGTACACAGAAAATAAACCAGAGAGAGTCTGAGTCTGTATCAATATGAAACATATGAGCAACTAATCAGATACGCTGCTTGAAAATTGTTTGCAGCTTTTATTAATAGTCTGTGAATGTTTGATCTTTTTTTGATTTTTCCTTGTGGTATCTGTAGTTTTTTTGCGTTAGTATTGAATTATTTTATGAAATAAAAAAATAATAACTAGAACATAACACACTTAAAGCCAACATGTGACATACCAGGAACTGTGGTGTTCACCCATAAAGTTTGTGCAGAGGATTTTGAATATTATTTGGAAGAGAGATGAGCAGATGAGTCATAAAAAGGTAGAATCTTGATGATTTACATTTTATAAGTGGCAGTTTTCTCAAGAATAATAAAGTCTGTTTAGGAGGTGACTGCACATTCAAACTTTGAATTTCTGATTTCAACCCTGAAGGTGGAAGGTGGATTAAAGAGGAGGAAAAGGGAGTTTAGGTGATCAAGTTTCATTAAAAATTGGAAGAATAAATGTGTCACAGTTAAAAATGCTGTGACTTGAGTAGCAACCTATTAGTTGATTAGTTGACAACTATTATAATAATCCCTTGATATTTTGCTAATTCATTTAAATTGAGTCATTTTTAAAAAGAACATTTTCTGGTTCCAATTTCCCAATTCTGATTATTTTCCATTACTAATCAATTAATTGTTTCAATAATCATTAGATAAATCAACAGAATAATCAGAATAGTTGTTATTTACAGCCCTATCTATTTTTTTAATTCAGCAGTACAAGCTTGGTGTTTCTTTTTCTTATATTGATTTAGTTTATTGTGTATTCATAAAATTGAAATGTTTCCCATGTAATGTAATCTAATGTGTTGTGTGAAGCTGCAGTGATTAGCAGATTAATCAATTAGTTGCTAGCTATTACAATAATCACCAACTACTTTGGTAATTGATTTAGGTCATTTTTAAAATTAAAATGTCCAAATTCTCTGGTTCCAGCTTCTCAAATCTGATTATTCTATAATAGTAAACTGATGATCTTTGGGTTGTGGACTGTTAGTCTGGACAAAAGTATCAAGGTCAAACTTCAGAGAAACTATTTCTGTAGAAGCATCATTATTTTTCTTTGTATTCCTCCTAAATGCAGACATATCCAGATTGATTTGTCAAATCTTTTAGACAATATTTTATTTAGAAACACAAAAAAATGATTTTGGGCATATTTTCATAATAATAAATAAATATTAAGGTTACCATACTAAAAAGCTGAAACATCAGTCTTCATGTGAGTTGTCCAACATTCTCCTTGTTAAATGCTGATCAAAGCTCCGCCCTTTCCTAACAAGATTAAGGTTTCAGCTGCTTCTGGACAGATGGAGGCAGAGGAGACGCTGATCTCTGGTTCACACTTCTCCTCATATTCAACTTTATTTCCACCGTTTCTTTCAGAAATAAACCTTTTAATTGTGAGTTAGAGTAATTGTCCTGGTCGTTACAATATGACACACAGAACCATATTTGGCACCAAGTTCATTCAACCAACCAGAGAAAGGTGTCATGAGAATACTTTTTTTTATTAAAAATAGACCTCACTGACTGGCACCTGAGGTTCACTACTGCTAGTATATAACTTAGTTATCTGATGCTTCTAGCTGCGTAAAATCCACTTTTCTTGTCCATCACACACAGATTAACTGAATTTTGCACTTCTGTTTTGCTCATAATTCACTGCCCGACTCAGAGGGAATTTCAACCTGAGGCAATGAAGTCTCCTAATCAGTGTGTAATCCTATATCAAGAAAGCAGAGGAGAACTCATTGGATTTAGATTCCCGGCAAGATTCAATTAGTGTCTTGAAATATCCAGAGTTTTGGTCCATCAGATGAATAAAGTCTGTCTGTGGAGTAGAAGCTTTCAGTCTTTGAACAGTCAAAATGTTCCTTCCTCCATGTTTTAGCCTACAGTTTCTGCAAGAAAAAAAACAGAAAAGACAAAAAAAATAGTATTTGCATGGAGTTCAAGTTTGAAGCAATGTAGAGCTGCAAAGATTAGTTGATTAATCGATTCATTGACAACTATCACATTTATCACCATCTGTTTCAAGTTCAAATCCCAGTTGTCTGGACCTTTCTTAATGTAAAATGTGTGAGGACATGTCAATGTGTTTGTGAACCAGGTCGAAGAAGAATCTCTGTAAATCTTAGGAAAAGACAGAAGAGAAGAAAGTAAAGTATTCTTTTCATTCTAGAAAAAAATGTTGTTCTACTTTGGTTGCAGCTTCTCTCCTCTGATAATTTTCTAGTTTATTAACAAAGTTTATACAATTTTTTGAACCAAACAAGTAATTGATTCGTTCTTATAATGCAAATAGGCGTTAGTTGCAACACTGAAACAATGATTAACCAAAGTTAGATAACATGGCATGGGCTTAAAAGTGGCAGCTACTCACTGCAGGACAAAGCACAGTCACAGATGCAGGGAACACACTGCTTAAAGAAACGCTTCCAGCCGGTCGCCTTCTTCTTGCAGTTGTCTAAGCGGCTGCAGCCTTGCTTCGGGGGACCGAAGTAGCTCTTGTATGAGCAGGTGGAGTTGCAGGATCCACTCAGCTCCCGCTCACTGATTTCAACACGTCCCCGTCGACACATCCCTGACAGATAGAGTCAAAGCAAGCTGTGAGCTGGTGGAAGCAGAGAAGATCAACATCTGGTGACCCTTCCTTTGAATTACATGTGAATTGGTAAATATATGGTAATAAAAGTATATTACAGCTGGCATATATATGCAATCATTGGGTAATTATATATGAGTAAATGATTAGAATCTATAGCTGAAATACTAGGTATAAGTCCACTAAATAATTCTCTTTCAGATGCAATAAACACAAACAATATAGGTTCACAATTTTTGCTTAGTAAAATATTTCCATGAAATTTACACAGTAAATAAGCAGATGCTGTAACCCCTGCCGTGTGCCTCATATTTCAGCAGTAGTTTCACTGTGTTTATCCATTTATTTATCCTTACTGTCAGTGTTAATTACCATATAATACATTTATATGGCCACATATTTAGCAGGTAAACACCTAGCAATTATAGGACTGTAAAAGGACCATTAGTGTGGTGTGATGTGAACTCACGCAGACAGGAGGGTTTAGGGGTCCAGAGACCGTTGGGCTGACAGGATCTGGTCGGGTTCCCCACAAGCACGAAGCCGGGGCGGCAGGCATACCTCACCACAGAACCAACCCACCAGTCATTACCAAACACCACCCCGTTATAGTCCACGTCTGGCATCCCACAGTTCACTGACACACAGGAGGATACAAATTATCAGGTACAATTAGTCTAATATTGAGTAGAAATATCTCATTCCACTGGCAGAGAATGTAACTTATTAATCATCAAGAAAACATGACTAAAATTTCTTAACAAATACTAATAATTCTACTCAACATTGGCCTAATTGTACCAAAAACAAGATATTGTCACCTGATAAGATTTCATTTTTTGCAATGTATATATCTTCCCTATTAGTTATTATTAGGATAATCATCATGAATATTATATACTAAAAACATTTATATACAAAAAAAAGTATTAAAAAACGATTATGAGACATTTTCTCTTGTTGATATTACATGTTTTGCAGGGTGGCCATGTTTGTAGTCCAGTCACCTTTGCACAGGGACTTGTATCCCAGCCAGCAGCAGCTCGACTCCCCACATCGATCCCTCCTCAGCTCCTGGTGGAGACTCTTACAGCCTCCAAAACACAATGGCGCCGTGCCCGACCAGTACACGTTGTCTATGAAGTCGTGTTCAGGAATCCACTCTCTGTCGGCTACACAAAAACACTTCCATCAGCCTTTTCAGGACAAATCATAAACATCCATGAACAATAAATTTGATTCAAGAGTTTTTATTTCCCCCCATGGGGGCAATTTGTTTCACAGCAAATAACATGGAAACAAACTACAGATCATAATAATGCAAGACCCAAGTAGAATCCTAATAAATTCAAAAATTAACATTCACTGGATATGTGTGGGCTTTCGTGTTTATGGATAAAACAATAGAAGAAATGATTTCATATGAACTATGTATCTGAGGTCCTTCATATATAAGCAGGAATAATAAGTATATATAAAAAAATACATTTATTCTAAAGCAGGACTGTGTAATTCTATGGATTGGTATTTTCTGTGCTTTAGCTACATGACAGAAACATGGAAGGCTAATTGTAAAAAAAAAATACCCAACTATTCCTTTACCCTTGGAATCTGTGTAAACTGTGATGTCTTTGCTCTATGCTGCCCTCCAGTGGCTGAGCTTCATCTAGAAACTGCAGGAAAATGTACTTCCAAAACCATGAGCTTTTTTTGAAAATCTGCCTTGTGCACTAAAATTATATTGAAAATCACTACAAAGCTTAATACCGGAGGATCAGGAAAGTTCAGTCTCTGTGCTTTAGATGACAGAAACATGAGAAACGTGCCTAGATTTTTACAGAACAATCCTTTTAAGGCAACAGATTTCCTGGTTGTTTTCTCTATTGATTTAAGATAGATAAGATAGAGTAGAGATCCATTAGAATTGTTCCCATATTATATATAGCTACATCCCATGACTCTAGAAACACATACTGGAATAATAGATCTTACCACTACCTTCCATCACTCCGATCCAGTCAGGAAGCTGAGAAATCGCTGTTTGAAAAGAGCCAAACAGCAGTAGCAGCAAATGTAACCTTACGGTTCCCATCTTCTGATGTAATCAATTTCCGGGAAAAAGAAAGAAAAAGCTGCAGATGGATCTTGGAAGGGGGTTTAAGTCATATTAGTGCGCAGCAATCATCTATACAACATTGTCTATCTCCTCCTACTGACTTAGAGTCATTAGACGTGGTCCCAGCAGAGCTGAGTTGACTGGCTGGCTGCAGAATGAAGGAGTAGAGTGGTGATGTAGTAACACTCACACTAAGCTCCTGTGCTGCTTAATCTTCTACACACCGCTAATCATTCTGTGATTGGACAGCTCTGTCGTGTCATCGGTTAAGTCGCCTTAATTACCAGAGATTTTCATGAAATCAAAGCCAGAACGAGACGAAGATCACATCACACTGTCCCTGCAGGTGATAAACTGGCATTTTGTTAAACACCTGCATCCATCTTAGTTTCTTGAGCAAGTAGCAGGATTCGGAAATAAAATAAAGTTGCTTAACTAACCAGACATGACCCTTACCTTCAACCTCTTATAGTTGGAAGAAGAAGGGGCCCTCTCCAAACATTTCCATGCTCCTAACAAGGTTAGGAGCATGGAAATGTCCAAAATGTTTTGGTATTCTGAAGCATCCAAAGTTAATTTTAATGGAAAAAAAGGGACCAATCCAAACCAAACTGAAAAACAACCCTACACCATAATTCTCCTGGCAACCTCCAAATCCAGACTCATCCATCAGATTGCCAGATAGAAACCTGTCATTTATCACTCAAGAAAACAAGTCTCCACTGCTCTAGCCTTCCTCTAGTGTTAGGGTCGGCACCGACCCGTTTTTAAATTTAAATGCATAGAAGTACTACATAAATTTGTTTATTGCATCAAGACTTTTTGACTTTGTTAGGAACTTCTATTTAAACAAAATAAAATAAAAAAAAAACAATTTTACTAAATTATAAAACATTCTGGTGAAAATTATGACCTTTGTGGTGTTAGGGTCTGTTTTGACCCAGTTATAATATAAGATTATAAAACAATAATAAGTGCTAAAACTGAAATCATAAACACACTACCAGCCAACAGCCCACAGCCAGCTCCTTCTATATTATAGAATATAATATATTCTATAATATTTTCCGGGCATCAATGTCACTTCAGACCTTTCGAATGATATCAAGAGTCCTCAGGTTTGACAACAGAAACACCAGTGCAAAATCTGACAAGCTCGCTCCCATCAAGGATATGTGGGAGAGATGGGTGCAGCTCCTTCCACTGATGTCCAACCGAGGGCCAGAGGTGACCCTAGATGAACGTTTTCTCCCTTTCCGTGGAAATTGCCCCTTCCGGCAATACATGCCCAGTAAGCCAGGCAAATGCGGCCTAAAAATCTGGGCAGCCTGTGATGCAAAAACCAGCTATGCATAGAATCTATAGATTTACACAGGCAAATCTGCCAGTGGCATCCCTGAAAAAAAACAAGGAAAACGAGTAGTCCTCCACATGACTCCTGGACTGCATGGTCACAACATCACTTGTGTTTGTTTGACCTTGCGATTCTACATTTTGTATTATGACTAGTTCTGGTTTCAATTTTGTCTTCGGATACTTCTATTTTTGAAAAAAATACTTGTTTTTTGCCTTTTCCTTGAAGTAAATACATGGGTCGAAATTGACCCGTAACACCATAGATGTTACTATAGTTAATAATATTAAAATTTAAAAAAATAATTATGAACATTTAAGAGATGTGTTCTAATACCCCTCAGTAATAGTCAGGTAACATAACAACTGTTTATTCATTTATATAATTCTCTTGAGGTTAATCTGTCTTTTTTATATTTAAAACGAGCAGTATTTTTTCAAAAGAAAGGCCCAGGGGGCCACAACAAAAGGTGTTTTGAGTTTGATTTAAGATATGGGTCAAAACCGACCCGTTAACATCAGGGATGGTAGCAGAAAGCTAACACTAGAGGAAGGCTAGAGACAAGTGACAAAGTGGTTGATATCACTGCGTCTGACGCTTTGCATTGGACTTGGTAATGTATGGCTTAGATGAGTGATACCCCAAATTTTTTTGCCAGGCCCCCCCTTTTGTACATCATGAATAATTTCTCCAACCTCACAACCCTAGGGGGTACCTCCCCCAGTTTAGGATCCACTGTACGAGAGCACAACATCTTCTTACCAGTGAGGACAAAAAGGTTTACAAGTACATGGATTGCAAAAGACAATTCAATTCTTAACATGTTTTGTTCTTTATAATTTAATCTCGTTTTAACTTTATATTTTATGTTTTTTAACTGAATGAACTTGTTTCATCTTTTACAGTTTGGAAAACTATTAACTTGTTTAATATATTACAGTTTTACATTACTTTAGTATGTTTCATCTTTAATATTTTTCCATAGTTTTAACATCATCTAATCTTCTATAGTTTTGTCAATGTCAATTTTATAGTAGGGGCCAACCTGTCAAATAAGAAGGATCAGGGGGTCAGGATCAGGGGTTTTATCATGAGTGTACAGATAAACTATTTAAAACTGTAAAAGATAAAACTTAAACAGTATCCAATATAATATCAAATTATAAAGCATAAATGTTAAATCAGTGTAAACATACAATAATTTTTTTTTAATTTTTTAAACTATGAAAAATACAAGATGAAAAAATATCAAATTATTACAGATCAGCAATGTTAAAACAACGTGAAACTGTAAAAGATATCCTAAATAAATATCTAATACCTTTTACCGTTTATAATGTGATCTTGTTTTAAACTTTTATATTTTATGGTGTAACGGGATGTGGTCTGAATCCCAGAGCAGACACGGAGACAGAGGCAGATGTGAGTGGAAAAACAAAAGTCTTTATTTGCTCTAAAGCAGGTGAAAGGGGAAGCTGGCCAGGAGCAAGGCGGCAGGGCAGGGAGGAGACAAGGGGAGACAGAGCACCGGGTCCGATGCCAAGAGGTAGGCAGGAGAAACGGAGTGGGACAGGACTGCTGAAGCGGCAGAGGCGAGGCTGGGTCCGTTGGAGCAGGCAGGGCGGGTGCAGAGGGAACAGGACACAATTACGGGAGAATAGTGGCATGGAGACAGAGTGGCTGTAGCCAAGGTTGCGAGCAGAGTTGAGCAGTACACTACTGACATAGAGGCAGAACTTTCTGGCGATAAGTGGTAGAAGAGCCAGTGTTTAAGAGCAGTGGGAAATAAGGTTGAATTGGTGACAGGTATGCCAGGACTCCAACACTATGCCTGGCCTCTACCTGAAAACAGAAGGGGGGGGGGGCAAACACCAGGGAGAGACAGACAGGGAAAAACACACAGAACTCAGAGTCACAGCTGAAGCTGTAACATATGGTTTTGAATTGTATTGTTTTATCTTGTATAGCTTCAAAAAGTATTGAATTGTTTGATCTTTTACAGTTTTACATTGTTTTAACCTGTTTAATCTCGTATCGTTTCACGTTCTACAGAGGAACCATTGAAAGCATCCTGACCAGCTGCATCATGTTGCATGACTACAACAGGAAGAAGAGCTGAAAGGATAATTGGTGTACCACTCCCCTCCCTGCAAGATATTTACACCACCCGCCTCAGCCGCAAAGCTATCTCAATTGCCACCGATACAAGTCACCCTGCACAGGCTGTGAGACTGCTGAACTCTCTCCCCTCCTCCCTCTCACCCCCAGCCCCAGCCAGAAGGAACACCAGGCTGGCAAACCAAGTCTAGGACATTGGAGTGTCTCCCCCCACACACCCACCTAAATTGGTACTCTGCACATGCAAAATTTTGCACACATTTGCTGCTGCTATATTTACACTTATATTATTGCACTAGCCATTACATTGCAACAACTACCTCATAATGCACATAGCTGGGACAATCAGTGTTGTCTTGTTTCGTCTAGTTGAAGTTGTCTTTCCATACCCTACTACTAATGTCTTGTCTTGAGGTACTCATGTCTTGTCCTGTCATACCTGTTTGTTTGTTTCTACACAGGCAAAAGTAGCCTTAAGCTACTGCACTTTACCATCGTGGTTTAGGATTGTCTCGTTTTGCGCACCTGCACTTTGATGTTGTTGTACATGTAAAACGCATAGGATAGTGAGAAATGCAATTTTGATTCCTTTGTATGTCAAGTACATGTGAAGAAATTGACAATAAAAATGACTTTGACTTTGATCGTTTTACATTGTTTTGTTTAATGTTATAAAGTTTTACACAGATTTAACATTATGTATGATTGATAAATTGATATTGTTTTAACCGTTATACTGGATATTCTTTTAAGTGCACTATTAAATTGTTTCATTTTTACACTCATCATATGGTGATAATAATCCTGATCCCGACCACCTGACACTTTTTATTTGACATTTTGGCCCTTACTATAAAAAAATTGAACTAGTATCAATGTGTATTATGTTTTACAGTTTTACATTGTTTTATCATTTTTAATCTTGTATATATGTATTCCAAAACAATGGAAAATTGTAAAAGATTAAACAAGTTAATACTTTTTCAAACTATAAGAGTGAAACAGGTTAATTCAATTAAAAAAACATTGAAGATAAATCTTAAAATGATATGAAATTCTTCAGGATAAATCATGTTAAAACAATTTAAAACTATAGAAGATTTAACAAGTTAAGTTTTTCTTATTTATGGAGGGAAGGAAACTCAGCGGCATGCCTCTTCCTTGTTTCCTGGCATCCTCCTTTAATTGAATCCAATTTTATAGTAGGGGCCAAAGTGTCAAATAAGAAAGGTCAAGGGGTCAGGATCAGGATTATTATTAACAGTATAATGAGTGTACAGATTTAACTATTTAAAAGATAAAACTTAAAACAGTTTCCAAGATAACAATATCCAACTATTACAGTTAAATAATTTTAACACAAGTGTAAAACTATAAATCATTCAACAATTTAAAACTATTTTAAATATAAAAAATACAAGTTGAAATAATGTTAAATTATCAAGCATAAATCAGTAAAAGTAGTGTAAATATACAACATTAAAAAATGAGAAACTAGTTAAAATTATAAAAGATACCAGTTGAAACAATATCAAATTATTAAGGATAAACAATGTGAAACTGTAAAAGATGAACCAATTACATTTTTAACACGTTTTAATCTTTATAATTTGATCTTGAAGCAGTGGTTTCAGTCGCAACTCCAAAAATGAGGAACGCTTCACAAATTTGCATTGGCTTTTATATTTTATGATTTTGAATTGACTTAACTTATTTTTATCTTTTATAGTTTAAATAGTATTGAATTGTTTAACCTTTTACAGTTTTAAATTGTTTTAACATGTTTAATCTTGTATTGTACTACATTATTTTAACATGATTTATCATTAATTCTTATATATTGTTTTTACTTTTACCATAGTTTTAGATTGTTCAATGTTGTATAGTTTCAAACAGATTTAACATTATGTATGCTTGATAATTTGATATTGTTTTAAACTTTATACTGGATATTCTTTTAATTTTTATCTTTTACAGTATTAAATTGTTTCATTTTTTCACTCATTATACGGTAATAATAATCCTGAACCTGACCACCTGACACTTCATTTAACCTTTTGGCTCTTAGTATAAAAAAATGAAATATTAGTAAGTTGTTTAGTGTTGTACAGTTTTACATTGTTTAAACATGTTTAATCTAGTATATATGTATTCCAAAACAATGGAAAATTGTAAAAGAATAAACAATGTAATACTATTACAAACTATAAGATAAATTAAGACAATTCAATTTAAGACCTTAAAAGATAAAACAATATCAAACTATTAATGATAAATCATGTTAAAACAGTTTAAAACTATAAAAGAATACGTTTTTCTTATTTATGGAGGGAAGGAAACTCAGCGGCATGCCTCTTCCTTGTTTCCTGGCATCCTCCTTTAATTGAATCCAATTTTATAGTAGGGGCCAAAGTGTCAAATAAGAAAGGTCAAGGGGTCAGGATCAGGATTATTATTAACACTATAATGAGTGTACAGATTTAACTATTTAAAAGATAAAACTTAAAACAGTTTCCAAGATAACAATATCAATCTATCACGGATAAATAATTGTAAATCAGTGTAACACTATAAAATATTCAACAATTTCAAACTATTTTGAATATAAAAAAAAAAACAGTTAAAACAATATAAAATTATTAAGGATAAACAATGTGAAACTGTAAAAGATGAACCACGAACATTTTTTACACGTTTGATCCTTTATAATTTGATCTTGTTTTAACTTTTATATTTTATGGGTTTCAATTGAATTAACTTGTTTTGTCTTTTATGGTTGTAAATAGTTTTAACATGTTTAATCTTGTATTGTAGTACATTATTTTAATATGATTTATCATTAATTATTTTATATTGTTTTTTTTGCTTTTACCATAGTTTTAGATTGTTCAATGTTGTATAGTTTTAAACAGATTTAACATTGTGTATGCTTGATAATTTGATATTTTTTTAAACTTTATACTGGATATTCTTTTAATTTTTATCTTTTACAGTTTGAAATTGTTTTAACTTTACACTCATCATATGGTGATAATAATCCTGATCCTGACAACCTGACACTTTTTTATTTAACATTTTGGCCCTTAGTATAAAAAAAACAATATAAAATATCAATCTTAAAACAATATCAAATTATTAAGGAAAAATCATGTTAAAACTGTTTAAAACTATAAAAGATTAAACAAGTTTAATTTTTCTTATTTATGGAGGGAAGGAAACTCAGCGGCATGCCTCTTCCTTGTTTCCTGGCATCCTCCTTTAATTTAATCCAATTTTATAGTAGGGGCCAAAGTTTCAGATAAGAAAGGTCATGAGTGTACAGATTTAACTATTTAAAACTGTAAAAAATAAAACTTAAAACAGTTTCCAGTATCAATCTATCATGGATAAATATTTGAAATTATTTTAAACTATAAAAGATACATGTTGGAATAATAATCAATTATCAAGCATAAATAATGTTAAATCAGTGCAAATATACAACATTAAACAAGTAAAAATATGAAAGATGAAGTAGTAAAAAACACTAGCAAATTTTAAAAGATAAACAAAAGTTAAAAACAAAAGATTTGAGAGACTGATTTCTATGATCAGACTCATCTCAGCCGCTTCGCAGGAGCCCCACCGCCCACGCCGCCGCCGCCACCGCCCCCCGCCGCCGCCGCCGCCCCCACCACCGCCACTGCCCCCACCGCCGCCCTCGCCCCCGCCGCTACCGCCGCCGCCCCCCGCCGCTGCCGCCACCCCCACCGCCGCCACCACCCCCGCCGCCACCGCCGCCACCCCCCCCAGCCGCCGTCGCTGTCCTCGTCCTCCCAGCTCCTCCTCCGCTTCCTGAAACCACATGAACGACACATATGGTTAGGAGACTGAGGAGTAGCCTCGGGGGAAGGAGGAGGAGAACGAATACCACGAGGAGTAGGAGAGGGAAAAGGAGAAGGAATACGAACGGGAGAAGGAGGACGATAAGTAGCAAGAAAAGGAGGAGGAGTAGGACCACGAGGGGGAGGAGAAGGAGGAGGAGGAGAAGGAGTAAGGAAAAGATACCTGGGACCTCGAGGAGGAGCGCACTCCAGAAGAAAGTCAAGAAAAGGCTCAGGAGACGGAGGAGGAGAAGGAGAAGAAGGAAGAGAAACAGAAGGAGAAGAAGGAGGAGAAGGAGAAGAAGGAGGAGAAGGAGAAGAAGGAGGAGAAGGAGAAGAAGGAGGAGAAGAAGGAGGAGAAGGAGAGGGAGGAGGAGAAGGAGGAGGAGGAGAAGGAGGAGGAGGAGAAGAAGGAGAAGGAAAAGGAGAAGGGATACGAACGGGAGAAGGAGGACGATAAGTAGCAAGAAAAGGAGGAGGAGTAGGACCACGAGGGGGAGGAGGAGAAGGACTACGAGAATGAGGAGGCAAAAGATACCTAAGACCTCGAGGAGGAGCGCACTCCGGAAGAAAGTCAGGAAAAGGCCCAGGAGAAGGAGGAGCAGAAGGAGGAGGAGAAGGAGAAGAAGGAGGAGAAAGAGAAGGAGAAGGAAGAAGAAGAGGAGAAGGAGGAGGAGAAGGAGAAGGAGAAGGAAGAAGAAGAGGAGAAGGAGGAGGAGAAGGAGAAGGAGGGG
Source organism: Eupleurogrammus muticus (assembly GCA_036785175.1). NCBI lineage: Eukaryota > Metazoa > Chordata > Actinopteri > Scombriformes > Trichiuridae > Eupleurogrammus > Eupleurogrammus muticus. The sequence continues at coordinate 22,628,552 of JAYKQN010000007.1, read as the reverse complement.
GAGAAAGAGAAGGAGAAGGAAGAAGAAGAGGAGAAGGAGGAGGAGAAGGAGAAGGAGAAGGAGGAGGGGGAGAGGGAGAAGAAGGAGAAGGAGGAGGAAAGTGAGGAGGAAGAAAGTGAGGGGGGGGAGGAAAGGGAGGAGGAAGAGGAGGAGCAAAGAGAGGGGGAAGAGGAGGAGCGGGCCCAGGGAAGGCCCAATACAAACCACCTGTGGAGAAAAAATTATATAAAAACGTCAGATTTCAGTTATTATTTGATGTATCATAAAACATTTGCTATTAGAAGAGATTTATAACAGTGCTTTTCGTTTTTGACTAAAGATAAGTAATAGGATTTTTTTTTAACATTAATTCAAAATTAAAAACAAAACTTGTTGTTTTCTATTATGTCAATTTTCACCAAATTGACTACTATATGAGCAATCAGAAAATATAAATGGGTTACATGTTCAGTTTCAATTTCATAAAAGGTACATTTCTTATCATTTGTTATCAATATCAAGGATTCTAAAAATAGTGTTAGACGAATACATGTATTGTAATATCTTTAAATGTAGTTATTTTCTCAGCATCATAGAAACATTCTCTGATCTGTTTATTGAAGCAGTGTTTACTAAAGACGTCAAACAGCAGGGAAACGCAGCTCTGCACGTTCTGACGCGCTGACGTCATCGTCTGCGCCCGAACGCTGCTCATCTCCATGGTGATAAAAAATAACTTCTTTTAAGGCATAATTTAAAAATGGCTTCGTCGCCATGGTTCATGAATAACAATTTAACAAAATGGTCGACAAAAACTTTGGATAATTTCATGTGAAAATAACACTGTTTTTACGCCACTGCATCGAATTAAATCACCTTTTACCGGGAAAACCTCACATTCACCCATAGAATCAATTAATCAATCTGTATTGGTCACAATAAAATATACCCACAATCCTTCATTGCATGCAACAAATGTATACACATTTAGATTAGCATTAGCAACAATATTATATCGTGCATTATGGTTTTTCTAATAATGGACTAAACTAATTGTCTAAATTCAGCAGTTTACATAAACCATATTCTCATTACTGAAATAAACCGATTAAACATTCATTTTTATTCAAATAAATGTCTTACCGTCGAAGAACCACACCGGGGCCAGGGGTGGTGGTCCAGGAGGTCCAGGAGGTCCAGCGGGGTCCATCTCGGCACTGTAGGCACTCACAAAAGTGTCGTCTGGGAACAAAAAATATAATACAAATATCATTAGACTTTATTAATACTGACACCACCTATAAAACAGACTGCTGGTCGATAAATGTAAAACAATAACTTACCAAAAGATGTTCAGTTGATCAGGGGTCCAGGAATCCGGGTCAGGAAATCCAAGGAGGTTCAGGAATCCGGGTCAGGAAATCCAAGGAGGTTCAGGAATCCGGGTCAGGAAATCCAAGGAGGTTCAGGAATCCGCGTCAATCCAATCCAGGTGAGGGTCGCTTGTTAAGCTAGCTCGAGAAATGCTTTGCAGCAGAGGGGTCTTTTGCAACTCTTGTGTCAAACTCGGGAAGCAAAAGGGGAAAGTTTGAAGGTCGCAGCGCTACTAAATACATCGGATCAGTGACGTCACCGTTCTGTTGCTATGATATACGATTTAAATTAAACATCTTTCTTTTTTAATAAATATTAATCCATACCCCGTTTATTTTATTACCATTCTCAATGAATTTCTGGACTACAATTGAGAGTTATGAAAGTGTCATTCTTTATTCTGAGCACCAAAAAAAGAAAAAAAAAACAGATCATTTAAAATGCTCATTTGTGTTTGGTGTCACTATTAAGAAGGAATTTCTGAATGTTACGTACATGTAGCCCCTACAAAGTTATTAAGTCATCTTTGATACAACCAAGAAGTCTTAGACTGCAAATATTCTATAAAAGTACTATCCACGTCAAGACAGGTGACAAATACTGTTATAGAATAGTTAATAAATCACACACACACAAAACATATTAATGCCTTTAATTACACAAATCATAACATATAAGAAAGAGAAGTGTGAGAAATGAGAGAGGGGTAAGAGAAAAGTTTAATTTAAATGTTCAGTTGTTTAAAAAGATCCACAAAAACATGTGATTTACAAACTAACTTATTAGTATCATTAATCATAAAGGCTTTATTTTTGTAAGCCATTCTCATGTGTGAAGTCTTAGGTTAAAATTTTCTTTCCATCCAGTTGAGATACTTTTTATGATGTTCATTGATAATTTCTGAATTATCTTTTATTTATTTATATTTTCAGTTACCCCGAGGGATTGCCACCTTATTGTGGTCAGGGGGTTTGCGTGCCTCAGTGACCTTAAGAACTGTGCCAGCAGGACTTAATTCTTTAGTTGGGACACCCAGGTTGGACAGGTCTGAAGGTGGAGCCCTGACTAAGTGAATCCACTTCTACGGGCTGTGATTGGACACATAGCTAACAGCCTATTTTAATGCCAGAAACACTGTTCCTACAGTATGAACAAAGGGTAAAAACAAGTGCTGGAGCATGCTGTGTATATATGATGCCTCCTTCATATATCTGACTGCCCCCTCACATGTGCAGGTCTATCCATCCATCCATTTTCTATCCCGCTTATTCCTTTTCAGGGTCGCAGGGGTCTGCTGGAGCCTATCCCAGCACATTTATGGCGAGAGGCAGGGATACACCCCAGATGGTCGCCAGCCAATCGTGGGGCACACACACCATTCACACACCATTCACTCACACACTCACACCTATGGGCAATTTAGAGTTGCCAATTAACCTGAGCATGTTTTGTATTGTGGGAGGAAGCCGGAGTACCCGGTGAAAACCCACGCAGACACGGGGAGAACATGCAAACTCCACACAGAAAGGTCCCAGACCCAGGCCCAAGGCGGTCTTGAACCTGCGACCTTCTTGCTGTGAGGCAACAGTGCTACCCACTGCTCCACCATGTCGCCCCTGTGCAGGTCTAAACTAGCTCAAATGGATCAACAGTTTATTAAACATCAGCCAGTAAGGACAAATATTGAATATAGAAATATGTATATTTACAGTATAGAACTATGTATATGGATGCGAGAGCAGTTCCAGTGCTCCACATAATTATACATGTATTTAAGTATAATTTAGTGTCTTATAGATAATACCTGATAAGAAATGATTAAATAAACACACTTCTTCCTACCCTAATTGAACATGTAATCAAGGTGTTAAGTGAAACTCTTTCCAGGATTCTATCTGTTTGGCCTCTACAACAGTGGAACATAAACTGATTTTAAACTCCAGATGAGGTCTGCACAAAGTCTAATGAATTGCATTAGTGAGTGATATCACTTGAGGTGGCATCAGGTGAACCTGGGTGAGCTACATGATTTTTTTTTTTTAATTATTTTAATGTTTTTGTGAGGGTTTGTTTGATCATTTCTGCAAAATAATTTAGTTTTGAATTTACACTTGAGATGTGGAGAACGTGAAGATCCCGGTTACAACAGACCCAACTTTTGCATTTGAGTCTGAACTGTGTGTATTCAACTTGTATGGGATTCTCCATACGCTTTTCTAGCAGGACGAGGACTGCTGAAGCAATGAAGAGCCTTAGTGAGTCGTGGCTAACATCATGAAGCTCCCGGGGGATTTATTGAAGCCTTGCACGCCCTCCATGGTGGGCGTTTGCCAGGGAACAGCAGAGAAGGTGAAGTGTTGCAGCAGGCAGGAAAAGAAAAGAAACAGCGCCATCCTTGCCAGGTCCTCCCCTAAACACACGTTTACCTGCGTGGAAAAAGTCCACAGCAGCTTTTAGAACTTTTCTAGTGTTGCTATGGAGCAGCAATTCTCATGTACCAAACAGTGGAAAAGAAAGTGGAAAAACAAAACCAACTGAAAATGGTAGGAATGCCTCTCTCCTGCTGAAGTTGCCCTCTAAATCCAAGAAATGTTCAGGGTTTAAAATATCTCATTCTTATCGAAAAGCACCAATGAAAGCATTGTACTTATAACTGTGCCCTGGAAAAAGAGTGGTGAGATATATTTAACATTGATCAACATTCAATCAAGTTAATTTCTTTTCTTTTTATTTATCAAAAGGACCAGGTACAAATAAGTAAAGTAAATACACAGGATTAGATACATTTTTAAATTGCACAGGTAGATTAAAAAAGGTTATTGCACAAGATTTATTATAAAATTAGTGTCCATGGATGTTTTAAATTAATGTATTTACATATTAAACCTGATGGTAAACAGCTCCTCACCTTGGGTATGAAGTACTCTCCCAGCACATAGGCTTTACTGGCCATTTTGGAAATCCCAGGAGAACAATGTTCCCCATTCTCTGAGTCTCATGATGACAGCGTTCATGTAGGGCAGGTTGGGTCTGTCGGACGTCCAATCACTCCGTCCAACTCCACCTGCACTTTCTCTGGGTGAGGAATGAGGATAAACAATGACAATGGTGAACAAGTACTCACATCCTTTTTGAAGTAATATTAGAATTTCTGTCAACTAAAATAATCAATGGCAAGTAAAAGTGCTGAGTAAAACTGCTCAGTAAGAGTCGTTGCTTTGTGGTTTAAAGGCTTTAGGATATACATAATGTTCAGTAGTAATCAGTCCAGTTTTCTTAAGTTCTACTTTAACTACAAAGCTACCTACTTATTCCTGGCTAGTCCACTACTTAATGTAATTTTCTATTTCAATTTATTTATGTAAAAAGGGACACCTGGTTCAATGTAAAACTATGTATTGCACAACAATGTGAGATTGAGTGTTTTTCGATTATTAAATAAAAAGTTGTGTTCCACCTAATTGATCAGTGTTTACCTATATACTTAACTAGTTACAAGTAGACTTCTTATACTTTGCATAAAGTATATTATATGTCTCATGTTCCTTGATCCTGTCAGTGTGATGCTTCAATGAAGTTATGTAAAGAATATTGAATAATAAAGTACAAACTTTCTGTGGTAAAATATTCAGAGAAAAACTGAGAACTCGGGGGAGTCAGAATACACTTAACTACAGTACTGCAATTTGACTTTTAAACTAGTTTAGTAATAATTTAAAAAATGTTAGCTTATTTTCAGGAAAGTAGCCTATTAATTAACAATTGCCTGCTCCAAACCATGGCCTGATCTCAAATAAACACCCCAGCTGTTAATTGGTATTTTACGGTATAGTATGAGAGCCAAAAGATATATAGGACCCAATTAAATATTCACACAAACAGCTCAAATCTAAATTAAATATCCAAATAGTGGTTAGTTAGTTAAGTGTATAGCACATGTGTGTTTAATAAAATAATTGTATTAGTTAGAATATTATTTTATGTCAAATCTTTATCTGGAAAGTAACAAACCACTTTTTGTAGAAGAGTAGAAAGTGCAAAATTTCCCTCCTGCATGTAGTAGGGTGGAAGTATATAGGAGCAGCAAATAGTCAATTTACACCATTGTAAACTATCTCTGTATGTCGAGGTAGTTTGTCACGTATATGAGGACCCAGCATAAAGTAGCAGCAGCTGTTTCTGTCCAGGCCTCAATCAGGTCAAGGAAGCTAACCTGGGATTCTCCTTCCTCTAACCATGTACAAGCAGAAAAAAAACACTTACTCCGTGATGTTTAACACAGTAATCTGCTGTCACAGGCTACCATATAAAATGTACAATATATTTTGAAGATTTAATTTAGATAGTAAACCTTTTTTCAGACAGTTCAATTATTTTCTCCACATGGAAAATGGAAAGTCTGTACATGTACATGCACTCGATTTCTAATTGAAACTATTGGCAGATCATGACTGCAGTGGCCATTATACAAAGACATTTTGTCAACAGTGAAATTTAAAAATTGATTGTTTCAGACAGCAAACCAATCCAACAGTAAAACAGGCTCACTGAAAGTAACTTTTCCATCTCTGCCAAGTACAAATCTATAAAATCACAATGATCATCAGGGTTCCAGTCCTCCATGTGCTTCTCGGTTTCCTAGTACAGGCCATGAGCTCTTTATATATGCTGTGCACCGTCTGGTGAGGGCCTGGCAAGTACCGCTTGAGGCGTCATACAGTTGTTGGCGAGACGTTGGGATCAGTGAAAAGACGAGTTTGTTTTGTGCTAAGGGGACAGATGTGTAACTCCCTGAGTCTGAGCCAGCAAGCAGCACGGCCTCGTTGTCCAACTCCAGAATCTTGCTTCAGAAAGCTTTGATTGCTGTATTCAAATTGACGGCTGAAGAACACAGAAGTAATGATGTTACACACTGCATTAGTTATTTCAGTCACTTTTACAGTATTGGGTGATTAACTGTAAAATAAAAGTCAAATGAACATTTAGTTTTATATGCAGTGTTGGAGGGATTAACTTTCATAATGAAATAGCTTTTTGACTTGTCTGACTTATTGTAAAACATACAATACTATATAACTATACATTTCACAGCAAAGTTTTACAGTGCTAGCTATGGTGAGATTGTCTTTTTAAACTGGTCGAGGAACCTTTACTCAGGCTGAGAGATACTATAGTAGACTAAAGTGTAAGGTGGTCTATAGTGGCATGAACTACAAACTTATAGTGCATACAACAACTAAATTGAATATCCATTTCTCATGTAATATGTTCACTTCATGCAGTGACTGGGTGGGCTAGTTCATGTTACAGATCCTCTATGTTGCTGTTGCTTCATTGATTCAAACCATATCAAGAGCAGCGGGAAGTAATTGAACAAAAGTGTGCGTCTTTTCTATGAGCAACTCTGTACACAACTTCATATGAAGAGAGTTGCTTTTTTAGACGGTAGGAGCGCAGCTTTAGTGAAGCGACTCTTTTTTCCTGGAAAAAAAACTCCATTAGCTTATCTTTGTAATCAGGTTGTGCCGTTTTCTAATGTCGTTTTATTTTGTTCGGCCTCAAACTGTCGCTTGCTAATATTTACAGACACACAACACACCGCGGTCTCTCCGCATCACCCACCGTTGTACTGGTGAAACCAACGGCGGGATAAGCCTCGTTCGTATCTGCGTGTCTTCGCTTTGCTAGTTGAAGGATTATATGAAGGTGTCTCCTGCTTTACGCGTGGCTGAGTCCTGTCACTAACCTGTTGATGGTGATGCTAGCTAGCGCTTCTAAAGTTAGCCTCACATTTGTCTTCAGCGGGCAGTTGAGTGCAAGGGGGAGGGGGAGGGGGAGCGCATGCGCACTTGAAGCAGCAGGCCCAGTTAGATTCCCGCCAGTCGTATTTCTTCTCCCTCTCTGACTCACTGCACATACATGATGAAGGCATACTCTTTAAATAAAAAGTTTAGGAACCACAAGCTTAGATGTGTCTTTGGAATATTTAGGAGCGAGGAAATATGTTAGACTGGATTTGTTGCACAGGTGGCATCCTATGACAGTTCCACACTGTCAATCACTGAGCTCCTGAGAGCGACCCTTTCTTTCACAGATGTTTGTAGAAACAGTCTCCATGTCTAAGTGCTCGATTTTATACACCTGAGGCAGGGCCAAATTAGGACACTGATCATCTGGATGGGTGGAATAATACTGTTGGTAATATAATGTGTCTGTATACATCACATGTGTCAAACTCATTCTACTAAACAATAGAGCTCTTGCTGAGGACCTTCATTAGTAGAATCAGGTGTGTTACTGCCTGGTTGGAACAAAAACCTGCACCAACATGGCCGCCCAGGACCTGAGTTTGACACCCCTGGTATATATATGTTAAACACACAACAGAGCTGCAGTAAAGCAAATAGAAACAGCAGGCGGCACTCTTGAGTTGGAAAAATGTTCAAATCAGATAAATGTTAAAACATCAAAAGTTTATTAAAATAGCAGTTTGAGCAAAAAAAGAGAAACACATTCACCGAGCTAATGATTTAGCTCCCTTTTAGCTGAGATTCACACTTTTTGTTCATTTTCTTGTAATGCTATTATTTCAAACCTTGGAGCGTGTTGCTGTTAAATTTCTGAAATGGGGTTATTTCTGATCATCTTGTTATCTTATTATCCTTAAATATGAGAAAAAAATATGGGAAAAAAACAGAAGAACACTCAGGAAGAGAAATAGAGGAGGGATCACTCTTCCAGGATGGACAGGCTGCAGTAGATGATGTGTGCAGGTGGAAACATTGCAGGGAAAATTGGACATTACAAACAAACAAACAAATGTAATGAATTAGGGCAGACATGTCCAAAGTCCGGCCCTCGGGCCAATTGCGGCCCGTGGACAAATTTTTACCGGCCCGCGGCCTACAACATGAAATCAATAATATGCGGCTCGCCAGCACTGTTGGCCACAATATAAAATAAATGTGTACAAAAAGCTATTTTTTATTTCACCTGAAGATGGCAGTAGCCCTGTGGCTGCACTCTGGCCGCCGTGACCTTTGGCCTTACGTGATCGTTTCAACCCAGCCCATTTCTAACATGGCAGCTGTAAACAAAAAAAGGAAAGTTGACCGCGAGGGCCGCCGCTTTCAGGACAAGTGGAAATTTGAGTATTTTTTCACTGAAATACGAAACAACTGTGTCTGCCTAATTTGCCAAGAGACTGTGGCTGTTTTCAAAGAATTCAACATCAAGAGGCACTACCAGACGAAACATGCTAGCTACGACAAGCTAACTGGGAACGAACGCGGTGAAAAAGTGAAGCAACTGGAAGCTGTTTTAACGGCACAGCAAAGCTTTTTCACAAGAGCCTGTGAGTCAAATGAAAATGCCACAAAGGCAAGCTATGAAGTGGCAACGCTGATTGCAAAGCACTGTAAACCTTTCACTGAGGGTGAATTTATTAAAGACTGTAACGAAAATGGTTGAGAAAATTTGTCCCGCGAAGAAGCAAGAGTTTGCCAATATTTGCCTCGCTCGTAATACTGTGGTACGGAGAATCGAAGACGTTTCATTAGATATTAAGAGACAGTTAGAGGCAAAAGGAACTGAGTTTGACTTTTTCTCGTTAGCGTGTGATGAAAGCACAGATGCGTCTGACACCGCTCAGTTACTGATCTTTTTAAGAGGGGTGGACAATGACATGAACGTGAGGGAAGAGCTTCTGGACCTCCAGAGTCTGAAGGGCCAAACAAGAGGAACAGATTTATTTGTTTCTGTTTGTTCCACCGTAGATGACATGAAACTACAGTGGAAGAAAATCACCGGGATTATTACAGACGGCGCACCTGCCATGGCTGGCGAGCGAAGTGGATTATCAAGCCTTGTCTGTAACAAAGTCAGCGAAGAAGGAGGCAGCGCTATTAAACTTCACTGTATTATTCATCAAGAAGTTCTCTGTGCCAAATATATGAAGTATGATAATGTTATGAAACCGGTGATAAAGACTATTAATTATATTCGCTCAAAAGCGCTGTGCCACCGCCAGTTTCAACAGTTTCTTCTTGACATCCAGGCTGAATACGGAGATGTTTTATATCACACTGACGTAAGGTGGCTCAGTCGGGGGTCCGCGCTGCAGCGCTTCTTCTCTCTCAGGGAGGAAATTAGACAATTCTTGACTAAAAAGGGACATCCCATGCCACAATTAAATGATCCTGTTTGGCTCGCTGATTTGGGATTTTTAGTTGACATAACGCGACATCTGAATGCGCTGAACACAAGCCTTCAAGGGCAAAATGCAGTGGTAAGCGAACTGTATTCACACATCAAAGCGTTTAGGACCAAGCTGCTACTTTTCCAAAGACACCTGTCACAGGCACAGCCCAATACCGCACATTTCCCGTCGCTGAAGGAAATTGTGATTAGTTTCCCACAGATCAATATCAGTGCGCAAATGACAAAGTATGCAGCAGACATCTCATTTCTGGTTGAGGAGTTTCAGCAGCGCTTTCGGGACTTTGCAGCTATTGAAAAGGAGATCACGCTTTTTTCCTCTCCTTTCTCCGTGGACCCTGATGACGCTCCAGAACACCTGCAACTGGAGATCATTGAGCTGCAGTGTGACGCCGAGCATCGCAGTCGGCACCAACAGCTTCCTCTTTTCAACTTTTACCGCCAGCTAGATAAAGGCAGGTTCCAAGCAATTCGGACATTTGCTAAGAAAATGCTGAGCTTGTTTGGCTCCACATACATGTGCGAGAAGACTTTCTCCGTTATGTACATTAACAAGAGCCGCATGAGGACGAGACTGAGTGACTCTCACCTGCGTGACGTCTTGCGCATCAAAACCACTGCTCTTGAGCCAGACCTGGACTACATACTGCAGTCAAGATCCCAGTATCACCCTTCACATTAGTGCAGGCAAGATATTTGTTAAGTCTTCTGAGTTGAATAAATTCTTAAATCTCAGTTAATTAATTTTTTTGTGATGGTCAAAATCACAGTTTGAATATGCAGTGATCATTGTTTTGTTTTCAGCACTGTTCCTACAGTGAGCATATAATAGTGAATAATATGTAATGTTTCACATGAACCTTGATAGTTTTCTTAATTTTTTGTGGTTTGTGATTTCGGTAAAAACCTAAATAGAACCTAAATGTAAAAAAAAAGTAAAAGTATGTCATTTGTAATTAAAAAAAAAACCAAAAAGTTAATTTGTATTTAATGTTAATGGTTCAAAGAATGTCAGGCTAAATAGTCGGCCTCCACACATTTTCACCTTACCAAATCTGGCCCTCTTTGCAAAAAGTTTGGACACCCCTGAATTAGGGTGTAAGTGGAGGATGAGGCGCAGGATCCATCACAGCTTCCAGGTGAACCAGGACAGCATCAGACCCTCCAACATCCGTAGATCCCTCAGTGGTTGCACTGCAGCATGCTCTGTGAATGACAACACACAGGGCAGGACTCTGGGAACACAGCAGATTTAAAAGTACAATAGTGGTTCATCAGTATCACAGATGGAAGAGGAAAAATAAGAAAAAGAAGCTCAGAGCATCTCATGAGGACCCGGCAGACTAACCTGGCGCAGCATAACTATGACTAGGCCAGCCAGGGCCGGCCCTAACTATACGCTTCTTCAACAGGAACGTTTTTAACCTATTCTTAAATATAGGAAGGGTGTCTGCCCCCCGGACTGAGACTGGGAGACGATTCCACAGGAGAGGAGCCTGGAAGTTGAAGGCTCTGCCTCCCGTTTTAATTTTAGAAATTCTGGGAACCTCCAATAAGCCTGCATATTGGGAGCGTAATGTTCTTGATGGGCGATATGGGACTAAGAGATCCCCAAGGTAGGATGGCGCCTGACCGTTGAGCGCTTTATAGGTGAGGAGCAGGATTTTGAATTCTACACAAGATTTCACAGGAAGCCAGTGTAGAGCGGCTAATACAGGTGAGATATGCTCCCTTCTTCTAGTGTTAATAGACATGCAGCTGCATTCTGGATCAGCTGGAGAGTCCTTAGAGACTTTCTGGTGCAACCGGACAGTAAAGAATTGCAGTAGTCAAGCCTGGAAGTAATAATTGCATGGAAGTTTTTCCGCATCTTTCAGAGACAGGAAGTGTCTGACCTTTGCTATGTTGCGTAGGTGAATGAAGGCAGTTCTAGAAATATGTTTAATGTGGGCAGAGAATGACAAATCTTGGTCGAAAATGACTCCTAGGTTTTTCACCATGGAGCTTGAGGCCAGGGAGATGTCATCCAGGATAGCTATATCACTGGATTCTGAGTTCCTCAGGATTTCGGACCCGAGTACAATAATTTCTGTTTTATCTGAATTGAGTATAAGAAAATTGCAGGTCATCCAGGATTTTATATCCTCAAGACAAGCTCAAAGTTTAGCTAGCTGTTGGTTTCATTTGGCTTAATTGATAGAGCTGTGTATCGTCAGCATAACAGTGGAAATTAATAGTGTTTTCTAATGATTTTACCCAATGGGAGCATATAGATAGTGAAAAGTTTTGGTCGAAGCACAGAACCTTGTGGAACCCCATGATTAACTTTGGTATGGATAGAAAAACATTATTGATATGGACAAATTGGGAACGATCTGAAAGATAGTCCTTAAACCAGTTTAGTGCAGTCCCTTTTATAGCAATAAAATGCTCTAGTCTCTCTAACAAGATTTGATGGTCGACTGTGTCAAATGCAGCACTAAGATCTAACAGAACAAGGATGGAAATAAATCCTTTATCAGATGCATCAAGAATATCATCTGAAACCTTACCTAAAGCCGTCTCTTTGCTGTGATGCATTCTAAAACCTGACTGGAAATCCTCGTATAAGTTATTGTTGTGTAAAAAGTCACACAGCTGTTTAGCAACTGCTTTTTCCAGAATCTTAGAGAGGAAGGGAAGATTGGAAATGGGTCTATAGTTGGCTAAAATACTTGAGTAGAGGGCAGGTCTTTTAAGGAGAGGTTTAATTACAGCTACTTTAAAGGACGGTGGTACATAGCCAGATAATAAAGACATATTGGTACGTATTTCTAGTAAGGAAGGGCTAATCAAAGGGAAAATGTCTTTTAGCATTCCGGTTGGAATAGGGTCCAGAAGACAGGTTGAAGTTTTAGATGACGACATCAGTGAAGCTAGTTCAGCGAAGTTGATTGAAGTAAATGTGTCGAGGTGAATATTAGCTATTTCATCTGTCTCTACAATAACTGCATCTGAGGGCAGATTAGAGCCCTCAGATGCAGGCAGTGAATTAAATACTGAGGAAATCTCCTTCTTGTATTTAAATATAGAACTGTCAGGTATCGAGTGAGTATGCTTTTTTCAGGTGGTGAGTAGTTTAATAACAGGAATTCAAAAGTTATTAGATAATGATCTGACAGGAGGGGATTCTGTGGGAAGACAGATAAGTGTTCAACCTCGATGCCGTATGTCAGGACGAGGTCAAGGGTGTGGATAAAGCAATGGGTGGGCACATTTACTCTGAGAAAAGCCGATTGACTCCATTAAAGAGAGGAAGGCAAAGCCAAGGCTATCACCGTCAACATCAACTTGAATATTAAATTCACCTGCCATGATTATTTTATCTGTCCTGAGTACTAAACTTGAGAGATTGTGAGAAGGTGATGACCCCTCCCCTTCTCACCTGTTTATAAGGGTGGAACTGACTAGCAGAGAGAGAGTTCCCCCCGGACATGTTTGTGTGTGGGACCGAAAGCGCGACACAAGGGGAGCTGCCTGTGAGGTCTACCTGGAGCGAGGTGGATTTTTTCCTGCTGGCGTGAGCGTCTTGTTTTTCTTTTGTACCACCGCCAATAAATGGTTTTTACGTGAGTTCCTTTGCCTCTCCACTTCTTTTCTGGCTGCCCTGATCCCTTTTGTTGGGAGGCCACGTCGGTCACCTCACATTTGGTGGCAGCGGTGGGATCAGTGGCGCCTCCTGAGAAGCTGGAGAGAGGAGGTGGAGCGAGACGGTGGTACACGAGCGAGAGGATTGGCAGCAGTGTCTGTGAGAGTTTCGGCGAAGGAGCCGGCGGAGACGGTCAGCGAAGGAGCCAGCGGACACGGCTAGCGGACACGGCTAGCGGGCTGGCAGAAGTGCTGACGGAGATGGCCGGCGGGGCTACAACCGGAAATGGAGAGTGGTCGAGCGGGCCCCGGGGGCAGACACACCACGGTCGCGGACTTTTGTCTCACCACCCAGTTGGCGAGACTGCAGAAGGGGAGGGAAGTGTGAGAAGGTGATGACCCCTCCCCGTCGCACCTGTTTATAAGGGGGGAACTGACTAGCAGAGAGAGAGTTCCCCCCCGACATGTTTCGGTGCGGGACCGAAAGCGCGACGCAACAGGAGCTGCCTGTGAGGTCTACCTGGAGCGAGGTGGATTTTTTCCTGCTGGCGTGAGCGTCTTGTTTTTCTTTTGTACCACCGCCAATAAATGGTTTTTACGTGAGTTCCTTTGCCTCTCCACTTCTTTTCTGGTTGCCCTGATCCCTTTTGTTGGGAGGCCACGTCGGTCGCCTGACAGAGATACTCTGAGAATTCTGATAAAAATTCAGAATATGGGCCTGGAGGGCGGTAAACAAATGATCAATCAAATGATGTGTAGCTACACTTCAGTTCAGGGTTGATCAGTAAACTGGAATTGAAAATGGCTGCAACTCCACCACCTCGGCCGGTGTCACGAGGAATATAAGTGTTAATATGGCTGGATTCATTCGGGCTGACATATTCATCAGGATGCAGCCAGGTTTCAGTAAGACAGAGCAAGTCAATATTATAATCTGATATTTAATTTATCAACAAAGCTTTGAATAACAGAGATCTAATGTTTAGAAGTCCACATTTCACTCTCCAGTGCTGTTGCTTTATGGCTGTATTAGTGCTAATATTAATTAAGTTGCTGTGGGTGACTCGTCTCCTATTGTTGGATGTAAAGGATTTAAATGATTTAAGGGAATTAAGTGGTCGGGGGACAGACACCGTCTCTATGTAGTTCTGAGTGGGTGACTGTTCTAAGGGAGACGCAGAGAAGCGTGTAATTTCCCTCTCACATGTAGTGGGGTGGAAGTATAGAGGAGCAGCAAATAGTCAATTTACACCACTGTGTATGTCCAGCACGTATATGAGCACCCAGCATAAAGTAGCAGCAGCTGTTTCTGTCCAGGCCTCAAACAAGTCAAGGAAGCTAACCTGGGATACTCCTTCCTCTAACCATGTACGAGCAGAAAAAAAAAAAAAAAAAATCACTTACTCCGTGATGTTTTACACAGTAATCTGCGGTCACGGGCTACCATATAAGAAATTAAAATTTACAGTATATTTTAAAGATTTAATTTAAGATAGTAGACCTTTTTTCAGACAGTTCAAATATTTTCTCCACATAGAAAATGGCCAGTCTGTATATGAACATGCACTCGATTTCTAAATGAAACTATTAGCAGATCATGACTGCAGTGGCCATTATACAAAGACATTTTGTTGACAGTGAAATTTAAAAACCGATTGTTTCAGACAGCAAACCAATCCAACAGTAAAAAAGAGGCTCACTGAAAGTACCTTCTCCATCTCTGCCAAGTACACATCAATATAATCACTAGGATCATCGGGGTTCCAGTCCTCTCGGTTTCCTTGTGCAGGAATGCCATGATCTCTTTATATATACTGTGCTGAGGGCCTGGCAAGTACTGCCTCAAACCAGGGAAGGCGTCATACAGCTGTTGGCGAGACGCTGGGATCAGTGAAAAGACGAGTTTGTTTTGTGCTAAGGGAACAGATGTGTAATTCCCTGAGCCTGAGCCAGCGAGCAACACGGCCTCGTTGTCCAACTCCAGAATCTTGCTCCAGAAAGCCTTGATTGCTGTAAACAAATTGATGGCTGAAGAACACAGAGGAAATGATGTTACTCACTGCATTAGTTCTTGCTTAGTGGGTTTGAATGCCCCCCCTGGGAATACACACATGGACACTTGGTGTTTCCATGGTCATAATTAGTCAGTCTGCCTATTTAAAGGGAGACAAGGAGTCACACTGCTGTTTGGTGAAAAGGTGTGTACCACACTGAACATGGACAACAGAAAGCGTAGGAGAGAATTGTCCCAGGACATCTGAAAAAAAACCCATAGACAAACGTCTTAAAGCTAAGGGCTATAAGACCATCTCTAAACAGCTTAAAGTTCCTGTGACAACAGTGGCTCATATTATTCAGAAGTTCAAGGCCCACGGGGACAGTAGCCAACCTCCCTGGACGTGGCCGCAAGAGGAAAATTTATGACAAATTAAAGAGACGGATCGTTCGAATTGTATCCAAAGAGCCCAGAACAACCTCCAAATAAATTAAAGGTGAACTCCAAGGCCAAGGTACATCAGTGTCAGATCGCAATATTCGTCGTCGTTTGAGCCAAAGTGGACTTCATGGGAGACGACCAGGAGGATACCACTGCTGAAAAAAATCCTAAAAAAGCGAGACTGGAATTTGCAAAAATGCATGTTGACAAGCCACAAACCTTCTGGGAGAATGCCCTATGGACAGATGAGACCAAACTGTAGCTTTTTGGTAAGGCACATCAACTATGTTTATAGACTCAAAAACCAAGCATATGAAAAAAAGAACACTGTCCCTACGGTGAAACATGGAGGAGGCTCAGTAATGTTTTGGGGCTGCTTTGCTGCATCTGGCACAGGGTGTCTTGAATGTGTGCAAGGTAAAATGAAATCTGAAGACTATCTGAAGACCATTCTGGAGAGAAATGTGCTGCCTAGTGTCAGAAGGCTTGGTCTCAGTCGCAAGTCATGGGTCTTCCAACAGGACAACGATCCAAAACACACAGCCAAAAACACCCAAGAATGGCTGAGAGAAAAGCGTTGGACCATTCTAAAGTGGCCTTCCATGAGCCCAGATCTGAATCCCTTTGAACGTCTGTGAAAGGAACTGAACATTCCATTTGGAGAAGACAACCATCAAACCTGAGACAACCGGAGCAGTTTGCTCATGAGGAGTGTGCCAAAATACCTGTTGACAGCTGCAGAACGCTTATTGACAAAAATAGAAATCATTTAATTGCAGTGATTGCCTCAAAGGGTTGTGCAACAAAAGTTATGGGTACCATCATTTTTGTCCAGCCTATTTCATTAGTTTGTTTTTTAAATAATTATGTTAATTAACAATTCAAAAGTAAAGGCTGATCTTGATTATTTAATTTTCAATACATTTTTATTTATTGTTACCTTTGTAAGTTTCAAGTGAGTTCAGGGGGGGAGGGGGGAGGGGGAGCGCATGCGCACTTGAAGCAGCAGGCCCAGTTAGATTCCCGCCAGTCGTATTTCTTCTCCCTCTCTGACTCACTGCACATACGTGATGAAGGCATACTTTTTAAATAAAAAGTTTAGGAACCACAAGCTTAGATGCAGCTGCTCGGCCGTGGAAACCCATTCCATGAAGCTCTCTGCAGCTAATTTGAAGGTCAAATAAAGTTTGAAACTCTGTCGTCACTGACTGAAGGTCGGTGACCTCTTTGCACTATGAACTTCAGCATCTGACCCCTCTCTTTCAGTTTTTGTGGCCAACCACTTCATAGCTGAGTTGCTGTTGTTCCCAAACATTTCCATATTCTTACAATAAAGCCAACAGGTGTCTTTGGAATATTTAGGAGCGAGGAAATATGTTAGACTGGATTTGTTCACAGGTGACATTCTATGACAGTTACACACTAGAAATCACTGAGCTCCTGAGAGCGACCCATTCTTTCACTGATGTTTGTAGAAACAGTCTCCATGCCTAAGTGCTTGATTTTATACACCTGAGGCAGGGCCAAATTAGGACACTGATCATCTGGATGGGTGGAATAATACTGTTGGTAATATAATGTATCTGTATATATCACATGTGTCAAACTCATTCTACTAAACAATAGAGCTCTTGCTGAGGACCTTCATTAGTAGAATCAGGTGTGCTACTGCCTGGTTGGAACAAAAACCTGCACCAAGATGGCCGCCCAGGAACTGAGTTTGACACCCCTGGTATATATGTTAAACACACAACAGAGCTGCAGTAAAGCAAAAAGAAACAGCAGGAGGCACTGTTGGTTTAGAAAAATGTTCAAATCAGATACATGTAAAAACATCAAAAGTTTATTGAAATAGCAGTTTGAGCAAAAAAAGAGAAACACATTCACCGAGCTAATGATTTAGCTCCTTTTTTAGCTCCAAACCTTGGAGTGTGTTGCTGTTATATTTCTGAAATGGGGTTAATTCTGATCATCTTACAGAAAATCATCTTACAGAAACACAGGTGTCAACTGACATTATTCTTCTTTTTATTATTATTATCCTTAAAAATGAGTCAGTGGGTTGTTCACACACAACATGAAGAAACAGGTTTATAGCCTAATATAAGCTTATAATTAGGATAGTACGAACCTCTTCATTTACATCTATTCTACATCTCTGTACCTGCCCCAAAGTCACAGAAACTCCACAGGATTCTTCACAAGTTTAGTCCATTCTACTTTAATTAATCTATATCTCCTGCTGTGGAGTCGTATTCTGCAGCTGCAAGGTGACGTCGTTGTCATCTCTGGCCAGCGATAAACCCTCGGCGAGGACGTACAACCTCACCGCCGGGGTCGGCAGTCTCCTCGCCCCTTGGCTACTCTTCCAGCAGAACCCCCCTCAGAGCGATCTGCACCTCAGCGGGGGCCGAGCCCTCCTCCGCCTGATATTGTTTTAACCTTTATACTGGATATCTTTTACAGTGTATAATTGTTTCATATTTACACTCATTATACAGTGATAATAATCCTGAACCTGACACTTGACATTTTGGCCCTTAGTATAAAAAAATGAAATATTAGTAACTTGTTTAGTGTTGTACAGTGTTACATTGTTTTATCATTTTTAATCTTGTATATATGTATTCCAAAACAATGGAAAACTGTAAACGATTAAACAAGGTAATACTATTACAAACTATAAGTTAAAACAAGTCAATTCAATTTCAATTCAATTCAATTTATTTGTATAGCCCAGATTCACATATCACAGAGCGGCTTTACAGTTTGTACAAAAGCAACACAACATCCCTGTCCTTAGACCCTCACATCATACAAGGTAAACTCCCTAAAAAAACCCTTTAACCCTCAGTAGGGATGCACCGATGTGAAAATTTCGGCCGATATCGATATCCGATATACATATCGGCAGTCACTGCCGATATCGATATTTACCGATATAGATATATGTAGAGAAAAAGTTTTCTGTAGTGTCACAAATTTAGTACAGACCAGAAAAAACACTGTACATTTGAAAAGCACAACAGTGCCTTTTATTTAAAGGAAGGCTCACTGTAAAACTCTGTCATGTGAGAAGGCCGCAGGACGGCGTCCGACACCCCGGAGCAACGCTCCGCGCATTTTTTTGTCTTTTCGGGCGATGCGATGTGACGGAGGAGCGGGCTCCTCCATTACATCGCATCGCCCGAAAAGACAAAAAAAACCCCGCGGAACGTTGCTCCGGGGTGTCGGACGCCGTCCTGCCGCCTTCTCGTCGGCGGCCGCGGCGGAGGCGGAGGAGGCCGCTGTCCTTTCGGGCGATGCGATGTGACAAAGGAGCCCGCTAGGACCAGCTAGCTTAGCTTAGCGCGTCGCCGAGAGACACGCAGACAGTGACCCAACTAACTGTAGCGGTTTAACTAAGAATTTGTTGATATCGGACCGATACCGATAAGTTAAAAAACGTGACATATCGGCCGATATATATCGGTTGGCCGATATATCGTGCATCACTAACCCTCAGGAAGAGAAATAGAGGAGGGAGCCCTTTTCCAGGACAGAACTAACTATACGCTTCTTTTTTATGGAGGGAAGGAAACTCAGCGGCATGCCTCTTCCTTGTTTCCTGGCATCCTCCTTTAATTTAATCCAATTTTATAGTAGGGGCCAAAGTGTCAAATAAGAAAGGTCAAGGGGTCAGGATCAGGATTATTATTAACAGTATAATGAGTGTAAAGAAAGAACTATTTAAAACTGTAAAAAATAAAACTTTAAACAGTTTCCAATATCAATCTATCATGGATAAATATTTGAAATTATTGTAAACTATAAAAGATACATGTTGGAATAATAATCAATTATCAAGCATAAATAATGTTAAATCAGTGCAAATGTACAACATTAAACAAGTTAAAAATATGAAAGCTGAAACAATATCAAATTATCAAACATAAATCATGGTAATTCAGTGTTAAACTATACAACATTAATCAATTTAAAACTATTTAAAACAGTTTGAAACTGTAAACGATGGGACAATTTACTCATCTCAGCTGCTTCTCAGGAGCCCCTAGGCCCCGCCACTGCCCCTACCGCCGACCTCGCCGCCGCCCCCCCGCCCCCCCCTAACCGCCGTCGCTGACCTCGTCCTCCCAGCTCCTCCTCTGCTTCCTGAAACCACATGAATGACACGTATGGTTAGGAGACTGAGGAGTAGCCTCGGGGGAAGGAGGCGGAGACTGAATACGAGACAACTAAATGGTCGACAAAAACTTTGGATAATTTCATGTGAAAATAACACTGTTTTTATGCCACTGCTTGGAATTAAATCACCTTTTACGGGGAAAACCTCACATTCATCAATAGAATCAATCTGTATTGGTCACAATGAAATATACCCACAGTCCTTCATTGCGTGCAACAAATGTGTATCCACTTAAATAAGCATTAGCAACAATATTATATCGTGCATTATGGTTTTTCTAATAATGGACTAAATTCATTGTCTAAATTCAGCAGTTTACATAAACCATATTCTTATTACTGAAATAAAATGGTTAAACATTACTTTTTTATTAAAATAAATGTCTTACCGTCGAAGAACCACACCGGGGCCAGGGGTGGTTGTCCAGGAGGTCCAGGAGGTCCAGCGGGGTCCATCTGTAGGCGCTCACAAAGTTGTCGTCTGGGAACAAAAAATACAATACAAATATCATTAGACTTTATTAATACTGACACCACCTATAAAATAGACTGCTGGTCGATAAATGTAAAACAATAACTTACCAAAAGATGTTCAGTTGATCAGGGGTCCAGGAATCCGGGTCAGGAAATCCAAGGAGGTTCAGGAATCCGGGTCAGGAAATCCAAGGAGGTTCAGGAATCCGGGTCAGGAAGTCCAAGGAGGTTCAGGAATCCGCGTCAATCCAATCCAGGTGAGGGTCGCTTGTTAAGCTAGCTCGAGAAATGCTTTGCAGCAGAGGGGTCTTTTGCAACTCCTGTGTCAAATTCGGGAAGAAAAAGGGGAAAGTAAAAAGGTCTCACCGCTACTAGTCACATCGGATCAGTGAAGACACCGTTCTGTTGCTATGATATACGATTTAAATTAAACATCTTTCTCTTTTAAATAAATATGAATTCATACCCCATTTATTTTATTATCATTCCCAAAGAATTTCTGGACTACAATTGAGTTATGAAAGTGTCATTCTTTATTCTGAGCACCAAAAAAAGGAGAAAAAAAATACCCAGATCATCAGTTGTGTTTGGTGTCACTATTAAAGAATTTCTGAAAGTTACGTACATGTTATTTCTGCAAACTAATTTAGTTTTCAACAAGTCAGATCCAACTTGTGATGTGGAGAATGTGAAGATCCCGGTTACCACAGACCCAACTTTTGCATTTGTGTCTGAACTGTGTGTATTCAACGTTGTGTGGGAGTCTTGATGGACAAGATTTATTATGAAATTAGTGTCCATGGATGTTTTAAATTAATGTATTTACATATTAAGCCTGATGGTAAACAGCTCCTCACCTTGGGTATGAAGTACTCTCCCAGCACATAGGCTTTACTGGCCATTTTGGAAATCCCAGAGGAACAACGTTCCCTATTCTCTGAGTCTCATGATGACAGCGTTCATGTAGGGCAGGTTGGGTCTGTCGGACGTCCAATCACTCTGTCCAACTCCACCTGCACTTTCTCTGGGTGAGAAATGAGGATGAACAATGACAATGGTGAACAAGTACTCAGATCCTTTTTTTTTTAATAAAAGCATAAATTCTGTCAACTAAAATAATCAATGGCAAGTAAAAGTGCTGGGTAAAACTGCTCAGTAAGAGTCGTTGCTTTGTGGTTTAAAGGCTTTAGGATATACATAATGTTTAGTAGTATTCAGTCCAGTTTTCTTAAGTTCTACTTTAACTACAAAGCTACCTACTTATTCCTGGCTAGTCCACTACTTTCTGTAATTTCCTATTTCAATTTATTTATGTAAAAAGGGACACATGGTTCAGTGTAAAACTATGTATTGCACAACAATGTGAGATTGAGTGTTTTTCGATTATTAAATAAAAAGTTCTGTTCCACTTAATTGATCAGTGTTTACCTATATACTTAACTAGTTACAAGTAGACTTCTTATACTTTGCATAAAGTATATTATATGTCTCATGTTCCTTGATCCTGTCAGTGTGATGCTTCAATGAAGTTATGTAAATAATATTGAATAATAAAGTACAAACTTTCTGTGGTAAAATATTCAGAGAAAAACTAAGAACTCTGAGTCAGAATACACTTAACTACAGTACTGCAATTTGACTTTTAAACTAGTTTAATAATTAATAAAAAAAAGGTTAGCTTATTTTCAGGAAAGTAGCCTATTAATTAACAATTGCCTGCTCCAAACCATGGCCTGATCTCAAATAAACACCCCAGCTTTTAATTGGTATTTTACGGTATAGGATGAGAGCCAAAAGATATATAGGACCCAATTAAATATTCACACAAACAGCTCAAATCTAAATTAAATATCCAAATAGTGGTTAGTTGCAGCCCTACTACAGATATTATATTAAACTGTTTTTATTGTATTCAAATTTCAAGTTACACATTAATAATATTTCAATATGAAGTGCTGTTTATATCAATAAACATGAAGCTGATAAAGAAATAAAGGAAGTTCTAGGATCTTGAGTCCATTAAACATTGGTCATTACTTCATTGAAAATTAGCCACATCTCAGGTTTCAACAACTCAAACAAGCAGAGAAGACCTGGGAAAGTGATGCACCTGAAATCACTTTAATTCAACTTCAGATATTGTATGTTTAGAGTTTCTTTGCTATTTTGCTATTTCTCCCACTTAGAAATCATGGAGGGGTCTGAAATTGTCATCGTAGGTGCATGTCCACTGTGAGAGAGATAAACTAAAAAGAAAAATCCAGAAATCACAATGCATGATTTTTTAATGATTTCTTTGTGTGACACAGCTGCAAATAAGTATTTGAACACCTGAGAAAATAAATGTTAATATTTGGTACAGTAGCCTTTGTTTGCTATTACAGAGGTCAAACGTTTCCTGTAGTTTTTCACCAGGTTTGCACATACTGCAGGAGGGATCCTGGCCCACTCCTCCACACAGATCTTCTCTAGATCAGTCAGGTTTCTGGGCTGTCGCTGAGAAACACGGAGTTTGAGCTCCCTCCAAAGATTTTCGATTGGGTTCAGGTCTGGAGACTGGCTGGGCCATGCTAGATAGCTAGTTTACGGGGGAGAGACCTATTCCAGGGTGTGACTCTTTTTTGTTGAATTAACTTCTTTTTTTGGGGAGCGATGGAGTCAAGGGTTGTTAGCAGTGAACTTGCAGTGCTCTCAACAAGTTGATCTATTTTAGATGGACCTGCAACAGCATATAAATCCATAGCTGTGGTGAGGCAAGGCAGTGAATAAAATACTGAGGGAATCACCTTCTTGTATTTAGATATAGAACTGTCAGTTAGGTATCAAGTGAGTATGCTTTTTTCAGGTGGTGAGTAGTTTAATAACAGGAATTCAAAAGTTATAAGATAATGATCTGACAGGAAGGGATTCTGTGGGAAGACATAAGTGTTCAACCTCAATGCCGTATGCCAGGACGAGGTCAAGGGTGTGGTTAAAGCAATGGGTGGGCACATTTACTCTGAGAAAAGCTGATTGACTCCAGTAAAGAGAGGAAGGCAAAGCCAAGGCTATCACCGTCAACATGAACGTGAATATTAAAGTCACCTGCCATGATTATTTTATCTGTCCTGAGTACTAAACTTGAGAGATACTCTGAGAATTCTGATAAAAATTCAGAATATGGGCCTGGAGGGCGGTACACAGTGATAAATATGACTGGTTGTAGTGATTTCCAAGTTGGTTGGGAGAGACTAAGCACACGGCTCTCAAATGATGTGTAGCTACACTTCAGTTCAGGGTTGATCAGTAAACTGGAATTGAAAATGGCTGCAACTCCACCACCTCGGCTGGTGTCATGAGGAATATAAATGTTAATATGGCCGGGAGGAGTGGATTCATTCAGGCTGACATCAGCATAGTCATCAGGATGCAGCTATGTTTCAGTAAGACAGAGCAAGTCAATATTATAATCATAGCTCCTAAATAGATATATCATTTCTTAACAAAGCTTTGAATGACCTCTCCAGTCCTGTTGCTTTATGGCTGTATTAAACCTAATATTAATTAAGTTGCTGTGGGTGACTCGTCTCCTATTGTTGGATGTAAAGGATTTAAATGATTTAAGGGAATTAAGTGGTCGGGGGACAGATACCGTCTCTATGTAGTTCTGAGTGGGTGACTGTTCTAAGGGAGACGCAGAGAAGCGTGTAATTATCCTCTCACATGTAGTGGGGTGGAAGTATAGAGGAGCAGCAAATAGTCAATTTACACCACTGTGTATGTCCAACTAGTTTGTCACGTATATGAGGACCCAGCATAAAGTAGCAGCAGCTGTTTCTGTCCAGGCCTCAAACAAGTCAAGGAAGCTAACCTGGGATTCTCCTTCCTCTAACCATGTATGAGCAGAAAAAAAACACTTACTCTGTGATATTTTACACAGTAATCTGCTGTCACGGGCTACCATATAAGAAATTGAAATTTACAGTATATTTTGAAGATTTAATTTAAGATAGTAGACCTTTTTTCAGACAGTTCAAATATTTTCTCCACATTAAAAATGGCCAGTCTGTATATGTACACACACTTGATTTCTAAATGAAACTATTGGCAGATCATGACGACAGTGGCCATTATACAAAGACATTTTTTCGACAGTGAAATTTAAAAATTGATTGTTTCAGACAGCAAACCAATCCAACAGTATAACAGGCTCACTGAAAGTACCTTCTCCATCTCTGCCAAGTACACATCAATATAATCACAAGGATCATCGAGGTTCCAGTCCTCCGTGAGATTCTCGGTTTCCTTGTACTGGCCATGATCTTTATATATGCTGTGCATCGTCTGGTGAGGGCCTGGCAAGTACTACCTCAAACCAGGGAAGGCGTCGTACAACTGTTGGCGAGACGTTGGGATCAGTGAAAAGACAAGTTTGTTTTGTGCTAAGGGAACAGATGTGTAACTCCCTGAGTCTGAGCTGAGCCAGCGAGCAGCACGGCCTCATTGTCCAACTGCAGAATCTTGCTCCGGAAAGCTTTGATTGCTGTATTGAAATCAATGGCTGAAGACCACAGAGGAGATGATGTTACTCACTGCATTAGTTATTGTTATTTCAGTCACTTTATTGGGTGATTACAGTTAATCATCCAATACCAGTATTGGGTGATTAACTGTAAAATAAAAGTCAAATAAAAACTCTGATTTCAGTTTTATCTACAGTGTTGGGGGGGGGGGTTAACTTTCATAATGAAATAGCTTTTTCACTCATCTGACTTATTGCAAAATATACAAAACTATATAACTACAGATAGGACCATTGACTACCTCACCAACAGACCACAGTATCTGAGGCTTCATGACTGTGTGTCTGAGGTGGTAGTCTGCAGCACGGGGGATCCACAGGGTACAGTGCTCTCACCTTTTCTGTTTAGTCTGTACACCTCAGACTTCAGCTACGACTCTGACACCTGCCACCTACAGAAGTTCTCAGATGATACAGCCATCATCGGGTGTGCATCAGATGGGAACGACCAGGAGTACAGGGGGGGGGGGGTCATTAATGGCTTTGTCAGCTGGTGTGAGACCAATGCTCTCCAAATCAACGCCAGCAAGACAAAGGAGATGGTTGTGGACTTCAGGAGGAAGTCACCCCCACCACACCGGTGAGCATCCAGGGATAAGACATTGAGACAGTGGTCTCTTACAAATACCTGGGTGTTCACCTGAACAACAAACTGGACCACAACCATTAATGTCCTGTACAAAAAGGACCAGAGTCAACTTCACCTGCTGAGGAGACTAAGGTCCTTTGGAGTGTGCAGGACCCTGTTAAAGACCTTCTACGCCTCCGTCGTAGCATCTGCCCTTTTCTACAGAGTGGTCTGCTGGGGGGGCGGATGCACAGACAGGGACAGAAGGAAAATTGACAAACTGGTGCAGAGGTCTAGCTCTGTACTGGGATGTCCTCTGGAGTCGGTGGCGGTAACAATAACTTACCAAAAGATGTTTAGTTGATCAGGGGTCCAGGTGAGTCAAAGTCATGAAATCCAAGCGGGGTTCAGGAATCCGGGTCAATCCAATCCAGTTGAGGGTACATGTAGCCCCTACAAAGTTATTTTTAAGTCATCTTTGATATAACCAAGAAGTCTTAGACAGCAAATATTTTATAAAATTACTATCCACGTCGAGACAGGTGACAAGTACTGTTGTAGAATAGTAAAAACAACACACACACACAAAACACATTTATGCATTTAATTACAGAAATCATAACATAAGGAAGAGAGAAGTGTGAGTAATGAGAGTGGGGTGAGAGAAAAGTTGCAATATCAGTCGTTTAAAAAAAAGAAAAACGTAACATGTGATTTACAAACTAACCTATTAGTATCATTATAAATCATAACTGCTTTATATTTGTAAGCCATTCTCATGTGTGAAGTCTCAGGTTAAAAATGTATTTCCATCCAGTTGATGGTCACGTTATGTCTATTCATAATTTTTTTTTTTTTTTGTGATCAAATATGGATTGAATAATAATCAAAGCACATCAATGTCAAAGCAATACAATGTAGAAATGTATACACAACAAAATGTTGGGGAACAAAAACATTCAGACAAAAATACAATGAATAAGCCCCCCAACTCCCCCTACCAACACTAATGCAATGGAAAAATGCAATGGAAAAACCCTTCCTTAACACAAAACATGCAAAACACAAATACCAAACAAAAAATAATAATAATAAAAAGAGCACCACCACGCATGTCCGCCTATATGCAAGGGGTGCCGTCAAACAGAAAGAACATGCAAGACACTAAGACAAGGACACAGACAATCACAAGGACACACACACACAATCAATTTTTAAAGGGGAAAGAATAACACCAGTTATACTAAGGCCAGTCTAAAGGCTACCCTGATAAATCTTTTAGGGAAGTCGCTGCTGACTGCCAAATAGCCAACTTTTTTTCAGAAGCACCATGAATGCGAGCAGTAGACAATTCCATATAGATTACATTTTAAATGTGAGAATCCAGTGTCTGATGTTAAGTTTCTGGGGTGGTTTCCATTTTGTGACTATCAGCTTTTTGGCAGCAGTCAAACCAGCTAAGATAATGCGCTCAGTCAAACTAGGTAAGTGGAACTCTGAAAAGTCAAAACAGTCAAAGTTACAGGTATAGGCGTGTCCACCAGCTCTGATAAAGCGGGAGCCACATTGTTCCAAAACTGCTTGACTGGTGGGCACTCCCAAACCATATGTATGAATGTACCAGGACAATTTAGACTACAAAAGGAACACAAGGGTGAATCTATTAGTTTCATATAGAAACGCTTAAGCGGAGTCAAATACGTTCTATGGATGAAGTTAAAATGTATCTGCTGATGATTTGGGTCACGTGATGCCTGTATATTTCCCCAAACAGTGTCCCACTCAAATTCTGGATCAAGAGCAGGGTGGTCTTGTCGCCATAATCTGTCTAATGCTAACTCAGAGTATGAGGATTGCAGAATGAACCTGTACAAAATAGATACCATACTCTTAGTGCCATGTCGGACTAAAAAGACATTGGCTAGGGGATGTGTGGGTAACGGTTGCTGCCAAGGGACTCCATATGCCTTCATTGCTGATCTCATCTGCAAGTAAAAAGAGAAGGAAGAGCCTGAAAGATTAAACAATGTTCTAACACACTGAAAAGAACCTAGGCAGGAGTCAATGTACAGGTAATTTATGTAGCAAATGCCTGTATTGCTCCACACTGATGGAGAAATAGGTCTACCCCCGATCAACAACGCTTTGTTATGAAACAGAGGAGAGAGTGTATGCCATTTAGAGGATATTTTGCATTCTTTTTCTACCAAGCGCCAAATACGAAAAACATTAGAAAGCAAAGGGCCAAAGCGTAGCATTGTTTGTTTGTCAGAAATATTGGTAAAGAGGACATTTTGCAAGGATTTCGCCAGGATACTGGTGTGTCTGGATTATTCCATGCAACGATAGGACGGAGGACCAAAGACCAAAAGTAGTATTTAAAATTAGGGACAGCTAATCCACCATCTACTTTACTTCTTTGTAATGTGGGCAGCTTCAGTCTGGGACGTTTTTTTGTTCCATATGAATTTAGATACATCAGAGTCCAATTTTTTCCAGTAATCTGTGGGAGGGCAGAGTGGAATTATTGAACTGATAAAGTTAATTCTTGGGAAAACGTTCATTTTTACAATTGCAATCTGGGCCTGGACTGAAGCAGGTAAAGTAGCCCATCGAACCATATCATTTTTAACAGCTTTATGCATTTCCAAGAAGTTATAGGAGACAGAAGTTGTAGAGACGGAAAAATCCTTATACCAAGATAAGTAAAGTGCTGAACAACAGGAACAGTACTGGGGAATGATAATAAATTTGCAGAGGGATTTAAAGGGAGGGGAGCAGATTTCGACCAGTTTATCTTAAATCCAGAAAAATAGCCAAACTCCTCACAAACCGATAATAGAAATGGCAATGATTGATGTGGGTTTTCCATAAAAACTAAGACATCATCTGCAAAAAGAGCTACTTTGTGTTCTGTCCCTAACACAGAGATGGATTTTAATGAAGACAGACTGACGAATCATTTGTGCCAGGGGTTCAAGTGAGAGAGCGAAAAGAGAGGGCCTTAAAGAGCAGCCCTGTCTGGATGATCTTGTAACAGGGAATGGACTGGAACACAGTTGCCCCGTTAGAACTTGAGCAGATGGGTTAGAATATAATACGCGCACCATGTGTATGAACTCCTTGCCAAATCCCATACATTAAACGTAAAACAGACCACAAAAAAGGACCATTCCAGGCGGTCAAATGCCCATAAAGCATCCAGAGACAAGACAGCCTGGGGGACTTTAGCATTCTTAGTAGCATCAATAACATGAAGAAGTCTCCTAACATTATCAGAAGCAAGGCGGCCCTTTATTAATCCAGTCTGATCACAATGAACCAAAAGGGGCATAAACTGCTCAATACGGCGTGCCAAAAGTTTTGCATAAACTTTCAGATCTGCATTTAACAGACTCAGAGGTCTGTAACTCAATGGGGTCACGGTCTTTCTTTAAGAGCAGTGAAATAAGAGCTGTATTGACATCTCTAGAGAAAGTGCCCACCCTAATTGATGTCTGGATCATATCCAGGAGTAAAGGACCCAGTTTCTCCCAAAATAAAAGGTAAAACTCTGGAGGTATGCCATCTAAACCAGGGGACTTATTCGATTGCATAGATAGAGCTGCTTTTTCCAATTCAACCAACGTTGAAGGACTCTGAAGGGACAAAGGGTCGTCCTCTGATAGGCGTGAAATATTTAATTGGTTAAGGTAGGCCTCGTATTCACATTCATTCCACTGACCATCAGACTGGTATAGAGTGGAATAGAAATTGCTAAAGGTGTCATTAATTTGTTTGTGCTCTGTAGTGACTAGGCCATTTGCTGATCTGATGGAGGGAATGTCAGCAAAGTGCTAATTAGATCTTATTCTTTTAGCCAACAAATGGCTGGGTCTCGAACCATGAAAATAATACCGCTGTCTAGACCTGTGAATTAGAAATTCAGAATTACGTTTCAATATATCATTAATCTCTTTTTTAACAATATCATGCTTAGTTTCAATGTCTAAAGGATATTAATTTTGCAAACGATTATCAAGTCTAGAAAATTCTATCTCAAGAGCTTGTAGTCTAGCAGATTTAGCTTTACGCATGTTTGAACTGTAAAGTGTAACATTACTTCTGATAAAACATTTTACTGTGTCCCATAACACTCTGGGGTCATCCACTGAGCCAACATTAAAAGAGAGAAATTCGTCCAGACCAGATAGGAATTGTACTTTAAAGGCCTCATTCTTTAGAAGTGAAGAATTGAAACGCCATCTAGTGGCACGTTTGGATAATCATTTTAAGGCAGCGCGGCAAAACACCCCTTTGTGGTCTGAGAGAGCGATGGGAAGCAAAACAGTTGTACAAATTCTTCGAAAAAGATTAGGGGACACAAAAAGAAAATCTATTCTTGAAAATGTTTTGTGTCTGTGTGAAAAAAAAGAGTAGTCTTTTACAGATGGATTCAACGATCGCCATATATCTATCACACCGAGGTTAAGGGCCCAACGATGTAGTAGTAGTTAGTAGTTAGTTGTAGCTTTCTCAAACTTGTTTGGGGCATACACAGAGGCGAGGGCTATTTTGCGCCCATGTAGTTCTGCTTTAACAATGACAAATCTCCCCTCATTATCTGTTTCCACCCCTAGCACTTTAATCGGAAGGCTACGTTTAACGACAACAGCCACTCCTCTGGTCTTAGTTTGAACGGATGAAGACACAATTACATGATAAAACATCAGCAATCAGCAAGGCGCTTGGAGTCCTGGCTTAACAAGTGAGTTTCCTGCAAGAGGGCGATATCAACTTTCCTACGGTGAAGCAAGGACAATACACTAGACCACTTGTGTGGTGCATTTAAGCCACCAGCATTCCAAACCAGAACTGACAGGTCACCCATTATCGTAATTTACGGGATCTATGAGCAGGCAGAAAAACGGAGAACATTGGCAGCAACCAGAATGATTAAACTTGTGTAGGGTAGCATACTGTTTTTGAATGGATTCCCCAACATCGCATGAAAAACGTAACCCAACATCGCATGAAAAATGTAAGACTGTCAGCATGTCATAAACATCCCCCGAGTTAAAAGATCTAATTGGACAGACAAAGACGCAGACGAGTAAAACAAGGCAGAATGGACAAAAATAGTCATAGACAAAATAGACAAGACAAAACGCAAGACAACAACAAAAGAGTACAAGCGGACAAACAACAGAACTGTACGTTGATCCGTGACCACGTATGGATATGGGGCAGCAAAAAAAAAAAAAAACCCAACAATTCAACCCAACGACTTGTGTCTAAATTAAACGACGTATCCGTAACTGGTTGCTACCTGGCTAAACCAACCTCAAGGCTGTACATATGACATCCACATAAAAAGTAGAGATATCACAACAAATGAACATGAACGTTAAGCAAAGGAGGAGTAACCTCATCCAGCCGGCTAGTCGGCTATACCAACTCATAAGTCCAGGTCAGTTATCGCTGTCATCGTCTCGGTTCCCCAGCACTTCGCTAGGTAGGATCTCGCTTGGCTCCCCCTCGGTAGCCAGTTGATCTTCGCTAGCTGGATCTACTGCATCATCCGTCGATGCAACCAGCGAAGTGAAATACCGAAGGGAATTGAGGAACTCCTCGGCGTCCGTGGCAGATTCGAAGAATTCAGCTTTCCCACCTATTTTGAGTCTCAGATTAGCAGGGTAGCGAAGACCAAAGTCAATACCCTTGGCTCTTGCAGTATCCATGACCTTGTAGAACGCCTGACGCCTTTTGAGGTTGTGTGCGCTGTAATCCGGGGAAAAACGTATCTTGCGTCCGTTAAAGTAAAACGGAGGACATTAAAAATCAGAGTGCGAGGGGCTGCTCTATTTGTAGTATCAGCGTAGATCCGATGAGCCCTCATAAATTCCCCCATTTATGTTCCCCAGGTTGGGGAACCACAGAGGAAGTACATTCGTTAGGTACTGCACAGCGTTCGATCCCTCCACTCCTTCAGCCAAACCGACGATGCGAAGATTACACCTTCGGCTACGGTCCTCCATCGCTGCTAGTTTACATTGCAAGTCCTCAAGCAAGCTAGCATGGCTTGTTAGCACAGTTGAGTTGAGTTGCACATCAGAGCGAACCTTCCCAATCTCGCCCTTCAGAGAGCCGACATTCCCCTTCAAAGTCACCAAGTCCTCCTGAATTTTTGTCAGTTTCCCCTCCGTCTCCTTGCCAATTTTTTCGAGCTGATCGAAGCGTGCCTCAAGGAACCCACGTTGCTTAACTACCACCAGGTCCGCAATCGCTTCAAGGTCAGAACTGGTGTTCTTGTTCAACGATTTAGATAAACTTCTCTTGCTTGTATCAGACCTATTGTTACGCGAAAATAAATATGTATGTCAAAGTAATAAAACTATTCGAACTGATCAAAAAACAATGCAGATACCGGAAAGTAATACAAGTTTTACAAGTCAGAGTTGAGAAGAGTTAAATTAAGCTGCCATCTTGTCCAACTGATCACATGACTCCTTGATTCATAATTTCTGAATTATATTTTATTTATTTATATTTTCATTTCCCCTGAGGGATTGCCACATTATCGTGGTCAAGGGGTTTGCGTGCCTCAGTGACCTTAAGAACTGTGCCAGCAGGAGTTTATTCTTTAGTTGGGACACCCAGGTTGGACAGTACTGTATAGAAATATGTATATGGATGTGAGAGAGGTTCCAGTACTCTACATATTTTAAATGTATTTAAGTATAATTTATTGTCTTATAGATAATACCTGATAAGAAATGATTAAACACACTTCTTTCTACCCTAATTGAACATGTAATCAAGGTGTTAAGTGAAACTCTTTCCAGGATTCTATCTGTTTGGCCTCTACAACAGTGGAATATAAACTGATTTTAAACTCCAGATAAGGTCTGCACAAAGTCTAATGATTTGCATTTGTGAGTGTTATCACTTGAGGTGGCATCAGGTGAACCTCGGTGAGCTACATTTTTTAAATTATTTTAATGTTTTTGTGAGGGTTTGTTTTATCATTTCTGCAAACTAATTTATTTTTGAATTTACACTTGAGATGTGGAGAACGTGAAGATCCCGGTTACCACAGACCCAACTTTTGCATTTGAGTCTGAACTGTGTGTATTCAACTTGTGTGGGAGTCTCCATACGCTTTTCTAGCAGGACGAGGACTGCTGAAACAATGAAGAGCCTTAGTGAGTCGTGGCTAACATCATGAAGCTCCCGGGGGAATTATTGAAGCCTTGCACGCCCTCCATGGTGGGCGTTTGCCAGGGAACAGCAGACAAGGTGAAGTGTTGCAGCAACGAGGAAAAGAAAAGAAACAGCGCCAACCTTGCCAGTTCCTCCCCTAAACACAAGTTTACCTGTGAGGAAAAAGTCCACAGCAGCTTTTAGAACTTTTCTAGTGTTGCTATGGAGCAGCAATTCTCATGTACCAAACAGTGGAAAAGAAAGTGGAAAAACAAAACCAACTGAAAATGGTAAGAATGCCTCTCTCCTGCTGAGGTTGCCCTCTAAATCCAAGAAATGTTCAGGGTTTAAAATATCTCACTCTTATCGAAAAGCACCAATGAAAGCATTGTACTTATAACTGTGCCCTGGAAAAAGAGTAGTGAGATATATTTAACATTGATGAACATTCAATCAAGTAAATTTCTTTTCTTTTTTTTTATTTAATAAAAGGACCAGGTACAAATATGATGACAATGATGACAGCGTTCATGTAGGGCAGGTTGGGTCTGTCGGACGTCCAATCACTCTGTCCAACTCCACCTGCACTTTCTCTGGGTGAGGAATGAGGATAAACAATGACAATGGTGAACAAGTACTCACATCCTTTTTTTTGTAAAGGCAGAAATTCTGTCAACTAAAATAATCAATGGAAAGTAAAAGGGCTGAGTTAAACTGCTCAGTAAGAGTCTTTGCTTTGCAGTTTAAAGGCTTTAGGATATACATAATGTTTAGTAGTATTCAGTCCAGTTTCCTTAAGTTCTACTTTAACTACAAAGCTACCTACTTATTCCTGGCTAGTCCACTACTTTCTGTAATTTTCTATTTCAATTTATGTGTAACCCAGGTGACAAATGCATAAAGGGAAGATAAGATAAATAGTGAATAAATAGTGATTAAAAAGCATAAATAGCATAAATAGTAAAATGGGATGATAAATGGTGATAATTCTGATGATGCAATTCATGGAAGATGGGTTGTAATGGTTAAAAAAATGGTTTACATGCACTGTTGTGTCAAGTACTTTTATTGTGACAATTGAGATTTGGTGCTTTTATTTTGACACGCTGTTTTGCCTCATCCGACGCAAAGCCATTCTGTAGTCAGACGAGCGGATTAAAAACAGAGAGGCAGAGGATTTCGAGTTCTCCTGTCCAATTTTGAAATTAGAAAAGGTTAAAAGAAAATATTCTTAAGTTGATGTGTAAGTTTTCGTTTTGTTTACTGAGCAACAAGCTCCGTGACTGACGCCTGTTTGTTAAAAACTGAATGTTTCAGACAGCAAACCAATCCAACAGTAAAAAACAGGATCACTGAAAGTACGTTCTCCATCTCTGCCAAGTACACATCAATATAATCACTAGGATCATCAGGGTTCCAGTCCTCCATGAGATTCTCGCTTTCCTTGTACAGGCCATGATCTCTTTATATATGCTGTGCACCGTCTGGTGAGGGCCTGGCAAGTACTGCCTCAAACCAGGGAAGGTGTCGTTGGCGAGACATTGGGATCAGTGAAAAGACAAGTTTGTTTTGTGCTAAGGGGACAGACGTGTAACTCCTTGAGCCTGAGCTGAGCCAGCGAGCAGCACGGCCTCATTGTCCAACTGCAGAATCTTGCTCCGGAAAGCTTTGATTGCTGTATTCAAATCAATGGCTGAAGACCACAGAGGAGATGATGTTACTCACTGTATTAGTTATTGTTATTTCATTCACTTTATTGGGTGATTACAGTTAATCACCTGGTGATTAACTGTAAAATAAAAGTCAATTAAAAACTCTGATTTCAGTTTTATTTACAGTGTTGGGGGGGTTAACTTTCATAATGAAATAGCTTTTTGACTTGTCTGACTTATTGTAAAATATAAAAAATTTTTACAGTGCTAGCTATGGTGAGATTGTCTTTTTAAACTGGTCAAGGAACCTTTACTCAGCCTGAGAGATACTATATTAAACTAAACCTGGACCATTGACTACCTCACCAACAGACCACAGTATCTGAGGCTTCATGACTGTGTGTCTGAGGTGGTAGTCTGCAGCAGGGGGATCCACAGGGTACAGTGCTTCACCTTTTCTGTTTAGTCTGTACACCTCAGACTTCAGCTACGACTCTGACAACTGCCACCTACAGAAGTTCCCAGATGATACGGCCATCATCAGGTGTGCATCAGATGGGAACGACCAGGAGTACGGGGGGGGGTCATCAATGGCTTTGTCAGCTGGTGTGAGACCAATGCTCTCCGAATCAACGCCAGCAAGACAAAGGAGATGGTTGTGGACTTCAGGAGGAAGTCACCCCCACCACACCGGTGAGCATCCAGGGATAAGACATTGAGACAGTGGTCTCTTACAAATACCTGGACCACAACCATTAATGTCCTGTACAAAAAGGACCAGAGTCAACTTCACCTGCTGAGGAGACTAAGGTCCTTTGGAGTGTGCAGGACCCTGTTAAAGACCTTCTACGCCTCCGTCGTAGCATCTGCCCTTTTCTACAGAGTGGTCTGCTGGGATGTCCTCTGGATTCGGTGGCGGTGGTGGGAGAGAGGAGGATGTTGGCAAAGCTGACATCCATCATGGACAACCCCCATCACCCTCTGCATGGGGTGGTGGGTGCGCTGAGCAGCTCCTCCAGCCAGAGACTCAAACACCCTCGCTGCAAGAAGGAGCGCTTCCGCAGATCATTCATCCCGAAAGCAATAAGACTTTATAACATAACATAAAGCTCACTGTAGTCACTTTTCTTCCACTCATCACTTTACACTACATATACATCCTGCACCTTAAGTATGCATTAGCTATGTATGTGTACATATGTGTATGTGCATATGCATACTCCAACATCAAAGTGCTGGTTAAGATGTCTCTCACACTCCCTTTGAGCAGTGCAGCTTGTGAGAGAGGCTTTTCACATCTAAACATAATTAAGACCAAATACAGATCCCGCCTGTCACAAACTCGTCTCTCAGCCCTTATGCACATCCACCTGTCAAAGCAAACCACAGAGACATTTAATCCGAAGCCAGCTGTTGACCTTTGGATGGAGACGACTAACCGGAGGCTGAAACAAAAGCAAGGAGGTCCATCATCAGCAGCAGCAACATCATCTGCCATGCTGGAAGCTGAAACAGAGGACAGTGGGGGCGATTCTGAGGAGGAAAATGGGGGCGACACTGCGGAGGACAGCGAGGAGGACTTTAAGATTTATCGCGGATGAGGTGAGTACCAAACCCTATCTGCTGGTCCTCATATGAGTAACTTACTAAAAAAGTTATGTGCACCCCTGTTTATGTTAATGCACCCCAATTCTAGGATGAGTGTAGATATTTGTGAGTTCAGGTTTAGGTAAAGGTATAATGCATGTTAAAGAAGAGATAGTTAAATGAAGCGTGTTTAGTTGATGGAGGCACACAAGTCAGTTCACTTGGAACCACACTGAGGAATTATTGAAGAAGTTATTGTTGTAAGAGAGTGGCAACTAACGAGGTAAAGACTCAGACTGAAAAGATTTACATAAGAAAGTGATGACATTTTGAGTATTTTGTTTACAAGTTAAGTGTGAGATTCTGTGTGATATGCTACAGGTCATACCTTTCCCCAGATAAGACAGACTACCCGTGGACACTGCGGAGGAAATGGATGGTGGTCGTAGTGCACAATGACTTCCTTCATTTGACACATGATATTGAATATGAGATATATGTTATGTGATGTCTGTTATCAGAGAAATTTCTTAGATATGGGACTCAAACCTGTAAGCGATTAAGCTGTTAAAAAACAGAAGGAACTGAGATTGGAAATGTCAGGACGACATTAGTTTAGCAGGGGAGAGTGTAGTGTACCCCCCCTTTTTTCTGTCTTTTGGTTGCCCCATCATAAGCTTGTGACCTTTGTTTTCCTAATGTACGCTGCTTGTTACAGTAGTTCACCTGTAGATGGCAGTAATCGCCCAGATTAAGTCTGTTGTAGCCAGATAGAGACGAGAAGAAAAAACTAAAGAAAACTGAGCAATGAACGTTGCAGTTGTGTAATGAGGTTGTGAAGTGAATAAAACAAAAGAACTTAATTCAGCACACCGCAAGGACATTCCTTCATTCAAGTGTGCAACACAAACAACCACTGCACAAACGCATGGCACAACACAGGAGAGCCACCACATCAGGACAGGACTCAGCAGTACATCTACATCTAAAGGAAAAGGGACACTCCTTTAAAGACACGGACGTTCACATCTTAGACAAGGAGGACAGGTGGTTTGAGAGGGGAGTGAAGGAGGCCATCTATGTCCATTTAGAAAGACCAACTTTGAACAGAGGAGGTGGGTTACGTCATAATCTATCTGCTACATACCATCCTGCTTTGAGATCTCATCCCAGGAAGTTTTACTGCTCTTCACCATCAGAGCAGGTCTCAATCTCTGGATCATGTAACCACAACAACTCTCACTCCACTTCATACCTTGAAGTGTGACTTATGGACCATTGTTATGAGAGTGTTGTTTAAAGTTTCAACCAATGATCCAGAGATAAAAGCTCATGGTTACCAGCATCAAGCCAGAACTCAAGAAGCTGCCTGGAAAGGCAGTGAAACGTCTTCAAGCTACAAGAAGAAGTCCAATTGCTTACAAGTAACTCCTTTGACAATGTTCGGTAGTGTCATCATGACAGCATTCATGTAGGGCAGGTTGGGTCTGTCGGACGTCCAACACTCTGTCCAACTCCACCTGCACTTTCTCTGGGTGAGGAATAAGGATGAACAATGCCAATGGTGAACAAGTACTCTAAAGGCTTTAGGATATACATAATGTTTAGTAGTATTCAGTCCAGTTTTCTTAAGTTTTACTTTAACTACAAAACTACCTACTTATTCCTGGCTAGTCCACTACTTAATGTAATATTCAATTTCAATTTATTTATGTAAAAAAGGGACACATGGTTCAGTGTAAAACTATGTATTGCACAACAATGTGAGATAGTGCTTTTCTATTGTTATTAAATAAAAAGTACTGTTCCACTTAATTGATCAGTGTTTACTTATATACTTAACTAGTTATAAGTATAAAGGAAATTAAACTTCTTATACTTTGCATAAAGTATATTATATGTCTTATGTTCCTTGATCCTGTCAGTGTGATGCTTCAATGAAGTTATGAAATAATATTGAATAATAAAGTATAAACTTTCTTTGGTAAAATATGCAGAGAAACTGAGTCAGAATACACTTATAGATTATACACTATAGTAGTGCAATTTGACTTTTAAACTACTTTAATAATTTAAAATTACAATTTTCCATTTTTTGTAGCTTATTTTTTAGGAAAGTAGCCTATTAATTATTTAATTAATAATTGCCTGCTCCAAACCGTGGCCTGATCTCAAATAAACACCCCAGCTGAATGAGTCAAAAGATATATAGGACACAATTAAATACTCACACAAACAGCTCAAATCTAAATTAAATATTCAAATAGTGGTTAGTTGCAGCCCTACTACAGATATTGTATTAAACTATTTTATAATTGTATTAAAATTTCACATTATACATTAAGAATAATTCAATATGAAGTGCTGTTTATATTAATAAGTATGCAGCTGATAAAGAAATAAAGTTCTAGGATCTTGAGTCCATTAAACATCGGTCATTACTACATTGAAAATTAGCCACATCTCAGGTTTTCAAAAACTCAAACAGGCAGAGAAGACCTGGGAAAGTGATGCACCTGAAATCACTTTAATTTAACTTCAGATATTGTAACTTTAGAGTTTCACTATGGAATGAAAGGAAAGTTTAATCCAGGTTTAAAGTTGACTAAAGTCACACTGAAAAGTTCAAAAATTGCCCTAAAGTCCCTTTATTTCTTAATGATCATGACATCACAAGGTTCTATGTATGTCCACAGTCATCCACTGTCGAGGCCTGTTTGATTATTACATATAATATTCTCTGCATTTTAGGTGCAAAATTAACTCAGGCCATCATTTCTATGACTCAAGACCACCAGTTTCCTTAAAAAAAAAAAAAAAAAAAAAATGATTAGACAAACTAAAATCAAGAAACCAACTTAATTATATGCTAAATTATTTGCCAGTGGAATTTATTTGACATTTTTTGTATTTTTAAAATTTTTTTTTTTCACCTGAAGACAAAAATCACAAGAATAGTGATTTTGGAGCAAAATAAATCTGAAGAAGTGGAAAAAATGTTGGGTTTTTGTACAATTACACCAATATCGAGTAAAAAATTCTCCCAATATCTTATACGAATTGAGCTTAATTGAATTTTTACCCCTTTAAATGGTA
Source organism: Eupleurogrammus muticus (assembly GCA_036785175.1). Lineage (NCBI taxonomy): Eukaryota > Metazoa > Chordata > Actinopteri > Scombriformes > Trichiuridae > Eupleurogrammus > Eupleurogrammus muticus. Next base: position 22,589,613 of record JAYKQN010000007.1, on the reverse strand, counting down.
CTAAATTGTTTGGGTTACACCACATGACAGTTGTGGCATTGTCCCCAATACACTTTTTAGAGTACCTTTCACACAAAGTGTATAGCACATGTGTGTTTAATAAAATATTTGAATTAGTTAGAATATTATTTTATGTCAAATCTTTATCTGAAAAGTAACAAAGCGCTTTGTGTAGAAGAGTAGAAAGTGCAAAATTTCCCTTTCACATGTAGTGGGGTGGAAGTATAGAGGAGCAGCAAATAGTCAATTTACACCACTGTGAACTCACTCTGTATGTCGAGGTAGTTTGTCACGTATATGAGGACCCAGCATAAAGTAGCAGAAGCTGTTTCTGTCCAGGCCTCAATCAGATCAAGGAAGCTAACCTGGGATTCTCCTTCCTCTAACCATGTACGAGCAGAAAAAAAAAAAACACTTACTCTGTGATGTTTTACACAGTAATCTGCTGTCACAGGCTACCATATAAGAAATTAAAATTTACAGTATATCTTGAAGATTTCATTTAACATAGACCATTTTTCAGACAGTCCAATGGAAAATGGCCAGTCTGTATATGTACACGCACTTGATTTCTAATTGAAACTATTGGCAGACCATGACTGCAGTGGCCATGTTACAAAGACATTTTGTCGATAGTGAAATTTAAAAACTGATTGTTTCAGACAGCAAACCAATCCAACAGTAAAACAGGCTCACTGAAAGTACCTTCTCCATCTCTGCCCAGTACACATCAATATAATCACAAGGATCATCAGGGTTCCAGTCCTCTCGGTTTCCTTGTGCAGGAATGCCATGATCTCTTTATATATACTGTGCTGAGGGCCTGACAAGTACTGCCTCAAATCGGGGAAGGCGTCATACAGCTGTTGGCGAGACGCTGGGATCAGTGAAAAGACGAGTTTGTTTTGTGCTAAGGGGACAGATGTGTAACTCCCTGAGCCAGCGAGCAGCATTGCCTTGTTGTCCAACTCCAGAATCTTGCTTCAGAAAGCTTGATTGCTGTATTCAAATTGATGGCTGAAGACCACAGAGGAGATGATTTTACTCACTGTATTAGTTATTGTTATTTCATTCACTTTTACAGTATTGGGTGATTAACTGTAAAATAAAAGTCAAATAAACTCTAATTTTAGTTTTAATAGTTTTAATTTCGTCGGCCTCAAACTGTCGCTTGCTAATATTTACAGACACACAACACACCGCGGTCTCTCCGCATCACCCACCGTTGTACTGGTGAAACCAAAGGCGGGATAAGCCTCGTCCGTATCTGCGTGGCTTCGCTTTGCTAGTTGAAGGATTATATGAAGGTGTCTCCTGCTTTACGCGTGGCTGAGTCCTGTCACTAACCTGTTGATGGTGATGCTAGCTAGCGCTTCTAATGTTAGCCTCACATTTGTCTTCAGCGGGCAGTTGAGTGCAAGAGGGGGGGGAAGGGGGAGCGCATGCGCACTTGAAGCAGCAGGCCCAGTTAGATTCCCGCCAGTTGTATTTCCTCTCTGTTAGAAGACTGTTGAAAATGTCACACGCAGATAAAGCCATATAGCCTTGGATGGCCATATAGGCTTGGATTGGCTTAGATGTTGCAGTAGCAGGGTGCCCTTTGTACAAAGAAAGCTATAGTGTCTGACTCTCATTTATTCTGATCTCTAATAGGTATTGAGCGAGACAGCTTGAACTCCTGACATAATTCTTGGTCCTTCGAGCCGGATGGTTGATCAGGGAACCTGACGAGGATCTCTCCGACCTGCAGACCGTCGACAGCCAGTCACCAAGTGACTGATAAGTCCCGGACACGTAAAGAGAGCGATTGGTTTTAAGACTTTGACCGAAACAGAAAGTCATTGGTGTTAAGACTTTGACCAAAACAGAAAGTCCTTGGTGTTAAGACTTTGACCGAAACAGAAAGCCCTAAGTAGTACTAATAAGGAATTTGGCCAATTCCCGAGATCAACGTACCGATCTCCTAAGAATCCAGTTAGTGATTCGGAAAGGATCAATGGAACGATCCTAGGTGTGAATGAAAAGCGTGAATGAAAAAGAGTAAGAGAATTTGACGGGACTAGTTTTATTTGCAGAAAACCCACGTAAACACGGTGAACCGAGTAAGCTCTCCCCGCATCGTATTAGTCGATGTAGAAGCTTGGGAGAGGAACTTCACTCCTTTTACTTCATGTGTGAGACATTTTTCTGCAAAAAGATCATAGTTAATGAGTACCTTGACTGTAATACATTGGAAATCTGATACTGGCGTGACATTAGGAATAAACAATTTATTCCAAAATGAAGATACACCAACAGTTGAAGAGTGGATGTTTAAAATAAACGTGCAGAATTTTGAACAAAGACAAAGAGAATAATGGGGAACGGAAGTAGTGTAGATTGTACTGAGGATGTTAAATGGATGGAACAAAGGTGTCCAGGAAGTGGAAAGATTGCATTGAAATGGAAAGAAAAATATGATTTTAATGGAGAATTCAAAACATGGGAAGGCGAATGAATGATTAATATCTGTATGATCAGTCTAGGATTTTTGATGACCCGGCGTGGTTAACCAGACTGAAAGTTTGTTATTTTACTCAGAAAAGGACAAGTACAGTGCGATTGGGAGAAAACAATAGTTTTCCCCTAATACGCATGTGTACCAGAGACTCCTTATTTGAGACATTCATAGTACGAGGATTTTGTGCATTTGAAAGGAATTGAAGGTTGAAATGTAGAAATGGGAACGAGTCAGAGTAAGGGAGATTTAGAAGGAGATGCAAAGTATATGAAAACCCAGGTGCTAGAAAGATTTGTGTAAGTTGATGAGAAGGTATAAGTTTAGTGGAAGATTAATAACTAAAGAAGTTTTGAATTTGCAGTGTAAGATGAAGATTGATCTTATAAGAGAGAAGAAAGTGTGTATGTGCGCGTTTATATGGTTGAGTACCAGAGAAGAGACCTGGTAAACGGTGCAGCGTGTGTATGTGACTGTGTGTAAGGAAACTGAGGCATTACTGAGTGATCACGTTTCATATAACACAGTGAGAAAGGAAACAGCAAACTCTCCTGTGGATGCATAGGCCAGAATTCCCACTCGAAAGAGTTGAAGCGAGAATTACCCAGGAGAGATATTTTTCTGCTGTCTCAGTGAAAGTAATCGTCCCTAGAGACCACCCTAGGTGTACACAAGGATGAAAAAAAAAAAAAATGAAAAAAATTTGATTGAACAAAAGTTTGTTATTTTATTCAGACGGAAAACAAGTATTAGCGGAGGGAAGTGATTTTAGTTCCCCACGAAAGCTTGAGTGTTGAAGACTTTTCCTCTGAACCCACTATAGTGTAACAAGAAGGTAAGAACACTCAAGGACGTAAATAATGAGGAAGGAGAAGAGACTGACTGTGACTCAAACGGAACAGTCGGACAACGAGGAGTGTGCTGCAGCCCTTGAGACTAATGACCCCTCCACAGAGAGTGAAGTCTACAGAAACAAAGACGTCTTATTAAAATCACAACAGAACAACCCCACACCAACTCGCAGAACGGAAAAGAACATAATTGCTTGTGTGATACAGGTGCCTGCTCAACTGTGTTAACAACACCATTTCCAAATTGTCAAACCTCCTCTAAAACAGTATGGGTAAAATCAGCCTCAGGACATTAGATTAGATAGCTCCTTTATTGTCCCACAGTGGGGAAATTTACAGTGCTACAGCAGCAGTTAGAAAAGTTACAAAAATGTTGTTGTTTTTTTAATTTAAAGAGGAAAAAAATTAAAAAACAATATACAGATATATACAGGTATATATAAATGTTACACCCATGGGACAGTCATGTGTCACTGTAACACTTAATCCACGACAACAAGCTGTCAGCCGTAATTAATACCCACACATATCATTGATAACGATCAACGACCATGACTGGAAACAAATGAGTGACATCGTACGACAAGCTAATGGTGACGCATTTACAGGAACTGACATAGGAGGATGACAAACAGGCAGAACCACGGGAATAAGACGATTTTTGCTTAACATCTATACACCAGCTACACCTGCTACACACCTTAGCGACGACTGACCTGACACCCATTATGCACTAACCCTATCAGAAGGAGATCAGAGACTATTAAGTGAAATACCTACTACCTTATGGTCACGAGAACCCACTCATGTAGGATTGATCAAAGGTTATCCTCCTGTGAAAATAGAATTAAAGCTTCATAATTATCCAAAGGTTAGGCAATACCTTATTTCTAATGAAGCACAGGAGGGTATGAAACCAGTAATAATAGATAAGCTGAAAGCAGGAATTTGGGTCGAAACAGCGACCCCTAAATGCCTTACTCCAATTTTTCCTGTGAAGAAAGCAACCTCTGGTTGGAGAATGATACAAGACCTAAGAAAAGTTAATGATATGGTAAAACATGACCCAGTAGACCCTTCTGAATAATATATCCAAAGAAGAACAATGGTTCTCAGTTATTGATTCATCAAATGCTTTCTTTTCAATACCTATACACAAAGAATCACAAGGCTTGTTTGCATTTAGATATGGCAATAAAACCTACACTTCCACTAGATTGCCACCAGGTTTCACTAATAGCCCAACAATTTAACCACGAGCTCTAGAAGGCTCTAGGCAAAAATGTCCACCGTTAAAAGATGGTAAATATTTGTTATATGTCGATGACATATTAGTGACTGGATGCGATAGAGCCTCCTGTATGAGCAACACAATAATAGTATTGACACATTTACAAAAAGAAGGCCATGAAGTGGCCCAAGGAAAAGTGCAACTTTGCACACTACGTGTAAAATATCTAGGTCATATCCTCACTCCTGGAGGAAAACGACTGGATAATAAAAGACCATTAGTTATTGCACACACCAAAACCTGAAACTAAACAACAGAACATGGATTTCTGGTTTTGCAGCCTTAGTCCAGCCATTGCAAAGTGCAATACATGGAAAAGACATGGCTATGAAAGATAAAATAGAATGGACACCAGAACAAGAACAGGAATTTACTGCCTTGAAAGAAGCATTGCAAACACAAGCTATGCTACACGCACCAGATTATGATATTCCATTCTGTCTAATGGTCACATCCAATTCCGGATTCATGAGTGCAGCACTCACACAAAAACATGGTGAAAAATATAAACCACTAGCATTCTATTCTAAAAGGCTAGACCCAGTAGCTGGAGGTCAGCCAACATGTGTGCAATTGGTTATGGCAACTGCTGAGGCTGTAGAACAAAGCGCAGAGGTACTACTCACACATCCTTTAAAAATAATCACTACATGCACTCATTTTATTATAAACACCCTTGCCATTTGTAACAAACACAATACGGTTAGGATTAATTACTACTCTCATGTCAGAACCACATATATCTTTCTCACAGACATAAGTGTTACTTCCATCTCTTATAGCCACAGCCAAGGATGGAAATTTCCACAATTGTAAACTCATCATAGAGGAAGAAGTGAAACCACGAACCGATATTTATAGTACTCCAGAAACACATTAAATACATGTCTTTGTAGATGGTTCTGCAACCAAAGATAATACTGGATGAAATAAGGTTGCGTATGGGGCGGGTTTTGGAGGTCACGTGACCAAGATGGCAGCTTAGATGAGAAGCTCCGAGCCGTGGATTTCTTTTATTTACAAATACCCTTTCAGACGTTCAACATATCTTAATTAATGCTCAGTGCGTTATGTCAGAGCCTTCAGCGACACAACAGTATAATATTTTTACACGTGGAAGTAAAGCAGCCAAGCTAGCCAAGCCAACAACTTAGTCAATCCCGCTAAGCAACGTAGAAGCTAACATGGTGGATATGGAAGTGTTGAACGAGCTAAAAGCATTACGGTCAGACTTTGAGACAAAACTTGATAATATCAACGCAAAATTGACCGGAATGGCAAATGCTTTGACTGCACTTGAAGGTAAAGTGACGGAGATAAAACAAGACTAATACAGCACGTGTTGAGGAGGCTGATTCTCGCATTGACCAGGCAGAGAGAACAATGGAGAAAGTGGAGACAGCCCTGGAATCGGCTACCAAACGAATCACCTTCCTTGAGGCCAAAACTGACGACTTGGAGAACAGGGGAAGGAGAAAGAACCTGCGCATATTTGAGTAGAGGGAGAACAAACTCTCCTCAACTTTGTTACCGACATGCTGCCAAAATGGCTGGGATTACCCCCAGAAAAGACTTTCACATTGGAGCAGGTTCATCGCACATTGGCCAACAGGAAACCGAATCAAAACAGAGCGGTGCTGGTTCGCTTTCTAAATTTTCAAGAGAAGGAATTTGTATACCGGGAGGCAAGGAAATCAGAAATCAAGCATGATGGTGTCAGGACCTCTCCGCGGAGATGGTACGCACTCGACGAGAGTTTCACCCGGTCATAAAGCTGTTTGCTGACATGAACGCTTTCTATGGATTCTTACACAATCCCTGCAGAGTTAGGATCCTGTATGACAAGAAGATCTACATCTTCTCGACACCACGGGATGCTGAAGAATTCTACAAAACCCTCCCACAACAAGCAGCAGCGACAGAAGAGCCAAGTGAGTGAGACGTAATGAATACGTCTCTGATGCTACCTGCGATGACAGAATGAAAGTAGCCTAGCCTACTTTAGATGACTGTACTAAGCGAATCAAAGCAGATGACATTCAGATGGTAGTTTTGTGTTGTTTAACTTTTACATGTTGAACGCTAATTAAAAGCAATATTATTTTTTATAAGGGTTACAATTATTACCAAGTTATAGCCACGGTTGACGGATACTGTTGGAGTGCTATTTGTTGTGTTCACGTGTATTAGTTGCTCCTCAACATCCTTCAATCCCACTTTGATTTAAAGGGAGGGATAGGTATTTCAGAAAGGAAATGCCAGTGTTCAGTAAGGGGTTGTTCAAATTAGGTTGAATGTTATGTGTGTGTGCGTGTGTGCATGAATGTATATGTAAACTTGCAGCATCTCTGTAATAAGGTTTCTTCAGTTTCAATATCAATATTCCAGACATACCTGAACAAATGTAAAAATTGTGTATGGATAACACTGAACAAGAACATGGCTTGCTAGCTAATATTACAAGTTGGAATGTTAGGGGCTTGGGGAAAATTGCTAAATTAAAACAATTATTGAACAGGATAAAAGATTTAAAATCAAAGATTATCTTCATACAAGAATCACATATGACCACAACAGATGTTCTAAGATTAACCAAAAGATGACCTGGTCAGGTTTTTAATGCCTCCCTCAATAGTCAGGCTAGAGGTCCATATGAGAGATATATTATAGTTCAAGGAAATATTCTGTCACGAAAAATAAATCTTATAAATATATATGGACCCAATGATGATAGCCCGTCCTTTTTTGAAAATCTATTCTTAACCATATCTGCTCTGGAGGGCCTGTACATTATAGGAGGAGACTTTAATTGTACCCTAGATCCAGTTTTGGATAGATCTACTAAGTTAGACAACACCCATATAAAAACTAGAAAAATACTCCATAACTATATATACATGATCTTAGATTGTATGATATCTGGAGAATTAAAAACCCCAGTAAACATGAATATTCATGCTATTCTAGTTCATATAAAAGTCATTCTAGAATTGATTATTTTTTAATATCTGAAGAGTTGCAGCCTCAGGTACAAAAATGCTGGTATAACCGCATTATAATTAGTGACCATGCAGCAGTGTCTATGGAAATTCAATTGGATAAGATTAGGCACTGTCCAAGAAGATGGAGATTACAATCATTTTTGTTAAAGGATCCAAACTTTGTCAATGTTATAGGAAATTCTATAGACATGTATTTTGAATTAAATAAGAATGAAACAACAGCTTGAATTAGATGGGAAGCTTTCAAAACCTACATAAGGGGGGAAATTATAAGATACACCAGTAACAAAAATAAGCACTATAATCAAGAAATACAGTTATTAGAAAAGCAAATCAAAAGCATAGAGAGTGGATTCTATCAAGACAATGACCCCAAAAAAATTACAAAATCTGACTATTATGAGAGCTAAATATGATAAATTGGCTGCTGAAAGAGTAGCTAGGAATTTGATGTGGACTAAGCAAGCATATTATGATCAAGGTGGAAAAGCAGGTAAGCTCCTGGCCTGGCAGATTAAGAAAACACAGGCTGAAAGGGCAATTCGTGGCATAAAGTCAAAAACAGGTAATTTAACATTAGACCCCAACGAGATAAATGATAACTTTAGAGAGTTCTATGAGCTGTTATATAAATCTGAATACAATGGAAATGAAGAGGCTCAAAACACTTTTCTTGACCCGTTACAATTCCAGACATTATCAGAGGAAGATAAAGCAATGCTTGATAATCCACTGACAATAAAGGATCTTGTAGATGCTATAGGAGATATGAATAGTGGTAAAGCACCTGGGCCAGATGGGCTGCCTATAGCATTTTATAAAGAATTAAAAAATAGATTAGTACAGCCACTATTAGTTATGCATAATGAATCATATGAACAAGGTATACTTCCAAATTCATTGAGAATAGCCACTATAACTCTTATTAAAACCAAATAAATGTCCAACTGAATGTTCTTCCTATAGGGGAATTAGTTTCATGGGATGTGATACCGAGATATTATGTAAGGCTCTTGCGAGAAGACTAGACAAATATTTAACTAAATTGATAACTTATGACCAACAAGGTTTTGTGAGAAATGGACAAGGTTATCACAATATCAGACAGGTTTTAAATATGTTATATGAGAAACATAACACTAAAGATACAGCAATGTTGGCCCCCTAGATGCACGTCAAGCATTTGACAGAATAGAATGGAACTATCTCCTGGAATTACTTCCAAGATATGGTTTGGGTGATTCATTTATCCAATGGATTTGACTATTATATACAAATCCTACAGCACAAAACATATCCAATAATAATATTTCCAAACCTTTTAACTTACAGAGATCAACAAGACAAGGGTGCCCTTTGTCACCACTACTTTTTACATTAGCAATAGAACCTTTGGCTGTAGCAGTAAGATCACATGCAGGAATATCGGGGATAAGAATTGGTAGGAGAGACCATCTAATTTCTTTATTGCAGATGACATAATTTTTTTGACAAATTTAAAGAGTAGCGTTCCAAATCTGACAGGGCTGTTGGAGGATTTTGGAACATTCTCTGGATACAAAATAATCATTCTAAATCTGTATTAATGTTTCTAAATGAGGAAGAGAGGACAAATCCCACCATGTCAACACCATTTACAACAACTACAGAAGGTTTGAAATACTTAGGTGTTAAAATTACGCCAGAAAATAAATTATACCATCAAACTATGATCCCCTGGTGGATGAAGTCACCAAAATATTAGACTACTTTACCCATATCCATGGTGGGACGAATAAATGCTATAAAAATTACAATTTTGCCAAAATTCCTGTATTTTTTCCCCAAACACTTCCCCTGCCAGTACCAGCAACATTCTTTGATCATTCAGCCAAGTTGTTTAGTCAGTTTATTTGGAACAATAGGAAAGCAAGACTTCGCCTAAAATTGCTATACGAGCCTTATGAAAGAGGGGGTCTTCAAGTCCCAAATCTTAAGTGGTACTATATTGCTGCTCAGCTGACATCTGCCACACATTATTTTAGTACCTCACCCCCAGCTTGGGTAAGCATTGAACAAGAATCTGTTCCAGAGCTGTCCCTACACAGTTATCTGTATTCTTCAGATGAAAAAAGACTCAAAAAACATACAAAAAATCCCTTCCTAAAAAACACAATTTTAGTTTGGCATGCTGCACACAAACATATGGGAACTTCCCTTGTACTTTCTCAGTTCACCCCTATTTGGGGTAATGAGCAATTTACATCTGGTGCTAAAGATGGGGGGTTTAAATTATGGCATGCGAAAGGCATTCAGAGAGTGCTGGATTTATATACAGATGGAGTGTTACTTCCCTTCAATCAGTTATGTGAAAAATACCAAATTCCTTCAAACCACTTTTTTTAAATGTCCGCAATTGAAAAATGTCATTTCATGAGCAGATTATAAAGGTCCCACCATTATCAAAAATAGAAGAAGTTTCCCTTGGGGGTATGTGAAGGAAACACTTACTCTCTATTTATTATAATCTAATAATATCTACTTCTAAAGAATCAGCAATGGATTAAACTCCTGGAGAGATGATATGCAAGTAGACATAACTGAAATGGAGTGAGGCCTGTTTAAAGGCACAAACACAAACCATAAATAAAGGTTTAAACTTCTCCAATATAAGTGGTTGATGAGGACATACATGACTCCTGTCAAACTTCATTATATCTGGTAACATTCCAGACACTTGTACAAAATGTCTAGATAACAAAGGCACTCTTCTTCACTGTTTATGAGAATGCCCAAAGATTCAGAAGTTTAGGAAGGATGTTATAAATTGTCTGTCAGAAGTGTTTTATGTTAATATACCACTAAATGCTAAGCTATGTGTACTTGGGATTTATCCATTGAACTTCATACAAATGCATAGACAGACTAAGCTTCTTCTACAAGTCAGGAGAGTGATTGCACTTAATTGGAAGAGTGCAGATGCACTTTCCATGAAACAATGGATAAGGGAACTTTCAGAGTGCCTTGGACTGGAAAGACTAACATATATTGTTAAAGGAAAACGGAAAGAGAATCTGGAATGTAAGTTTATTTATTTATTTGTTTTTCTTTTTTCTCTCTGCTTCGATTTGGCTAACCTATATATTAATATAGTGCAAGTTTGTGTGTGTGTGTGTGTGTGTGAGTGAGTGATTGTTGTTGGTTCTGTTTGTGATGTGTTGCAGTAGTGTGATTGCGCTGTAATACTAATAAAAACCAATAAATATATTTGGAAAAAAAAGGTTGCGTATGCAATAACGTCACCTACCAGTATTATTAAATCTGGTGCATTACCATCTTCATTTTCTGCACAGACAGCAGAACTACACGCAGTGACACAAGCTTGTAAACTAATGAGAGGACAAGCTGTATGTATATGGACTGATAGTCAATATGTTTTTGACTCAGTACATCATTACGCTCGTGTGGGCAAGGAGAGGAATGACATCTGCAAATGGAAGCCATTGACACATAGTGCAAAGATGATGGAGTTATTGGATGCTGTCAAATTACCCACATCTCTATCTCTATGTAAATGCTGAGCACATCAAAATGATGATTCAGAAGTAACAAAAGGAAACAATTTAGCAGATTCAGCTGCCAAAGCGGCAGCACTCTCTGAACCCACTATAAAAATCAACACACTTGCATCACAAAACACTGAAATTTACTCTGAAATCTTAAAAGACTATCAAAAACAAGCACCGTTGCTGAACAAAAAAAAAGAGGCGCTAATTTGAAAAACGATATCTACTACATAAATGATAAACCCATCCTACCCAAAGCATTACATCAAACAGCGTGCTTAGTGAGCCATGGAATAACCCATGTCTCAACAGGAGGGATGGTAACAATAGTAAATAGAACCTACTATACTATAAATTTTGAAAATTCAGCGAAGACATTTATATCAAAATGTATGATATGTTTGAAAAACAACTCACAAAGTCAATGTGTCTCAAGAGGGGACATTTTCCACAGCCACCACATCCATTCCATACTATACACATGGATTTCATAGAATTCATAGAAAAGTGATTCTAAAGAAGGAAGATATGCATTAGTAATAATAGATGTATTTTCAAACTGGGTGGAAATCTATCCAACCAAAAGAAATGACGCCATAACAGTAGCAATCAAACTATGTAATCATTATTTTCCTACATATGGAATACCGAGACGTATCCGATCAGATAACGGTACCCATTTTGTTAATGAAACCATAACTAAAGCAGGAGAGGCATTAGGAACAATTTTTAAAAAATCATTGTGCCTATCACCCTCAACGTGCAGGTCTGGTAGAAAGAACAAATGGAACTATTAAAAAATAGATTGAGAAAAACAATGGCAGAAACTAATAGACCATGGAATGATTGTCGTTAGTCAAATGTGGATGAGAATTACTAAAGGAGAAAAAGGACTAACACCATTTGAAATGCATGGCCGCAGTTTTCCTATGCCACACTTTAACTCTGATCTGGTGAAATCTGATGAGGAACACACATTAGTAGACTACATGATTAAATTATTGAAGACTGATGATGTACAAATACAAAATCAAATACCTAATGATCCCGTATCGCCCTCTAAAAACAGGATTCACATTGGAGACTGGGTGTTGATAAAGACAATTCATAGGACGAGGTGGAACAGCCCACGTTGGGAAGGCCCGTTCCAGGTGCTCCTGACAACACAGCCAGCGATAAAGATAAGTGAACGAGCCACCTGGATACACCTATCACACTGTAAATTGGTAACTGAGGAAGTTAAGGGATCGTCTAGTGAGAAAGTCTAGAGTACTCACAGGACGGCTTACTGGACACCACACAGGGCTAGCCTGGTGGGTCTGGGGGCACAGACCGAGTCTGGTACTGTGAGCTAGTGAAGAACACATCGTGGACGCCTCAATGGGCTAACCCACCCTAGCGGTTCCTGCAGGTAACTGTTCTCTCGAATGTGATGTTTAAAATGGCACCACCTATCCTTCTATTGTCTCTACTCACCCTGGTCTCACTAATCACTAGACAAAATGTGCCTGTACAAACAAAACAAATAAATAAGAAATCTATTTCTCGTCATAGGAGAACAGCAGACTGGTGGTATACACCGTCAGAATTGGGCATGCCTGAAAAATGGCAACATAATAGATGGTATCATTGGCTATTGTTTACTGTACGACATAAATAAAAACACTTCTTGCCTAGCCTGCTTCCCTCATCCCATGACTGAAACTGACGTGTTAGCCCAAGATGCTACTCCAGCATCCGAAGCTTTTACTCGCTGTGTGCTAACTTTGTCCGCAGACGTAATCCGCAATGGCACTAAGGACAGCTGGAACGAATCCAGCTGCGTGGCTGCAGTAGACGGCAGCTCCACTTCCTCTAAATACTTCAACAAAACTGTCTGCAAAAAATTATGCACCCTACAGTGGCACTTCCCAGATAACTCAACAGATTCGGGAATTAGATCCAAGGCCGGTCGAATTCGATTCAATGCCACCGAGCCCGCCTATTGTGTATGTAGAGGTACTAACCAAACATGCTCTCGATCAGACAAATGCGTTAATTGTACGTATTCCCCTGATATTAAGTTTTTAGGAGTAGCTAGATGTCATAAAATTGAGGCATGTGAAGGCCTAACTGACGTGAGCGCTACCTGTATGAAGGTAAATATTGTGCTCCCGGGATTCTCGCCCGTTAATGTAAGTGTGGTAGCATCTACACCAGGGCTGGGCACAATAGACTGTTATTATTGGATTTGTGGCAGACAATATTACAGCTTTTTACCACCCAACTTTTCCAGGTGCTGTTACCTAGCTAAGCTAACTACTCCAATGCTCTTGATCCCAATTGCTAATTTATCAAAGCCACCTAATTCCAGCCATAGGCGGAAAAGAGAAATGGCGCAGTTCGCTTCTAGGGACAACTATCATTACCGTGTCTCTTTAGGTGAAAAATGGGGCATTGGTTTATTCCATTGGTATGGAGTAACGTTCCTTGCCGACCATTTAGACAATATTACCGCTGATCTACATGCTTACATGACAGCTAATACTAATGCTCTACAGACAATTACAACCAACCATAGAGAAGTAATTATGCAGCACCAAATGGTATTAGACTTTTTGTTTGCAGCTGAAGGAGGAATGTGTGCTGCTCTCGACATTACCTCTGATTTATGTTGTGTTCTAGCTCCAGATCCTACAGACAACATTACTAAACTTATAGACACTCTTGAAGCTATAACCTCTCATTTCAGACCAGCTGACCATGCAAGTACCAGTGCTGTGGACTGGCTGACTACCACTCTCGGACCATGGGGGGTGATGTTGTTCCAAATCCTGGTGCCTGTGTTTGTGATGCTATCCCTAGCAGTCTGGGTGGGCACTCCAGTAGACCAATATATGTTGCAACGTGAGTATGCCTATTCTGCATTACAACAGGATGTTCCTGCAGAAGTTGGTCGTATCCCAATCTCTGATGTTGAAGGTTCGGAGGACATCGCTCTCCGTAACCTCCCTGATCTATTTCCAGACCCTGAAAATTACGAGTACTAAAAGACAAAAATAGGGTGCTGAGGACTTTCTGTGTATGCACTCCGGTATAACCAGTCTCATTGCAGTGTATGTCCAAACAGCTGCAACACCAACCGCTCCATTGCCTCACGATGACACGTACACACCAGGAGATGTAGGCTCGTCAACGGATTCAGAAGAAGAGGCAGAAGACAGTGTGTGAAATATCACGGGAAAATAGTAATGAAGTTATAACAGAAAATTGAAAGAAGTTCATTGTCATTTTATCATTACTCTCGACTGTGAATTATTACATATAATCTGTTCTCTGCATGTGACAACAGGAGGGACTGTTAGAAGACTGTTGAAAATGTCACACGCAGATAAAGCCATATAGCCTTGGAAGAACATTCTGTACTCGCACAGTTGTTATCCAAAGATGTCACAATGCCCTAGACAAAACAATTTGAACTAGTTTATCTCACCCAAAAAACTGTTGTCTCAGATGTACTTGTTTTTATAACCGTATCAAGAGATGTTGCGCGTCTCTGCTCACTGTGCCTTAGATGTTGCAGTAGCAGGGTGCCCTTTGTACAAAGAAAGCTATGGTGTCTGACTCTCATTTATTCTGATCTCTAATAGGTATTGAGCGAGTGGGAAAACTCCTGACACTCTCCCTCTCTCACTCACTGCACATACGTGATGAAGGCATACTCTTTAAATAAAAAGTTTGGGAACCACGAGCTTAGATGCAGCTGCTCGGCCGTGGAAACCCATTCCATAAAGCTCTCTGCAGCTAATTTGAAGGTCACATGAAGTTTGAAACGCTGTAGCCACTGACTGAAGGTCGGTGACGTCTTTGCGCTTCTCACTTCAGCATCTGACCCCTCTCTTTCAGTTTTTGCGGCCAACCACTTCATTGCAGTGTTGCTGTCGTTCCCAAACATTTCCATATTCTTATAATAAAGCCGACAGGTGTCTTTGGAATATTTAGGAGCGAGGAAATTTGTTGGACTGGATTTGTTGCACAGGTGGCATCCTATGACAGTTTCACTCTGGAAATCACTGAGCTCCTGAGACCGGCCCATTCTTTCACAAATGCCTAATTGCTCGATTTTATACACCCGAGGCAGGGACAAATTAGGACACCTGATTCTGATAATTTGGATGGGTGGAATAATACTTTTGGCAACATAATGTATCTTTATATATCACACGTGTCAAACTAAGGTCCTGGAGGGCCGAGTGGGTGCAGGTTTTTGTTCCAACCAGGCAGTAACACACCTGAGTTTGACACCCCTGGTTTATATGTTAAACACACAACAGAGCTGCAGTAAAGCAAATAGAAACAGCAGGAGGCACTGTTGAGTTAGAAAAATGTTCGAATCAGATGAATGTAAGAACAACATCATAAATCATATTCTTATCACTGAAATAAACTGATTAAACATTAATTTTTATTAAAATAAATGTCTTACCGTCGAAGAACCACACCGGGGCCAGGGGTGGTGGTCCAGGAGGTCCAGGAGGTCCAGTGGGGTCCATCTCGGCACTGTAGGCGCTCACAAAGTTGTCGTCTGGGAACAAAAACATGTAATACAAATATCATTAAACTTTATTAATACTGACACCACCTATAAAATAGACAGCTGGTCGATACATGTAAAACAATAACTTACCAAAAGATGTTGTTTAGTTGATCAGGAGTCCAGGTGATCGATGATCCAGATGAAGGTCAGGAAATCCATGAATTTCTGGACCACAATTGAGTTATAAAAGTGTCATTCTTTATTCTGAGCACCAAAAAAAGAAAAAAAAAATGTCCAGCTCATCTAAAATGCTCATTTGTGTTTGGTGTCACTATTAAGGAATTTCTGAAAGTTATGTACATGTAGCCCCTACAAAGTTATTTTAAGTCATCTTTGATATAACGAAGAAGTCTGCAAATATTTTATAAAAACTACTATCCATGTCGAGACAGGTGACAAATACTGTTGTAGAATAGTTAAAACACACACACAAAACACATTCATGCATTTAATTACAGAAATCATAACATATAATAAGAGAGAAGTGTGAGAAATGGGAGAGGGGTGAGAGAAACGAAAAAAATCCCAAAAAAGAAAAACATACAGTGGCTTGCGAAACTATTTTACACACCGAATTTTAGTTTTTTATTTGTTAAAAAAGTTTAAAATATCTAATAAAGTGTGTTCCACTTCATGATTGTGTCCCACTTGTTGTTCATTCTTCACAAGAAATTACAGTTTTATATCATTATGTTTGGAGCCTGAAATGTGGCAAAAAGTCACAAAGTTCAAGGGAGCCAAATAGTTTCGCAAGCCACTGTAACATGTGATTTACAAACTAACTTATTAGTATCATTACTAATCATAACTCTGCTTTATTTTTGTAAGCCATTCTCATGTGTGAAGTTTTAGGTTAAAATTTTCTTTCCATCCAGGTGAGATACATGTTATGATGTTCATTGATAATTTCTGAATTATCTTTTATTTATTTATATTTTCAGTTCCCCCGAGGGATTGCCACCTTATTGTGGTCAGGGGGTTTGCATGCATCAGTGACCTTAAGAACTGTGCCAGCAGGAGTTTATTCTTTAGTTGGGACACCCAGGTTGGACAGGTCTGAAGGTGGAGCCCTGACTAAGTGAATCCACTTCTACGGGCTGTGATTGGACACATAGCTAACAACCTATTTTAATGCCAGAAACACTGTTCCTACAGTATGAACAAAGGGTAAAAACAAGTGCTGGGGCATGATGTGTATATATGATGCCTCCTAAAACTGGGTCAAATGGATCAACAGTTTATTAAACACCAGGCAGTAAAGACAAATATTGAATATAAAAATATGTGTAAATATGTATATTTACTGTATAGAAATGTGTATATGGATGTGAGAGTGGTCCCAGTGCTCTACACAATTATACATGTATTCAAGTATAATGTATTGCCCTGGGCGACACGGTGGAGCAGTGGGTAGCACTGTTGCCTCACAGCAAGAAGGTCGCAGGTTCAAGACCGCTTTGGGGCCTGGGTCTGGGACCTTTCTGTGTGGAGTTTGCATGTTCTCCCCGTGTCTGCGTGGGTTTTCACCGGGTACTCCGGCTTCCTCCCACAATACAAAACATGCTCAGGTTAATTGGCAAATCTAAATTGCCCATAGGTGTGAGTGTGTGTGTGAATGGTGTGTGAATGGTGTGTGTGCCCCACGATTGGCTGGCGACCATCTGGGGTGTATCCCCCTGCCTCTCGCCATAAATGCGCTGGGATAGGCTCCAGCAGACCCCTGCGACCCCGAAAGGGAATAAGCGGGATAGAAAATGGATGGATGGATGGATGTATTGTAATACTTGATAACTGATTAAATAAACAGATTTCTTCCTACCCTACCTAAAAAAACTGGAGTCGTCCACTCATCCTTATCGAAAACCACCAATGAAAGCATTGTACTTATAGCTGTGCCCTGGAAAAAGAGTGGTGAGATATGTTTAACATTGATGAACATCCAATCGAGTTCATTTATTTTCTTTTTTTTAATTTAATAAAAGGACCAGGTACAAATAAGTAAAGTAAATACACAGGATTAGATGCAATTTTAAAGTGCACGGGTAGATTGAAAAAAGCCTTATTGCACAAGATTTATTACAGAATTAGTGTCCATGGATGTTTTAAATTAGTGTATGTACATATTAAGCCTGATGGTAAATAGCTCCTCACCTTGGGTATGAAGTACTCTCCCAGCACATAGGCTTTACTGGCCATTTTGGAAATCCCAGAGGAACAATGTTCCCCATTCTCTGAGTCTCATGACGACAGCGTTCATGTAGGGCAGGTTGGGTCTGTCGGACGTCCAATCACTCTGTCCAACTCCACCTGCACTTTCTCTAGGTGAGAAATGAGGATGAACAATGACAATGGTGAACAAGTACTCAGATCCTTTTTTTTTTTTTTTTTTTTTTTTTTTTTTTTTTTAAGTAAAAGTTTTCCAGTTTCTTAACTACAAAGCTACCTACTTATTCCTGGCTAGTCCACTACTTTCTGTAATTTTCTATTTCAATTTATTTATGTAAAAAGGGACACATGGTTCAATGTAAAACTATGTATTCCACAACAATGTGAGATTGAGTGTTTTACTATTATTAAATAAAAAGTACTGTTCCACTTAATTTATCAGTGTTTACTTATCATATACTTAACTAGTATACAGGAAATTAAACTTCTTATACTTTGCATAAAGTATATTATATGTCTTATGTTCCTTGATCCTGTCAGTGTGATGCTTCAATGAAGTTATGAAATAATATTGAATAATAAAGTACAAACTTTCTGTGGTAAAATAAAAAAAAAACTGAGAACTCGGAGGAGTAAGAATACACTTAACTACAGTACTGCAATTTGATTTTTAAACTAATTAATAAATAACAATTTTTCCCTTTTTTTATCTGAAGAAGAGAAAACATGTTGTATTTTTGTACAATTACACCAATATTGAGTAAAATTATCCCCCAATATCTTATACGAATTGGCAGAAAATTGAGCTTAATTGAATTTTTCCCCCATTAAATGGTAATATGTTGTTTGGGTTACACCACATGAGTTGTGGCATTGTCCCCAATTAATTAATTAGTTAGAATATGTCAAGTCTTTATCTGAAAAGTAAAAAAAACACTTTTTGTAGAAGAGTAGAAATTGCAAAATTTCCCTCTCACATGTAGTGGGGTGGAAGTATAGAGGAGCAGCAATTAGTCAATTTACACCACTGTGAACTCACTCTGTATGTCCAGGTAGTTTGTCACGTATATGAGGACCCAGCATAAAGTAGCAGAAGCTGTTTCTGTCCAGGCCTCAATCAGGTCAAGGAAGCTAACCTGGGATTCTCCTTCCTCTAACCATGTACGAGCAGAAAAAAAACACTTACTCCGTGATGTTTTACACAGTAATCTGCTGTCACGGTCTACCATATAAGAAATTAAAATTTACAGTATATTTTGAAGATTTAATTTAAGATAGACCTTTCTTCAGACAGTTCAAATATTTTCTCCACATGGAAAATGGCCAGTCTGTATATGAACATGCACTCGATTTCTAAATGAAACTATTCGCAGATCATGACTGCAGTGGCCATTATACAAAGACATTTTCTCGAAAGTGAAACTTAAAAATTGATTGTTTCAGACAGCAATCCAATCCAACAGTAAAAAACAGGTTCACAAACAGGTTGAAAGTACCTTCTCCATCCCTGCCAAGTACACATCAATATAATCACAAGGATCATCAGGGTTCCAGTCCTCCATGAGATTCTCGGTTTCCTTGTACAGGCCATGATCTCTTTATATATGCTGTGCACCGTCTGGTGAAGGCCTGGCAAGTACTGCCTCAAACCAGGGAAGGTGTCGTACAACTGTTGGCGAGACGTTGGGATGGAAATGATGGCTGAAGAACACAGAGGAGATGATGTTACTCACTGTATTAATTAACAGTAATTAACAATAACAGTATTGGGTGATTAACTGTAAAATAAAAGTCAATTAAAAACTCTGATTTCAGTTTTATCTACAGTGTTGGGGGGGTTAACTTTCATAATGAAATAGCTTTTTGACTTGTCTGACTTATTGTAAAATATACTAAACTATATAACTACAGGTTTTTTACAGTGCTAGCTATGGTGAGATTGTCTTTTTAAACTGGTCAAGGAACCTTTACTCAGGCTGAGAGATACTATATTAAACTAAACCTGGACCATTGACTACCTCACCAACAGACCACAGTATCTGAGGCTTCATGACTGTGTGTCTGAGGTGGTAGTCTGCAGCACGGGGGATCCACAGGGTACAGTGCTTCACCTTTTCTGTTTAGTCTGTACACCTCAGACTTCAGCTACGACTCTGACAACTGCCACCTACAGAAGTTCTCAGATGATACGGCCATCATCGGGTGTGTATCAGATGGGAACGACCAGGAGTACAGAGGGGGGGTCATCAATGGCTTTGTCAGCTGGTGTGAGACCAACGCTCTCCGAATCAACGCCAGCAAGACAAAGGAGATGGTTGTGGACTTCAGGAGGAAGTCACCCCCCACCACACCCGTGAGCATCCAGGGATAAGACATTGAGACAGTGGTCTCTTACAAATACCTGGGTGTTCACCTGAACAACAAACTGGACCACAACCATTAATGTCCTGTACAAAAAGGGCCAGAGTCAACTTCACCTGCTGAGGAGACTAAGGTCCTTTGGAGTGTGCAGGACCCTGTTAAAGACCTTCTACGACTCTGTCGTAGCATCTGCCCTTTTCTACACAGTGGTCTGCCGGGGGGGCGGATGCACAGACAGGGACAGAAGGAAAATTGACAAACTGGTGCAGAAGTCTAGCTCTGTACTGGGATGTCCTGTGGAGTCGGTGGTGGTGGTTGGAGAGAGGAGGATGTTGGCAAAGCTGACATCCATCATGGACAACCCCCATCACCCTCTGCATGGGGTAGTGGGTGCGCTGAGCAGCTCCTCCAGCCAGAGACTCAAACACACTCGCTGCGAGAAGGAGCGCTTCCGCAGATCATTCATCCCGACAGCAATAAGACTTTATAACATAACATAAATCTCACTGTAGTCACTTTTCCTCCACTGGTCACTTTACACTACACCTACATCCTGCACCTTAAGTATGCATTAGCTATGTATGTGTACATGTGTGTATGTGCATGGATATATATATATATATATATATATATATATATATATATATATATATATATATATATATATATATATATATATATATATATATATATATATATATATATATATATATATATATATATATATATATATATATATATATATATATATATATATATATATATACAGTGATTCCTCGTCACTTCGCGGTTCACTTATCGCGGATTCGCTATTTCGCGGATTTTCATAATGCATTTTTTTTTTTTTTGGTGCATTGTGTTCTGCATTCTGATTCTCTAAAAACTCACTCCCGCTTCTTGTATCAAAACATGCTACGAATTGTGCTATCATTTTGTCGTCTCGTGCAGTTATGTGTACGTACATAAAACAGCTTGGCAAATTTACATTAAGTTGGCCAAATTATCTTGTAATTTCGAACATCTCCTAAACCCATAATGTCGACGAAACGGCCTGGACGGACAAAAGCACCTGGGGATGGGCCCAAACGGCGGAAGATGCTACCTATCTCAGATAAAGTTAAACTTCTGGACATGCTCAGGGAAGGTAAAAGCTAGGCAGCCGTTGCTCGCCATTACGGAATCAATGAATCTTCCGTTCGTTACATAAAGAAGGAGGAAAAAAACATAAGGACGACAGCAGCAGTTAATTTTAATACGAATGCAAAAAGGGTTGTAACTGTCCACAACAAGACCATGGTACGGATGGAGACGGCATTAGCTCTGTGGATTAATGACTGCAGGAAAAAATACATAACCCTGGATACCAACCTTATCTGCACAAAAGCGAGAATGCTTTATTAAAACTTTGCTGTCAGTGACAGAGCGCAGTCAGGATGCAGCAGCCCAGTCTGAGGAGCAGTGAAACGGCCTACACGTGAGTCACTGTATTTGTATACATGTAATAGTTGCTAATTGTAAAAAAAAAAAAAATAAATAAAGTTTTCTATTTCGCGGATTTCACTTATCGCGGGTCATTTTCGGAACGTAACCCCCGCGATAAACGAGGGATTACTGTATATATATATATATATATGTAAATATGCGTGTATGTATGTAGGTATGTACGTGCATGTATGAATGTATATATGCTTTGCTCATGCATACCTTTTACTTGCTATTTATTAGTATTTTTTTTTTCCACCATTCTAAATATGTCCATAATGCATACTGTGTATGCTGCTCAACAAATTCAACGAATAGTATATAGTACATAGTGTTGTGTATTTTTATAGCTTATTTTTTTTTCTTTACTCTGTACTCTTACACCTGTGCTTAGCTGCAGTAACGAGCAAATTTCCCCGTTGTAGGATCAATAAAGTCCTATCTTATCTATGTTTGGCTTAAGGTGTAACCAAAGTAACATGACCACCCCCACAAACTAAACCTTCAAGATTTATAACCATGCTTAATTTCTTGTTTTTTTTACTAAAAACAACCAATAAGGATTTTTTTTTATTTAACATTAATTCAAAATTAAAAACAAAATTTGTTGTTTTACATTATCTCAATTTTCACTAAATTGACTACTATATGAGCAATCAGAAAATATAAATGAGTTTCATGTTCAGTTTCAATTTCATAAAAGGTACATTTCTTATCATTTGTCATCAATGTCAAAAAAGCTAAAGATAGTGTTAGACGAATAAATGTAATGTAATAACATTAAATGTAATTCTCTTATTGTATTTGAAATACAAAATTTACAAAAGGAACAACCGAGTCTTTAGCAAAAAAGACTATCCTCTTGTAGTTATTTTCTCAGCATCATAGAAACATTCTGTTTATTGAAGCAGTGTTTACTAAAGACGTCAAACAGCAGGGAAACGCAGCTCTGCACGTTCTGACGCGCTGACGTCATCGTCTGCGCCTAAATGCTTCTCGTCTCAATGGTGATTGATTGAAAATTTACTTCTTTTAAGGCATAATTTAAAAATGGCTTCGTCGCCATGGTTCATGAATAACACTTTGACAAAATGGTCGACAAAAACTTTGGATAATTTCATGTGAAAATAACACTGTTTTTATGCCACTGCATCGAATTAAATTCACCTTTTACTGGGAAAACCTCACATTCATCCATAGAATCAATTAATCAATCTGTATTGGTCACAATAAAATATACCCACAGTCCTTTGCTTGCAACAAATGTGTATCCACTTAAATAAGCATTAGCAACAATATTATATCGTGCATTATGGTTTTTCTAATAATGGACTAAAGTCATTGTCTAAATTCAGCAGTTTACATAAACCATATTCTTATCACTGAAATAAACTGATTAAAAATTACTCTTTTATTAAAATAAATGTCTTACCGTCAAAGAACCACACCGGGGCCAGGGGTCATCCAGGAGGTCCAGCGGGGTCCATCTCGGCACTGTAGGCGCTCACAAAGTTGTCGTCTGGGAACAAAAAATACAAATATAAATACAGGGTTCCCACACCTTTTTCATGAACAAATTCAAGCACTTTTCAAGCACCTTCAAGCACCAGTTTTTCACTTTTCAAGCACCTTTAAATAGGTTGCCTACTCATTGTGTTTGCCATGATGGTCATGAGAAGTGCAGCGGCGCCACTGTATGGCATAATAGTATGGGTCTAATTAGCAATATTTCATATGGTGGTAGATTGAATGTTTGGATTTTTAACTAATTGTGAATTGGCTTGTATTCTCAGCTTGTGAACAGTGCATTGTGTCACTACCATAGCCCAATAACAGTGACAAATGCCTGAAGGGGGCTAAAGTATTGCATGTATCAGCAGACGAGTTATTTATTTTCACTGTGTGGAAACCTTTCACAGCAAGAGCAATCGCACAGACCCAATCCACACTTACTGCCTGTACATTAACAAGATACATGCTAGTGCTGCTTGAATGCTGAAGTAACACGCAGAGTCACCATGCAACACCAATGACCAACCAGTATGCTTTGCTTCGTACCAGCCTCAGGAAGACAAAACCTGTATTTTGTGATTAACTGGAATATAATGTAAAAATCCATGTTTCAACCAGGAGGTTGAGTCTGTTAATTGTATATGTATGGCTGAGTGTGAGATCTCTATGCTGGAGATCACATTTTCTTTTTTTTTTTGATTGAGCCCTTAATTCTGCATCAAAACATTGTGTTCTACTCACCCATGGTGTTTTTTTTTGCATTTGAAGATCTGCCAGAGATTTAGAAGTAGAGCAGAGAGAAGTAGAGTCGGAGTAGAACACAATGTTTTGATGCAGAATTAAGGGCCTAATATTGACAGTAGTCTACTGTTATTGCCCGACAGAACACCGAGCGAGTACGATAACCGAGTTCTGCATGTAAAGGTATCGGATCAAGCGCATAGCTGCTTAGGAAACATTTTGAAAACACTGAATTGAAATTCAAGCATTTTCAAGGAATTCAAGCACCCGTGGGAACCCTGTAAATATCATTAGACTTTATTAATACTGACACCACCTATAAAATAGACTGCTGGTCGATAAATGTAAAACAATAACTTACCAAAAGATGTTGTTTAGTTGATCAGGGCTTCAGGAATCTTTATTTAATAAATATGAATCCATACCCTGTTTATTTCATTTCATTCCCAAAGAATTTCTGAAGTACAATTTAGAGTTATGAAAGTGTCATTCTTTATTCTGAGCACCAAAAAAAGGAGAAAAAAAATACCCAGATCATCAGTTGTGTTTGGTGTCACTATTAAAGAATTTCTGAAAGTTACGTACATGTTATTTCTGCAAACTAATTTAGTTTCCAACAAGTCAGATCCAACTTGTGATGTGGAGAACGTGAAGATCCCGGTTACCACAGACCCAACTTTTGCATTTGTGTCTGAACTGTGTGTATTCAACGTTGTGTGGGAGCCTCGATGCACAAGATTTATTATGAAATTAGTGTCCATGGATGTTTTAAATTAGTGTATGTACATATTAAGCCTGATGGTAAATAGCTCCTCACCTTGGGTATGAAGTACTCTCCCAGCACATAGTCTTTACTGGCCATTTTGGAAATCCCAGAGGAACAACTCATTCATCCAGGTCATTGTAGTGTCAAAGGAGTTACTTGTGAGCAACTGGACTTCTTCTTGTAGCTTGAAGACATTTCACTGCCTATCCAGGCAGCTTCTTCAGTTCAGGAAAAACATACACACACACACACACACACACACACACACACAACCCTTCAACCCCGGGCAGACAGCATCCCCTCCAAAGCAGAAGGGAAAGAGAAGAAACACACATCTAACAGGCACTTCGAAATTGTGGTTACTCCAACTGGGCATTCACCAGATGGAGTAACATCAACAGATGGAAGACAGAAGGAAATATGTAGTAGTTCTATACGTATCCGGTCTCTCTAAAAAACTGAGAAGAATCTTCAGCAAACACAACATCCCTGTTTATTTTAAGCCTGGCATCACCCTCAGACAGAGACTGGTCCACCCCAAGACAAAACCTCAACAATGTGGTTTATGCTATACAATGCAGTGAAGAGTGCCAGGATTTATATATAGGAGAAACCAAACAACCACTGCGCAAACGCATGGCACAACACAGGAGAGCCACCACATCAGGACAGGACTCAGCAGTACATCTACATCTAAAAGAAAAGGGACACTCCTTTAAAGACACGGACGTTCACATCTTAGACAAGGAGGAGAGGAGAGTGAAGGAGGCCATCTATGTCCATTGAGAAAGACCAACTTTGAACAGAGGAGGTGGGTTACGTCATAATCTATCTGCTACATACCATCCTGCTTTGAGATCTCATCCCAGGAAGTTTTACTGCTCTTCACCATCAGAGCAGGTCTCAATCCCTGGATCATGTAACCACAACAACTCTCACTCCACTTCATACCTTGAAGTGTGACTTATGGACCATTGTTATGAGAGTGTTGTTTAAAGTTTCAACCAATGATCCAGAGATAAAAGCTCATGGTTTCCAGCATCAAGCCAGAACTCAAGAAGCTGCCTGGAAAGGCAGTGAAACGTCTTCAAGCTACAAGAAGAAGCCCAGTTGCTCACAAGTAACTCCTTTGACAATGTTTGGTAGTGTCATGATGATAGCGTTCATGTAGGGCAGGTTGGGTCTGTCGGACGTCCAATCACTCTGTCCAACTCCACCTGCACTTTCTCTGGGTGAGAAATGAGGATGAACAATGACAATGGTGAACAAGTACTCAGATCCTTTTTGAAGTAAGAGCAGAAATTCTGTCAACTAAAAATAATCAATGGCAAGTAAAAGTGCTGAGTAAAACTGCTCAGTAAGAGTCTTTGCTTTACGGTTTAAAGGCTTCAGGATATACATAATGTTTATTGGATTCAGTACAGTTTTCTTAAGTTTTACTTTAACTACAAAACTACCTACTTATTCCTGGCTAGTCCACTACTTAATGTAATATTCTATTTCAATTTATTTATGTAAAAAGGAACACATGGTTCAGTGCAAAACTATGTATTGCACAACAATGTGAGATAGAGTGCTTTTCAATTGTTATTAAATAAAAAGTACTGTTCCACTTAATAATTAATCAGTGTTTACTTCTATACTTAACTAGTTATAAGCAGAAAGGAAATTAAACTTCTTATACTTTGCATAAAGTATATTATATGTCTTATGTTCCTTGATCCTGTCAATGTGATGCTTCAATAAAGTTATGAAATGATATTGAATAATAAAGTATAAACTTTCTCTGGTAAAATATGCAGAGAAAAACTGAGAACTGAGTCAGAATACACTTAACTACAGTACTGCAATTTGACTTCTAAACTACTTTAATAATTTAAAAAATTACAATTTTCCATTTTTTGTAGCTTATTCTTCAGGAAAGTAGGCTATTAATTAATTAATAATTGCCTGCTCCAAACCGTGGCCTGATCTCAAATAAACACCCGAGCTGAATGAGTCAAAAGATATATAGGACCCAATTAAATACTCACACAAACAGCTCAAATCTAAATTAAATATTCAAATAGTGGTTAGTTGCAGCCCTACTACAGATATTGTATTAAACTATTTTATCATTGTATTCAAATTTCAAGTTATACATTAATAATAATTCAATATGAAGTGCTGTTTATATCAATAAATATGCAGCTGATGAAGAAATAAAGGAAGTTCCAGGATCTTGAGTCCATTAAACATTGGTCATTACTACATTGAAAATTAGCCAAATCTCAGGTTTTCAAAAACTCAAACAGGCAGAGAAGACCTGGGAAAGTGATGCACCTGAAATCACTTTAAGTTAACTTCAGATATTGTAAGTTTAGAGTTTCACTATGGAATGAAAGGAAGTTTAATCCAGGTTTAAAGTTGACTAAAGTCACACTGAAAAGTTCAAAAATTGCCCTAAATTCCCTTTATTCCTTAATGTTCATGACATCACAAGGTTCTATGTATGTCCACAGTCATCCACCGTCGAGGCCTGTTTGATTATTACATATAATATTCTCTGCATTTTAGGTGCAAAATTAACTCAGGCCATTATTTCTACGACTCAAGACCACCAGTTTCCTTAAAAAAAAAAAAAAAAAAAAACTAATATCAAGAAACTAACTTAATTACATGCTAAAATTCTTTGCCAGTAAAATGACATTTTTTGTATTTTTTTTTCACCTGAAGATAAAAATCACTATTCTTGAAATGGAGCAAATTAAATCTGAAGAAGTGAAAAAGTGTTGGGTTTCGTACAATTACACCAATATTGAGTAAAATTATCTCCCAATATCTTACACAAATTGTGGGTTACAACACATGACAGTTTTGGCATTGTCCCCAATACACTTTGTAGAGTACCTTTCACACAAAGTTTATAGCACATGTGTGTTTAATAAAATAATTTTATTAGTTAGAATATTATTTTATGTCAAATCTTTATCTGAAAAGTAACAAACCGCTTTGTGCCGCCACATGCGGCCCGTTAAATGTTTTAATCCGGCCCGCCGAACTTGTAAAAATTAAATGAATAAACCTTGTTAATGTTTTATTTCCCCTGCAATTTCGATGTTTCCCTACTAGATGGCACTCTATATTGGCTTTGTTGAGGTGAAGCTTGCTACTCCATGTTTGCACTTTACCCTTTGACCCACCGCCCCTCTATGAAGATGACCGGACCTAAGAAAAGGAAAGTGGACAGAGAACGTTGAGTGTTCAAGGAGTGGATAACCAAATATTTTTTCAGTGAACACCGATCATCTGCTGTTTGCCTGATATGCCAAGAAAATATAGCGGTTTTAAAAGAGTATAATATTAGCCGTCACTTTGCCACAAAGCACACTAACTATGCTAGCAAGCTGTCAACAAAAGAACGGGATGCTGCTGCTGAGAAGATGGCAGCTAATTTAAAGGCTCAGCAAAGTTTTTTAACCGTCAAACTGCCATTCGAGAGTCAAGTACCAAGGCCAGTTTTATGCTTTCATTCAAAATAGCAAATGCCAGCAAACCACTGAGGGCGAGTTTTTAAAAGAATGTATGGTGGAGACAGCAGGTATTTTGTGCCCTGAGACCAAAGACAAATTTGAGAAAATCAGTTTTTTCACGGCGGACAGTGACTCGCCCTGTGGAACTAATAGATGAAAATATCATCAGCAGCTTAAACAAAAAGGGCGGAGTCATTCACTTTATATTCTTTAGCACTGGATGAAAGCAACGATGTCAAAGACACTGCTCAGCTCCTCATTTTTATCCAAGGAATCAATGACAATTTTGAAATAACGGAGGAGTTTTTGACAATAGAGTCTCTGAAAGGACAAACACGGGGGGGAGGACTTGTTTCACCAGGTGTCTGCTGCCATCGAAAATATGAAGCTTCCCTGCAGTAAGCTTGTCAACGTCACCACAGACGGATTTCCCAATTTAATGGGAAAAAATATTGGCCTGCTGAGGAGAATCCAGAATAGAGTGAAAGATGAAAACCCTGACCAGGATGTCATTTTCCTCCACTGCATCATCCACCAGGAATCTCTATGTCAATCGGTGTTACAGCTGAAACATGTTGTGAATCCTGTGGTGAAACTTGTCAGCTTCATACGCGCACGGGGACTTCAGCACTGTCAGTTCATTGCCAGGACCTGCTTTATCACTCCCATGTCCGCTGGTTGAGTTTGGGCAAAGTGTTTCAACGAGTGTGGGAGCTCAAAGAGGAGATTGGTGTGTTTTTGGAGCATAAGGGGAAGACCGATGAATTTCCTGAGCTGAGCAACAGGAGCTGGATGTGTGACTTTGCATTTGCTACGGACGTATTTTCAAACTTGAATGAGCTCAACGTGAAGCTGCAGGGTAGCAGTTTGTGCATGACATGTACACAAATGTAAAAGCCTTCAAATCCAGGCTAGCTTTATTCTCCAGGCAGATTTTGAACAAGTCATTCACTCATTTTCCTACACTAGCCACACTGAAAGAGGCCAGAGCAAAAGTGAAGAAATACAGTGAGTCACTGGATGCACTGCACGGAGAATTCTGCTGTAGGTTTTCGGATTTTGACAAAATTGACAAGTCACTTCAGTTGGTGGCCTGTCCTCTGTCACAAGACCCTGAAACAGCTCCAGAGGAGCTTCAGCTCGGACTGATTGACCTTCAGTCCGACCCTGTCTTAAAAGAGAAGTTCAGCTCTCTGAAACTTAATGACTTCTATGCTTTACTCAATCAAGCCCTGTTTCCAAATCGGCGCCGGAAAGCGCAGATGATGTTGGCTTTGTTCGGCTCGACCTACGTGTGTGAACAGACCTTCAGCGTCATGATCATCAACAAAGCCAGCCACAGATCCAAGTTAACAGACCTACACCTCAGATCCATAATGAGAATCGCCACAACAAAACTAACTCCAAACTTTGATGCGCTGGCTAAAAAAGGAGACCAGCAACACTGCTCTCATTAAAATGTGCTTCTCTGTGATGCGCACGTTGTCAAAATAAACAGTGCGCACAGATCAAGTATAACGCGCTCCACAGACTGACTTGCTGCAACTGCTTCGTCCTTGCACTGGTCGTTGTTGACTTTTGGCACCGGGGAAACAAATTGAATAGAAGGAGCAGGACAAGTACATCTGCATCTCCTACCGTTTTTGAAAAAAACAAAGACAGTCAGGAGGAGAGTGATGGTGATATCCTGAAGGATAACAGGACTTTCAGTGCTTTCAAATAAAATAGTTATTCATTTGATTTTCAGTGTTTAAAGACTCATTTCAAAGTCAGAGATTTTGTTGTAATGCTTTTCTTCATTTTCATTGGAAATTAAAGCACATGTTTTCTCCATATCCCAAGATGTGTATTTTTTCTGTAGGTGGTTGAGGTGAGGTTACCAAAGCATGCCAGCCATCTGCTCCTGTTCCGGTCCTTTGTGAAATGTTAGAACTCAATGTGGCCCACGAATCAAAATGTTTGCCCACCCCTGAGCAATATGGGGACCCAGCATTAAGTAGCAGAAGCTGTTTCTGTCCAGGCCTCAGTCAGGTCAAGGAAGCTAACCTGGGATTCTCCTTCCTCTAACCATGTACGAGCAGAAAAAAAACACTTACTCTGTGATGTTTTACACAGTAATCTGCTGTCACGGGCTACGATATAAGAAATTAAAATTTACGGTATAGATTTAATTTAAGATAGTAAACCTTTTTTCAGAAAGTGCAAATATTTTCTTCACATGGAAAATGGCCACCCTGTACACGCACTTGATTCCTAAATGAAACTATTGGCAGATCATGACGACAGTGGCCATTATACAAAGACATTTTGTCAACAGTGAAATTTAAAAACTGATTGTTTCAGACAGCAAACCAATCCAACAGTATAACAGGCTCACTGAAAGTACCTTCTCCATCTCTGCCAAGTACACATCAATATAATCACAAGGATCATCAGGGTTCCAGTCCTCCATGTGCTTCTCGGTTTCATAGTACTGGCCATGATCTCTTTATATATGCTGTGCACAGTCTGGTGAGGGCCTGGCAAGTACCGCTTGAGGCGTCGTACAACTGTTGGCGAGACGTTGGGATCAGTGAAAAGATGAGTTTGTTTTGTGCTAAGGGGACAGATGTGTAACTCCCTGAGTCTGAGCTGAGCCAGCAAGCAGCACGGCCTCATTGTCCAACTCCAGAATCTTGCTTCAGAAAGCTTTGATTGCTGTATTGACATCGATGGCTGAAGAACACAGAGGAAATGATGTTACTCACTGTATTAGTTGTTATTTCAGTCACTTTTACAGTATTGGGTGATTAACTGTAAAATAAAAGTCAAATGAACATTTAGTTTTATATACAGTGTTGGAGGGATTAACTTTCATAATGAAATAGATTTTTGACTTGTCTGACTTATTGTAAAACATACAATACTGTGAGAAGGTGATGAGCCCTGGGGTGAAGGTGATGAGGTGGAGCTCGCGGAGCGTGACGGGGGTACCGAGAGGATCGGCGGCGGTGTCGGCGAGGGTGTCGATGAGGGTGTTGGCGAGCGTGTCAGCGAGCGAGCCAGCGGAGACGGCTAGCGAGGTGCTAGCGGGGACGGCTAGCGAGGTGCTAGTGGAGGCAGCTAGCGAGGTGCTAGCGGAGGCGGCTAGCAAGGTGCTAGCGGAAGTGCCCGGTGGAGACGGTCGGCAAAGGACCCAACAGAGACGGTCAGCAAAGGAGCCAGCGGAGGCAGTCGACGTAGGAGCCGGCGGAGACGGTCGAATGAGGGAGCCGGCAGAGACGGCTAGCGGAGACAGTCAGCGAAGGAGCTGGCGGAGACGGCTAGCGGAGACAGTCAGCGAAGCAGCTGGCGGAGACGGCTAGCGGAGACAGTCGGCGTAGGCGCCGGTCGGCGTAGGCGCCGGCGAAGACGGCTAGCGGAGACAGCTAGCGGAGACGGTCAGCGAAGGAGCTGGCGGAAGTACTAGCGGAAGTACTGGCGGGGCTACGACCGGAAATGGAGTGTGGTCGAGTGAGCCCAGAGGCAGACACACCACGGTCGCGGACTTCTGTCTCGCCACCCCGTTGGCGAGACTGCAGAAGGGGAGGGAAGTGTGAGAAGGTGATGAGCCCTCCCCTTCTCACCTGGTTATAAGGGGGAACTCACTAGCAGTGAGAGAGTTCCCCCGGACGGGTTTGCGTGCGGGACAGGTGACGCGACGCGTGGGACTGCCTGTCTGGTCCACCTGGTGCGAGGTGGACTTTTCCTGCTGACGTGAGCGTTTTGGTCTTCTTTTTTGTATCGCCGTCAAATGTTTTTACCTAAGTTCTGCTGCCTCCTGTCTCCGCTTCTTTTTCCGGTTGCCCTGATCCCTTTTGTGGGGCGACCATGTCGGTCGCTCACAATACTATATAACTACAGATTTCACAGCAAAGTTTTACAGTGCTAGCTATGGTGAGATTGTCTTTTTAAACTGGTCGAGGAACCTTTACTCAGGCTGAGAGATACTATAGTAAACTAAAGTGTAAGGTGGTCTATAGTGACATGAACTACAAACTTATAGTGCATACAACAACTAAACTGACTATCCATTTTTATGTAATATGTTCACTTCATGCAGTGACTGGGTGGGCTAGTTCATGTTACAGAGTTGGTTTTTAGAGGGTAGGGATGCAGCTTTAGTGAAGAGACTTTTTTTTCTTAAAAAAACTCCATTAGCTTATCTTTGTAATCAAGTTGTGCCGTTTTCGAGTGTTGTTTTATTTTGTTCGGCCTCAAACTGTCGCTTGCTAATATTTACAGACACACAACACGCCGCGGTCTCTCCGCATCACCCACCGTTGTACTGGTGAAACCAAAGGCGGGATAAGCCTCGTCCGTATCTGCGTGTCTTCGCTTTGCTAGTTGAAGGATTATATGAAGGTGTCTCCTGCTTTACGCGTGGCTGAGTCCTGTCACTAACCTGTTGATGGTGATGCTAGCTAGCGCTTCTAAAGTTAGCCTCACATTTGTCTTCAGCGGGCAGTTGAGTGCAAGGGGGGGGGGGGGGAGCGCGCTTGAAGCAGCAGGCCCAGTTAGATTCCCGCCAGTCGTATTTCTTCTCCCTCTCTGACTCACTGCACATACGTGATGAAGGCATACTCTTTAAATAAAAAGTTTGGGAACCACGAGCTTCGATGCAGCTGCTAGGCCGTGGAAACCCATTCCATGAAGCTCTCTGCAGCTAATTTGAAGGTCACATGAAGTTTGAAACTCTGTTGTCACTGACTGAAGGTCGGTGACCTCTTTGCACTATGAACTTCAGCATCTGACCCCTCTCTTTCAGTTTATGTGGTCAACCACTTCATAGCTGAGTTGCTGTTGTTACCAAACATTTCCATATTCTTATAATAAAGCCAACAGGTGTCTTTGGAATATTATTAGGAGTGAGGAAATTTGTTGGACTGGATTTGTTGCACAGGTGGCATCCTATGACAGTTTCACACTGGAAATCACTGAGCTCCTGAGACCGGCCCATTCTTTCAAAGATGTTTGTAGAAACAGTCTCCATGTCTAAGTGCTCGATTTTATACACCTGAGGCAGGGCCAAAAAAGGACACTGATTCTGATTGTTTGGATAGGTGGAATAATACAATACAATGTATCTGTATATATCACATATGTCAAACTCAGCTCCTGGAGGGCCGAGTGGGTGCAGGTTTTTGTTCCAACTAGGCAGTAACACACCTGAGTTTGACACCCCTGGTATATATGTTAAACACACAACAGAGCTGCAGTAAAGCAAATAGAAACAGCAGGAGGCACTGTTGAGTTAGAAAAATGTTCAAATAAGATAAATGTTAAAACATCATCATAAACCAGGGGTCTCAAAGTCAAATGGACATGGGGGCCAAATGAAAAATGTAGGAACAAGCCTGAGGCTGATCGAATGTTCATTGAAAAAAAAATAAAATGGCCGCATATAGTCTAATGATCCCCATTAAACAGACTGAAACCCTAAAAATAATACTCATAACATACTAATAATTACTTTACTTTATGTAAAAATCCCCAAAACATGAACATTAAATGAATGAAGCGGTATTATTCAAGGCACCACGAGTATTACTTCTCAGGGAAATAGCAAAAATGGCCTAAATTTACTTCAAAGAAATAAATATCAGCAATTTTCTATAAATCACTCAAGTGAAATATTTTTAAAACAAATTGGATAGTTCACTTTTAAACTTTAACTGAGTAAAAATACATTGTTGGTGTCTCATCTTTTACGTGGTGGTGTCTCATCTTTTGAACAAGTTCATCAATGTCCGCACTGATTTAGCCATCTCTTCTGCCGAAATAAAACTGGCCTTGACAGCAGCCTCGCTTTGTGATTTGGCTTTTCTGAACAGAGCCTGCCGAGATTTTAGGCCTTGTTTTAATTCCTCCACCTTCTGTAGCCTCTGTTCCATGTCCATATCCTTGTCTTGGTTGCGTGTTTTGTCTCATGCTGCCGTCTCAGATTAAACTCTTTCATCACCGCCACACTTTCTCCACACAAAAGACACACAGGTTTTCCAGCTACCTCCGTGAACATGTACTCCGACTCCCACCTTGTTTTAAAAGACCAGTTTTCAGTATCCACCTTCCGTTTTGCCATTTTTTAAGGGTAGGCTTTCTGAAAGTTTTGAAGTGATGCTAATGCCCGCTGATGAATAATGAAAGGATGTGGCCTCCCGCTCGGAGCGCCACTGTTGAATTGTGGGAAATGTAG
Source organism: Eupleurogrammus muticus (assembly GCA_036785175.1). Lineage (NCBI taxonomy): Eukaryota > Metazoa > Chordata > Actinopteri > Scombriformes > Trichiuridae > Eupleurogrammus > Eupleurogrammus muticus. The sequence goes on along the minus strand of JAYKQN010000007.1, from coordinate 22,555,097 downwards.
TGCGTTAGTGCGCATAAAGTACCCGGATGCTGCTGGCGTGCACTTAGCCTGCGGGACAGATCTAATAATAAATTTATATAATCCCGGGGGCCAGAAAAAAACCCTCTCGTGAACCGGATGTGGCCCGCGGGCCTTGACTTTGACATGTGTCATAAACCATATTCTTATTACTGAAATAAACTGTTTAAACATTACTTTTTTATTAAAATGAATGTCTTACCGTCGAAGAACCACACCGGGGCCAGGGGTGGTGGTCCAGGAGGTCCAGTGGGGTCCATCTCGGCACTGTAGACGCTCACAAAGTTGTCGTCTGGGAACGAAAACATGTAATACAAATATCATTAAACTTTATTAATACTGACACCACCTATAAAATAGACTGCTGGTCGATAAATGTAAAACAATAAATTACCAAAAGATGTTGTTTAGTTGATCAGGATTCCAGGTGATCGATGATCCAGATGAAGGTCAGGAAATCCATGAATTTCTGGACCACAATTGAGTTATAAAAGTGTCATTCTTTATTCTGAGCACCAAAAAAAGAAAAAAAAAATGTCCAGCTCATCTAAAATGCTCATTTGTGTTTGGTGTCACTATTAAGGAAATTCTGAAAGTTACGTACATGTAGCCCCTACAAAGTTATTTTAAGTCATCTTTAATATAACCAAGAAGTCTTAGACAGCAAATATTTTATAAAACTACTATCCATGTCGAGACAGGTGACAAATACTGTTGTAAAATAGTTAAAACACACACACACACAAAACACATTCATGCATTTAATTACAGAAATCATAACATATAAGGAAGAGAAGTGTGAGAAATGAGAGAGGGGTGAGAGAAAAGTTGAATTTAATTGTTCAGTTGTTAAAAAAAATCCCAAAAAAGAAAAACATACAGTGGCTTGCGAAACTATTTTACACACCCAATTTTTCATTTTTTATTTGTTAAAAAAGTTTAAAATATCCAATAAAGTGTGTTCCACTTCATGATTGTGTCCCACTTGTTGTTCATTCTTCACAAGAAATTACAGTTTTATATCATTATGTTTGGAGCCTGAAATGTGGCAAAAGGTCACAAAGTTCAAGGGAGCCAAATAGTTTCGCAAGCCACTGTAACATGTCATTTACAAACTAACTTATTAGTATCATTACTAATCATAACTCTGCTTTATTTTTGTAAGCCATTCTCATGTGTGAAGTCTTAGGTTAAAATTTTCTTTCCATCCAGGTGAGATACATGTTATGTTGATTGATAATTTCTGAATTATATTTTATTTATTTATATTTTCAGTTCCCCCGAGGCATTGCCACCTTATTGTGGTCAGGGGGTTTGCGTGCCTCAGTGACCTTTAGAACTGTGCCAGCAGGAGTTTATTCTTTAGTTGGGACACCCAGGTTGGACAGGTCTGAAGGTGGAGCCCTGACTAAGTGAATCCACTTCTACGGGCTGTGATTGGACACATAGCTAACAACCTATTTTAATGCCAGAAACACTGTTCCTACAGTATGAACAAAGGGTAAAAACAAGTGCTGGGGCATGATGTGTATATATGATGCCTCCTAAAACTGGGTCAAATGGATCAACAGTTTATTAAACATCAGCCTGTAAAAACAAATATTGAATATAAAAATATGTGTAAATATGTATATTTACTGTATAGAAATTTGTATATGGATGTGAGAGTGGTCCCAGTGCTCTACACAATTATACATGTATTCAAGTATAATGTATTGCCCTTTATATAATACTTGATAACTGATTAAATAAACAGATTTCTTCCTACCCTACCTAAAAAAAAAACTGGAGTCGTCCACTCATCCTTATCGAAAACCACCAATGAAAGCATTGTACTTATAGCTGTGCCCTGGAAAAAGAGTGGTGAGATATGTTTCACATTGATGAACATCCAATCAAGTTCATTTCTTTTCTTTTTTTGAAATTTAATAAAAGGACCAGGTACAAATAAGTAAAGTAAATACACAGGATTAGATGCAATTTTAAAGTGCATGGGTAGATTAAAAAAAGCCTTATTGCACAAGATTTATTACAAAATTAGTGTCCATGGATGTTTTGAATTAGCGTATGTACATATTAAGCCTGATGGTAAACAGCTCCTCACCTTGGGTATGAAGTACTCTCCCAGCACATAGGCTTTACTGGCCATTTTGGAAATCCCAGAGGAACAACGTTCCCTATTCTCTGAGTCTCATGACGACAGCGTTCATGTAGGGCAGGTTGGGTCTGTCGGACGTCCAATCACTCTGTCCAACTCCACCTGCACTTTCTCTGGGTGAGGGATGAGGATGAACAATGACAATGGTGAACAAGTACTCACATCCTTTTTTATTTTTTCAAGTAAAAGTTTTCCAGTTTTCTTAAGTTCTACTTTAACTACAAAGCTACCTACTTATTCCTGGCTAGTCCACTACTTTCTGTAATTTTCTATTTCAATTTATTTATGTAAAAAGGGACACATGGTTCAATGTAAAACTATGTATTGCACAACAATGTGAGATTGAGTGTTTTACTATTATTAAATAAAAAGTACTGTTCCACTTAATTTATCAATGTTTACTTATCATATACTTAACTAGTATGAAGGAAATTAAACTTCTTATACTTTGCATAAAGTATATTATATGTCTTATGTTCCTTGATCCTGTCAGTGTGATGCTTCAATGAAGTTATGAAAAAATATTGACTAATAAAGTACAAACTTTCTGTGGTAAAATAAAAAAAAAAAAACTCGGAGGAGTAAGAATACATTTAACTACAGTACTGCAATTTGATTTTTAAACTAGTTTAATAATTAATAAATAACAATTTTACCCTTTTTTTATCTGAAGAAGAGAAAACATTTTGGACTTTTGTACAATTACACCAATATTGAGTAAAATTATCTCCCAATATCTTATAGGAATTGGCAGAAAATTGAGCTTAATTGAATTTTTCCCCCATTAAATGGTAATATGTTGTTTGGGTTACACCACATGAGTTGTGGCATTGTCCCCAATAAACTTTGTAGAGTGCCTTTCACACAATGTGTATAGTACATGTGTTTAATAAAGTAATTTAATTAGTTAGAATATTATTTTATGTCAAGTCATTATCTGAGAAGTTAAAAAACGCTTTTTGTAGAAGAGTAGAAATTGCAAAATTTCCCTCTCACATGTAGTAGGGTGGAAGTATAGAGGAGCAGCAAATAGTCAATTGACACCACTGTGAACTCACTCTGTATGTCGAGCTAGTTTGTCACGTATATGAGGACCCAGCATAAAGTAGCAGCAGCTGTTTCTGTCCAGGCCTCAATCAGGTCAAGGAAGCTAACCTGGGATTCTCCTTCCTCCAACCATGTACGAGCAGAAAAAAAACACTTACTCCGTGATGTTTAACACAGTAATCTGCTGTCACGGGCTACCATATAAGACATTTAAATTTACAGTATATTTTGAAGATTTAATTTAAGATAGACCTTTCTTCAGACAGTTCAAATATTTTCTTCACATGGAAAATGGCCAGTCTGTATATGAACATGCACTCGATTTCTAAATGAAACTATTGGCAGATCATGACTGCAGTGGCCATTATACAAAGACATTTTGTCGAAAGTGAAACTTAAAAATTGATTGTTTCCGACAGCAAACCAACAGTAAAAAACAGGTTCACAAACAGGTTGAAAGTACCTTCTCCATCCCTGCCAAGTACACATCAATATAATCACAAGGATCATCAGGGTTCCAGTCCTCCATGAGATTCTCGGTTTCCTTGTACAGGCCATGATCTCTTTATATATGCTGTGCACCGTCTGGTGAGGGCCTGGCAAGTACTGCCTCAAACAAGGGAAGGCCTCGTACAACTGTTGGCGAGACATTGGGATCAGTGAAAAGAGAAGTTTGTTTTGTGCTAAGGGGACAGACGTGTAACTCCTTGAGCCTGAGCTGAGCCAGCAAGCAGCACGGCCTCATTGTCCAACTCCAGAATCTTGCTCCGGAAAGCTTTGATTGCTGTATTCAAATCGATGGCTGAAGAACACAGAGGAAATGATGTTACTCACTGTATTAGTTATTGTTATTTCAGTCACTTTATTGGGTGATTACAGTTAATCACCCAATAACAGTATTGGGTGATGAACTGTAAAATAATAGTCAATTAAAAACTCTGATTTCAGTTTTATCTACAGTGTTGGGGGGGGGTTAACTTTCATAATGAAATAGCTTTTTGACTTGTCTGAGTTATTGTAAAATATACAAAACTATATAACTACAGGTTTTTTACAGTGCTAGCTATGGTGAGATTGTCTTTTTAAACTGGTCAAGGAACCTTTACTCAGGCTGAGAGATACTATAGTAAACTAAACCTGGACCATTGACTACCTCACCAACAGACCACAGTATCTGAGGCTTCATGACTGTGTGTCTGAGGTGGTAGTCTGCAGCACGGGGGATCCACAGGGTACAGTGCTTCACCTTTTCTGTTTAGTCTGTACACCTCAGACTTCAGCTACGACTCTGACAACTGCCACCTACAGAAGTTCTCAGATGATACGGCCATCATCGGGTGTGTATCAGATGGGAACGACCAGGAGTACAGGGGGGGGTCATCAATGGCTTTGTCAGCTGGTGTGAGACCACCGCCCTCCAAATCAACGCCAGCAAGACAAAGGAGATGGTTGTGGACTTCAGGAGGAAGTCACCCCCCACCACACCGGTGAGCATCCAGGGATAAGACATTGAGACAGTGGTCTCTTACAAATACCTGGGTGTTCACCTGAACAACAAACTGGACCACAACCATTAATGTCCTGTCCAAAAAGGGCCAGAGTCAACTTCACCTGCTGAGGAGACTAAGGTCCTTTGGAGTGTGCAGGACCCTGTTAAAGACCTTCTACGACTCCGTCGTAGCATCTGCCCTTTTCTACACAGTGGTCTGCTGAGGGGGCAGATGAACAGACAGGGACAGAAGGAAAATTGACAAACTGGTGCAGAGGTCTAGCTCTGTACTGGGATGTCCTGTGGAGTCGGTGGTGGTGGTTGGAGAGAGGAGGATGTTGGAAAAGCTGACATCCATCATGGACAACCCCCATCACCCTCTGCATGGGGTGGTGGGTGCGCTGAGCAGCTCCTCCAGCCAGAGACTCAAACACCCTCGCTGCAAGAAGGAGCGCTTCCGCAGATCATTCATCCAGACAGCAATAAGACTTTATAACATAACTTAAATCTCACTGCAGTCACTTTTCTTCCACTCATCACTTTACACTACACCTACATCCTGCACCTTAAGTATGCATTAGCTATGTATGTGTACATATGTGTATGTGCATTGATATATATATATATATATATATATATATATATATATATATATTGTGCATTGATATATATATATATATATATATATATATATATATATATGCGTGTATGTATGTAGGTATGTACGTGCATGTATGAATGTATATATGCTTTGCTTATGCATACCTTTTACTTGCTATTTATTAGTATTTTTTTTTCCACCATTCTAAATATGTCCATAATGCATACTGTGTATGCTGCTCAACAAATTCAACGAATTGTATATAGTACATAGTGTTGTGTATTTTTATAGCTTTTTTTTTTCTTTACTCTGTACTTTTACACCTGTGCTTAGCTGCAGTAACGAGCAAATTTCCCTGTTGTAGGATCAATAAAGTCCTATCTTATCTATGTTTGGCTTAAGGTGAAACCAAAGTAACATGACCACCCCCACAAACTGAGCCATTATGATTTATGATTTATAACAGTGCTTTTCTTGTTTTTTTTACTAAAAACAAATAAGGATTTTTTTTTATTTAACATTAATTCAAAATGAAAAACAAAATTTGTTGCTTTACATTATCTCAATTTTCACTAAATTGACTACTATATGAGCAATCAGAAAATATAAATGAGTTTCATGTTCAGTTTCAATTTCATAAAAGGTACATTTCTTATCATTTGTCATCAATGTCAAAAAACCTAAAAATAGTGTTAGACGAATAAATGTAATGTAACAACTTTAAATGTAATTCTCTTATTTTATTTGAAATACACAATTTCCAAAAGGAACAACCGAGTCTTTAGCAAAAAAAAGATAACTTCTAGTTAGTTTCTCAGCATCATAGAAACATTCTCTGATCTGTTTATTGAAGCAGTGTTTACTAAAGACGTCAAACAGCAGGGAAACGCAGCTCTGCACGTTCTGACGCGCTGACGTCATCGTCTGTGTCTAAATGCTTATCGTCTCAATGGTGATAAAAAAAATTTACTTCTTTTAAGGCATAATTTAAAAATGGCTTCATCGCCATGGTTCATGAATAACACTTTAACAAAATGGTCGACAAAAACTTTGGATAATTTCATGTGAAAATAACACTGTTTTTATGCCACTGCATCGAATTAAATCACATTTTACTGGGAAAACCTCACATTCATCCATAGAATCAATTAATCAATCTGTATTGGTCACAATAAAATATACCCACAATCCTTCTTTGCTTGCAACAAATGTGTATACATTTAAATAAGCATTAGCAACAATATTATATCGTGCATTATGGTTTTTCTAATAATGGACTAAAGTCATTGTCTAAATTCAGCAGTTTATATAAATCATATTCTTATTACTGAAATAAACTGATTAAAAATTACTCTTTTATTAAAATAAATGTCTTACCGTCAAAGAACCACACCGGGGCCAGGGGTCATCCAGGAGGTCCAGTGGGGTCCATCTCGGCACTGTAGGCGCTCACAAAGTTGTCGTCTGGGAACAAAAAATACAAATATAAATACAGGGTTCCCACACCTTTTTCATGAACAAATTCAAGCACTTTTCAAGCACCTTCAAGCACCAGTTTTTCACTTTTCAAGCACCTTTAAATAGGTAGCCTACTCATTGTGTTTGCCATGATGGTCATGAGAAGTGCAGCAGCGCCACTGTATGGCATAATAGTATGGGTCTAATTAGCAATATTTCATATGGTGGTAGATTGAATGTTTGGATTTTTAACTAATTGTGAATTGGCTTGTATTCTCAGCTTGTGAACAGTGCATTGTGTCACTACCATAGCCCAATAACAGTGACAAATGCCTGAAGGGGGCTAAAGTATTGCATGTATCAGCAGACGAGTTATTTATTTTCACTGTATGGAAACCTTTCACAGCAAGAGCAATCGCACAGACCCAATCCACACTTACTGTCTGTACATTAACAAGATACATGCTAGTGCTGCTTGAATGCTGAAGTAACACGCAGAGTCACCATGCAACACCAATGACCAACCAGTATGCTTTGCTTCATACCAGCCTCAGGAAGACAAAACCTGTATTTTGTGATTAACTGGAATATAATGTAAAAATCCATGTTTCAACCAGGAGGTTGAGTCTGTTAATTGTATATGTATGGCTGAGTGTGAGATCTCTATGCTAGAGATCACATTTTCTTTTTTTTTTTGATTGAGCCCTTAATTCTGCATCAAAACATTGTGTTCTACTCACCCATGGTGTTTTTTTTTGCATTTGAAGATCTGCCAGAGATTTAGAAGTAGAGCAGAGAGAAGTAGAGTCGGAGTAGAACACAATGTTTTGATGCAGAATTAAGGGCCTAATATTGACAGTAGTCTACTGTTATTGCCCGACAGAACACCGAGCGAGTACGATAACCGAGTTCTGCATGTAAAGGTATCGGATCAAGCGCATAGCTGCTTAGGAAACATTTTGAAAACACTGAATTGAAATTCAAGCATTTCCAAGGAATTCAGGCACCCGTGGGAACCCTGTAAATATCATTAGACTTTATTAATACTGACACCACCTATAAAATAGACTGCTGGTCGATAAATGTAAAACAATAACTTACCAAAAGATGTTGTTTAGTTGATCAGGGTTTCAGGAATCTTTATTTAATAAATATGAATCCATACCCTGTTTATTTCATTTCATTCCCAAAGAATTTCTGAAGTACAATTGAGAGTTATGAAAGTGTCATTCTTTATTCTGAGCACCAAAAAAAGGAGAAAAAAAATACCCAGATCATCAGTTGTGTTTGGTGTCACTATTAAAGAATTTCTGAAAGTTACGTACATGTTATTTCTGCAAACTAATTTAGTTTTCAACAAGTCAGATCCAACTTGTGATGTGGAGAACGTGAAGATCCCGGTTACCACAGACCCAACTTTTGCATTTGTGTCTGAACTGTGTGTATTCAACGTTGTGTGGGAGTCTCGATGCACAAGATTTATTATGAAATTAGTGTCCATGGATGTTTTAAATTAGTGTATGTACATATTAAGCCTGATGGTAAATAGCTCCTCACCTTGGGTATGGAGTACTCTCCCAGCACATAGTCTTTACTGGCCATTTTGGAAATCCCAGAGGAACAACTCATTCATCCAGGTCATTGTAGTGTCAAAGGAGTTACTTGTGAGCAACTGGAGGACTTCTTGTAGCTTGAAGACATTTCACCACACACACACACACACACACACACACACACACACACACACACACACACACACACACACACACACACACACACACACACACACACACACACACACACACACACACACACACACACACACACACACACACACACACACACACACACACACACACACACACACACACACACACACACACACACACACACACACACACACACACTTTAGTCTTTGACTCTCATCACCCACTGGAACACAAACTGGGAGTCATCAGAACCCTTCAACCCCGGGCAGACAGCATCCCCTCCAAAGCAGAAGGGAAAGAGAAGAAACACACATCTAACAGGCACTTCGAAATTGTGGTTACTCCAACTGGGCATTCACCAAAACAGATGGAAGACAGAAGGAAACATGTAGTAGGTCCATACGTATCCGCTCTCTCTGAAAAACTGAGAAGAATCTTCAGCAAACACAACATCCCTGTTTATTTTAAGCCTGGCATCACCCTCAGACAGAGACTGGTCCACCCCAAGGACAAAACTCCAAGACAAAACCTCAACAATGTGGTTTATGCTATACAATGCAGTAAAGAGTGCCAGGATTTATATATAGGAGAAACCAAACAACCACTGCGTCAAACGCATGGCACAACACAGGATAGCCACCACATCAGGACAGGACTCAGCAGTACATCTACATCTAAAAGAAAAGGGACACTCCTTTAAAGACACGGACGTTCACATCTTAGACAAGGAGGAGAGGAGAGTGAAGGAGGCCATCTATGTCCATTTAGAAAGACCAACTTTGAACAGAGGAGGTGGGTTACGTCATAATCTATCTGCTACATACCATCCTGCTTTGAGATCTCATCCCAGGAAGTTTTACTGCTCTTCACCATCAGAGCAGGTCTCAATCCCTGGATCATGTAACCACAACAACTCTCACTCCACTTCATACCTTGAAGTGTGACTTATGGACCATTGTTATGAGAGTGTTGTTTAAAGTTTCAACCAATGATCCAGAGATAAAAGCTCATGGTTACCAGCATCAAGCCAGAACTCAAGAAGCTGCCTGGAAAGGCAGTGAAACGTCTTCAAGCTACAAGAAGAAGTCCAATTGCTTACAAGTAACTCCTTTGACAATGTTCGGTAGTGTCATCATGACAGCGTTCATGTAGGGCAGGTTGGGTCTGTCGGACGTCCAATCACTCTGTCCAACTCCACCTGCACTTTCTCTGGGTGAGAAATGAGGATGAACAATGACAATGGTGAACAAGTACTCACATCCTTTTTGAAGTAAGAGCAGAAATTCTGTCAGCTAAAATAATAATTTCATCATTTTTTGTAGCTTATTTTCAGCAAAGTAGGCTATTAATTAATTAATAATTGCCTGCTCCAAACCGTGGCCTGATCTCAAATAAACACCCCAGCTGAATGAGTCAAAAGATATATAGGACCCAATTAAATACTCACACAAACAGCTCACATCTAAATTAAATATATAATAGTGGTTAGTTGCAGCCCTACTACAGATATTGTATTAACCTATTTTATAATTGTATTCAAATTTCAAGTTATACATTAATAATAATTCAATATGAAGTGCTGTTTATATCAATAAGTATGCAGCTGATAAAGAAATAAAGGACGTTCCAGGATCTTGTGTCCATTAAACATCGGTCATTACTACATTGAAAATTAGCCACATCTCAGGTTTTCAAAAACTCAAACAGGCAGAGAAGACCTGGGAAAGTGATGCACCTGAAATCACTTTAATTTAACTTCAGATATTGTAAGTTTAGAGTTTCACTATGGAATGAAAGGAAAGTTTAATCCAGGTTTAAAGTTGACTAAAGTCACACTGAAAAGTTCAAAAATTGGCCTAATTTGTAGATTTGTGTAGAAGAGTAGAAAGTGCAAAATTTCCCTTCATTCCTTAATGTTCGTGACATCACAATATGTCCACAGTCATCCACTGTCGAGGCCTGTTTGATTATTACATATAATATTCTCTGCATTTTTTGGTGCAAAATTAACTCAGGCCATTATTTCTACCACTCAAGACCACCAGTTTCCTTAAAAAAAAGATTAAACAAACTAAAATCAAGAAACCAACTTAATTATATGCTAAATTATTTGCCAGTGGAATTTGACATTTTTTGTATTTTTTAAAAAAATGTTCTCACCTGAACACAAAAATCACAAGAATAGTGATTTTGGAGCAAAATAAATCTGAAGAAGTGAAAAAATGTTGGGTTTCTGTACAATTACACCCATATTGAGTAAAAAATTCTCCCAACATCTTTTTTCCCCCCTTTAAATGGTACTAAATTGTTTGGGTTACACCACATGACAGTTTTGGCATTGTCCCCAATACACTTTGTAGAGTACCTTTCACACAAAGTGTATAGCACATGTGTGTTTAATAAAATAATGAAAATAGTTAGAATATTATTTTATGTCAAATCTTTATCTGAAAAGTAACAAACCGATTTGTGTAGATGAGTAGAAAGTGCAAAATTTCCCTTTCACATGTAGTGGGGTGGAAGTATAGAGGAGCAGCAAGTTAATTTACACCACTGTGAACTCACTCTCTATGTCCAGCTAGTTCAGGCATGGGCAAACTACGGCCCGGGGGCCACATGCGGCCCGTTAAATGTTTTAATCCAGCCCGCCGAACTTGTAAAAATTAAATGAATAAACCTTGTTAATGTTTTATTTCCCCTGCAATTTCGATGTTTCCCCACTAGATGGCACTCTATATTGGCTTTGTTGAGGTGAAGCTTGCTACTCCATGTTTGCACTTTACCCTTTGACCCACCGCCCCTCTATGAAGATGACCGGACCTAAGAAAAGGAAAGTGGACAGAGAACGTTGAGTGTTCAAGGAGTGGATAACCAAATATTTTTTCAGTGAACACAGATCATCTGCTGTTTGCCTGATATGCCAAGAAACTGTAGCGGTTTTAAAAGAGTATAATATTAGCCGTCACTTTGCCACAAAGCACGCTAACTATGCTAGCAAGCTGTCAACAAGAGAACGGGATGCTGCTGCTGAGAAGATGGCAGCTAATTTAAAGGCTCAGCAAAGTTTTTTAACCGTCAAACTGCCATTCAAGAGTCAAGTACCAAGGCCAGTTTTATGCTTTCATTCAAAATAGCAAAGGCCAGCAAACCACTGTCTGAGGGCGAGTTTTTAAAAGAATGTATGGTGGAGACAGCAGGTATTTTGTGCCCTGAGACCAAAGACAAATTTGAGAAAATCAGTTTATCACGGCGGACAGTGACTCGCCCTGTGGAACTAATAGATGAAGATATCCTCAGCGACGTAAACAAAAAGGGCGGAGTCATTCACTTTATATTCTTTAGCACTGGATGAAAGCAACGATGTCAAAGACACTGCTCAGCTCCTCATTTTTATCCGAGGAATCAATGACACTTTTGAAATAACGGAGGAGTTTTTGACAATGGAGTCTCTGAAAGGACAAACACGGGAGAAGACTTGTTTGACCAGGTGTCTGCTGCCATCAAAAGCTTCCCTGCAGTAAGCTTGTCAACGTCACCACAGACGGATCTCTCAATTCAACGGGAAAAAACATTGGCCTGCTGAGGAGAATCCAGAATAGAGTGAAAGATGAAAACCCTGACCAGGATGTCATTTTCCTCCACTGCATCATCCACCAGGAATCTCTATGTCAATCGGTGTTACAGCTGAAACATGTTGTGAATCCTGTGATGAAACTTGTCAGCTTCATACACGCACGGGGACTTCAGCACTGTCAGTTCATTGCCAGGACCTGCTTCATCACTCCCATGAACGCTGGTTGAATTTGGGAAAAGTGTTTCAACGAGTGTGGGAGCTCAAAGAGGAGATTGGCGTGTTTTTGGAGCATAAGGGGAAGACCGATGAATTTCCTGAGCTGAGCAACATGAGCTGGATGTGTGACTTTGCATTTGCTACGGACGTATTTTCACACTTGAATGAGCTCAACGTGAAGCTGCAGGGTAAGGAGCAGTTTGTGCATGACATGTACACAAATGTAAAAGCCTTCAAATCCAGGCTAGCTTTATTCTCCAGGCAGATTTTGAACAAGTCATTCACTCATTTTCCTACACTAGCCACACTGAAAGAGGCCAGAGCAAAAGTGAAGAAATACAGTGAGTCACTGGATGCACTGCACGGAGAATTCTGCTGTAGGTTTTCGGATTTTGACAAAATTGACAAGTCACTTCAGTTGGTGGCCTGTCCTCTGTCACAAGACCCTGAAACAGCTCCAGAGGAGCTTCAGCTCGAACTGATTGACCTTCAGTCCGACCCTGTCTTAAAAGAGAAGTTCAGCTCTCTGAAACTTAATGACTTCTATGCTTCACTCAATCAAGCCACGTTTCCAAATCGCCGCCGGAAAGCGCAGATGATGTTGGCTTTGTTCGGCTCGACCTACGTGTGTGAACAGACCTTCAGCGTCATGAACATCAACAAAGCCAGCCACAGATCCAAGTTAACAGACCTACACCTCAGATCCATAATGAGAATCGCCACAACAAAACTAACTCCAGACTTTGATGCGCTGGCTAAAAAAGGAGACCAGCAACACTGCTCTCATTAAAATGTGCTTCTCTGTGATGCGCACGTTGTCAAAATAAACAGTGCGCACAGATCAAGTATAACGCGCTCCACAGACTGACTTGCTGCAACTGTTTTGTCCTTGCACTGGTCGTTGTTGACTTTTGGCACCGGGGAAACAAATTGAATAGAAGGAGCAGGACAAGTACATCTGCATCTCCTACCGTTTTTGAAAAAAACAAAGACAGTCAGGAGGAGAGTGATGGTGATATCCTGAAGGATAACAGGACTTTCAGTGCTTTAAAATAAAATGGTTATTCATTTGATTTTCAGTGTTTAAAGACTCATTTCAGAGTCAAAGATTTTGTTGTAATGCTTATCTTTATTTTCATTGGAAATTAAAGCACATGTTTTCTCCATATCCCAAGATGTGTATTTTTTCTCCAATGAGGTGAGGTTACCAAAGTATGCCAGCCATCTGCTCCTGTTCCGGTCCTTTGTCAAATGTTAGAGCTCAATGTGGCCCACGAATCAAAATGTTTGCCCCCCCCCTGAGCAATATGGGGACCCAGCATTAAGTAGCAGCAGCTGTTTCTGTCCAGGCCTCAGTCAGGTCAAGGAAGCTAACCTGGGATTCTCCTTCCTCTAACCATGTACGAGCAGAAAAAAAACACTTACTCTGTGATGTTTTACACATTAATCTGCTGTCACGGGCTACCATATAAGAAATTTAAATTTACAGTATATTATGAAGATTTAATTTAAGATAGTATACCTTTTTTCAGAAAGTTCAAATATTATCTTCACATAGAAAATGGCCAGTCTGTCAATGTACACGCACTCGATTTCTAATTAAAACTATTGGCAGATCATGACTGCAGTGGCCATTATACAAACACATTTTGTTGACTGTGAAATTTAAAAACTGATTGTTTCAGTCAGCAAACCAATCCAACAGTAAAACAGACTCACTGAAGGTACCTTCTCCATCTCTGCCAAGTACACATCAATATAATCGCAAGGATCATCAGGGTTCCAGTCCTCCATGTGCTTCTCGGTTTCCTAGTGCAGGCCATGATCTCTTTATATATGCTGTGCACAGTCTGGTGAGGGCCTGGCAAGTACCGCTTGAGGCGTCATACAACTGTTGGCGAGACGTTGGGATCAGTGAAAAGATGAGTTTGTTTTGTGCTAAGGGGACAGATGTGTAACTCCCCGAGTCTGAGCTGAGCCAGCAAGCAGCACGGCCTCATTGTCCAACTCCAGAATCTTGCTTCAGAAAGCTTTGATTGCTGTATTGACATCGATGGCTGAAGAACACAGAGGAAATGAAATAGATTTTTGACTTGTCTGACTTATTGTAAAATATACAATACTATATAACTACAGATTTCACAGCAAAGTTTTACAGTGCTAGCTATGGTGAGATTGTCTTTTTAAACTGGTCGAGGAACCTTTACTCAGGCTGAGAGATACTATAGTAAACTAAAGTGTAAGGTGGTCTATAGTGACATGAACTACAAACTTATAGTGCATACAACAACTAAACTGACTATCCATTTTTCATGTAATATGTTCACTTCATGCAGTGACTGGGTGGGCTAGTTCATGTTACAGAGTTGGTTTTTAGAGGGTAGGGATGCAGCTTTAGTGAAGCGACTCTTTTTTTTCTGAAAAAAACTCCATTAGCTTATCTTTGTAATCAGGTTGTGCCGTTTTCGAGTGTCGTTTTAATTTGTTCGGCCTCAAACTGTCGCTTGCTAATATTTACAGACACACAACACACCGCGGTCTCTCCGCATCACCCACCGTTGTACTGGTGAAACCAAAGGCGGGATAAGCCTCGTCCGTATCTGCGTGTTTTCGCTTTGCTAGTTGAAGGATTATATGAAGGTGTCTCCTGCTTTACGCGTGGCTGAGTCCTGTCACTAACCTGTTGATGGTGATGCTAGCTAGCGCTTCTAAAGTTAGCCTCACATTTGTCTTCAGCGGGCAGTTGAGTGCAAGAGGGAGGGGGAGCGCATGCGCACTTGAAGCAGCAGGCCCAGTTAGATTCCCGCCAGTCTTAGTATTTCCTCTCTGTTAGAAGACTGTCGAAAATGTCACACGCAGATGAAACCATATAGCCTTGGAAGAACATTCTGTACTCGCACAGATGTTATCCAAAGATGTCACAATGCCCTAGACCACATGTCAAAGTCAAGGCCGAATTCGGCCCGCGAACGAATTATCTATGGTCCCCAGGATGATATTTGATTAGTATTAGAACCGGCCCGCAGGCTGTAGCAGCCCCCTGGTGTTTTGCACGCACCAATACTACATTTCCCACAATGCAACGGTAACCCGCGAACGCACTGCAGCGCAGTAAGCGTTCATTCATCAGCAGTCAGAGCAGATGTCAACTTTAAGCTACCTCCTACCCAAAAAATGGCTAAACAGAAGGTGGATGCTGAGAACAGGGGGTTTCAAGCTGGGTGGGAGGCAGAGTACATGTTCACTGAGGTAAATGGCAAACCTGTGTGTCTTCTGTGTGGAGAAAGTTTGGCTGTAATAAAAGAATACAATCTAAGAAGGCACCATAAAACGTCTAAGAAACACACAGACAAAGACGAGAATATGGACATGGAACAAAGGCTACAGAAGGTGGAAGAATTAAAACGAGGTCTTAAGTCCCAGCAGGCTCTGTTCACAAAAGCAAAATCACAAAGCGAAGCTGCTGTCAAGGCGAGTTTTATTGTGGCAGAAGAGGTCGCAAAATCCGCCCAGCCATTTAGAGAGGGAGAGTTTATCAAAAACTGTATTCTTAAAGTTTGTGACGCAGTGTGCCCAGACAAAAGGCAACTATTCAAACGTGAGCCTGAGCAGAAACATTGTTGCTGAACGTATAGACCAGCTTTCCACCAATCTAAAAGAGCAGCTGGTGGGAGAGGGAAAAGATTTCATCGCATATTCCCTTGCTTTTCATTCATGGAGTGGACTCCAGCCTGAGCATAACAGAAGAGCTTTTGGCATTACGTCCTATGCATGGCACAACTACAGGACAAGATCTGTATGATGAGGTATCCAGATGTGTAAATGAGATGGGCCTGCCTTGGGAAAAAACTCGTGGGATTGACAACAGACGGAGCACCCGCGATGTGTGGGCACAGGAGTGGATTGGTGGCAAGGATGCGTGAGAGGATGCGGGAGGAAAACGTCACAGGTGAGCTGACAGCTTTTCATTGCATAATACACCAGGAGTCGTTGTGTGGCAAAGCCTTGAAAATGGAACATGTAATGAGCACCATAACGCGGGCAGTTATCTTCATCAGAGCAAGAGGTTTAAATCACCGCCAGTTCAAGGCATTTCTGGGCGAGTTAGATACAGAGTATGGTGACTTGCCCTATCACACAGAGGTGCGATGGCCAAGCCAGGGAAAGGTGCTGCAAAGATGTTTCAAGCTGCGTGAGGAGATCTGTCTGTTCATGGAAAGCAAAGGGAAAGACACAACAGAGCTCCGAAATGAAACTTTTCTGTGTGAAATGGCATTTCTTTGTGACATCACGAGTCCTCTGAATGTGATGAACCTGCAGCTGCAGGGACGGGGGCGTGTCATTTCTGAAATGTACAGTACAGTGCAGGCGTTTAAAACCAAGCTGAGTCTGTGGGAGACGCAGATGCGTAAAAAGAAAACTTGAGCCACTTTCCCAGTTGCCAGACCATGAAAGAGAGGCTCTCTACCGCTGTGTTTCCGAGTGCACAGTTCGCTGGCAAACTCGACATACTGGCCGCCGACTTCCGCCGCTGATTTGCTGACCATGAAGCCCAAAAAATGCAGGTTTCAACTGCTCGGCAATCCTTTTGCAGTTGACGTGGAAAGCGCAGCACCAAACCTACAAAAGGAGTTGATTGAGCTTCAGTGCAATGACACACTGAAGGAAAAGTATGAGAACGTGGGTGCTGCTGAGTTTGCACGTTTCATCCCCGACACAATGGCCGAGCTGCGCATCCAAGCTGCTCAGACGCTCTCTATGTTTGGCAGCACATACCTGTGCGAACGACTGTTCTCTTTGATGAAGCTAAACAAAACATCAAACAGGAGCCGTCTTATTGATCGGCACCTCCACTCAATCCTGAGGATTTCCTCAGCTCAGAGCCTTACCCCGAACATTGATGAACTTGTACAAAACATGAGACACCACCAAGTATCAGGCTCATCCTCAGACAAGTGAGTATCACAGAGCATTAACGTATTTTTAGTTTTTAATTCAGTTAAAATTTTACATTTGTTTCTACAAGACGTGATTTTTCTTTGAAGGAAGTATTGTTTTCTCTGTGTGCCATATATTTTTGCATTTTATTTTATTTATTTTTCAGTTAATGGACTCAGGGGAAATTGCAGATAAGAGCCATGAGAAAGAATACAACTGATTTGATTTATTCTGTATTTTCTCATTTTACTATTTGAAGCAGTAATTTAGGATAATAGAGCAGCATAATATTGCATTTTCAGTTTATAATGCATGCAGTTTCATTTATGCATTTATCTTGATATAAGGAACATATTTTGCTTTTGAAGGAAAATTGTTTTTTTGCTGTTCGCCTGTTGAAAAGGTTTTCTCTTTAACTTACTGACAGAGCCATAAGAAAAATATTACTTTATTCATTTGATGTACAGGACATGTGATTTTTCTTTGAAGGCAGTTTGTTCTTGTCTGTGTGCCTACTGAAAAATGTTTTCCCTTTACACCCTCCTTACAGAGCCATAAAAAATATTCGATTATCCATTTAATCATTAAATAATTCAATGTGTTAGGTCTTGGTTCAATAGACTACGTGCAATCATTTCAATATGTTTTAATAAACATTGAACCAGTCCGGCCCTCGGATTATAGCCAATTTGTTTTTTGGCCCTCTGTGTATTTGACTTTGACATACCTGCCCTAGACAAAACAATTTGAACTAGTTTATCTCACCCAAAAAACTACTGTCTCAGATATACTTGTTTTTATAACCGTATCAAGAGATGTTAGCATACCACCGCGCCCGAAAGCATGACGCAGGTATGTATCTGTTTTGAGTGTATAAGTAAAGGAACGAGGAACTGCTCTGCGCGTCTCTGCTCACTGTGGCTTAGATGTTGCAGTAGCAGGGTGCCCTTTGTACAAAGAAAGCTCTGGTGTCTGACTCATTTATTCTGATCTCTAATAGGTATTGAGCGAGTGGGAAAACTCCTGACATAATTCTTGGTCCTTCAAGCCGTTGATCAGGGAACCTGACGAGGAGCTCTCCGACCTGCAGACCGTTGACGGCCAGTCACCAAGTGACTGATAAGTCCCGGACCGTGAATTCGGATTCGGGCCAGGGTTAGAACTGGATCTCCGGGGATCCCTGGTCGATCATCCGAACTACAGAGAGCCAGAAGTGAGTATCAGACACGTAAAGAGAGCGATTGGTGTTAAGACTCTGACCGAAACAGAAAGTCCCTGGTGTCACTGTAACACTTAATCCACAACAACAAGCTGTCAGCCGTAATTCATACCCACACATATCATTGATAATGAGCAACGACCATGATTGGAAACAAATGAGTGACATCGTACGACAAGCTAATGGTGACGCATTTACAGAAACTGACATAGGAGGATGACAAACAGGCAGAACCACGGGAATAAGACGATTTTTGCTTAACATCTATACACCAGCTACACCTGCTACACACCTTAGCGACGACTGACCTGACACCCATTATGCACTAACCCTATCAGAAGGAGATCAGAGACTATTAAGTGAAATACCTACCACCTTATGGTCACGAGAACCCACACATGTAGGATTGATCAAAGGTTATCCTCCTGTGAAAATAGAATTAAAGCATCATAATTATCCAAAGGTTAGGCAATACCCTATTTCTAATGAAGCACAGGAGGGTATGAAACCAGTAATAATAGATAAGCTGAAAGCAGGAATTTGGGTCGAAACAGCGACCCCTAAATGCCTTACTCCAATTTTTCCTGTGAAGAAAGCAACCACAGGTTGGAGAATGATACAAGACCTAAGAAAAGTTAATGATATGGTAAAACATGACCCAGTAGACCCTTCTGAATAATATATCCAAAGAAGAGCAATGGTTCTCAGTTATTGATTCATCAAATGCTTTCTTTTCAATACCTATACACAAAAAAAATGTTTGGTGGTAAGAATTTGATATATGTCGATGACATATTAGTGACTGGATGCGACAGAGCCGCCTGTCCCTGGACTGTCCTGCCCCGGCTACCTGGACTACCGCTTGTGTTGACAAGAGCTCGCAGAACTAGAGACTTCCGTGTTAGCCTTGCGGCGACGCAACTCACACACACGCTCCATTCCCCGATTCCCTCAATAAAACGCTGTGTTAACGTCACGCTATTGGGTCCAGCTTTCTCTGTTCGTTCTAGACCTGACATGCTTTTAATTACAGAAATCATAACATATAAGAAAGTGTGAGAAATGAGACATTGATGAACATTCAATCAAGTTAATTTCTTTTTTAATTTAATAAAAGGATCAGGTACAAATAAGTAAAAGTAAATACACAGGACTAGATACAATTTTAAATTGCACAGTTAGATTTAAAAAAAAGGTTATTGCACAAGATTTATTATAAAATAAGTGTCCATGGATGTTTTAAATTAGCGTATGTACATATTAAGCCTGATGGTAAATAGCTCCTCACCTTGGGTATGAAGTACTCTCCCAGCACATAGGCTTTACTGGCCATTTTGGAAATCCCAGAGGAACAACGTTCCCTATTCTCTGAGTCTCATGATGACAGCGTTCATGTAGGGCAGGTTGGGTCTGTCGGACGTCCAATCACTCTGTCCAACTCCACCTGCACTTTCTCTGGGTGAGGAATGAGGATGAACAATGACAATGGTGAACAAGTACTCACATCCTTTTTGAAGTAGGAGCAGAAATTCTGTCAACTAAAATAATCAATGGCAAGTAAAAGTGCTGAGTAAAAGTGCTGAGCAGTTTACTACTGCATATTACATGCAGTAGTAAACTGCTCAGTAAGAGTCGTTGCTTTGCGGTTTAAAGGCTTTAGGATATACATAATGTTTAGTAGTATTTAGTCCAGTTTTCTTAAGTTTTACTTTAACTACAAAGCTACCTACTTATTCCTGGCTAGTCCACTACTTTCTGTAATTTTCTATTTCAATTTTATTTGTGTAAAAAAGGGACACATGGTTCAGTGTAAAACTATGTATTGCACAATATGAGATTTTGTGTTTTTCTATTAAATAAAAAGTACTGTTCCACTTAATTGATCAGTGTTTACTTATATACTTAACTAGTTATAAGTATAAAGGAAAATAAACTTCTTATACTTTGCATAAAGAATATTATATGTCTTATGTTCCTTGATCCTGTCAGTGTGATGCTTCAGTAAAGTTATGTAAATAATATTGAATAATAAAGTACAAACTTCCTGTGGTAAAATATTCAGAAATAAACTGAGAACTCTGAGGAGTCAGAATACACTTAACTACAGTACTGCAAATCGATTTTCAAACTAATTAATAAATAACAATTTTTCCCTTTTTTTATCTGAAGAAGAGAAAACATGTTGGGTTTTTTGTACAATTACACCAATATTGAGTAAAATGATCTCCCAATATCGTATACGAATTGGCAGAAAATTGAGCTTAATTGAGTTTTTCCCCCATTAAATGGTAATATGTTGTTTGGGTTACACCACATGACAGTTTTGGCATTGTCCCCAATAAACTTTGTAGAGTGCCTTTCACACAATGTGTATAGTACATGTGTGTCTAATAAAATAATTTAATTAGTTAGATTATTTTAGGTCAAGTCAAGTAACAAACCGCTTTGTGTAGAAGAGTAGAAAGTGCAAAACTTTCCTCTCACGTGCAGTGGGGTGGAAGTGAAATTTTACATTTTTTGTATTTTTTTATTTTTCTCACCTGAAGATAAAAATCACTATTCTTGAAATGGAGCAAAACAAATCTGAAGAAGTGAAAACATGTTGGGTTTTTGCCCAATTACACCATTATT
Organism: Eupleurogrammus muticus; assembly: GCA_036785175.1. Lineage (NCBI taxonomy): Eukaryota > Metazoa > Chordata > Actinopteri > Scombriformes > Trichiuridae > Eupleurogrammus > Eupleurogrammus muticus. The sequence goes on along the minus strand of JAYKQN010000007.1, from coordinate 22,534,039 downwards.
GAATAAAAAAAATTCTCCCAATATCTTATACGAATTGAGCTTAATTGAAATTTTTCCCCCCTTTAAATGGCGCTAAATTATTTGGGTTACACCACATGAGCTTTGGCATTTTCCTTAATACACTGGTAAAGTACCTTTCACACAAAGTGTATAGTACATGCGTGTTCAATATTATTTTATGTCAAGTCTTTATCTGAAAAGTAAGAAACCGCTTTGTGTAGAAGAGTACAAAGTGCAAAATTTCCCTCTCACATGTAGTGGGGTGGAAGTATAGAGGAGCAGCAAATAGTCAATTTAAATCAAATGATGTGTAGCTACACTTCAGTTCAGGGTTGATCAGTAAACTGGAATTGAAAATGGCTGCAACTCCACCACCTCGGCCGGTGTCACGAGGAATATAAGTGTTAATATGGCTGGATTCATTCGGGCTGACATATTCATTAGGATGCAGCCAGGTTTCAGTAAGACAGAGCAAGTCAATATTATAATCTGATATTTAATTTATTAACAAAGCTTTGAATAACAGAGATCTAATGTTTAGAAGTCCACATTTCACTCTCCAGTGCTGTTGCTTTATGGCTGTATTAGTGCTAATATTAATTAAGTTGCTGTGGGTGACTCGTCACCATTGTTGGATGTAAAGGATTTAAATGATTTAAGGGAATTAAGTGGTCGGGGGACAGATACCGTCTCTATGTAGTTCTGAGTGGGTGACTGTTCTAAGGGAGACGCAGAGAAGCGTGTAATTTCCCTCTCACGTGTAGTGGGGTGGAAGTATAGAGGAGCAGCAAATAGTCAATTTACACCACTGTGTATGTCCAACTAGTTTGTCACGTATATGAGGACCCAGCATAAAGTAGCAGCAGCTGTTTCTGTCCAGGCCTCAAACAAGTCAAGGAAGCTAACCTGGGATTCTCCTTCCTCTAACCATGTACGAGCAGAAAAACAAAAAAAAAAAACACTTACTCCGTGATGTTTTACACAGTAATCTGCGGTCACGGGCTACCATATAAAAAATTAAAATTTACAATATATTTTGAAGATTTAATTTAAGATAGTAAACCTTTTTTTCCCCAGACAGTTCAATTATTTTCTCCACATGGAAAATGGAAAGTCTGTACATGTACATGCACTCGATTTCTAATTGAAACTATTGGCAGATCATGACTGCAGTGGCCATTATACAAAGACATTTTGTCAACAGTGAAATTTAAAAACGGATTGTTTCAGACAGCAAACCAATCCAACAGTATAACAGGCTCACTGAAAGTACCTTCTCCATCTCTGCCAAGTACACATCAATATAATCACAAGGATCATCAGGGTTCCAGTCCTCCATGTGCTTCTCGGTTTCCTAGTACAGGCCATGATCTTTATATATGCTGTGCACCATCTGGTGAGGGCCTGGCAAGTACTGCCTCAAACCAGGGAAGGCCTCGTACGTACTGGGATCAGTGAAAAGACAAGTTTGTTTTGTGCTAAGGGAACAGATGTGTAACTCCCTGAGCCAGCGAGCAGCACAGCATCGTTGTCCAACTCCAGAAAGCTTTGATTGCTGTATTCAAATCGATGGCTGAAGACCACAGAGGAAATGATGTTACTCACTGTATTAGTTATTGTTATTTCAGTCACTTTTACAGTATTGTGTGATTAATTGTAAAATAAAAGTCAAATAAACTCTAATTTTAGTTTTATTTATTGTTGGGGGGGTTAACTTTCATAATGAAATATCTTTTTGACTTGTCTGACTTATTGTAAAATATACAATACTATATAACTACAGATTTCACAGCAAAGTTTTACAGTGCTAGCTATGATGAGATTGTCTTTTTAAACTGGTCGAGGAACCTTTACTCAGGCTGAGAGATACTATAGTAAACTAAAGTGTAAGGTGGTCTATAGTGACATGAACTACAAACTTATAGTGCATACAACAACTAAACTGACTATCCATTTTTCATGTAATATGTTCACTTCATGCAGTGACTGGGTGGGCTAGTTCATGTTACAGATCCTCTATGTTGCTGTTGCTTCATTCATTCAAACCATATCAAGAGCAGCGGGAAGTAATTGAACAAAAGTGTGCGTCTTTTCTATGAGCAACTCTGTACACAGCTTTATATGAAGAGAGTTGCTTTTTAGAGGGTAGGGATGCAGCTTTAGTGAAGCGACTCTTTTTTTCTGAAAAAAACTCCATTAGCTTATCTTTGTAATCAGGTTGTGCCGTTTTCGAGTGTCGTTTTAATTTGTTCGGCCTCAAACTGTCGCTTGCTAATATTTACAGACACACAACACACCGCGGTCTCTCCGCATCACCCACCGTTGTACTGGTGAAACCAAAGGCGGGATAAGCCTCGTCCGTATCTGCGTGTCTTCGCTTTGCTAGTTGAAGGATTATATGAAGGTGTCTCCTGCTTTACGCGTGGCTGAGTCCTGTCACCAACCTGTTGATGGTGATGCTAGCTAGCGCTTCTAAAGTTAGCCTCACATTTGTCTTCAGCGGGCAGTTGAGTGCAAGGGGGAGGGGGAGCGCATGCGCACTTGAAGCAGCAGGCCCAGTTAGATTCCCGCCAGTCGTATTTCTTCTCCCTCTCTGACTCACTGCACATACGTGATGAAGGCATACTCTTTAAATAAAAAGTTTAGGAACCACAAGCTTAGATGTGTCTTTGGAATATTTAGGAGCGAGGAAATTTGTTGGACTGGATTTGTTGCACAGGTGGCATCCTATGACAGTTACACACTAGAAATCACTGAGCTCCTGAGAGCGACCCATTCTTTCACAGATGTTTGTAGAAACAGTCTCCATGTTTAACTGATTGATTTTATACACCTGAGGCAGGGCCAAATTAGGACACTGATCATCTGGATGGGTGGAATAATACTGTTGGTAATATAATGTATCTGTATATTTTTACATGTGTCAAACTCATTCTACTAATCAACCAATAGAGCTCTTGCTGAGGACCTTCATTAGTAGAAACAGGTGTGCTACTGCCTGGTTGGAACAAAAACCTGCACCAAGATGGCCGCCCAGGACCTGAGTTTGACACCCCTGGTATATATGTTAAACACACAACAGAGCTGGAGTAAAGCAAATAGAAACAGCAGGAGGCACTGTTGAGTTAGAAAAATGTTCAAATCAGATAAATGTTAAAACATCAAAAGTTTATTAAAATAGCAGTTTGAGCAAAAAAAGAGAAACACATTCACCGAGCTAATGATTTAGCTCCTTTTTTAGCTCCAAACCTTGGAGTGTGTTGCTGTTATATTTCTGAAATGGGGTTAATTCTGATCATCTTACAGAAAATCATCTTACAGAAACACAGGTGTCAACTGACATTATTCTTCTTTTTATTATTATTATCCTTAAATATGAGTCAGTGGGTTGTTCACACACAACATGAAGAAACAAGTTTATAGCCTAATATAAGCTTATAATTAGGATAGTACGAACCTCTTCATTTACATCTATTCTACATCTCTGTACCTGCCCCAAAGTCACAGAAACTCCACAGGATTCTTCACAAGTTTAGTCCATTCTACTTTAATTAATCTATATCTCCTGCTGTGGAGTCGTATTCTGCAGCTGCAAGGTGACGTCGTTGTCATCTCTGGCCAGCGATAAACCCTCGGCGAGGACGTACAACCTCACCGCCGGGGTCGGCAGTCTCCTTGCCCCTCGGCTACTTTTCCAGCAGAACCCCCCTCAGAGCGATCTGCACCTCAGCGGGGGCAGAGCCCTCCTCCGCCTGATATTGTTTTAACCTTTATACTGGATATCTTTTACAGTGTATAATTGTTTCATATTTACACTCATTATACAGTGATAATAATCCTGAACCTGACACTTGACATTTTGGCCCTTAGTATAAAAAAATGAAATATTAGTAACTTGTTTAGTGTTGTACAGTTTTACATTGTTTTATCATTTTTAATCTTGTATATATGTATTCCAAAAAAATGGAAAATTGTAAAAGATTAAACAAGGTAATACTATTACAAACTATAAGTTAAAACAAGTCAATTCAATTTCAATTCAATTCAATTTATTTGTATAGCCCAGATTCACATATCACAGAGCGGCTTTACAGTTTGTACAAAAGCAACACAACATCCCTGTCCTTAGACCCTCACATCATACAAGGTAAACTCCCTAAAAAACCCCTTTAACGGGGAAAAAAATGGAAGAACCCTCAGGAAGAGAAATAGAGGAGGGAGCCCTCTTCCAGGACAGAACTTACTATACGCATTCTTCAACAGGACCGTTTTTAACCTATTCTTAAATGTAGGAAGGGTGTCTGCCCCCCGGACTGAAACTGGAAGACGGTTCCACAGGAGAGGAGCCTGGAAGTTGAAGGCTCTGCCTACCGTTTTAAGGTTAGAAATTTTGGGAACCTCCAATAAACCTGCATATTGGGAACATAATCCTCTCGATGGGCGATATGGGACTATCCCTAAGGTAGGAAGGGGCCTGACCATTGAGCGCTTTATAGGTGAGGAGCAGGATTTTATTTATTTATTTATTTTCTCGAATTCTATTCGAGATTTTACAGGAAGCCAGAGTAGAGAGGCTAATACAGGTGAGATATGCTCCCTTCTTCTAGTGCCAGTTAATAGATGCAGCTGCATTCTGGATCAGCTGGAGAGTCCTTAGAGACTTTTTGGTGCAACCAATTTAAAACCGTAAAAGATAAAACTTAAAAAAAGTTTTTCTTATTTATGGAGGGAAGGAAACTCAGCATATTTTTTTAATATATATTTTAATAATATTTTTATAATTATATATAAATATATATAAATATATATAATTTGATCTTGTTTTAACTTTTATATTTTATGGGTTTGAAATGAATGAACTTGTTTTATCTTTTATAGTTTTAAATAGTATTGAATTGTTTCATCTTTTACAGTTTTAAATTGTTTTAACATGTTTAATCTTGTATTGTATTATATTATTTTAAAATGATTTACCATTAATTATTTAATATTGTTTATACTTTTAGCATAGTTTTAGATTGTTCAATGTTGTATTGTTTTAAACAGATTTAACATTATGTATGCTTGATAATTTGATATTGTTTTAAACTTTATACTGGATATTCTTTTAATTTGTATCTTTTACAGTATTAAATTGTTTTATTTTTAAACACATTATACGGTGATAATAATCCTGAACCCGACCACCCGACATTTCTTATTTTACATTTTGGCCCTTAGTATAACAAAAATTAAATATTAGTAACTTGTTTAATGTTTTACAGTTTTACATTCTTTTAACATCTTTAATCTTGTATAGTTTTAAAAAACAATGGAAAATTGTAAAAGAATAAACAAGTCAATTAAATTTAAAACCATAAAAGATAAAACTTAAAACAATATCAAATTATTAAGGATTATTTCATGTTAAAACAGTTTAAAACTATAAAAGATTAAACAAGTTATGTTTTTCTTATTTATTGAGGGGAGGAAACTCAGCGGCATGCCTCTTCCTTGTTTCCTGGCATCCTCCTTTAATTTAATCCAATTTTATAGTAGGGGCCAAAGTGTCAAATAAGAAAGGTCAAGTGGTCAGGATCAGGATTATTATTAACACTATAATGAGTGTAAAGAATGAACTAATTAAAACTGTAAAAAAATAAAACATAAAACAGTTTCCAAGATAACAATATCAATTTATCACGGATAAATTATATTAATTCAGTGTAACACTATAAAATATTCAACAATTTGAAACTATTTGAAACTATAAAAGATAAAAGTTGAAATAATATTTTTAACATATTATTTTTTTATATATATATGTTTAATCACATTGTTCAATCTTGTATTGTATTACATTATTTTAAAATGATTTACCATTAATTATTTAATATTGTTTATACTTTTACCATAGTTTTAGATTGTTCAATGTTGTATTGTTTTAAACAGATTTAACATTGTGTGTGCTTGATAATTTGATATTGTTTTAAACTTTATACTGGATATTCTTTTAATTTTTATCTTTTACAGTATTAAATTGTTTCATTTTTAAACACATTATACGGTGATAATAATCCTGAACCTGACCACCCGACATTTCTTATTTTACATTTTGGCCCTTAGTATAACAAAAATTAAATATTAGTAACTTGTTTAATGTTTTACAGTTTTACATTCTTTTAACATCTTTAATCTTGTATAGTTTTAAAAAACAATGGAAAATTGTAAAAGAATAAACAAGCTAAGTTTTTCTTATTTATGGAGGGAAGGAAACTCAGCGGCATGCCTCTTCCTTGTTTCCTGGCATCCTCCTTTAATTTAATCCAATTTTATAGTAGGGGCCAAAGTGTCAAATAAGAAAGGTCAAGGGGTCAGGATCAGGATTATTATTAACACTATAATGAGTGTAAAGAATGAACTATTTAAAACTGTAAAAAATACAACTTAAAACAGTTTCTAGTATCAATCTATCATGGATAAATATTTGAAATTATTTTAAACTATAAAAGATACATGTTGGAATAATAATCAATTATCAAGCATAAATAATGTTAAATCAGTGCAAATGTACAACATTAAACAAGTTAAAAATATGAAAGATGAAACAATATCAAATTATCAAACATAAATCATGTTAATTAAGTGTTAAACTATACAACATTAATCAATTTAAAACTATTTAAAACAGTTATTACTGTAAACGATGGGACAATTTACTCATCTCAGCCGCTTCGCAGGAGCCCCACCGCCCCCGCCGCCGCTGCCCCCGCCGCCGCCGCCGCCACCGCCCCCGCCGCCGCTGCCCCCGCCGCCGCCGCCGCCACCGCCCCCGCCGCCGCCGCCGCCCCCACCGCCGCCCTCGCCCCCGCCGCTACCGCCGCCGCCCCCGCCGCTGCCGCCACCCCCCCAGCCGCCGTCGCTGTCCTCGTCCTCCCAGCTCCTCCTCCGCTTCCTGAAACCACATGAACGACACATATGGTTAGGAGACTGAGGAGTAGCCTCGGGGGAAGGAGGAGGAGAACGAATACCACGAGGAGTAGGAGAGGGAAAAGGAGAAGGAATACGAACGGGAGAAGGAGGACGATAAGTAGCAAGAAAAGGAGGAGGAGTAGGACCACGAGGGGGAGGAGAAGGAGGAGGAGGAGAAGGAGTAAGGAAAAGATACCTGGGACCTCGAGGAGGAGCGCACTCCAGAAGAAAGTCAAGAAAAGGCCCAGGAGAAGGAGGAGCAGAAGGAGGAGGAGAAGGAGAAGAAGGAAGAGAAAGAGAAGGAGAAGGAAGAAGAAGAGGAGAAGGAGGAGGAGAAGGAGAAAGAGAAGGAAGAAGAAGAGGAGAAGGAGGAGGAGAAGGAGAAAGAGAAGGAAGAAGAAGAGGAGAAGGAGGAGGAGAAGGAGAAGAAGGAGGAGAAGGAGAGGAAGGAGGAGGAGGAGGAGGAGGAGGGGAGGGAGGAGGAGAAGAAGAAGGAGAAGGAAAAGGAGAAGGGATACGAACGGGAGAAGGAAGACGAAAAGTAGCAAGAAAAGGAGGAGGAGTAGGACCACGAGGGGGAGGAGAAGGAGGAGGAGGAGAAGGAGAAAGGATAGAAGGAAAAAGATACCTGGGACCTCGAGGAGGAGCGCACTCCAGAAGAATGTCAAGAAAAGGCCCAGGAGAAGGAGGAGCAGAAGGAGGAGGAGAAGGAGAAGAAGGAAGAGAAAGAGAAGGAGAAGGAAGAAGAAGAGGAGAAGGAGGAGGAGAAGGAGAAAGAGAAGGAAGAAGAAGAGGAGAAGGAGGAGGAGAAGGAGAAAGAGAAGGAAGAAGAAGAGGAGAAGGAGGAGGAGAAGGAGAAAGAGAAGGAAGAAGAAGAGGAGAAGGAGGAGGAGAAGGAGAAAGAGAAGGAAGAAGAAGAGGAGAAGGAGGAGGAGAAGGAGAAAGAGAAGGAAGAAGAAGAGGAGAAGGAGGAGGAGAAGGAGAAAGAGAAGGAAGAAGAAGAGGAGAAGGAGGAGGAGAAGGAGAAGGAGAAGGAGAAGGAGAAGGAGGAGGAGGAGGAGAAGGAGGAGGAGGAGGAGAAGGAGGAGAAGGAGGAGAAGGAGGAGAAGGAGAAGGAGGAGAAGGAGGAGGGGGAAGAAGGAAGTAAGCGGGAGGAAAGTAAGGAGGAAGAAAGTGAGGAGGAAGAGGAGGAACGAAGAGAGGGGGAAGAGGAGGAGCAAAGATAGGGGGAAAAGGATGAAGAAAGTGAGGAGGAAGAGGAGGAGCAAAGAGAGGGGGAAGAGGAGGAGCGGGCCCAGGGAAGGCCCAATACAAACCACCTGTGGAGAGAAAATTATATAAAAACGTCAGATTTCATTGTTTCATTGTTTTCTATTATGTCAATTTTCACCAAATTGACTACTATATGAGCAATCAGAAAATATAAATGGGTTACATGTTCAGTTTCAATTTCATAAAAGGTACATTTCTTATCATTTGTTATCAATATCAAGGAATCTAAAAATAGTGTTAGACGAATAAATGTATTGTTATATCTTTAAATGTAGTTATTTTCTCAGCATCATAGAAACATTCTCTGATCTGTTTATTGAAGCAGTGTTTACTAAAGACGTCAAACAGCAGGGAAACGCAGCTCTGCACGTTCTGACGCGCTGACGTCACCGTCTGCGCCCGAACGCTGCTCATCTCCATGGTGATAAAAAAATAACTTCTTTTAAGGCATAATTTAAAAATGGCTTCGTCGCCATGGTTCATGAATAACAATTTAACAAAATGGTCGACAAAAACTTTGGATAATTTCATGTGAAAATAACACTGTTTTTACGCCACTGCATCGAATTAAATCACCTTTTACCGGGAAAACCTCACATTTATCAATAGAATAAATTAATCAATCTGTATTGGTCACAATAAAATATACCCACAATCCTTCATTGCATGCAACAAATGTATATGAAATGAAATTAGCATTAGCAACAATATTATATCGTGCATTATGGTTTTTCTAATAATGGACTAAACTAATTGTCTAAATTCAGCAGTTTACATAAACCATATTCTTATTACTGAAATAAACCAATTAAACATTAATTTTTATTAAAATAAATGTCTTACCGTCGAAGAACCACACCGGGGCCAGGGGTGGTGGTCCAGGAGGTCCAGGAGGTCCAGCGGGGTCCATCTCGGTACTGTTGTCGTCTGGGAACAAAAAATATAATACAAATATCATTAGACTTTATTAATACTGACACCACCTATAAAATAGACTGCTGGTCGATAAATGTAAAACAATAACTTACCAAAAGATGTTCAGTTGATCAGGGGTCCAGGAATCCGGGTCAGGAAATCCAAGGAGGTCCAGGAATCCGGGTCAGGAAATCCAAGGAGGTTCAGGAATCCGGGTCAGGAAGTCCAAGGAGGTTCAGGAATCCGCGTCAATCCAATCCAGGTGAGGGTCGCTTGTTAAGCTAGCTCGAGAAATGCTTTGCAGCAGAGGGGTCTTTTGCAACTCTTGTGTCAAACTCGGGAAGCAAAAGGGGAAAGTTTGAAGGTCGCAGCGCTACTAAATACATCGGATCAGTGACGTCACCGTTCTGTTGCTATGATATACGATTTAAATTAAACATCTTTCTTTTTTATTAAATATGAATCCATACCCCGTTTATTTTATTACCATTCTCAATGAATTTCTGGACTACAATTGAGAGTTATGAAAGTGTCATTCTTTATTCTGAGCACCAAAAAAAGAAAAAAAAAACAGATCATTTAAAATGCTCATTTGTGTTTGGTGGCACTATTAAGAAGGAATTTCTGAAAGTTACGTACATGTAGCCCCTACAAAGTTATTTTAAGTAATCTTTGATACAACCAAGAAGTCTTAGACAGCAAATATTCCATAAAAGTACTATCCACGTCAAGGTCACAAATACTGTTGTAGAATAGTTAATAAATCACACACACACAAAACATATTAATGCCTTTAATTACACAAATCATAACATATAAGGAAGAGAAGTGTGAGAAATGAGAGAGGGGTGAGAGAAAAGTTGAATTTAAATGTTCAGTTTAAAAAGATGCACAAAAAAACATAACATGTGATTTACAAACTAACTTATTACTATCATTATTAATCATAAAGGCTTTGTTTTTGTAAGCCATTCTCATGTGTGAAGTCTTAGGTTAAAATTTCCTTTCCATCCAGGTGAGATACATGTTATGTTGATTGATAATTTCTGAATTATATTTTATTTATTTATATTTTCAGTTCCCCCGAGGCATTGCCACCTTATTGTGGTCAGGGGGTTTGCGTGCCTCAGTGACCTTTAGAACTGTGCCAGCAGGAGTTTATTCTTTAGTTGGGACACCCAGGTTGGACAGGTCTGAAGGTGGAGCCCTGACTAAGTGAATCCACTTCTACGGGCTGTGATTGGACACATAGCTAACAACCTATTTTAATGCCAGAAACACTGTTCCTACAGTATGAACAAAGGGTAAAAACAAGTGCTGGAGCATGATGTGTATATATGATGCCTCCTTCATATATCGACTGCCCCCTCACATGTGCAGGTCTAAAACCACCTAAAATAGAACAGTTTATTAAACACCAGGGAGTAAAGACAAATATTGAATATAGAAATGAACATGTAATCAAGGTGTTAAGTGAAATTCTTTCCAGGATTCTATCTGTTTGGCCTCTATAACAGTGGAATATAAACTGATTTTAAACTCCAGATAAGGTCTGCACAAAGTCTAATGAATTGCATTAGTGAGTGTTATCACTTGAGGTGGCATCAGGTGAACCTGGGTGAGCTACATGATTTTTTTTTAAATTATTTTAATGTTTTTGTGAGGGTTTGTTTTATCATTTCTGCAAACTAATTTAGTTTTGAATTTACACTTGAGATGTGGAGAACGTGAAGATCCCGGTTACCACAGACCCAACTTTTGCATTTGAGTCTGAACTGTGTGTATTCAACTTGTGTGGGAGTCTCCATCCGCTTTTCTAGCAGGACGAGGACTGCTGAAACAATGAAGAGCCTTAGTGAGTCGTGGCATCATGAGGTTCCCGGGGGATTTATTGAAGCCTTGCACGCCCTCCATGGTGGGCGTTTGCCAGGGAACAGCAGAGAAGGTGAAGTGTTGCAGCAGGCAGGAAAAGAAAAGAAACAGCTCCATCCTCGCCAGGTCCTCCCCTAAACACACGTTTACCTGCGTGGAAAAAGTCCACAGCAGCTTTTAGAACTTTTCTAGTGTTGCTATGGAGCAGCAATTCTCATGTACCAAACAGTGGAAAAGAAAGTGGAAAAACAAAACCAACTGAAAATGGTAGGAATGCCTCTCTCCTGCTGAAGTTGCCCTCTAAATCCAAGAAATGTTCAGGGTTTAAAATATCTCATTCTTATCGAAAAGCACCGATGAAAGCATTGTACTTATAACTGTGCCCTGGAAAAAGAGTGGAGAGATATATTTAACATTGATGAACATTCAATCAAGTTAATTTCTTTTCTTTTTATTTATCAAAAGGACCAGGTACAAATAAGTAAATACACGGGATTAGATACAATTTTAAATTGCACAGGTAGATTAAAAAAGGGTTATTGCACAAGATTTATTACAGAATTAGTGTCCATGGATGTTTTGAATTAGTGTATGTACATATTAAGCCTGATGGTAAACAGCTCCTCACCTTGGGTATGAAGTACTCTCCCAGCACATAGGCTTTACTGGCCATTTTGGAAATCCCAGGAGAACAATGTTCCCCATTCTCTGAGTCTCATGATGACAGCGTTCATGTAGGGCAGGTTGGGTCTGTCGGACGTCCAATCACTCTGTCCAACTCCACCTGCACTTTCTCTGGGTGAGGAATGAGGATGAACAATGACAATGGTGAACATGTACTCACATCCTTTTTGAAGTAATATTAGAAATTCTGTCAACTAAAATAATCAATGGCAAGTAAAAGTGAGTAAAACTGCTCAGTAAGAGTCGTTGCTTTGCGGTTTAAAGGCTTTAGGATATACATAATGTTTATTAGTATTCAGTCCAGTTTCCTTAAGTTCTACTTTAACTACAAAGCTACCTACTTATTCCTGGCTAGTCCACTACTTTCTGTAATTTTCTATTTCAATTTATTTATGTAAAAAGGGACACATGGTTCAGTGTAAAACTATGTATCGCACAGCAATGTGAGATTGAGTGTTTTTCGATTATTAAATAAAAAGTTGTGTTCCACCTAATTGATCAGCGTTTACCTATATACACTTAACTAGTTATAAGTAGACTTCTTATACTTTGCATAAAGTATATTATATGTCTCATGTTCCTTGATCCTGTCAGTGTGATGCTTCAATGAAGTTATGTAAATAATATTGAATAATAAAGTACAAACCTTCTGTGGTAAAATATTCAGAGAAAAACTGAGAACTCGGAGGAGTCAGAATACACTTAACTACAGTACTGCAATTTGACTTTTAAACTAGTTTAGTAATAATTTAAAAAATGTTAGCTTATTTTCAGGAAAGTAGCCTATTAATTAATTATTAATTGCCTGCTCCAAACCGTGGCCTGATCTCAAATAAACAGCTGTTAATTGGTATTTTACGGTATAGGATGAGAGCCAAAAGATATATAGCACCCAATTAAATATTCACACAGACAGCTCAAATCTAAATTAAATATCCAAATACTGGTTAGTTAGTTAAGTGTATAGCACATGTGTGTTTAATAAAATAATTGTATTAGTTAGAATATTATTTTATGTCAAATCTTTATCTGAAAAGTAACAAACCACTTTTTGTAGAAGAGTAGAAAGTGCAAAATTTCCCTCTTACATGTAGTAGGGTGGAAGTATAGAGGAGCAGCAAATAGTCAATTTACACCACTGTGAACTCACTCTGTATGTCGAGGTAGTTATATATCGAGGTATATATATATACACGTATATGAGGACCCAGCATAAAATAGCAGAAGCTGTTTCTGTCCAGGCCTCAAACAGGTCAAGGAAGCTAACCTGGGATTCTCCTTCCTCTAACCATGTACGAGCAGAAAAAAACACTTACTCCGTGATGTTTAACAGTAATCTGCTGTCACAGGCTACTATATAAAATGTACAATATATTTTGAAGATTTAATTTAAGATAGTAAACCTTTTTTCAGACAATTATTTTCTCCACATGGAAAATGGAAAGTCTGTACATGTACATGCACTCGATTTCTAATTGAAACTATTGGCAGATCATGACTGCAGTGGCCATTATACAAAGACATTTTGTCAACAGTGAAATTTAAAAATTGATTGTTTCAGACAGCAAACCAATCCAACAGTATAACGGGCTCACTGAAAGTACCTTTTCCATCTCTGCCAAGTACAAATCTATAAAATCACAAGGATCATCAGGGTTCCAGTCCTCCATGTGCTTCTCGGTTTCCTAGTGCAGGCCATGATCTCTTTATATATGCTGTGCACCGTCTGGTGAGGGCCTGGCAAGTACCGCTTGAGGCGTCGTACAACTGTTGGCGAGACGTTGGGATCAGTGAAAAGACGAGTTTGTTTTGTGCTAAGGGGACAGATGTGTAACTCCCTGAGTCTGAGCCAGCAAGCAGCACGGCCTCGTTGTCCAACTCCAGAATCTTGCTCCAGAAAGCTTTGATTGCTGTATTCAAATTGACGGCTGAAAAACACAGAAGAAATTATGTTACTCACTGCATTAGTTATTTCAGTCACTTTTACAGTATTGGGTGATTAACTGTAAAATAAAAGTCAAATGAACATTTAGTTTTATATACAGTGTTGGAGGGATTAACTTTCATAATGAAATATCTTTTTGACTTGTCTGACTTATTGTAAAATATACAATACTATATAACTATACATTTCACAGCAAAGTTTTACAGTTCTAGCTATGGTGAGATTGTCTTTTTAAACTGGTCGAGGAACCTTTACTCAGGCTGAGAGATACTATAGTAAACTAAAGTGTAAGGTGGTCTATAGTGACATGAACTACAAACTTATAGTGCATACAACAACTAAACTGAATATCCATTTTTCATGTAATATGTTCACTTCATGCAGTGACTGGGTGGGCTAGTTCATGTTACAGATCCTCTATGTTGCTGTTGCTTCATTCATTCAAACCATATCAAGAGCAGCGGGAAGTAATTGAACAAAAGTGTGCGTCTTTTCTATGAGCAACTCTGTACACAGCTTTATATGAAGAGAGTTGCTTTTTAGAGGGTAGGGACGCAGCTTTAGTGAAGCAACTTTTTTTTCTGAAAAAAACTCCATTAGCTTATCTTTGTAATCAGGTTGTGCCGTTTTCGAGTGTCGTTTTAATTTGTTCGGCCTCAAACTGTCGCTTGCTAATATTTACAGACACACAACACACCGCGGTCTCTCCGCATCACCCACCGTTGTACTGGTGAAACCAAAGGCGGGATAAGCCTCGTCCGTATCTGCGTGTCTTCGCTTTGCTAGTTGAAGGATTATATGAAGGTGTCTCCTGCTTTACGCGTGGCTGAGTCCTGTCACTAACCTGTTGATGGTGATGCTAGCTAGCGCTTCTAAAGTTAGCCTCACATTTGTCTTCAGCGGGCAGTTGAGTGCAAGGGGGAGGGGGAGCGCATGCGCACTTGAAGCAGCAGGCCCAGTTAGATTCCCGCCAGTCGTATTTCTTCTCCCTCTCTGACTCACTGCACATACATGATGAAGGCATACTCTTTAAATAAAAAGTTTAGGAACCACAAGCTTAGATGTGTCTTTGGAATATTTAGGAGTGAGGAAATTTGTTGGACTGGATTTGTTCACAGGTGACATCCTATGACAGTTCCACACTGGAAATCACCAGTGAGGCAGGGCCAAATTAGGACACTGATCATTTGGATGGGTGGAATAATACTGTTGGTAATATATATTGTGTCTGTATATATCACATGTGTCAAACTCATTCTACTAAACAATAGAGCTCTTGCTGAGGACCTTCATTAGTAGAATCAGGTGTGCTACTGCCTGGTTGGAACAAAAACCTGCACCAACATGGCCGCCCAGGACCTGAGTTTGACACCCCTGGTATATATTTTAAACACACAACAGAGCTGCAGTAAAGCAAATAGAAACAGCAGGAGACACTGTTGAGTTAGAAAAATGTTCAAATCAGATAAATGTTAAAACATCAAAAGTTTATTAAAATAGCAGTTTGAGCAAAAAAAGAGAAACACATTCACCAAGCCAATGATTTAGCTCCTTTTTAGCTGAGATTCACACTTTTTGTTCATTTTCTTGTAATGCTATTATTTCAAACCTTGGAGCGTGTTGCTGTTAAATTTCTGAAATGGGGTTATTTCTGATCATCTTATCTTATTATCCTTAAATATGAGAAAAAAATATGGGAAAAAAAACAGAAGAACACTCAGGAAGAGAAATAGAGGAGGGATCACTCTTCCAGGACGGACAGGCTGCAGTAGATGATGTGTGCAGGTGGAAACATTGCAGGGAAAATTGGACATTACAAACAAACAAACAAATGTAATGAATTAGGGCGTAAGTGGAGGATGAGGCGCAGGATCCATCACAGCTTCCAGGTGAACCAGGACAGCATCAGACCTTCCAACATCCGTAGATCCCTCAGTGGTTGCACTGCAGCATGCTCTGTGAATGACAACACACAGGGCAGGACTCTGGGAACACAGCAGATTTAAAAGTACAATAGTGGTTCATCAGTATCACAGATGGACGAGGAAAAATAAGAAAAAGAAGCTCAGAGCATCTCATGAGGACCCGGCAGACTAACCTGGCGCAGCATAACTATGACTAGGCCAGCCAGGGCCGGCCCTAACTATACGCTTCTTCAACAGGAACGTTTTTAACCTATTCTTAAATATAGGAAGGGTGTCTGCCCCCCGGACTGAGACTGGGAGACGATTCCACAGGAGAGGAGCCTGGAAGTTAAAGTCTCTGCCTCCTGTTTTAATTTTAGAAATTCTGGGAACCTCCAATAAGCCTGCATATTGGGAGCGTAATGTTCTTGATGGGCGATATCGGACTAAGAGATCCCCAAGGTAGGATGGCGCCTGACCATTGAGCGCTTTATAGGTGAGGAGCAGGATTTTGAATTCTACACGAGATTTCACAGGAAGCCAGTGTAGAGTGGCTAATACAGGTGAGATATGCTCCCTTCTTCTAGTGCCAGTTAATAGACGTGCAGCTGTATTCTGGATCAGCTGGAGAGTCCTTAGAGACTTTCTGGTGCAACCGGACAGTAAAGAATTGCAGTAGTCAAGCCTGGAAGTAATAATTGCATGGATACGTTTTTCTGCATCTTTCAGAGACAGGAAGTGTCTGACCTTTGCTATGTTGCGTAGGTGAATGAAGGCAGTCCTAGAAATATGTTTAATGTGGGCAGAGAATGACAAATCTTGGTCGAAAATGACTTCCAGGTTTTTCACCATGGAGCTAGAGGCCAGGGAGATGTCATCCAGGATAGCTATATCACTGGATTCTGAGTTCCTCAGGATTTCGGACCCGAGTACAATAATTTCTGTTTTATCTGAATTGAGTACAAGAAAATTGCAGGTCATCCAGGATTTTATATCCTGGAGACAAGCTCAAAGTTTAGCTAGCTGATTGGTTTCGTTTGGCTTAATTGATAGAGCTGTGTATCGTCAGCATAACAGTGGAAATTAATTGTGTTTTCTAATGATTTTACCCAATGGGAGCATATAGATAGTGAAAAGTATTGGTCGAAGCACAGAACCTTGTGGAACCCCATGATTAACTTTGGTATGGATAGAAGAAACATTATTGATATGGACAAATTGGAAAGGATCTGAAAGATAGGCCTTAAACCAGTTTAGTGCAGTCCCTTTTATAGCAATAAAATGCTCTAGTCTCTCTAACAAGATTTGATGGTCGACTGTGTCAAATGCAGCACTAAGATCTAACAGAACAAGGATGGAAATCAATCCTTTATCAGATGCATCAAGAATATCATCTGAAACCTTACCTAAAGCCATCTCTGTGCTGTGATGCATTCTAAAACCTGACTGGAAATCCTCGTATAAGTTATTGTTGTGTAAAAAGTCACACAGCTGTTTAGCAACTGCTTTTTCCAGAATCTTAGAGAGGAAGGGAAGATTGGAAATTGGTCTATAGTTGGCTAAAATACTTGAGTAGAGGGCAGGTTTTTTAAGGAGAGGTTTAATTACAGCTACTTTAAAGGACGGTGGTACATAGCCAGATAATAAAGACATATTGAGTATTTCTAGTAAGGAAGGGCTAATCAAAGGGAAAATGTCTTTTAGCATTTCGGTTGGAATAGGGTCCAGAAGACAGGTTGAAGTTTTAGATGACGACATCAGTGAAGCTAGTTCAGCGAAGTTGATTGAAGTAAATGTGTCAAGGTGAATATTAGCTAATTTATCTGTCTCTACAATAACTGCATCTGAGGGCAGATTAGAGCCCTCAGATGCAGGCAGTGAATTAAATACTGAGGAAATCTCCTTCTTGTATTTAAATATAGAACTGTCAGGTATCGAGTGAGTATGCTTTTTTCAGGCGGTGAGTAGTTTAATAACAGGAATTCAAAAGTTATTAGATAATGATCTGACAGGAGGGGATTCTGTGGGAAGACAGATAGGTGTTCAACCTCGATGCAGTATGTCAGGACAAGGTCAAGGGTGTGGTTAAAGCAATGGGTGGGCACATTTACTCTGAGAAAAGCCGATTGACTCCATTAAAGAGAGGAAGGCAAAGCCAAGGCTATCACCGTCAACATCAACTTGAATATTAAAGTCACCTGCCATGATTATTTTATCTGTCCTGAATACTAAACTTGAGAGATTGTGAGAAGGTGATGACCCCTCCCCGTCGCACCTGTTTATAAGGGGGGAACTGACTAGCAGAGAGAGTTCCCCCCGGACATGTTCGGGTGCGGGACCGAAAGCGCGACGCAACAGGAGCTGCCTGTGAGGTTTACCTGGAGCGAGGTGGATTTTTTCCCGCTGGCGTGAGCGTCTTGTTTTTCTTTTGTACCACCGCCAATAAATGGTTTTTACGTGAGTTCCTTTGCCACTCCACTTCTTTTCTGGTTGCCCTGATCCCTTTTGTTGGGAGGCCACGTCGGTCGCCTCACAGAGATACTCTGAGAATTCTGATAAAAATTCAGAATATGGGCCTGGAGGGCGGTAAACAAATGATCAATCAAATGATGTGTAGCTACACTTCAGTTCAGGGTTGATCAGTAAACTGGAATTGAAAATGGCTGCAACTCCACCACCTCGGCCGGTGTCACGAGGAATATAAGTGTTAATATGGCTGGATTCATTCGGGCTAACATATTCATCAGGATGCAGCCAGGTTTCAGTAAGACAGAGCAAGTCAATATTATAATCTGATATTTAATTTATTAACAAAGCTTTGAATAACAGAGATCTAATGTTTAGAAGTCCACATTTCACTCTCCAGTGCTGTTGCTTTATGGCTGTATTAGTGCTAATATTAATTAAGTTGCTGTGGGTGACTCGTCACCATTGTTGGATGTAAAGGATTTAAATGATTTAAGGGAATTAAGTGGTCGGGGGACAGACACCGTCACTATATAGTTCTGAGTGGGTGACTGTTCTAAGGGAGACGCAGAGAAGCGTGTAATTTCCCTCTCACGTGTAGTGGGGTGGAAGTATAGAGGAGCAGCAAATAGTCAATTTACACCACTGTGTATGTCCAACTAGTTTGTCACGTATATGAGGACCCAGCATAAAGTAGCAGCAGCTGTTTCTGTCCAGGCCTCAAACAAGTCAAGGAAGCTAACCTGGGATTCTCCTTCCTCTAACCATGTACGAGCAGAAAAAAAAAAAAAAAAACACTTACTCCGTGATGTTTTACACAGTAATCTGCGGTCACGGGCTACCATATAAAAAATTAAAATTTACAGTATATTTTGAAGATTTAATTTAAGATAGTAGACCTTTTTTCAGACAGTTCAAATATTTTCTCCACATAGAAAATGGCCAGTCTGTATATGAACACGCACTCGATTTCTAAATGAAACTATTGGCAGATCATGACTGCAGTGGCCATTATACAAAGACATTTTGTTGACAGTGAAATTTAAAAACGGATTGTTTCAGACAGCAAACCAATCCAACAGTAAAAAAGAGGCTCACTGAAAGTACCTTCTCCATCTCTGCCAAGTACACATCAATATAATCACAAGGAGCATCCAGTCCTCTCGGTTTCCTTGTGCAGGAATGCCATGATCTCTTTATATATACTGTGCTGAGGGCCTGGCAAGTACTGCCTCAAACCAGGGAAGGCGTCATACAGCTATTGGCGAGACGCTGGGATCAGTAAAAAGACAGGTTTGTTTTGTGCTAAGGGAACAGATGTGTAACTCCCTGAGCCTGAGCCAGCGAGCAACATGGCCTCGTTGTCCAACTCCAGAATCTTGCTCCAGAAAGCCTTGATTGCTGTATACAAATTGATGGCTGAAGACCTCAGAGGAAATGATGTTACTCACTGCATTAGTTCTTGCGTAGTGGGTTTGAATGTCCCCCCTGGGAATACACACATGGACACTTGGTGTTTCCATGGATATAATTACTCAGTCTGCCTATTTAAAGGGAGACAAGGAGTCACACTGCTGTTTGGTGAAAAGGTGTGTACCACACTGAACATGGACAACAGAAAGCGTAGGAGAGAATTGTCCCAGGACATCTGAAAAAAAAAAATCATAGACAAACGTCTTAAAGCTAAGGGCTATAAGACCATCTCTAAACAGCTTGAAGTTCCTGTGACAACAGTGGCTCATATTATTCAGAAGTTCAAGGCCCACGGGGACAGTAGCCAACCTCCCTGGACGTGGCCGCAAGAGGAAAATTTATGACAAATTAAAGAGACGGATCGTTCGAATTGTATCCAAAGAGCCCAGAACAACCTCCAAATAAATTAAAGGTGAACTCCAAGGCCAAGGTACATCAGTGTCAGATCGCACTATTCGTCATCGTTTGAGCCAAAGTGGACTTCATGGGAGACGACCAGGAGGATACCACTGCTGAAAAAAATCCTAAAAAAGCGAGACTGGAATTTGCAAAAATGCATGTTGACAAGCCACAAACCTTCTGGGAGAATGTCCTTTGGATCTTTTTGGTAAGGCACATCAACTATGTTCATAGACTCGAAAACCAAGCATACGAAGAAAAGAACACTGTCCCTACGGTGAAACATGGAGGAGGCTCAGTAATGTTTTGGGGCTGCTTTGCTGCATCTGGCACAGGGTGTCTTGAATGTGTGCAAGGTAAAATGAAATCTGAAGACTATCTGAAGACCATTCTGGAGAGAAATGTGCTGCCTAGTGTCAGAAAGCTTGGTCTCAGTCGCAAGTCATGGGTCTTCCAACAGGACAACGATCCAAAACACACAGCCAAAAACACCCAAGAATGGCTGAGAGAAAAGCGTTGGACCATTCTAAAGTGGCCTTCCATGAGCCCAGATCTGAATCCCATTGAACATCTGTGGAAGGAGCTGAAACATGCCATTTGGAGAAGACACCCATCAAACCTGAGACAACCGGAGCAGTTTGCTCATGAGGAGTGTGCCAAAATACCTGTTGACAGCTGCAGAACGCTCATTGACAAAAATAGAAATCATTTAATTGCAGTGATTGCCTCAAAAGGTTGTGCAACAAAAGTTATGGGTACCATCATTTTTGTCCAGCCTATTTCATTAGTTTGTTTTTGAAATAATTATGTTAATCAACAATTCAAAAGTAAAGGCTGATTTTGATTATTTAATTTTCAATACATTTTTATTTATTGTTACCTTTGTAAGTTTCAAGTGAGTTCAGTGAGAATTGTGGGTTTTTCCTTCTTTAACTGAGGGGTACCAACAATTTTGTCCACGTGTGTATGAATTGAAGGTTTAGTGAAGTGACTTTTTTCTGTAAAAAACTCCATTAGCTTATCTTTGTAATCAGGATGTGCCATTTTCAAGTGTTGTTTTGATTTGTTCGGCCTCAAACCGTCGCTTGCTAATATTTACAGACACACAACACACCGCGGTCTCTCCGCATCACCCACCGTTGTACTGGTGAAACCAAAGGCGGGATAAGCCTCGTCCATATCTGCGTGTCTTCGCTTTACTAGTTGAAGGATTATATGAAGGTGTCTCCTGCTTTACGCGTAGCTGAGTCCTGTCACTAACCTGTTGATGGTGATGCTAGCTAGCGCTTCTAAAGTTAGCCTCACATTTGTCTTCAGCGGGCAGTTGAGTGCAAGAGGGAGGGGGAGGGGGAGGGGGAGCGCATGCGCACTTGAAGCAGCAGGCCCAGTTAGATTCCCGCCAGTCGTATTTCTTCTCCCTCTCTGACTCACTGCACATACGTGATGAAGGCATACTCTTTAAATAAAAAGTTTAGGAACCACAAGCTTAGATGCAGCTGCTCGGCCGTGGAAACCCATTCCATGAAGCTCTCTGCAGCTATTTTGAAGGTCACATGAAGTTTGAAACTCTGTTGTCACTGACTGAAGGTCGGTGACCTCTTTGCGCTATGAACTTCAGCATCTGACCCCTCTCTTTCAGTTTATGTGGTCAACCACTTCATAGCTGAGTTGCTGTTGTTACCAAACCTTTCCATATTCTTATAATAAAGCCGACAGGTGTCTTTGGAATATTTAGGAGTGAGGAAATTTGTTGGACTGGATTTGTTGCACAGGTGGCATCCTATGACAGTTTCACACTGGAAATCACTGAGCTCCTGAGACCGGCCCATTCTTTCAAAGATGTTTGTAGAAACAGTCTCAATGTCTAAGTGCTCGATTTTATACACCTGAGGCAGGGCCAAATTAGGACACCTGATTCTGATCGTTTGGATAGGTGGAATAATACAATACAATGTATCTGTATATATCACATGTGTCAAATTCAGGTCCTGGAGGGCCGAGTGGGTGCAGGTTTTTGTTCCAACTAGGCAGTAACACACCTGAGTTTGACACCCCTGGTATATATGTTAAACACACAACAGAGCTGCAGTAAAGCAAAGAGAAACAGCAGTAGGCACTGTTGAGTTAGAAAAATGTTCAAATCAGATAAATGTTAAAATATCATCATAAACCAGGGGTCTCAAAGTCAAATGGACATGGGGGCCAAATGAAAAATGTAGGAACAAGCCTGAGGCTGATCGAATGTTCATTGAAAAAAAAATAAAATGACCGCATATAGTCTAATGATCCCCATTAAACAGACTGAAACCCTAAAAATAATAGTCATAACATACTAATAATAACTATATGATTAAATAAATAATTTCTTATGGCTCTGTCAGTAAATTTTAATTTTCAACGGGGACAAAAGCTTTATGTAAAAATCCCCAAAACATGAACATTAAATGAATGAAGCGGTATTATTCAAGGCACCACGAGTATTACTTCTCAGGGAAATAGCAAAAATGGCCTAAATTTACTTCAAAGAAATAAATATCAGCAATTTTCTATATTTCACTCAACTGAAATATTTTTAAAACAAATTGGATAGTTCACTGTACGCTGTTGGTGTCTTTTGAACAAGTTCATCAATGTCCGCACTGATTTAGCCATCTCTTCTGCCGAAATAAAACTGGCCTTGACAGCAGCCTCGCTTTGTGATTTGGCTTTTCTGAACAGAGTCTGCTGAGATTTTAGGCCTTGTTTGAATTCCTCCACCTTCTGTAGCCTCTGTTCCATGTCCATATCCTTGTCTTGGTTGCGTGTTTTGTCTCATGCTGCCGTCTCAGATTAAACTCTTTCATCACTGCCACACTTTCTCCACACAAAAGACACACAGGTTTTCCAGCTACCTCCGTGAACATGTACTCCGACTCCCACCTTGTTTTAAAAGACCAGTTTTCAGTATCCACCTTCCGTTTTGCCATTTTTTAAGGGTAGGCTTTCTGAAAGTTTTGAAGTGATGCTAATGCCCGCTGATGAATAATGAAAGGATGTGGCCTCCCGCTCGGAGCGCCACCGTTGAATTGTGGGAAATGTAGTGCGTTAGTGCGCATAAAGTACCCGGATGCTGCTGGCGTGCACTTAGCCTGCGGGACAGATCTAATAATAAATTTATATAATCCCTGGGGCCAGAAAAAAACCCTCTCATGAACCGGATGTGGCCCGCGGGCCTTGACTTTGACATGTGTCATAAACCATATTCTTATCACTGAAATAAACTGTTTAAACATTACTTTTTTATTAAAATAAATGTCTTACCATCGAAGAACCACACCGGGGCCAGGGGTGGTGGTCCAGGAGGTCCAGCAGGGTCCATCTCGGCACTGTAGGCGCTCACAAAGTTGTCGTCTGGGAACGAAAACATGTAATACAAATATCATTAAACTTTATTAATACTGACACCACCTATAAAATAGACAGCTGGTCGATAAATGTAAAACAATAACAATAATGACCAGGGGTCCAGGTGATCGATGCTCCAGATGAAAGTCAGGAAATCCATGAATTTCTGGACTACAATTGAGGGTTATGAAAGTGTCATTCTTTATTCTGAGCACCAAAAAAAGACAAAAAAAAACAACCAGATCATCTAAAATGCTCATTTGTGTTTGGTGTCACTATTAAGAAGGAATTTCTGAAAGTTACGTACATGTAGCCCCTACAAAGTTATTTTAAGTAATCGTTGATACAACCAAGAAGTCTTAGACAGCAAATATTTTATAAAACTACTATCCATGTCGAGACAGGTGACAAATACTGTTGTAGAATAGTTAATAAAACACACACACACACAAAACACATTTATTCATTTAATTACAAAAATCATAACATAAGGAAGAGAGATGTGTAAGAAATGAGAGAGGGGTGAGAGAAACGTTGAATTTAATTGTTCAGTTGTTACAAAAATCCCAAAAAAGAAAAAACATGTGATTTACAAACTAACATTAGTATCATTATTAATCATAAAGGCTTTATTTTTGTAAGCCATTCTCATGTGTGAAGTCTTAGGTTAAAATTTTCTTTCCATCCAGTTGAGATACATGTTATGATGTTGATGGATAATTTCTGAATTATATTTTTTTTATTTATATTTTCAGTTCCCCCAAGGGATTGCCCCCTTATTGTGGTCAGGGAATTTGCATGCCTCAGTGACCTTATAACTGTGCCAGCAGGAGTTTATTCTTTAGTTGGGACACCCAGGTTGGACAGGTCTGAAGGTGGAGCCCTGACTAAGTGAATCCACTTCTACGGGCTGTGATTGGACACATAGCTAACAACCTATTTTAATGCCAGAAACACTGTTCCTACAGTATGAACAAAGGGTAAAAACAAGTGCTGGAGCATGATGTGTATATATGATGCCTCCTTCATATATCTGACTGCCCCCTCACATGTGCAGGTCTAAACCAGCTCAAATGGATCAACAGTTTATTAAACATCAGCCAGTAAGAACAAATATTGAATATAGAAATATGTGTAAATATGTATATTTACAGTATAGAAATAAGTATAATTTATTGTCTTATAGATAATACTTGATAACTGATTAAATAAACAGATTTCTTTAGAATAGAATAGAATAGATAAACTTTATTGATCCCACAACGGGGAAATTTGTGTGTTACTGCAGCGTTACAGATAAAGAAAAGAAAAATAAAGTTGAAGAAGATAAAAAAGACTTTAGAAAAATAAAAAAAACACACACCACAATGTACAAATTCGCAGAATTTGTTAATCCGCATACACAGTATGCATTATCGACAGAATGGAGAAAGAAATGCTAATAAATAGTAAGAACAAAAAGTATGCATAAGCAAGGCATATATACATACATACATGGACGTACATACCTACATACATACACATACACACATATTTGCATATATATATATGGACATACATATCCACGCACATACCCACATGTACACATACATAGCTAATGCACACTTAAGGTGCAGGGTGAGTGTGAAGAGGAAAAAAGTGACCAGTGTAAAAGTGACAGTGGCTACAGTGAGGTTTATGTTTATGTTATGTTATAGAGTCTTATTGCTGTCGGGATGAATGATCTGTGAAAGCGCTCCTTCTTGCAGCGAGGGTGTTTGAGTCTCTGGCTGAAGGAGCTGCTAAGCGCACCCACTACCCCATGCAGAGGGTGATGGGGGTTGTCCATGATGGATGTCAGCTTTGCCAACATCCTCCTCTCTCCCACCACCACCACCGACTCCAGAGGACATCCCAGTACAGAGCTAGACTTCCGTACCAGTTTGTCGATTTTCCTTCTGTCCCCGTCTGAGCATCCGCCTCCCCAGCAGACTACTGCGTAGAACAGGGCAGATGCTACGACGGAGTCGTAGAAGGTCTTTAACAGGGTCCTGCACACACCAAAGGACCTTAGTCTCCTCAGCAGGTGAAGTCGACTCTGGCCCTTCTTGTACAGGACATCAGTGTTAGTTGTCCAGTCCAGTTTATTGTTCAGGTGAACACCCAGGTATTTGTAAGAGACCACTGTCTCAATGTCTTTTCCCTGGATGCTCACCGGTGTGGTGGGGAGGGACTTCCTCCTGAAGTCCACAACCATCTCCTTTGTCTTGCTGGCGTTGATTTGGAGAGCGTTGATCTCACACCAGCTGACAAAGTCGTTGATGACCCCCCTGTACTCCTGGTCGTTCCCATCTGATACACACCCGATGATGGCCGTATCATCTGAGAACTTCTGTAGGTGGCAGTTGTCCGAGTTGTAGGTGAAGTCTGAGGTGTACAGACTAAACAGAAAGGGTGAGAGCACTGTACCCTGTGGCGCCCCCGTGCTGCTGACTACCACCTCAGACACACAGTCATGAAGCCTGACATACTGTGGTCTGTTGGTGAGGTAGTCGATGGTCCAGGCCATCAGCTGCTCATCCACTCCGGCTCCCTCCAGCTTCCCTTTCAGCAGTGCAGGCTGGATGGTGTTAAAAGCACTGGAGAAGTCAAAAAACATGATCCTCACCGTGCTCGCCGCTTGTTCCAGGTGGGAGAGAGATCGGTGCAGCAGATAGATGACAGCGTCATCCACACTGATGCCGGGCCGGTAGGCGAACTGCAGAGGGTCCAGTGCTGAGCTCACCAGTGGGCGAAGGTGGTGCAGAATAAGCCTCTCCAAGGCCTTCATCAGGTGAGAAGTCAGGGCTACAGGTCTGTAGTGGTTGGGCTCCCTGGGCCGTGCGATCTTAGGCACTGGAACTACGCAGGAAGTCTTCCACAGTTCAGGAACCCTTTCCAGGTTCAGACTCAGGTTAAAGATGTGCAGGACCACCTGACAAAGCTGGTCTGCACAGTCCCTGAGCAATCTGGAGCTGATTCCGTCTGGACCTGCTGCCTTCCTGACCTTTGTCTTCTTTAGCTGACTTCTCACCTGGTCAGCTGTGAGGCAGATCTGTGGCTGGTCCGGGGTGGGGGGAAGGGCTGGCTTTGTTGTTGGTAGGTGTAATGGGGTGGGGGGAGGGGCTGGCTTTGATGTGGGTAGGTGTAAAGGGGGTGTGGTGGGATGAAACGAGGAGAGTGAACCTGGGAACAGCACAGCGCCAGAAGAGGGGGGAGAGGGGGGGGACAGCACATGGAGGGGGGTTGATGGAAGCTGGGGTGTGGGGGAGGTTGTTGGTCCAGAATCGAATCTGTTAAAAAACAGATTCAATTCATTGGCCCACCCCCGATCGGTGGACACTGCTACTCCTCCATTGTCCTTGAGGTGGCCAGAGATCATGTTCATGTTTCTCCAGACCTCTCGGACATTTTTTGATTGGAGCTGCTCCTCCATCTTCCTCCTGAAACTGTCCTTGCCACTCCTGATTTTATATTTCAGTTCCTTCTGCACTCTCCTCAGTTCCACTTTGTCCCCCGACCAGAAGGCCCTCTTCTTTTCATTAAGCAGGGCCTTCAACTCTGGGGACACCCATGGTTTGTTGTTGGAGAAACACCGTACCTTCTTGGTCGGCACAGTGTTCTCCACACAGAAGTTGATGTAGTCCGTGATGCAGTGGGTGAGGCTGTCGATGTCCTCACCATGTGGCCTGCAGAGTTCTTGCCAGTCTGTACATTCAAAACAGTCTCTCAGGGCCTCACTGCAGTCCTCAGACCACAGCCTGATCACCTTCTTGGTGGGAGGGGTCTTCCTCACTAGGGGGGTGTAGGTGGGTTGGAGGAGGACCAGGTTGTGGTCTGAACAGCCAAGTGGGGGGAGGGGTGATGAGCTGTAAGCCTCCTTTGTGTTGGCAAACAGCAAGTCCAGAGTTTTATTGTCCCTGGTATGGCAGTCAACGTACTGGGTGAAGTTAGGGAAAGTGGTGGAGAGTGAGGCATGATTGAAGTCCCCAGAGATAATAATGAGGGACTGTGGATGTGCTGTCTGTAACTGAGAGACAGTGGTGTGGATGTCCTCGCAGGCTACCTTAGCATCTGCCGATGGTGGGATGTAAACAGTTAACACGATAACATGCGAGAACTCCCGGGCCAGGTGATATGGCCGAGCGCTAACCGCTAACAGTTCAATGTCTTTGGTACAGCGCTGCTCCTTCACCGTAATGTGTCCCGGGTTACACCATCTCTCATTCACATACATTGCCAGTCCCCCTCCTCTCCTCTTACCGCTCTCCCTCGCGTTTCGGTCCGCTCTCACCAGTTGAAAGCCGTCCAAAGTTACGACGGAGTCCGGTGTGTTGTCCGTGAGCCAGGTCTCCGTGAACAGCAGGAGGCTGCTCTGCTTATACTCC
This sequence comes from Eupleurogrammus muticus, assembly GCA_036785175.1. Taxonomy (NCBI): domain Eukaryota; kingdom Metazoa; phylum Chordata; class Actinopteri; order Scombriformes; family Trichiuridae; genus Eupleurogrammus; species Eupleurogrammus muticus. The sequence goes on along the minus strand of JAYKQN010000007.1, from coordinate 22,506,368 downwards.
CACTGCAGTCTGGTTAGCGCCGTCAGCTCTTCCATCTTGTTGGGTAAAGATCTTACGTTACCCATTACCACAGACGGAACGCTGGGTTTGTACCGCCTTCTCCTCTCCCGGTACTTCGCTCCAGCCCTGCATCCTCTCCTCCGACGCCGTAATTCCTTCGGAATCCCGGGTCGCTCCTCTGGGAGTGCGCCACTGTCCCGTAGCGCCAACAGCTGATCCCGGCTGTAGACGATGGACTGGCTCACGTTATCGCCAGATGCGGCGGTGAAAAGTCCCGATAGGAGTAGAAAGAAGGCTACTCCTCTCAGCAGACTACTCGGGTCCATTCTTGTTGCAAATTAAAATCAAAATTAAGCAAAAAAGAACTTGAAATAAAACAAATAAACCAGAAAAGGGAAAGAAAAGACTAGAGAGCTGCGTAACAGGCTGCCTACCGTGGCGCCATCTTTAAAAAAAAAAAAAAAAAAAAAAAAAAAAAAACCCTACCTAAAAATATCTGGAGTCGTCCACTCATCCTTATCAAAAAACACCAATGAAAGCATTGTACTTATAGCTGTGCCCTGGAAAAAGAGTAGTGAGATATATTTAACATTGATGAACATCCAATCAAGTAAATTTCTTTTCTTTTTTTTAATTTAATAAAAGGACCAGGTACAAATAAGTAAAGTAAATACACAGGATTAGATACAATTTTAAAGTGCACGGGTAGATTAAAAAAAGATGCACAAGATTTTTTTACAAAATTAGTGTCCATGGATGTTTTGAATTAGTGTATGTACATATTAAGCCTGATGGTAAATAGCTCCTCACCTTGGGTATGAAGTACTCTCCCAGCACATAGGCTTTACTGGCCATTTTGGAAATCCCAGAGGAACAATGTTCCCCATTCTCTCATGATGACAGTGTTCATATAGGGCAGGTTGGGTCTGTCGGACGTCCAATCACTCTGTCCAACTCCACCTGCACTTTCTCTGGGTGAGGAATGAGGATAAACAATGACAATGGTGAACAAGTACTCACATCCTTTTTTTTTTAGTAAAAGCAGAAATTCTGTCAACTAAAATAATCTATGGCAAGTAAAAGTGCTGAGTAAAACTGCTCAGTAAGAGTCTGCTTTGTGGTTTAAAGGCTTTAGGATATACATAATGTTTAGTAGTATTCAGTCCAGTTTTCTTAAGTTCTACTTTAACTACAAAGCTACCTACTTATTCCTGGCTAGTCCACTACTTTCTGTAATTTCCTATTTCAATTTATTTATGTAAAAAGGGACACATGGTTCAGTGTAAAACTATGTATTGCACAACAATATGAGATGGAGTGTTTTTCTATTGTTAATAAAAAGTACTGTTCCACTTAATTGATCAGTGTTTACTTATATACTTAACTAGTATTAAGCATAAAGGAAATTAAACTTCTTATACTTTGCATAAAGTATATTATATGTCTTATGTTCCTTGATCCTGTCAGTGTGATGCTTCAATGAAGTTATGAAATATTGAATAATAAAGTACAAACTTTCTGTGATAAAATATTCAGAGAAAAACTGAGAACTCTGAGGAGTCAGAATACACTTAACTACAGTACTGCAATTTGGCTTTTAAACTAGTTTAATAGTTTTTTTAAGCTTATTTTCAGGAAAGTCGCCTATTAATTAATTATTAATTCCCTGCTCCGAACCGTGGCCTGATCTTGTTATTTTACAGTATAGGTTGAGAGCCAAAAGATATATAGGACCCAAATACTCACACAAACAGCTCAAATCTAAATTAAATATTCAAATAGTGGTTAGTTGCAGCCCTACTACAGATATTGTATTAACCTATTTTATAATTGTATTCAAATTTCAAGTTATACATTAATAATAATTCAATATGAAGTGCTGTTTATATCAATAAGTATGCAGCTGATGAAGAAATAAAGGAAGTTCCAGGATCTTGAGTCCATTAAACATCGGTCATTACTACATTGAAAATTAGCCACATCTCAGGTTTCAAAAACTCAAACAGGCAGAGAAGACCTGGGAAAGTGATGCACCTGAAATCACTTTAAGTTAACTTCAGATATTGTAAGTTTAGAGTTTCACTATGGAATGAAAGGAAAGTTTAATCCAGGTTTAAAGTTGACTAAAGTCACACTGAAAAGTTCAAAAATTGCCCTAATTTGTAGATTTGTGTAGAAGAGTAGAAAGTGCAAAATTTCCCTTTATTCCTTAATGTTCATGACATCACAAGGTTCTATGTATGTCCACAGTCATCCACTGTCGAGGCCTTTTTGATTATTACATGTAATATTCTCTGCATTTTAGGTGCAAAATTAACTCAGGCCATTATTTCTACGACTCAAGACCACCAGTTTCCTTAAAAAAAAAAAAAAAAAAAAAAAAACTAATATCAAGAAACTAACTTAATTATATGCTAAAATTATTTGCCAGTGGAATTAGACATTTTTTGTATTTTTTTTTTTCACCTGAAGATTAAAATCACTATTCTTGAAATTGAGCAAATTAAATCTGAAGAAGTGAAAACATGTTGGGTTTTTGCACAATTACACCAATATTGAGCAAAATTATCTCCCAATATCTTACACAAATTGTGGGTTACACCACATGACAGTTTTGGCATTGTCCCCAATACACTTTGTAGAGTACCTTTCACACAAAGTGTATAGCACATGTGTGTTTAATAAAGTAATTTTATTAGTTAGAATATTATTTTATGTCAAATCTTTATCTGAAAAGTAACAAACCACTTTGTGCCGCCACATGCGGCCCGTTAAATGTTTTAATCCAGCCCGCCGAACTTGTAAAAATTAAATGAATAAACCTTGTTAATGTTTTATTTCCCCTGCAATTCCGATGTTTCCCTACTAGATGGCACTCTATATTGGCTTTGTTGAGGTGAAGCTTGCTACTCCACGTTTGCACTTTACCCTTTGACCCACCGCCCCTCTATGAAGATGACCGGACCTAAGAAAAGGAAAGTGGACAGAGAACGTTGAGTGTTCAAGGAGTGGACAACCAAATATTTTTTCAGTGAACACCGATCATCTGCTGTTTGCCTGATATGCCAAGAAAATGTAGCGGTTTTAAAAGAGTATAATATTAGCCGTCACTTTGCCACAAAGCACGCTAACTATGCTAGCAAGCTGTCAACAAAAGAACGGGATGCTGCTGCTGAGAAGATGGCAGCTAATTTAAAGGCTCAGCAAAGTTTTTTAACCGTCAAACTGCCATTCGAGAGTCAAGTACCAAGGCCAGTTTTATGCTTTCGTTCACAATAACAAAGGCCAGCAAACCACTGTCTGAGGGCGAGTTTTTAAAAGAATGTATGGTGGAGACAGCAGGTATTTTGTGCCCTGAGACCAAAGACAAATTTGAGAAAATCAGTTTTTTCATGGCGACAGTGACTCGCCCTGTGGAACTAATAGATGAAAATATCATCAGCGGCTTAAACAAAAAGGGCGGAGTCATTCACTTTATATTCTTTAGCAATGGATGAAAGCAACGATGTCAAAGACACTGCTCAGCTCCTCATTTTTATCCAAGGAATCAATGACACTTTTGAAATAACGGAGGAGTTTTTGACAATAGAGTCTCTGAAAGGACAAACACGGGGGGGAGGACTTGTTTCACCAGGTGTCTGCTGCCATCGAAAATATGAAGCTTCCCTGCAGTAAGCCTGTCAACGTCACCACAGACGGATCTCTCAATTCAACGGGAAAAAACATTGGCCTGCTGAGGAGAATCCAGAATAGAGTGAAAGATGAAAACCCTGACCAGGATGTCATTTTCCTCCACTGCATCATCCACCAGGAATCTCTATGTCAATCGGTGTTACAGCTGAAACATGTTGTGAATCCTGTGGTGAAACTTGTCAACTTCATACGCGCACGGGGACTTCAGCACTGTCAGTTCATTGCCAGGACCTGCTTTATCACTCCCATGTCCGCTGGTTGAGTTTGGGAAAAGTGTTTCAACGAGTGTGGGAGCTCAAAGAGGAGATTGGCGTGTTTTTGGAGCATAAGGGGAAGACCGATGAATTTCCTGAGCTGAGCAACAGGAGCTGGATGTGTGACTTTGCATTTGCTACGGACGTATTTTCAAACTTGAATGAGCTCAACGTGAAGCTGCAGGGTAAGGAGCAGTTTGTGCATGACATGTACACAAATGTAAAAGCCTTCAAATCCAGGCTAGCTTTATTCTCCAGGCAGATTTTGAACAAGTCATTCACTCATTTTCCTACACTAGCCACACTGAAAGAGGCCAGAGCAAAAGTGAAGAAATACAGTGAGTCACTGGATGCACTGCACGGAGAATTCTGCTGTAGGTTTTCGGATTTTGACAAAATTGACAAGTCACTTCAGTTGGTGGCCTGTCCTCTGTCACAAGACCCTGAAACAGCTCCAGAGGAGCTTCAGCTCGGACTGATCGACCTTCAGTCCGACCCTGTCTTAAAAGAGAAGTTCAGCTCTCTGAAACTTAATGACTTCTATGCTTCACTCAATCAAGCCACGTTTCCAAATCGCCGCCGGAAAGCGCAGATGATGTTGGCTTTGTTTGGCTCGACCTACGTGTGTGAACAGACCTTCAGCTTCATGATCATCAACAAAGCCAGCCACAGATCCAAGTTAACAGACCTACACCTCAGATCCATTATGAGAATCGCCACAACAAAACTAACTCCAGACTTTGATGCGCTGGCTAAAAAAGGAGACCAGCAACACTGCTCTCATTAAAATGTGCTTCTCTGTGATGCGCACGTTGTCAAAATAAACAGTGCGCACAGATCAAGTATAACGCGCTCCACAGACTGACTTGCTGCAACTGCTTCGTCCTTGCACTGGTCGTTGTTGACTTTTGGCACCGGGGAAACAAATTGAATAGAAGGAGCAGGACAAGTACATCTGCATCTCCTACCGTTTTTGAAAAAAACAAAGACAGTCAGGAGGAGAGTGATGGTGGTATCCTGAAGGATAACAGGACTTTCAGTGCTTTAAAATAAAATGGTTATTCATTTGATTTTCAGTGTTTAAAGACTCATTTCAAAGTCAGAGATTTTGTTGTAATGCTTTTCTTCATTTTCATTGGAAATTAAAGCACATGTTTTCTCCATATCCCAAGATGTGTATTTTTTCTCCAATGGAGGTGAGGTTACCAAAGCATGCCAGCCATCTGCTCCTGTTCCGGCCCTTTGTCAAATGTTAGAACTCAATGTGGCCCACGAATCAAATTTTTTTCCCCCCCCTGAGCAATATGGGGACCCAGCATTAAGTAGCAGCAGCTGTTTCTGTCCAGGCCTCAATCAGGTCAAGGAAGCTAACCTGGGATTCTCCTTCCTCTAACCATGTACGAGCAGAAAAAAACACTTACTTACTGTGATGTTTTACACAGTAATCTGCTGTCAAAGTTCAAATATTTTCTTCACATGGAAAATGGCCATCCTGTACACGCACTTGATTCCTAAATGAAACTATTGGCAGATCATGACGACAGTGGCCATTATACAAAGACATTTTGTCAGCAGTGAAATTTAAAAACTGATTGTTTCAGACAGCAAACCAATCCAACAGTATAACAGGCTCACTGAAAGTACCTTCTCCATCTCTGCCAAGTACACATCAATATAATCACAAGGATCATCAGGGTTCCAGTCCTCCATGTGCTTCTCGGTTTCATAGTACTGGCCATGATCTCTTTATATATGCTGTGCACAGTCTGGTGAGGGCCTGGCAAGTACCGCTTGAGGCCTCGTACAACTGTTGGCGAGACGTTGGGATCAGTGAAAAGATGAGTTTGTTTTGTGCTAAGGGGACAGATGTGTAACTCCCCGAGTCTGAGCTGAGCCAGCAAGCAGCACGGCCTCATTGTCCAACTCCAGAATCTTGCTTCAGAAAGCTTTGATTGCTGTATTGACATCGATGGCTGAAGAACACAGAGGAAATGATGTTACTCACTGTATTAGTTGTTATTTCAGTCACTTTTACAGTATTGGGTGATTAACTGTAAAATAAAAGTCAAATGAACATTTAGTTTTATATACAGTGTTGGAGGGATTAACTTTCATAATGAAATAGATTTTTGACTTGTCTGACTTATTGTAAAACATACAATACTGTGAGGAGGTGATGAGCCCTGGGGTGAAGGTGATGAGGTGGAGCTCGCGGAGCGTGACGGTGGTACCGAGAGGATCGGCGGCGGTGTCGGCGAGGGTGTCGATGAGGGTGTTGGCGAGCGTGCCAGCGAGCGAGCCAGCGGAGACGGCTAGCGAGGTGCTAGCGGAGACGGCTAGCGAGGTGCTAGCGGGGGCGGCTAGCGAGGTGCTAGCGGAAGTGCCCGGTGGAGACGGTCGGCAAAGGACCCAACAGAGACGGTCAGCAAAGGAGCCAGCGGAGGCAGTCGACATAGGAGCCGGCGGAGACGGTCGAATGAGGGAGCCGGCGGAGACGGCTAGCGGAGACAGTCAGCGAAGGAGCTGGCGGAGACGGCTAGCGGAGACAGTCAGCGAAGCAGCTGGCGGAGACGGCTAGCGGAGACGGTCGGCGTAGGCGCCGGCGAAGACGGCTAGCGGAGACAGCTAGCGGAGACGGTCAGCGAAGGAGCTGGCGGAAGTGCTAGCGGAAGTACTGGCGGGGCTACGACCGGAAATGGAGTGTGGTCGAGTGAGCCCAGAGGCAGACACACCATGGTCGCGGACTTCTGTCTCGCCACCCCGTTGGCAAGACTGCAGAAGGGGAGGGAAGTGTGAGAAGGTGATGAGCCCTCCCCTTCTCACCTGGTTATAAGGGGGAACTCACTAGCAGTGAGAGAGTTCCCCCTTGGACATGTTTGCGTGCGGGACAGGTGACGCGACGCGTGGGACTGCCTGTCTGGTCCACCTGGTGCGAGGTGGACTTTTCCTGCTGACGTGAGCGTTTTGGGTCTTCTTTTTTGTATCGCCGTCAATAAATGTTTTTACGTAAGTTCCGCTGCCTCCTGTCTCCGCTTCTTTTTCCGGTTGCCCTGATCCCTTTTGTGGGGCGACCATGTCGGTCGCTCACAATACTATAGATTTCACAGCAAAGTTAGTTACTTAGGCTGAGAGATACTATAGTAGACTAAAGTGTAAGGTGGTCTATAGTGACATGAACTACAAACTTATAGTGCATACAATAACTAAACTGACTATCCATTTTTCATGTAATATGTTCACTTCATGCAGTGACTGGGTGGGCTAGTTCATGTTACAGAGTTGGTTTTTAGAGGGTAGGGATGCAGCTTTAGTGAAGCGACTTTTTTTTCTGAAAAAAACTCCATTGGCTTATCTTTGTAATCAGGTTGTGCCGTTTACGAGTGTCGTTTTAATTTGTTCGGCCTCAAACTATCGCTTGCTAATATTTACAGACACACAACAGGAAAGGGTGGGGGTTTACCCGCTACTGGAAAGGAAATGGTATAGCAATAATAATAACTTGTATCAGATCAAGCAGTGCAGTAGGTACCCAGTCTTAAATTATTTGACATTTACAAACTTTGTAAATGTTTGTAAACATTTACAAAGTTTGTATAAAGAATATTATATGTCTTATGTTCCTTGATCCTGTCAGTGTGATGCTTCAGTAAAGTTATGTAAATAATATTGAATAATAAAGTACAAACTTCCTGTGGTAAAATATTCAGAAATAAACTGAGAACTCTGAGGAGTCAGAATACACTTAACTACAGTACTGCAAATCGATTTTCAAACTAATTAATAAATAACAATTTTTCCCTTTTTTTATCTGAAGAAGAGAAAACATGTTGGGTTTTTTGTACAATTACACCAATATTGAGTAAAATGATCTCCCAATATCGTATACGAATTGGCAGAAAATTGAGCTTAATTGAGTTTTTCCCCCATTAAATGGTAATATGTTGTTTGGGTTACACCACATGACAGTTTTGGCATTGTCCCCAATAAACTTTGTAGAGTGCCTTTCACACAATGTGTATAGTACATGTGTGTCTAATAAAATAATTTAATTAGTTAGATTATTTTAGGTCAAGTCAAGTAACAAACCGCTTTGTGTAGAAGAGTAGAAAGTGCAAAACTTTCCTCTCACATGCAGTGGGGTGGAAGTGAAATTTTACATTTTTTGTATTTTTTTATTTTTCTCACCTGAAGATAAAAATCACTATTCTTGAAATGGAGCAAAACAAATCTGAAGAAGTGAAAACATGTTGGGTTTTTGCCCAATTACACCATTATTGAATAAAAACAATTCTCCCAATATCTTATACGAATTGAGCTTAATTGAAATTTTTCCCCCCTTTAAATGGCGCTAAATTATTTGGGTTACACCACATGAGCTTTGGCATTTTCCTTAATACACTGGTAAAGTACCTTTCACACAAAGTGTATAGTACATGCGTGTTCAATATTATTTTATGTCAAGTCTTTATCTGAAAAGTAAGAAACCGCTTTGTGTAGAAGAGTACAAAGTGCAAAATTTCCCTCTCACATGTAGTGGGGTGGAAGGATAGAGGAGCAGCAAATAGTCAATTTAAATCAAATGATGTGTAGCTACACTTCAGTTCAGGGTTGATCAGTAAACTGGAATTGAAAATGGCTGCAACTCCACCACCTCGGCCGGTGTCACTAGGAATATAAGTGTTAATATGGCTGGATTCATTCGGGCTGACATATTCATTAGGATGCAGCCAGGTTTCAGTAAGACAGAGCAAGTCAATATTATAATCTGATATTTAATTTATTAACAAAGCTTTGAATAACAGAGATCTAATGTTTAGAAGTCCACATTTCACTCTCCAGTGCTGTTGCTTTATGGCTGTATTAGTGCTAATATTAATTAAGTTGCTGTGGGTGACTCGTCACCATTGTTGGATGTAAAGGATTTAAATGATTTAAGGGAATTAAGTGGTCGGGGGACAGATACCGTCTCTATGTAGTTCTGAGTGGGTGACTGTTCTAAGGGAGACGCAGAGAAGCGTGTAATTTCCCTCTCACGTGTAGTGGGGTGGAAGTATAGAGGAGCAGCAAATAGTCAATTTACACCACTGTGTATGTCCAACTAGTTTGTCACGTATATGAGGACCCAGCATAAAGTAGCAGCAGCTGTTTCTGTCCAGGCCTCAAACAAGTCAAGGAAGCTAACCTGGGATTCTCCTTCCTCTAACCATGTACGAGCAGAAAAACAAAAAAAAAAAACACTTACTCCGTGATGTTTTACACAGTAATCTGCGGTCACGGGCTACCATATAAAAAATTAAAATTTACAATATATTTTGAAGATTTAATTTAAGATAGTAAACCTTTTTTTCCCCAGACAGTTCAATTATTTTCTCCACATGGAAAATGGAAAGTCTGTACATGTACATGCACTCGATTTCTAATTGAAACTATTGGCAGATCATGACTGCAGTGGCCATTATACAAAGACATTTTGTCAACAGTGAAATTTAAAAATTGATTGTTTCAGACAGCAAACCAATCCAACAGTAAAACAGGCTCACTGAAAGTACCTTCTCCATCTCTGCCAAGTACACATCAATATAATCACAAGGATCATCAGGGTTCCAGTCCTCCATGTGCTTCTCGGTTTCCTAGTACAGGCCATGATCTTTATATATGCTGTGCACCATCTGGTGAGGGCCTGGCAAGTACTGCCTCAAACCAGGGAAGGCCTCGTACGTACTGGGATCAGTGAAAAGACAAGTTTGTTTTGTGCTAAGGGAACAGATGTGTAACTCCCTGAGCCAGCGAGCAGCACAGCATCGTTGTCCAACTCCAGAAAGCTTTGATTGCTGTATTCAAATCGATGGCTGAAGACCACAGAGGAAATGATGTTACTCACTGTATTAGTTATTGTTATTTCAGTCACTTTTACAGTATTGTGTGATTAATTGTAAAATAAAAGTCAAATAAACTCTAATTTTAGTTTTATTTATTGTTGGGGGGGTTAACTTTCATAATGAAATATCTTTTTGACTTGTCTGACTTATTGTAAAATATACAATACTATATAACTACAGATTTCACAGCAAAGTTTTACAGTGCTAGCTATGATGAGATTGTCTTTTTAAACTGGTCGAGGAACCTTTACTCAGGCTGAGAGATACTATAGTAAACTAAAGTGTAAGGTGGTCTATAGTGACATGAACTACAAACTTATAGTGCATACAACAACTAAACTGACTATCCATTTTTCATGTAATATGTTCACTTCATGCAGTGACTGGGTGGGCTAGTTCATGTTACAGATCCTCTATGTTGCTGTTGCTTCATTCATTCAAACCATATCAAGAGCAGCGGGAAGTAATTGAACAAAAGTGTGCGTCTTTTCTATGAGCAACTCTGTACACAGCTTTATATGAAGAGAGTTGCTTTTTAGAGGGTAGGGACGCAGCTTTAGTGAAGCGACTCTTTTTTTCTGAAAAAAACTCCATTAGCTTATCTTTGTAATCAAGTTGTGCCGTTTTCGAGTGTCGTTTTAATTTGTTCGGCCTCAAACTGTCGCTTGCTAATATTTACAGACACACAACACACCGCGGTCTCTCCGCATCACCCACCGTTGTACTGGTGAAACCAAAGGCGGGATAAGCCTCGTCCGTATCTGCGTGTCTTCGCTTTGCTAGTTGAAGGATTATATGAAGGTGTCTCCTGCTTTACGCGTGGCTGAGTCCTGTCACCAACCTGTTGATGGTGATGCTAGCTAGCGCTTCTAAAGTTAGCCTCACATTTGTCTTCAGCGGGCAGTTGAGTGCAAGGGGGAGGGGGAGCGCATGCGCACTTGAAGCAGCAGGCCCAGTTAGATTCCCGCCAGTCGTATTTCTTCTCCCTCTCTGACTCACTGCACATACGTGATGAAGGCATACTCTTTAAATAAAAAGTTTAGGAACCACAAGCTTAGATGTGTCTTTGGAATATTTAGGAGCGAGGAAATTTGTTGGACTGGATTTGTTGCACAGGTGGCATCCTATGACAGTTACACACTAGAAATCACTGAGCTCCTGAGAGCGACCCATTCTTTCACAGATGTTTGTAGAAACAGTCTCCATGTTTAACTGATTGATTTTATACACCTGAGGCAGGGCCAAATTAGGACACTGATCATCTGGATGGGTGGAATAATACTGTTGGTAATATAATGTATCTGTATATTTTTACATGTGTCAAACTCATTCTACTAATCAACCAATAGAGCTCTTGCTGAGGACCTTCATTAGTAGAAACAGGTGTGCTACTGCCTGGTTGGAACAAAAACCTGCACCAAGATGGCCGCCCAGGACCTGAGTTTGACACCCCTGGTATATATGTTAAACACACAACAGAGCTGGAGTAAAGCAAATAGAAACAGCAGGAGGCACTGTTGAGTTAGAAAAATGTTCAAATCAGATAAATGTTAAAACATCAAAAGTTTATTAAAATAGCAGTTTGAGCAAAAAAAGAGAAACACATTCACCGAGCTAATGATTTAGCTCCTTTTTTAGCTCCAAACCTTGGAGTGTGTTGCTGTTATATTTCTGAAATGGGGTTAATTCTGATCATCTTACAGAAAATCATCTTACAGAAACACAGGTGTCAACTGACATTATTCTTCTTTTTATTATTATTATCCTTAAATATGAGTCAGTGGGTTGTTCACACACAACATGAAGAAACAAGTTTATAGCCTAATATAAGCTTATAATTAGGATAGTACGAACCTCTTCATTTACATCTATTCTACATCTCTGTACCTGCCCCAAAGTCACAGAAACTCCACAGGATTCTTCACAAGTTTAGTCCATTCTACTTTAATTAATCTATATCTCCTGCTGTGGAGTCGTATTCTGCAGCTGCAAGGTGACGTCGTTGTCATCTCTGGCCAGCGATAAACCCTCGGCGAGGACGTACAACCTCACCGCCGGGGTCGGCAGTCTCCTTGCCCCTCGGCTACTTTTCCAGCAGAACCCCCCTCAGAGCGATCTGCACCTCAGCGGGGGCAGAGCCCTCCTCCGCCTGATATTGTTTTAACCTTTATACTGGATATCTTTTACAGTGTATAATTGTTTCATATTTACACTCATTATACAGTGATAATAATCCTGAACCTGACACTTGACATTTTGGCCCTTAGTATAAAAAAATAGGTATTAGTAACTTGTTTAGTGTTGTACAGTTTTACATTGTTTTATCATTTTTAATCTTGTATATATGTATTCCAAAAAAATGGAAAATTGTAAAAGATTAAACAAGGTAATACTATTACAAACTATAAGTTAAAACAAGTCAATTCAATTTCAATTCAATTCAATTTATTTGTATAGCCCAGATTCACATATCACAGAGCGGCTTTACAGTTTGTACAAAAGCAACACAACATCCCTGTCCTTAGACCCTCACATCATACAAGGTAAACTCCCTAAAAAACCCCTTTAACGGGGAAAAAAATGGAAGAACCCTCAGGAAGAGAAATAGAGGAGGGAGCCCTCTTCCAGGACAGAACTTACTATACGCATTCTTCAACAGGACCGTTTTTAACCTATTCTTAAATGTAGGAAGGGTGTCTGCCCCCCGGACTGAAACTGGAAGACGGTTCCACAGGAGAGGAGCCTGGAAGTTGAAGGCTCTGCCTACCGTTTTAAGGTTAGAAATTTTGGGAACCTCCAATAAACCTGCATATTGGGAACATAATCCTCTCGATGGGCGATATGGGACTATCCCTAAGGTAGGAAGGGGCCTGACCATTGAGCGCTTTATAGGTGAGGAGCAGGATTTTATTTATTTATTTATTTTCTCGAATTCTATTCGAGATTTTACAGGAAGCCAGAGTAGAGAGGCTAATACAGGTGAGATATGCTCCCTTCTTCTAGTGCCAGTTAATAGATGCAGCTGCATTCTGGATCAGCTGGAGAGTCCTTAGAGACTTTTTGGTGCAACCAATTTAAAACCGTAAAAGATAAAACTTAAAAAAAGTTTTTCTTATTTATGGAGGGAAGGAAACTCAGCATATTTTTTTAATATATATTTTAATAATATTTTTATAATTATATATAAATATATATAAATATATATAATTTGATCTTGTTTTAACTTTTATATTTTATGGGTTTGAAATGAATGAACTTGTTTTATCTTTTATAGTTTTAAATAGTATTGAATTGTTTCATCTTTTACAGTTTTAAATTGTTTTAACATGTTTAATCTTGTATTGTATTATATTATTTTAAAATGATTTACCATTAATTATTTAATATTGTTTATACTTTTAGCATAGTTTTAGATTGTTCAATGTTGTATTGTTTTAAACAGATTTAACATTATGTATGCTTGATAATTTGATATTGTTTTAAACTTTATACTGGATATTCTTTTAATTTGTATCTTTTACAGTATTAAATTGTTTTATTTTTAAACACATTATACGGTGATAATAATCCTGAACCCGACCACCCGACATTTCTTATTTTACATTTTGGCCCTTAGTATAACAAAAATTAAATATTAGTAACTTGTTTAATGTTTTACAGTTTTACATTCTTTTAACATCTTTAATCTTGTATAGTTTTAAAAAACAATGGAAAATTATAAAAGATTAAACAAGTCAATTAAATTTAAAACCATAAAAGATAAAACTTAAAACAATATCAAATTATTAAGGATTATTTCATGTTAAAACAGTTTAAAACTATAAAAGATTAAACAAGTTATGTTTTTCTTATTTATTGAGGGGAGGAAACTCAGCGGCATGCCTCTTCCTTGTTTCCTGGCATCCTCCTTTAATTTAATCCAATTTTATAGTAGGGGCCAAAGTGTCAAATAAGAAAGGTCAAGTGGTCAGGATCAGGATTATTATTAACACTATAATGAGTGTAAAGAATGAACTAATTAAAACTGTAAAAAAATAAAACATAAAACAGTTTCCAAGATAACAATATCAATTTATCACGGATAAATTATATTAATTCAGTGTAACACTATAAAATATTCAACAATTTGAAACTATTTGAAACTATAAAAGATAAAAGTTGAAATAATATTTTTAACATATTATTTTTTTATATATATATGTTTAATCACATTGTTCAATCTTGTATTGTATTACATTATTTTAAAATGATTTACCATTAATTATTTAATATTGTTTATACTTTTACCATAGTTTTAGATTGTTCAATGTTGTATTGTTTTAAACAGATTTAACATTGTGTATGCTTGATAATTTGATATTGTTTTAAACTTTATACTGGATATTCTTTTAATTTTTATCTTTTACAGTATTAAATTGTTTCATTTTTAAACACATTATACGGTGATAATAATCCTGAACCTGACCACCCGACATTTCTTATTTTACATTTTGGCCCTGAGTATAACAAAAATGAAATATTAGTAACTTGTTTAATGTTTTACAGTTTTACATTCTTTTAACATCTTTAATCTTGTATAGTTTTAAAAAACAATGGAAAATTGTAAAAGAATAAACAAGCTAAGTTTTTCTTATTTATGGAGGGAAGGAAACTCAGCGGCATGCCTCTTCCTTGTTTCCTGGCATCCTCCTTTAATTTAATCCAATTTTATAGTAGGGGCCAAAGTGTCAAATAAGAAAGGTCAAGGGGTCAGGATCAGGATTATTATTAACACTATAATGAGTGTAAAGAATGAACTATTTAAAACTGTAAAAAATACAACTTAAAACAGTTTCTAGTATCAATCTATCATGGATAAATATTTGAAATTATTTTAAACTATAAAAGATACATGTTGGAATAATAATCAATTATCAAGCATAAATAATGTTAAATCAGTGCAAATGTACAACATTAAACAAGTTAAAAATATGAAAGCTGAAACAATATCAAATTATCAAACATAAATCATGTTAATTAAGTGTTAAACTATACAACATTAATCAATTTAAAACTATTTAAAACAGTTATTACTGTAAACGATGGGACAATTTACTCATCTCAGCCGCTTCGCAGGAGCCCCACCGCCGCCGCCGCCACTGCCCCCGCCGCCCTCGCCGCAGCCGCCCCTGCCGCCGCTACCACTGCCCCCGCCGCCGCCGCCACTGCCCCCAACGCCGCCCTTGCCACTGCCCCCGCCGCCACCGCCACTGCCCCCACCGCCCCCACCGCCGCCCTCGCCGCCCCCCGCCACCACCGCCGCCCTCGCCGCCGCCCTCGCCGCCACCACTGCCCCCGCCGCCGCCGCCACTGCCCCCAACGCCGCCCTCGCCACTGCCCCCGCCGCCACTGCCGCCGCCACCACCGCCGCCACCCCCCCCAGCCGCCGTCGCTGTCCTCGTCCTCCCAGCTCCTCCTCCGCTTCCTGAAACCACATGAACGACACATATGGTTAGGAGACTGAGGAGTAGCCTCGGGGGAAGGAGGAGGAGAACGAATACCACGAGGAGTAGGAGAGGGAAAAGGAGAAGGAATACGAACGGGAGAAGGAGGACGATAAGTAGCAAGAAAAGGAGGAGGAGTAGGACCACGAGGGGGAGGAGAAGGAGGAGGAGGAGAAGGAGTAAGGAAAAGATACCTGGGACCTCGAGGAGGAGCGCACTCCAGAAGAAAGTCAAGAAAAGGCCCAGGAGAAGGAGGAGCAGAAGGAGGAGGAGAAGGAGAAGAAGGAAGAGAAAGAGAAGGAGAAGGAAGAAGAAGAGGAGAAGGAGGAGGAGAAGGAGAAAGAGAAGGAAGAAGAAGAGGAGAAGGAGGAGGAGAAGGAGAAAGAGAAGGAAGAAGAAGAGGAGAAGGAGGAGGAGAAGGAGAAGAAGGAGGAGAAGGAGAGGAAGGAGGAGGAGGAGGAGGAGGAGGGGAGGGAGGAGGAGAAGAAGAAGGAGAAGGAAAAGGAGAAGGGATACGAACGGGAGAAGGAAGACGAAAAGTAGCAAGAAAAGGAGGAGGAGTAGGACCACGAGGGGGAGGAGAAGGAGGAGGAGGAGAAGGAGAAAGGATAGAAGGAAAAAGATACCTGGGACCTCGAGGAGGAGCGCACTCCAGAAGAATGTCAAGAAAAGGCCCAGGAGAAGGAGGAGCAGAAGGAGGAGGAGAAGGAGAAGAAGGAAGAGAAAGAGAAGGAGAAGGAAGAAGAAGAGGAGAAGGAGGAGGAGAAGGAGAAAGAGAAGGAAGAAGAAGAGGAGAAGGAGGAGGAGAAGGAGAAAGAGAAGGAAGAAGAAGAGGAGAAGGAGGAGGAGAAGGAGAAAGAGAAGGAAGAAGAAGAGGAGAAGGAGGAGGAGAAGGAGAAAGAGAAGGAAGAAGAAGAGGAGAAGGAGGAGGAGAAGGAGAAAGAGAAGGAAGAAGAAGAGGAGAAGGAGGAGGAGAAGGAGAAAGAGAAGGAAGAAGAAGAGGAGAAGGAGGAGGAGAAGGAGAAGGAGAAGGAGAAGGAGAAGGAGGAGGAGGAGGAGAAGGAGGAGGAGGAGGAGAAGGAGGAGAAGGAGGAGAAGGAGGAGAAGGAGAAGGAGGAGAAGGAGGAGGGGGAAGAAGGAAGTAAGCGGGAGGAAAGTAAGGAGGAAGAAAGTGAGGAGGAAGAGGAGGAACGAAGAGAGGGGGAAGAGGAGGAGCAAAGATAGGGGGAAAAGGATGAAGAAAGTGAGGAGGAAGAGGAGGAGCAAAGAGAGGGGGAAGAGGAGGAGCGGGCCCAGGGAAGGCCCAATACAAACCACCTGTGGAGAGAAAATTATATAAAAACGTCAGATTTCATTGTTTCATTGTTTTCTATTATGTCAATTTTCACCAAATTGACTACTATATGAGCAATCAGAAAATATAAATGGGTTACATGTTCAGTTTCAATTTCATAAAAGGTACATTTCTTATCATTTGTTATCAATATCAAGGAATCTAAAAATAGTGTTAGACGAATAAATGTATTGTTATATCTTTAAATGTAGTTATTTTCTCAGCATCATAGAAACATTCTCTGATCTGTTTATTGAAGCAGTGTTTACTAAAGACGTCAAACAGCAGGGAAACGCAGCTCTGCACGTTCTGACGCGCTGACGTCATCGTCTGCGCCCGAACGCTGCTCATCTCCATGGTGATAAAAAAATAACTTCTTTTAAGGCATAATTTAAAAATGGCTTCGTCGCCATGGTTCATGAATAACAATTTAACAAAATGGTCGACAAAAACTTTGGATAATTTCATGTGAAAATAACACTGTTTTTACGCCACTGCATCGAATTAAATCACCTTTTACCGGGAAAACCTCACATTTATCAATAGAATAAATTAATCAATCTGTATTGGTCACAATAAAATATACCCACAATCCTTCATTGCATGCAACAAATGTATATGAAATGAAATTAGCATTAGCAACAATATTATATCGTGCATTATGGTTTTTCTAATAATGGACTAAACTAATTGTCTAAATTCAGCAGTTTACATAAACCATATTCTTATTACTGAAATAAACCAATTAAACATTAATTTTTATTAAAATAAATGTCTTACCGTCGAAGAACCACACCGGGGCCAGGGGTGGTGGTCCAGGAGGTCCAGGAGGTCCAGCGGGGTCCATCTCGGTACTGTTGTCGTCTGGGAACAAAAAATATAATACAAATATCATTAGACTTTATTAATACTGACACCACCTATAAAATAGACTGCTGGTCGATAAATGTAAAACAATAACTTACCAAAAGATGTTCAGTTGATCAGGGGTCCAGGAATCCGGGTCAGGAAATCCAAGGAGGTCCAGGAATCCGGGTCAGGAAATCCAAGGAGGTTCAGGAATCCGGGTCAGGAAGTCCAAGGAGGTTCAGGAATCCGCGTCAATCCAATCCAGGTGAGGGTCGCTTGTTAAGCTAGCTCGAGAAATGCTTTGCAGCAGAGGGGTCTTTTGCAACTCTTGTGTCAAACTCGGGAAGCAAAAGGGGAAAGTTTGAAGGTCGCAGCGCTACTAAATACATCGGATCAGTGACGTTACCGTTCTGTTGCTATGATATACGATTTAAATTAAACATCTTTCTTTTTTATTAAATATGAATCCATACCCCGTTTATTTTATTACCATTCTCAATGAATTTCTGGACTACAATTGAGAGTTATGAAAGTGTCATTCTTTATTCTGAGCACCAAAAAAAGAAAAAAAAAACAGATCATTTAAAATGCTCATTTGTGTTTGGTGGCACTATTAAGAAGGAATTTCTGAAAGTTACGTACATGTAGCCCCTACAAAGTTATTTTAAGTAATCTTTGATACAACCAAGAAGTCTTAGACAGCAAATATTCCATAAAAGTACTATCCACGTCAAGGTCACAAATACTGTTGTAGAATAGTTAATAAATCACACACACACAAAACATATTAATGCCTTTAATTACACAAATCATAACATATAAGGAAGAGAAGTGTGAGAAATGAGAGAGGGGTGAGAGAAAAGTTGAATTTAAATGTTCAGTTTAAAAAGATGCACAAAAAAACATAACATGTGATTTACAAACTAACTTATTACTATCATTATTAATCATAAAGGCTTTGTTTTTGTAAGCCATTCTCATGTGTGAAGTCTTAGGTTAAAATTTCCTTTCCATCCAGGTGAGATACATGTTATGTTGATTGATAATTTCTGAATTATATTTTATTTATTTATATTTTCAGTTCCCCCGAGGCATTGCCACCTTATTGTGGTCAGGGGGTTTGCGTGCCTCAGTGACCTTTAGAACTGTGCCAGCAGGAGTTTATTCTTTAGTTGGGACACCCAGGTTGGACAGGTCTGAAGGTGGAGCCCTGACTAAGTGAATCCACTTCTACGGGCTGTGATTGGACACATAGCTAACAACCTATTTTAATGCCAGAAACACTGTTCCTACAGTATGAACAAAGGGTAAAAACAAGTGCTGGAGCATGATGTGTATATATGATGCCTCCTTCATATATCTGACTGCCCCCTCACATGTGCAGGTCTAAAACCACCTAAAATAGAACAGTTTATTAAACACCAGGGAGTAAAGACAAATATTGAATATAGAAATGAACATGTAATCAAGGTGTTAAGTGAAATTCTATCTGTTTGGCCTCTATAACAGTGGAATATAAACTGATTTTAAACTCCAGATAAGGTCTGCACAAAGTCTAATGAATTGCATTAGTGAGTGTTATCACTTGAGGTGGCATCAGGTGAACCTGGGTGAGCTACATGATTTTTTTTTAAATTATTTTAATGTTTTTGTGAGGGTTTGTTTTATCATTTCTGCAAACTAATTTAGTTTTGAATTTACACTTGAGATGTGGAGAACGTGAAGATCCCGGTTACCACAGACCCAACTTTTGCATTTGAGTCTGAACTGTGTGTATTCAACTTGTGTGGGAGTCTCCATCCGCTTTTCTAGCAGGACGAGGACTGCTGAAACAATGAAGAGCCTTAGTGAGTCGTGGCATCATGAGGTTCCCGGGGGATTTATTGAAGCCTTGCACGCCCTCCATGGTGGGCGTTTGCCAGGGAACAGCAGAGAAGGTGAAGTGTTGCAGCAGGCAGGAAAAGAAAAGAAACAGCTCCATCCTCGCCAGGTCCTCCCCTAAACACACGTTTACCTGCGTGGAAAAAGTCCACAGCAGCTTTTAGAACTTTTCTAGTGTTGCTATGGAGCAGCAATTCTCATGTACCAAACAGTGGAAAAGAAAGTGGAAAAACAAAACCAACTGAAAATGGTAGGAATGCCTCTCTCCTGCTGAAGTTGCCCTCTAAATCCAAGAAATGTTCAGGGTTTAAAATATCTCATTCTTATCGAAAAGCACCGATGAAAGCATTGTACTTATAACTGTGCCCTGGAAAAAGAGTGGAGAGATATATTTAACATTGATGAACATTCATCCATCCATCCATCCATTTTCTATCCCGCTTATTCCCTTTCGGGGTCGCAGGGGTCTGCTGGAGCCTATCCCAGCGCATTTATGGCGAGAGGCAGGGGGATACACCCCAGATGGTCGCCAGCCAATCGTGGGGCACACACACCATTCACACACCATTCACTCACACACTCACACCTATGGGCAATTTAGATTTGCCAATTAACCTGAGCATGTTTTGTATTGTGGGAGGAAACCGGAGTACCCGGTGAAAACCCACGCAGACACGGGGAGAACATGCAAACTCCACACAGAAAGGTCCCAGACCCAGGCCCCAAGGCGGTCTTGAACCTGCGACCTTCTTGCTGTGAGGCAACAGTGCTAACCACTGCTCCACCGTGTCGCCCTGATGAACATTCAATCAAGTTAATTTCTTTTCTTTTTATTTATCAAAAGGACCAGGTAAAAATAAGTAAAGTAAATACACAGGATTAGATACAATTTTAAATTGCACAGGTAGATTAAAAAAGGGTTATTGCACAAGATTTATTACAGAATTAGTGTCCATGGATGTTTTGAATTAGTGTATGTACATATTAAGCCTGATGGTAAACAGCTCCTCACCTTGGGTATGAAGTACTCTCCCAGCACATAGGCTTTACTGGCCATTTTGGAAATCCCAGGAGAACAATGTTCCCCATTCTCTGAGTCTCATGATGACAGCGTTCATGTAGGGCAGGTTGGGTCTGTCGGACGTCCAATCACTCTGTCCAACTCCACCTGCACTTTCTCTGGGTGAGGAATGAGGATGAACAATGACAATGGTGAACATGTACTCACATCCTTTTTGAAGTAATATTAGAAATTCTGTCAACTAAAATAATCAATGGCAAGTAAAAGTGAGTAAAACTGCTCAGTAAGAGTCGTTGCTTTGTGGTTTAAAGGCTTTAGGATATACATAATGTTTATTAGTATTCAGTCCAGTTTTCTTAAGTTCTACTTTAACTACAAAGCTACCTACTTATTCCTGGCTAGTCCACTACTTTCTGTAATTTTCTATTTCAATTTATTTATGTAAAAAGGGACACATGGTTCAGTGTAAAACTATGTATCGCACAGCAATGTGAGATTGAGTGTTTTTCGATTATTAAATAAAAAGTTGTGTTCCACCTAATTGATCAGCGTTTACCTATATACACTTAACTAGTTATAAGTAGACTTCTTATACTTTGCATAAAGTATATTATATGTCTCATGTTCCTTGATCCTGTCAGTGTGATGCTTCAATGAAGTTATGTAAATAATATTGAATAATAAAGTACAAACCTTCTGTGGTAAAATATTCAGAGAAAAACTGAGAACTCGGAGGAGTCAGAATACACTTAACTACAGTACTGCAATTTGACTTTTAAACTAGTTTAGTAATAATTTAAAAAATGTTAGCTTATTTTCAGGAAAGTAGCCTATTAATTAATTATTAATTGCCTGCTCCAAACCGTGGCCTGATCTCAAATAAACACCCCAGCTGGTAATTGGTATTTTACGGTATAGGATGAGAGCCAAAAGATATATAGCACCCAATTAAATATTCACACAGACAGCTCAAATCTAAATTAAATATCCAAATACTGGTTAGTTAGTTAAGTGTATAGCACATGTGTGTTTAATAAAATAATTGTATTAGTTAGAATATTATTTTATGTCAAATCTTTATCTGAAAAGTAACAAACCACTTTTTGTAGAAGAGTAGAAAGTGCAAAATTTCCCTCTTACATGTAGTAGGGTGGAAGTATAGAGGAGCAGCAAATAGTTAATTTACACCACTGTGAACTCACTCTGTATGTCGAGGTAGTTATATATCGAGGTATATATATATACACGTATATGAGGACCCAGCATAAAATAGCAGAAGCTGTTTCTGTCCAGGCCTCAATCAGGTCCAGGAAGCTAACCTGGGATTCTCCTTCCTCTAACCATGTACGAGCAGAAAAAAACACTTACTCCGTGATGTTTAACAGTAATCTGCTATCACAGGCTACTATATAAAATGTACAATATATTTTGAAGATTTAATTTAAGATAGTAAACCTTTTTTCAGACAGTTCAATTATTTTCTCCACATGGAAAATGGAAAGTCTGTACATGTACATGCACTCGATTTCTAATTGAAACTATTGGCAGATCATGACTGCAGTGGCCATTATACAAAGACATTTTGTCAACAGTGAAATTTAAAAATTGATTGTTTCAGACAGCAAACCAATCCAACAGTATAACGGGCTCACTGAAAGTACCTTCTCCATCTCTGCCAAGTACAAATCTATAAAATCACAAGGATCATCAGGGTTCCAGTCCTCCATGTGCTTCTCGGTTTCATAGTACAGGCCATGATCTCTTGATATATGCTGTGCACCGTCTGGTGAGGGCCTGGCAAGTACCGCTTGAGGCGTCGTACAACTGTTGGCGAGACGTTGGGATCAGTGAAAAGACGAGTTTGTTTTGTGCTAAGGGGACAGATGTGTAACTCCCTGAGTCTGAGTCAGCAAGCAGCACGGCCTCGTTGTCGAACTCCAGAATCTTGCTCCAGAAAGCTTTGATTGCTGTATTCAAATTGACGGCTGAAAAACACAGAAGAAATTATGTTACTCACTGCATTAGTTATTTCAGTCACTTTTACAGTATTGGGTGATTAACTGTAAAATAAAAGTCAAATGAACATTTAGTTTTATATACAGTGTTGGAGGGATTAACTTTCATAATGAAATATCTTTTTGACTTGTCTGACTTATTGTAAAATATACAATACTATATAACTATACATTTCACAGCAAAGTTTTACAGTGCTAGCTATGGTGAGATTGTCTTTTTAAACTGGTCGAGGAACCTTTACTCAGGCTGAGAGATACTATAGTAAACTAAAGTGTAAGGTGGTCTATAGTGACATGAACTACAAACTTATAGTGCATACAACAACTAAACTGACTATCCATTTTTCATGTAATATGTTCACTTCATGCAGTGACTGGGTGGGCTAGTTCATGTTACAGATCCTCTATGTTGCTGTTGCTTCATTCATTCAAACCATATCAAGAGCAGCGGGAAGTAATTGAACAAAAGTGTGCGTCTTTTCTATGAGCAACTCTGTACACAACTTTATATGAAGAGAGTTGCTTTTTAGAGGGTAGGGACGCAGCTTTAGTGAAGCAACTTTTTTTTCTGAAAAAAACTCCATTAGCTTATCTTTGTAATCAGGTTGTGTCGTTTTCGAGTGTAGTTTTATTTTGTTCGGCCTCAAACTGTCGCTTGCTAATATTTACAGACACACAACACACCGCGGTCTCTCCGCATCACCCACCGTTGTACTGGTGAAACCAAAGGCGGGATAAGCCTCGTCCGTATCTGCGTGTCTTCGCTTTGCTAGTTGAAGGATCATATGGAGGTGTCTCCTGCTTTACGCGTGGCTGAGTCCTGTCACCAACCTGTTGATGGTGATGCTAGCTAGCGCTTCTAAAGTTAGCCTCACATTTGTCTTCAGCGGGCAGTTGAGTGCAAGGGGGAGGGGGAGCGCATGCGCACTTGAAGCAGCAGGCCCAGTTAGATTCCCGCCAGTCGTATTTCTTCTCCCTCTCTGACTCACTGCACATACATGATGAAGGCATACTCTTTAAATAAAAAGTTTAGGAACCACAAGCTTAGATGTGTCTTTGGAATATTTAGGAGTGAGGAAATTTGTTGGACTGGATTTGTTCACAGGTGACATCCTATGACAGTTCCACACTGGAAATCACCAGTGAGGCAGGGCCAAATTAGGACACTGATCATTTGGATGGGTGGAATAATACTGTTGGTAATATATATTGTGTCTGTATATATCACATGTGTCAAACTCATTCTACTAAACAATAGAGCTCTTGCTGAGGACCTTCATTAGTAGAATCAGGTGTGCTACTGCCTGGTTGGAACAAAAACCTGCACCAACATGGCCGCCCAGGACCTGAGTTTGACACCCCTGGTATATATTTTAAACACACAACAGAGCTGCAGTAAAGCAAATAGAAACAGCAGGAGACACTGTTGAGTTAGAAAAATGTTCAAATCAGATAAATGTTAAAACATCAAAAGTTTATTAAAATAGCAGTTTGAGCAAAAAAAGAGAAACACATTCACCAAGCCAATGATTTAGCTCCTTTTTAGCTGAGATTCACACTTTTTGTTCATTTTCTTGTAATGCTATTATTTCAAACCTTGGAGCGTGTTGCTGTTAAATTTCTGAAATGGGGTTATTTCTGATCATCTTATCTTATTATCCTTAAATATGAGAAAAAAATATGGGAAAAAAAACAGAAGAACACTCAGGAAGAGAAATAGAGGAGGGATCACTCTTCCAGAACGGACAGGCTGCAGTAGATGATGTGTGCAGGTGGAAACATTGCAGGGAAAATTGGACATTACAAACAAACAAACAAATGTAATGAATTAGGGCGTAAGTGGAGGATGAGGCGCAGGATCCATCACAGCTTCCAGGTGAACCAGGACAGCATCAGACCTTCCAACATCCGTAGATCCCTCAGTGGTTGCACTGCAGCATGCTCTGTGAATGACAACACACAGGGCAGGACTCTGGGAACACAGCAGATTTAAAAGTACAATAGTGGTTCATCAGTATCACAGATGGACGAGGAAAAATAAGAAAAAGAAGCTCAGACCATCTCATGAGGACCCGGCAGACTAACCTGGCGCAGCATAACTATGACTAGGCCAGCCAGGGCCGGCCCTAACTATACGCTTCTTCAACAGGAACGTTTCTAACCTATTCTTAAATATAGGAAGGGTGTCTGCCCCCCGGACTGAGACTGGGAGACGATTCCACAGGAGAGGAGCCTGGAAGTTAAAGTCTCTGCCTCCTGTTTTAATTTTAGAAATTCTGGGAACCTCCAATAAGCCTGCATATTGGGAGCGTAATGTTCTTGATGGGCGATATGGGACTAAGAGATCCCCAAGGTAGGATGGCGCCTGACCGTTGAGCGCTTTATAGGTGAGGAGCAGGATTTTGAATTCTACACGAGATTTCACAGGAAGCCAGTGTAGAGTGGCTAATACAGGTGAGATATGCTCCCTTCTTCTAGTGCCAGTTAATAGACGTGCAGCTGTATTCTGGATCAGCTGGAGAGTCCTTAGAGACTTTCTGGTGCAACCGGACAGTAAAGAATTGCAGTAGTCAAGCCTGGAAGTAATAATTGCATGGATACGTTTTTCCGCATCTTTCAGAGACAGGAAGTGTCTGACCTTTGCTATGTTGCGTAGGTGAATGAAGGCAGTCCTAGAAATATGTTTAATGTGGGCAGAGAATGACAAATCTTGGTCGAAAATGACTTCCAGGTTTTTCACCATGGAGCTAGAGGCCAGGGAGATGTCATCCAGGATAGCTATATCACTGGATTCTGAGTTCCTCAGGATTTCGGACCCGAGTACAATAATTTCTGTTTTATCTGAATTGAGTACAAGAAAATTGCAGGTCATCCAGGATTTTATATCCTGGAGACAAGCTCAAAGTTTAGCTAGCTGATTGGTTTCGTTTGGCTTAATTGATAGAGCTGTGTATCGTCAGCATAACAGTGGAAATTAATTGTGTTTTCTAATGATTTTACCCAATGGGAGCATATAGATAGTGAAAAGTATTGGTCTAAGCACAGAACCTTGTGGAACCCCATGATTAACTTTGGTATGGATAGAAGAAACATTATTGATATGGACAAATTGGAAAGGATCTGAAAGATAGGCCTTAAACCAGTTTAGTGCAGTCCCTTTTATAGCAATAAAATGCTCTAGTCTCTCTAACAAGATTTGATGGTCGACTGTGTCAAATGCAGCACTAAGATCTAACAGAACAAGGATGGAAATCAATCCTTTATCAGATGCATCAAGAATATCATCTGAAACCTTACCTAAAGCCATCTCTGTGCTGTGATGCATTCTAAAACCTGACTGGAAATCCTCGTATAAGTTATTGTTGTGTAAAAAGTCACACAGCTGTTTAGCAACTGCTTTTTCCAGAATCTTAGAGAGGAAGGGAAGATTGGAAATTGGTCTATAGTTGGCTAAAATACTTGAGTAGAGGGCAGGTTTTTTAAGGAGAGGTTTAATTACAGCTACTTTAAAGGACGGTGGTACATAGCCAGATAATAAAGACATATTGAGTATTTCTAGTAAGGAAGGGCTAATCAAAGGGAAAATGTCTTTTAGCATTTCGGTTGGAATAGGGTCCAGAAGACAGGTTGAAGTTTTAGATGACGACATCAGTGAAGCTAGTTCAGCGAAGTTGATTGAAGTAAATGTGTCAAGGTGAATATTAGCTAATTTATCTGTCTCTACAATAACTGCATCTGAGGGCAGATTAGAGCCCTCAGATGCAGGCAGTGAATTAAATACTGAGGAAATCTCCTTCTTGTATTTAAATATAGAACTGTCAGGTATCGAGTGAGTATGCTTTTTTCAGGCGGTGAGTAGTTTAATAACAGGAATTCAAAAGTTATTAGATAATGATCTGACAGGAGGGGATTCTGTGGGAAGACAGATAAGTGTTCAACCTCGATGCAGTATGTCAGGACAAGGTCAAGGGTGTGGTTAAAGCAATGGGTGGGCACATTTACTCTGAGAAAAGCCGATTGACTCCATTAAAGAGAGGAAGGCAAAGCCAAGGCTATCACCGTCAACATCAACTTGAATATTAAAGTCACCTGCCATGATTATTTTATCTGTCCTGAATACTAAACTTGAGAGATTGTGAGAAGGTGATGACCCCTCCCCGTCGCACCTGTTTATAAGGGGGGAACTGACTAGCAGAGAGAGTTCCCCCCGGACATGTTCGGGTGCGGGACCGAAAGCGCGACGCAACAGGAGCTGCCTGTGAGGTCTACCTGGAGCGAGGTGGATTTTTTCCCGCTGGCGTGAGCGTCTTGTTTTTCTTTTGTACCACCGCCAATAAATGGTTTTTACGTGAGTTCCTTTGCCACTCCACTTCTTTTCTGGTTGCCCTGATCCCTTTTGTTGGGAGGCCACGTCGGTCGCCTCACAGAGATACTCTGAGAATTCTGATAAAAATTCAGAATATGGGCCTGGAGGGCGGTAAACAAATGATCAATCAAATGATGTGTAGCTACACTTCAGTTCAGGGTTGATCAGTAAACTGGAATTGAAAATGGCTGCAACTCCACCACCTCGGCCGGTGTCACGAGGAATATAAGTGTTAATATGGCTGGATTCATTCGGGCTAACATATTCATCAGGATGCAGCCAGGTTTCAGTAAGACAGAGCAAGTCAATATTATAATCTGATATTTAATTTATTAACAAAGCTTTGAATAACAGAGATCTAATGTTTAGAAGTCCACATTTCACTCTCCAGTGCTGTTGCTTTATGGCTGTATTAGTGCTAATATTAATTAAGTTGCTGTGGGTGACTCGTCACCATTGTTGGATGTAAAGGATTTAAATGATTTAAGGGAATTAAGTGGTCGGGGGACAGACACCGTCTCTATATAGTTCTGAGTGGGTGACTGTTCTAAGGGAGACGCAGAGAAGCGTGTAATTTCTAATTTCCCTCTCACGTGTAGTGGGGTGGAAGTATAGAGGAGCAGCAAATAGTCAATTTACACCACTGTGTATGTCCAACTAGTTTGTCACGTATATGAGGACCCAGCATAAAGTAGCAGCAGCTGTTTCTGTCCAGGCCTCAAACAAGTCAAGGAAGCTAACCTGGGATTCTCCTTCCTCTAACCATGTACGAGCAGAAAAAAAAAAAAAAAAAAACACTTACTCCGTGATGTTTTACACAGTAATCTGCGGTCACGGGCTACCATATAAAAAATTAAAATTTACAGTATATTTTGAAGATTTAATTTAAGATAGTAGACCTTTTTTCAGACAGTTCAAATATTTTCTCCACATAGAAAATGGCCAGTCTGTATATGAACACGCACTCGATTTCTAAATGAAACTATTAGCAGATCATGACTGCAGTGGCCATTATACAAAGACATTTTGTTGACAGTGAAATTTAAAAACGGATTGTTTCAGACAGCAAACCAATCCAACAGTAAAAAAGAGGCTCACTGAAAGTACCTTCTCCATCTCTGCCAAGTACACATCAATATAATCACAAGGAGCATCCAGTCCTCTCGGTTTCCTTGTGCAGGAATGCCATGATCTCTTTATATATACTGTGCTGAGGGCCTGGCAAGTACTGCCTCAAACCAGGGAAGGCGTCATACAGCTATTGGCGAGACGCTGGGATCAGTAAAAAGACAGGTTTGTTTTGTGCTAAGGGAACAGATGTGTAACTCCCTGAGCCTGAGCCAGCGAGCAACATGGCCTCGTTGTCCAACTCCAGAATCTTGCTCCAGAAAGCCTTGATTGCTGTATTCAAATTGATGGCTGAAGACCTCAGAGGAAATGATGTTACTCACTGCATTAGTTCTTGCGTAGTGGGTTTGAATGTCCCCCCTGGGAATACACACATGGACACTTGGTTTCCATGGTCATAATTAGTCAGTCTGCCTATTTAAAGGGAGACAAGGAGTCACACTGCTGTTTGGTGAAAAGGTGTGTACCACACTGAACATGGACAACAGAAAGCGTAGGAGAGAATTGTCCCAGGACATCTGAAAAAAAAAATCATAGACAAACGTCTTAAAGCTAAGGGCTATAAGACCATCTCTAAACAGCTTGAAGTTCCTGTGACAACAGTGGCTCATATTATTCAGAAGTTCAAGGCCCACGGGGACAGTAGCCAACCTCCCTGGACGTGGCCGCAAGAGGAAAATTTATGACAAATTAAAGAGACGGATCGTTCGAATTGTATCCAAAGAGCCCAGAACAACCTCCAAATAAATTAAAGGTGAACTCCAAGGCCAAGGTACATCAGTGTCAGATCGCACTATTCGTCATCGTTTGAGCCAAAGTGGACTTCATGGGAGACGACCAGGAGGATACCACTGCTGAAAAAAATCCTAAAAAAGCGAGACTGGAATTTGCAAAAATGCATGTTGACAAGCCACAAACGTTCTGGGAGAATGTCCTTTGGACAGATGAGACCAAACTGTATCTTTTTGGTAAGGCACATCAACTATGTTCATAGACTCGAAAACCAAGCATACGAAGAAAAGAACACTGTCCCTACGGTGAAACATGGAGGAGGCTCAGTAATGTTTTGGGGCTGCTTTGCTGCATCTGGCACAGGGTGTCTTGAATGTGTGCAAGGTAAAATGAAATCTGAAGACTATCTGAAGACCATTCTGGAGAGAAATGTGCTGCCTAGTGTCAGAAAGCTTGGTCTCAGTCGCAAGTCATGGGTCTTCCAACAGGACAATGATCCAAAACACACAGCCAAAAACACCCAAGAATGGCTGAGAGAAAAGCGTTGGACCATTCTTTTTTTTTTTTTTTTTCCATTCTTTTTTATTGCTGTTCAATTTGAACATTACATTTTGGAACCCATCTGAAACATTTTTTACATTTTTTGTAATGATCAATATACAATTACAAACACAGTAACAATGAATACAAGAGACAAAAAAAACAAAAACAAAAAAAAAACATACAAAATAGGCAGAGACAAAACAAAAACAAAAACAAACAAACAAAAAAAGAAATACCAATAACAAAAGACATTTAAGGGAGGGGGTGACCACTTATTACAAGCTGTTATTATAACTAATTGCAACCTTATGCTGTGTATATTTGTTCTCTGCTTATTCTAGAAGTGTGGTATGTATCTTGACATAGTCTAGAAAAGGTCCCCATGTTTTATTGTAAGTTTTTTTCGCTGATCCTTTCAAAGAATATCTTATTTTTTCGAGTTTGAGGAAATAAAGGACATCCTTGACCCAATGTATGAATGTTGGAGGTTTGCTGTCTTTCCATTTTATCAAAATCAACCGTCTGGCCAGGAGCGTTAGGAAAGCGACACTATTTGATTGCGCCCTAGTTAGACCCAGATGATCAGGCACCACCCCAAATAACCCAACCAAGGGACATGGTGAGACTGCCTGTCCTAGGAAGCCTGATAACAAATCAAAGATGGAAGACCAATACTGCGCTAATTTGGTGCAAGACCAGAACATGTGAGTATGTGATGCTGGACTGCAGCTGCAGCGGTCACATAATGGGTCTACATCAGGGAACCGTTTAGAAAGTCTGAGTTTAGTCCAATGGATACGGTGCAAGACCTTGAATTGTAGGAACCCATGTCTGGCGCAGATTGAAGAACTATGAACCCTGCCCAGGGCGGCCTCCCAAGAGTCTTCACAAATTGGTTCCCCCAATTCGCCTTCCCATTGAGATTTTAAATCAGAGATGTTAGAGGGTGAAAGTGTCATCAGCATCCCATAAGAGGCTGATATAATACCCTTAAATGACAAAGGCTTATTCAATATATGGTCATAGGAAGTGGCAGGAGGTTGTCTTGGAAATACTGGGGAGATGTTCCTAATAAAGTTACGGATTTGAAGAAAGCGAAAGAAATGAGTTCTAGGGATATTAAAAGTATCACAAAGATATTGGAAGGAGGCAAAAATGCCATTATGATATAAATCTTGAAATTGTGTAATGCCTGCATTGTGCCATATAAGGAAAGCTTTATCTATAA
The DNA here is from genome assembly GCA_036785175.1 of Eupleurogrammus muticus. Lineage (NCBI taxonomy): Eukaryota > Metazoa > Chordata > Actinopteri > Scombriformes > Trichiuridae > Eupleurogrammus > Eupleurogrammus muticus. The sequence continues at coordinate 22,475,963 of JAYKQN010000007.1, read as the reverse complement.
CAGACGGTTTAAAATAATGATTGGCATAGACAGGGGATTTAAGTGAAATGGACTGCCAACCAAAATGTCTCCTTATCTGAGTCCATATTTTCAAAGAGGTTTTCACTAACACATTAGTTGTGTAAGATGTGTATGATGATGATAGAGGTGCATATACGAGGGCAGCCAATGAGGATTGTTTACATGACTTAGACTCAATAGATTGCCAAGAAAGTGCATCAGCACCGGGGTCTTCATATAACCAATGCAACATGGGTCGGATGTTACATGCCCAATAGTAGAGTTGGAAATTTGGAGGAGCCATGCCACCAACATATTTTGGCTGTGTCAGAAGACTTTTTCTAGCCCTAGCAGTTTTATAATTCCAAATGAATGAAGAAAGAATACTGTCAAATTTACGAAAAAAAGACTTTGGAATGAAAACAGGAATATTTTGAAATAAATATGTAAATTTCGGGAGTATAGACATTTTGATTGAGTTAATTCGTCCTGCTACTGACAGAGGGAGTTGGGTCCAACGTTTTAAGAGCTGTTCAATTTTAGTCATGAGAGGGGGAAAGTTCTCCTTAAAAAGTTTTGAAAATTTGTCTGGTACATTGACTCCAAGATAAGTAAATTTAGAAATTACTTTGAAAGGGAAGGTGTTGAATGATAATAAACATGCAGCATCATTGACTGGGAAAAGCTCACTCTTGGACAGATTAATTTTATATCCTGACAGTTTACCAAATGTTTCTAATATATTTAAAGCAGATGGTAGGGAATGGGAGACGTCAGAGAGGTATAATAAGAGATCATCCGCATAGAGGGAGACCCTATGTTCTTGACCCTCTCTGAAAATCCCTGTTAGTTGTGTTGTCTGACGTAACAATGATGCTAATGGCTCAATGGCAATAGTGAACAGCAGGGGTGACAGAGGGCACCCCTGTCGTGTGCCACGGAAAACAGAAAAAAGTTCAGATGAAACATTATTTGTCCTCACTGAAGACATAGGGGCTACATACAACAGCTTGACCCAAGAAATGAAATTTTGTCCAAAGCCAAACTTTTCTAATGTAAAAAACAAATACCTCCATTCCACCCGGTCGAACGCCTTTTCGGCATCCAACGAGACTACCACTTCAGGTGTAGCAGACTGTGAGGGATGGTAGATTATGTTGAAAAGTCAACGTATGTTAAAAAAGGAGAATCTGTTTTTAACAAATCCAGTTTGGTCTGGAGAGATTATATCCGGAAGTATGGATTCCAGACGTGTGGCCAGGACTTTTGCTAAAATCTTAAAATCTACTGGCAGAAGAGACACAGGGCGATATGAGCCACAGAGTTGAGGATCTTTATTTTTCTTTAATAGCAATGTAATAGAGGCTTCACATAATGTTTTGGGCAGACTTCCTGATTCAAATGACTCATTGTACATATCTAATAAAAGTGGCACCAGCTCAGCAGAAAATGCTTTATAAAATTCAACTGAAAACCCATCAGGGCCAGGACTTTTGTTGGTTTGTAAAGCAGATATAGCCATTGCAATCTCTTCAGGAGATAATGGACTGTCTAGAGATTCCATGGTGACTTGATCAATCTTGGGGAGAGTAATATCTGTGAAAAACTGCTCCATCTCAAGGAGGGTGCAGTTTTGTTCAGAAGTATATAATGATATATAGTAATCTCTGAAAGCACTATTTATTTCTAAGTAATCCCGGGTAACCCCATAATGAGTTTTAATTTCAGAAATTATATTAGAAGCAGAGGACTGCCTGAGCTGGTGAGCAAGAAGCCTATGTGCTTTCTCACCAAACTCATAATGTGAATGCCTGGATTTGAGAAGCATTTTTTCAACATCCAGTGATGTAAATGTGTCAAATTCTGTCTTGAGAAGAAGTCGATCCTTAATAAGACCAGGTGATGGGCCATTGGCTATCTGATTATCAATTTGACGAATTTGATCAATCAGACGGTTTGTTGTCTGTACGCGTTGTTTTTTTTTCAAAAGATGACATAGATATTAAATGACCCCTCATAAACGCTTTAAAAGCTTCCCAAACTGTGCTATGAGACACATCTGGAGTACAGTTAGTTTGTTTGTAAACATGAATGCTAGAGGCAATAATGTTAACTACGTCTTCATCTGAAAGCATACTTGTATCAAATCTCCAGCGTGGATGAGTGATAGGTATATGGTCGAATTTCAATTTAAGGGAAAGTGGTGAGTGGTCTGAAATGACAATTGCTTCATATGTGCAAGCCCTAACTGATGGAAGAAGCTTCTTATCTAAAAGAAAATAATCAATACGGGAGAAGGTTTGGTGAACATTAGAAAAAAAAGAGTAAGCCCTGGTTGTTGAGTTAAGAGAACGCCATACATCTGTCACTGCATAATCCTTGAGAAAGCTATTTATCGTCTTTGCAGACTTGGATATAGTTATTTGTCTCTTGGATGATCTATCCAGCACTGTATCTAGGCACGTGTTGAAATCACCTCCAATTATCAGATGATGAGAGTCAAGGTTTGGGATGGATGACAGAAATCTAACAAAAAAACCCTCATCATCATAATTAGGAGCATATACATTGGCCAGCACTACAGGAGTATTGAATAAAGTTCCAGTCACAATAACATATCTCCCATTTCTGTCAGCAATGACATCTGAAGCAGTGAATGAAACATTTCTGTGTATTATGATTGCAACTCCTCTGGCCCTACTACTAAAAAGAGAATGAAAGCTCTGGGAGACCCACCTTCTTCTCAATTTCACATGCTCAGAAGGAGACAAATGTGTTTCTTGAAGAAATGCAATCTTTATATGCATGCTGTCTAAATGGGCCAACACCTTATTAAGTTTACTAGGCCGACCTAGTCCCTTAACATTCCAGCTAGCAAAATTAATGCAAGCCATGTTATAAGAGAGAACATACCGTTATACTCTGTACCACAGTAAAGGTGAAGCAAAAATTATATATTGTGGCCATAACAACAAAACACACAAAAACATGAAAACAGATTACTACATCAATACAAATATCCCCACCCCACCAAGCACCCCCCCAACATGGGCGCAAACTCACTCTATACCCCAACATTAAGCTTCAACCCTGGCTTTAAAGCTGTGGAACCACAGCTGTATCCAATCCGTAAAGAACACAAATAAAACATTAGTTTCAGGTGTCAGAGAATAATGATTGTACGACCAAAAAGCATATTCAGGCATATACTGTAGCCTGCCCAAATCGCCAATACGCAGCAGCGTGAATTATCTATCAAGAATTAAGTTTAAAGCATTCACAACGTATTAACCATTATGGAGAAAAATTATGAAGGAAGAAAAAAAAAATAACCTTTGAATTCAGAGGACAAAGACCATCGCAGTAGTCATAGAGATCATCAGTCCGAACCTGGGGATGTAGACGAGGTTGATTTAACAAAGTCCATAGCCTTCTCTGGATCTGTGAAGCGACGCTCCTCTCCGCCAGGCAGTGTGATTCTGAACGAGGCCGGGTGTCGGAAGCCAAACCGGGCGCCTGAAATGTTCTGTAGAATCTTCCTCACGTCGTTGAAAGCCGCCCTTCTCTTGGCCTCTCCAGCGGTCAGATCTCCAAAGATGTGTATGGCCTTGTCGTTGTATGCGAGGTCTCCCTTCTCTCGAGCTAGGCGGAGAATCTGCTCTTTAACGTGAAAGTAATGCACCCTGAGAATGAAGGGCCTGGGTGGTTGTCCCGTCCTCGGTTTAACTTGAGATAGACGATGAGCCCGGTCGATAAGAGGTTGATCATCGAGATCAAACAGGTCTTTTAAGAGGTTGGAGACAAATGCTGTCGGAGTTTTGCCTTCTACCCCTTCTGCGACACCGACTATCCTTAAGTTGTTTCTCCTCGACCTACTCTCTAGGTCTTCGCATTTACTTTGAAGTGCACGAATCTCACCTTTGAGTGCAGTCACTGTCACTTCCATTTCAGCTAAGCCATCACTAGTCTTCGTTGCGGAGTCCTCCACTGCAGCTAGTCTCTCCTCTTGTACATTAATGGTCTGCTGCAAGGCCCCCGTTGTTGCACTCAATTCAGACTTAACAGCGGCAATATCAGTTTGAAGTCCCTTTACAGCCTCCTCGATTGAGTTACAGATGTCTGCTTTCAGAGACTGCATCATATCTCTTAGCATCGTTGCAGTAACCTCCTCATCCTCATTAGCATTAGCATTTGGGTTAGCACCTCCACGCGATGCTGTTTGCTTATTAGGTTTGCCTCTGCCCGCCATCCTTGGAACTCAAAACTTGAAATTGTTGTTTCAGGATGCGTTATGAAAGTCCCTCAAGTATTCCCAAAATAAAACATCGGCTAAATGTTCATTTTTGATAGTTTGAAATTCCACCTGTTGGGAGCTGCTGAAAATCACGTCTGCATCTCACCAGCGCAGCAGCCGCGTTGGACCATTCTAAAGTGGCCTTCCATGAGCCCAGATCTGAATCCCATTGAACATCTGTGGAAGGAGCTGAAACATGCCATTTGGAGAAGACACCCATCAAACCTGAGACAACCGGAGCAGTTTGCTCATGAGGAGTGTGCCAAAATACCTGTTGACAGCTGCAGAACGCTCATTGACAAAAATAGAAATCATTTAATTGCAGTGATTGCCTCAAAAGGTTGTGCAACAAAAGTTATGGGTACCATCATTTTTGTCCAGCCTATTTCATTAGTTTGTTTTTGAAATAATTATGTTAATCAACAATTCAAAAGTAAAGGCTGATCTTGATTATTTAATTTTCAATACATTTTTATTTATTGTTACCTTTGTAAGTTTCAAGTGAGTTCAGTGAGAATTGTGGGTTTTTCCTTCTTTAACTGAGGGGTACCAACAATTTTGTCCACGTGTGTATGAATTGAAGGTTTAGTGAAGTGACTTTTTTCTGTAAAAAACTCCATTAGCTTATCTTTGTAATCAGGATGTGCCATTTTCAAGTGTTGTTTTGATTTGTTCGGCCTCAAACCGTCGCTTGCTAATATTTACAGACACACAACACACCGCGGTCTCTCCGCATCACCCACCGTTGTACTGGTGAAACCAAAGGCGGGATAAGCCTCGTCCATATCTGCGTGTCTTCGCTTTACTAGTTGAAGGATTATATGAAGGTGTCTCCTGCTTTACGCGTAGCTGAGTCCTGTCACTAACCTGTTGATGGTGATGCTAGCTAGCGCTTCTAAAGTTAGCCTCACATTTGTCTTCAGCGGGCAGTTGAGTGCAAGAGGGAGGGGGAGGGGGAGGGGGAGCGCATGCGCACTTGAAGCAGCAGGCCCAGTTAGATTCCCGCCAGTCGTATTTCTTCTCCCTCTCTGACTCACTGCACATACGTGATGAAGGCATACTCTTTAAATAAAAAGTTTAGGAACCACAAGCTTAGATGCAGCTGCTCGGCCGTGGAAACCCATTCCATGAAGCTCTCTGCAGCTATTTTGAAGGTCACATGAAGTTTGAAACTCTGTTGTCACTGACTGAAGGTCGGTGACCTCTTTGCGCTATGAACTTCAGCATCTGACCCCTCTCTTTCAGTTTATGTGGTCAACCACTTCATAGCTGAGTTGCTGTTGTTACCAAACCTTTCCATATTCTTATAATAAAGCCGACAGGTGTCTTTGGAATATTTAGGAGTGAGGAAATTTGTTGGACTGGATTTGTTGCACAGGTGGCATCCTATGACAGTTTCACACTGGAAATCACTGAGCTCCTGAGACCGGCCCATTCTTTCAAAGATGTTTGTAGAAACAGTCTCAATGTCTAAGTGCTCGATTTTATACACCTGAGGCAGGGCCAAATTAGGACACCTGATTCTGATCGTTTGGATAGGTGGAATAATACAATACAATGTATCTGTATATATCACATGTGTCAAATTCAGGTCCTGGAGGGCCGAGTGGGTGCAGGTTTTTGTTCCAACTAGGCAGTAACACACCTGAGTTTGACACCCCTGGTATATATGTTAAACACACAACAGAGCTGCAGTAAAGCAAAGAGAAACAGCAGGAGGCACTGTTGAGTTAGAAAAATGTTCAAATCAGATAAATGTTAAAATATCATCATAAACCAGGGGTCTCAAAGTCAAATGGACATGGGGGCCAAATGAAAAATGTAGGAACAAGCCTGAGGCTGATCGAATGTTCATTGAAAAAAAAATAAAATGACCGCATATAGTCTAATGATCCCCATTAAACAGACTGAAACCCTAAAAATAATAGTCATAACATACTAATAATAACTATATGATTAAATAAATAATTTCTTATGGCTCTGTCAGTAAATTTTAATTTTCAACGGGGACAAAAGCTTTATGTAAAAATCCCCAAAACATGAACATTAAATGAATGAAGCGGTATTATTCAAGGCACCACGAGTATTACTTCTCAGGGAAATAGCAAAAATGGCCTAAATTTACTTCAAAGAAATAAATATCAGCAATTTTCTATATTTCACTCAACTGAAATATTTTTAAAACAAATTGGATAGTTCACTGTACGCTGTTGGTGTCTTTTGAACAAGTTCATCAATGTCCGCACTGATTTAGCCATCTCTTCTGCCGAAATAAAACTGGCCTTGACAGCAGCCTCGCTTTGTGATTTGGCTTTTCTGAACAGAGTCTGCTGAGATTTTAGGCCTTGTTTGAATTCCTCCACCTTCTGTAGCCTCTGTTCCATGTCCATATCCTTGTCTTGGTTGCGTGTTTTGTCTCATGCTGCCGTCTCAGATTAAACTCTTTCATCACTGCCACACTTTCTCCACACAAAAGACACACAGGTTTTCCAGCTACCTCCGTGAACATGTACTCCGACTCCCACCTTGTTTTAAAAGACCAGTTTTCAGTATCCACCTTCCGTTTTGCCATTTTTTAAGGGTAGGCTTTCTGAAAGTTTTGAAGTGATGCTAATGCCCGCTGATGAATAATGAAAGGATGTGGCCTCCCGCTCGGAGCGCCACCGTTGAATTGTGGGAAATGTAGTGCGTTAGTGCGCATAAAGTACCCGGATGCTGCTGGCGTGCACTTAGCCTGCGGGACAGATCTAATAATAAATTTATATAATCCCTGGGGCCAGAAAAAAACCCTCTCATGAACCGGATGTGGCCCGCGGGCCTTGACTTTGACATGTGTCATAAACCATATTCTTATCACTGAAATAAACTGTTTAAACATTACTTTTTTATTAAAATAAATGTCTTACCATCGAAGAACCACACCGGGGCCAGGGGTGGTGGTCCAGGAGGTCCAGTGGGGTCCATCTCGGCACTGTAGGCGCTCACAAAGTTGTCGTCTGGGAACGAAAACATGTAATACAAATATCATTAAACTTTATTAATACTGACACCACCTATAAAATAGACAGCTGGTCGATAAATGTAAAACAATAACAATAATGACCAGGGGTCCAGGTGATCGATGCTCCAGATGAAAGTCAGGAAATCCATGAATTTCTGGACTACAATTGAGGGTTATGAAAGTGTCATTCTTTATTCTGAGCACCAAAAAAAGACAAAAAAAACAACCAGATCATCTAAAATGCTCATTTGTGTTTGGTGTCACTATGAGGAATGTCTAAAAGTTACGTACATGTAGCCCCTACAAAGTTATTTTAGGTAATCGTTGATACAACCAAGAAGTCTTAGACAGCAAATATTTTATAAAACTACTATCCATGTCGAGACAGGTGACAAATACTGTTGTAGAATAGTTAATAAAACACACACACACACAAAACACATTTATTCATTTAATTACAAAAATCATAACATAAGGAAGAGAGATGTGTAAGAAATGAGAGAGGGGTGAGAGAAACGTTGAATTTAATTGTTCAGTTGTTACAAAAATCCCAAAAAAGAAAAAACATGTGATTTACAAACTAACTTATTACTATCATTATTAATCATAAAGGCTTTATTTTTGTAAGCCATTCTCATGTGTTAAGTCTTAGGTTAAAATTTTCTTTCCATCCAGTTGAGATACATGTTATGATGTTGATGGATAATTTCTGAATTATATTTTTTTTATTTATATTTTCAGTTCCCCCAAGGGATTGCCCCCTTATTGTGGTCAGGGAATTTGCATGCCTCAGTGACCTTATAACTGTGCCAGCAGGAGTTTATTCTTTAGTTGGGACACCCAGGTTGGACAGGTCTGAAGGTGGAGCCCTGACTAAGTGAATCCACTTCTACGGGCTGTGATTGGACACATAGCTAACAACCTATTTTAATGCCAGAAACACTGTTCCTACAGTATGAACAAAGGGTAAAAACAAGTGCTGGAGCATGATGTGTATATATGATGCCTCCTTCATATATCTGACTGCCCCCTCACATGTGCAGGTCTAAACCAGCTCAAATGGATCAACAGTTTATTAAACATCAGCCAGTAAGAACAAATATTGAATATAGAAATATGTGTAAATATGTATATTTACAGTATAGAAATAAGTATAATTTATTGTCTTATAGATAATACTTGATAACTGATTAAATAAACAGATTTCTTCCTACCCTACCTAAAAATATCTGGAGTCGTCCACTCATCCTTATCAAAAAACACCAATGAAAGCATTGTACTTATAGCTGTGCCCTGGAAAAAGAGTAGTGAGATATATTTAACATTGATGAACATCCAATCAAGTAAATTTCTTTTCTTTTTTTTAATTTAATAAAAGGACCAGGTACAAATAAGTAAAGTAAATACACAGGATTAGATACAATTTTAAAGTGCACGGGTAGATTAAAAAAAGCCTTATTGCACAAGATTTTTTTACAAAATTATTGTCCATGGATGTTTTGAATTAGTGTATGTACATATTAAGCCTGATGGTAAATAGCTCCTCACCTTGGGTATGAAGTACTCTCCCAGCACATAGGCTTTACTGGCCATTTTGGAAATCCCAGAGGAACAATGTTCCCCATTCTCTCATGATGACAGTGTTCATATAGGGCAGGTTGGGTCTGTCGGACGTCCAATCACTCTGTCCAACTCCACCTGCACTTTCTCTGGGTGAGGAATGAGGATAAACAATGACAATGGTGAACAAGTACTCACATCCTTTTTTTTTTAGTAAAAGCAGAAATTCTGTCAACTAAAATAATCTATGGCAAGTAAAAGTGCTGAGTAAAACTGCTCAGTAAGAGTCTGCTTTGTGGTTTAAAGGCTTTAGGATATACATAATGTTTAGTAGTATTCAGTCCAGTTTTCTTAAGTTCTACTTTAACTACAAAGCTACCTACTTATTCCTGGCTAGTCCACTACTTTCTGTAATTTCCTATTTCAATTTATTTATGTAAAAAGGGACACATGGTTCAGTGTAAAACTATGTATTGCACAACAATATGAGATGGAGTGTTTTTCTATTGTTAATAAAAAGTACTGTTCCACTTAATTGATCAGTTTTTACTTATATACTTAACTAGTATTAAGCATAAAGGAAATTAAACTTCTTATACTTTGCATAAAGTATATTATATGTCTTATGTTCCTTGATCCTGTCAGTGTGATGCTTCAATGAAGTTATGAAATATTGAATAATAAAGTACAAACTTTCTGTGATAAAATATTCAGAGAAAAACTGAGAACTCTGAGGAGTCAGAATACACTTAACTACAGTACTGCAATTTGGCTTTTAAACTAGTTTAATAGTTTTTTTAAGCTTATTTTCAGGAAAGTCGCCTATTAATTAATTATTAATTCCCTGCTCCGAACCGTGGCCTGATCTTGTTATTTTACAGTATAGGTTGAGAGCCAAAAGATATATAGGACCCAAATACTCACACAAACAGCTCAAATCTAAATTAAATATTCAAATAGTGGTTAGTTGCAGCCCTACTACAGATATTGTATTAACCTATTTTATAATTGTATTCAAATTTCAAGTTATACATTAATAAAAATTCAATATGAAGTGCTGTTTATATCAATAAATATGCAGCTGATAAAGAAATAAAGGAAGTTCCAGGATCTTGAGTCCATTAAACATCGGTCATTACTACATTGAAAATTAGCCACATCTCAGGTTTCAAAAACTCAAACAGGCAGAGAAGACCTGGGAAAGTGATGCACCTGAAATCACTTTAAGTTAACTTCAGATATTGTAAGTTTAGAGTTTCACTATGGAATGAAAGGAAAGTTTAATCCAGGTTTAAAGTTGACTAAAGTCACACTGAAAAGTTCAAAAATTGCCCTAATTTGTAGATTTGTGTAGAAGAGTAGAAAGTTTGTATTTATTCCTTAATGTTCATGACATCACAAGGTTCTATGTATGTCCACAGTCATCCACTGTCGAGGCCTTTTTGATTATTACATATAATATTCTCTGCATTTTAGGTGCAAAATTAACTCAGGCCATTATTTCTACGACTCAAGACCACCAGTTTCCTTAAAAAAAAAAAAAAAAAAAAAAAACTAATATCAAGAAACTAACTTAATTATATGCTAAAATTATTTGCCAGTGGAATTAGACATTTTTTGTATTTTTTTTTTTCACCTGAAGATTAAAATCACTATTCTTGAAATTGAGCAAATTAAATCTGAAGAAGTGAAAACATGTTGGGTTTTTGCACAATTACACCAATATTGAGCAAAATTATCTCCCAATATCTTACACAAATTGTGGGTTACAACACATGACAGTTTTGGCATTGTCCCCAATACACTTTGTAGAGTACCTTTCACACAAAGTGTATAGCACATGTGTGTTTAATAAAATAATTTTATTAGTTAGAATATTATTTTATGTCAAATCTTTATCTGAAAAGTAACAAACCACTTTGTGCCGCCACATGCGGCCCGTTAAATGTTTTAATCCAGCCCGCCGAACTTGTAAAAATTAAATGAATAAACCTTGTTAATGTTTTATTTCGCCTGCAATTTCGATGTTTCCCTACTAGATGGCACTCTATATTGGCTTTGTTGAGGTGAAGCTTGCTACTCCACGTTTGCACTTTACCCTTTGACCCACCGCCCCTCTATGAAGATGACCGGACCTAAGAAAAGGAAAGTGGACAGAGAACGTTGAGTGTTCAAGGAGTGGACAACCAAATATTTTTTCAGTGAACACCGATCATCTGCTGTTTGCCTGATATGCCAAGAAAATATAGCGGTTTTAAAAGAGTATAATATTAGCCGTCACTTTGCCACAAAGCACGCTAACTATGCTAGCAAGCTGTCAACAAAAGAACGGGATGCTGCTGCTGAGAAGATGGCAGCTAATTTAAAGGCTCAGCAAAGTTTTTTAACCGTCAAACTGCCATTCGAGAGTCAAGTACCAAGGCCAGTTTTATGCTTTCGTTCAAAATAGCAAAGGCCAGCAAACCACTGTCTGAGGGCGAGTTTTTAAAAGAATGTATGGTGGAGACAGCAGGTATTTTGTGCCCTGAGACCAAAGACAAATTTGAGAAAATCAGTTTTTTCATGGCGACAGTGACTCGCCCTGTGGAACTAATAGATGAAAATATCATCAGCGGCTTAAACAAAAAGGGCGGAGTCATTCACTTTATATTCTTTAGCACTGGATGAAAGCAACGATGTCAAAGACACTGCTCAGCTCCTCATTTTTATCCAAGGAATCAATGAAACTTTTGAAATAACGGAGGAGTTTTTGACAGAGTCTCTGAAAGGACAAACACGGGGGGGAGGACTTGTTTCACCAGGTGTCTGCTGCCATCGAAAATATGAAGCTTCCCTGCAGTAAGCTTGTCAACGTCACCACAGACGGATCTCTCAATTCAACGGGAAAAAACATTGGCCTGCTGAGGAGAATCCAGAATAGAGTGAAAGATGAAAACCCTGACCAGGATGTCATTTTCCTCCACTGCATCATCCACCAGGAATCTCTATGTCAATCGGTGTTACAGCTGAAACATGTTGTGAATCCTGTGGTGAAACTTGTCAACTTCATACGCGCACGGGGACTTCAGCACTGTCAGTTCATTGCCAGGACCTGCTTTATCACTCCCATGTCCGCTGGTTGAGTTTGGGAAAAGTGTTTCAACGAGTGTGGGAGCTCAAAGAGGAGATTGGCGTGTTTTTGGAGCATAAGGGGAAGACCGATGAATTTCCTGAGCTGAGCAACAGGAGCTGGATGTGTGACTTTGCATTTGCTACGGACGTATTTTCAAACTTGAATGAGCTCAACGTGAAGCTGCAGGGTAAGGAGCAGTTTGTGCATGACATGTACACAAATGTAAAAGCCTTCAAATCCAGGCTAGCTTTATTCTCCAGGCAGATTTTGAACAAGTCATTCACTCATTTTCCTACACTAGCCACACTGAAAGAGGCCAGAGCAAAAGTGAAGAAATACAGTGAGTCACTGGATGCACTGCACGGAGAATTCTGCTGTAGGTTTTCGGATTTTGACAAAATTGACAAGTCACTTCAGTTGGTGGCCTGTCCTCTGTCACAAGACCCTGAAACAGCTCCAGAGGAGCTTCAGCTCGGACTGATCGACCTTCAGTCCGACCCTGTCTTAAAAGAGAAGTTCAGCTCTCTGAAACTTAATGACTTCTATGCTTCACTCAATCAAGCCACGTTTCCAAATCGCCGCCGGAAAGCGCAGATGATGTTGGCTTTGTTTGGCTCGACCTACGTGTGTGAACAGACCTTCAGCTTCATGATCATCAACAAAGCCAGCCACAGATCCAAGTTAACAGACCTACACCTCAGATCCATTATGAGAATCGCCACAACAAAACTAACTCCAGACTTTGATGCGCTGGCTAAAAAAGGAGACCAGCAACACTGCTCTCATTAAAATGTGCTTCTCTGTGATGCGCACGTTGTCAAAATAAACAGTGCGCACAGATCAAGTATAACGCGCTCCACAGACTGACTTGCTGCAACTGCTTCGTCCTTGCACTGGTCGTTGTTGACTTTTGGCACCGGGGAAACAAATTGAATAGAAGGAGCAGGACAAGTACATCTGCATCTCCTACCGTTTTTGAAAAAAACAAAGACAGTCAGGAGGAGAGTGATGGTGGTATCCTGAAGGATAACAGGACTTTCAGTGCTTTAAAATAAAATGGTTATTCATTTGATTTTCAGTGTTTAAAGCCTCATTTCAAAGTCAGAGATTTTGTTGTAATGCTTTTCTTCATTTTCATTGGAAATTAAAGCACATGTTTTCTCCATATCCCAAGATGTGTATTTTTTCTCCAATGAGGTGAGGTTACCAAAGCATGCCAGCCATCTGCTCCTGTTCCGGCCCTTTGTCAAATGTTAGAACTCAATGTGGCCCACGAATCAAAATTTTTTCCCCCCCCTGAGCAATATGGGGACCCAGCATTAAGTAGCAGCAGCTGTTTCTGTCCAGGCCTCAATCAGGTCAAGGAAGCTAACCTGGGATTCTCCTTCCTCTAACCATGTACGAGCAGAAAAAAACACTTACTTACTGTGATGTTTTACACAGTAATCTGCTGTCAAAGTGCAAATATTTTCTTCACATGGAAAATGGCCACCCTGTACACGCACTTGATTTCTAATTGAAACTATTGGCAGATCATGACAGCAGTGGGACAAAGACATTTTGTCAACAGTGAAATTTAAAAACTGATTGTTTCAGACAGCAAACCAATCCAACAGTAAAACAGGCTCACTGAAAGTACCTTCTCCATCTCTGCCTAGTACACATCAATATAATCACAAGGATCATCAGGGTTCCAGTCCTCCATGTGCTTCTCGGTTTCATAGTACTGGCCATGATCTCTTTATATATGCTGTGCACCGTCTGGTGAGGGCCTGGCAAGTACCGCTTGAGGCCTCGTACAACTGTTGGCGAGACGTTGGGATCAGTGAAAAGATGAGTTTGTTTTGTGCTAAGGGGACAGATGTGTAACTCCCTGAGTCTGAGCCAGCGAGCAACATGGCCTCGTTGTCCAACTCTTGCTTCAGAAAGCTTTGATTGCTGTATTGACATCGATGGCTGAAGAACACAGAGGAAATGATGTTACTCACTGCATTAGTTGTTATTTCAGTCACTTTTACAGTATTGGGTGATTAACTGTAAAATAAAAGTCAAATGAACATTTAGTTTTATATACAGTGTTGGAGGGATTAACTTTTATAATGAAATAGATTTTTGACTTGTCTGACTTATTGTAAAATATACAATACTATATAACTACAGATTTCACAGCAAGTTTTACAGTGCTAGCTATGATGAGATTGTCTTTTTAAACTGGTCGAGGAACCTTTACTCAGGCTGAGAGATACTATAGTAAACTAAAGTGTAAGGTGGTCTATGGTGACATGAACTACAAACTTATAGTGCATACAATAACTAACCTGACTATCCATTTTTCATGTAATATGTTCACTTCATGCAGTGACTGGGTGGGCTAGTTCATGTTACAGAGTTGGTTTTTAGAGGGTAGGGATGCAGCTTTAGTGAAGCGACTCTTTTTTTTCTGAAAAAAAACTCCATTGGCTTATCTTTGTAATCAGGTTGTGCCGTTTTCGAGTGTCGTTTTAATTTGTTCGGCCTCAAACTGTCGCTTGCTAATATTTACAGACACACAACACACCGCGGTCTCTCCGCATCACCAACCGTAGTACTGGTGAAACCAAAGGCGGGATAAGCCTCGTCCGTATCTGCGTGTCTTCGCTTTGCTAGTTGAAGGATTATATGAAGGTGTCTCCTGCTTTACGCGTGGCTGAGTCCTGTCACTAACCTGTTGATGGTGATGCTAGCTAGCGCTTCTAAAGTTAGCCTCACATTTGTCTTCAGCGGGCAGTTGAGTGCAAGGGGGAGGGGGAGGGGGAGCGCATGTGCACTTGAAGCAGCAGGCCCAGTTAGATTCCCGACAGTCGTATTTCCTCTCTATTAGAAGACTGTCGAAAATGTCACACGCAGATAAAACCATATAGCCTTGGAAGAACATTCTGTACTCGCACAGTTGTTATCCAAAGATGTCACAATGCCCTAGACCACATATGTCAAAGTCAAGGCCGAATTCGGCCCGCGAACGAATTATCTATGGTCCCCAGGATGATATTTGATTAGTATTAGAACCGGCCCGCAGGCTGTAGCAGCCCCCTGGTGTTTTGCACACACCAATACTACATTTCCCACAATGCAACGGTAACCCGCGAACGCACTGCAGCGCAGTAAGCGTTCATTCATCAGCAGTCAGAGCAGATGTCAACTTTAAGCTACCTCCTACCCAAAAAATGGTTAAACAGAAGGTGGATGCTGAGAACAGGGGGTTTCAAGCTGGGTGGGAGACAGTACATGTTCACTGAGGTAAATGGCAAACCTCTGTGTCTTCTGTGTGTAGAAAGTTTGGCTGTAATAAAAGAATACAATCTAAGAAGGCACCATGCAACGTCTAAGAAACACACAGACAAAGACGAGAATATGGACACGGAACAAAGGCTACAGAAGGTGGAAGAATTAAAACGAGGTCTTAAGTCCCAGCAGGCTCTGTTCACAAAAGCAAAATCACAAAGCGAAGCTGCTGTCAAGGCGAGTTTTATTGTGGCAGAAGAGGTCGCAAAATCCGCCCAGCCATTTAGAGAGGGAGAGTTTATCAAAAACTGTATTCTTAAAGTTTGTGACGCAGTGTGCCCAGACAAAAGGCAACTATTTAAACGTGAGCCTGAGCAGAAACATTGTTGCTGAACGTATAGACCAGCTTTCCACCAATCTAAAAGAGCAGCTGGTGGGAGAGGGAAAAGATTTCATCGCATATTCCCTTGCTGTGGATGAGAGCACCGACATATCTGACAGTGCCCAGCTGTCAATTTTCATTCGTGGAGTGGACTCCAGCCTGAGCATAACAGAAGAGCTTTTGGCATTACGTCCTATGCATGGCACAACTACAGGACAAGATCTGTATGATGAGGTATCCAGATGTGTAAATGAGATGGGCCTGCCTTGGGAAAAAACTCGTGGGATTGACAACAGACGGAGCACCCGCGATGTGTGGGCACAGGAGTGGATTGGTGGCAAGGATGTGTGAGAGGATGCGGGAGGAAAACGTCACAGGTGAGCTGACAGCTTTTCATTGCATAATACACCAGGAGTCGTTGTGTGGCAAAGCCTTGAAAATGGAACATGTAATGAGCACCATAACGCGGGCAGTTATCTTCATCAGAGCAAGAGGTTTAAATCATCGCCAGTTCAAGGCATTTCTGGGCGAGTTAGATACAGAGTATGGTGACTTGCCCTATCACACAGAGGTGCGATGGCCAAGCCAGGGAAAGGTGCTGCAAAGATGTTTCGAGCTGCGTGAGGAGATCTGTCTGTTCATGGAAAGCAAAGGGAAAGACACAACAGAGCTCCGAAATGAAACTTTTCTGTGTGAAATGCATACCACCGCGCCCGAAAGCATGACGCGGGTATGTATCTGTTTTGAGTGTATAAGTAAAGGAACGAGGAACTGCTCTGCGCGTCTCTGCTCACTGTGGCTTAGATGTTGCAGTAGCAGGGTGCCCTTTGTACAAAGAAAACTCTGGTGTCTGACTCTCATTTATTCTGATCTCTAATAGGTATTGAGCGAGTGGGAAAACTCCTGACATAATTCTTGGTCCTTCGAGCCGGATGGTTGATCAGGGAACCTGACGAGGAGCTCTCCGACCTGCAGACCGTCGACGGCCAGTCACCAAGTGACTGATAAGTCCCGGACCGTGAATTCGGATTCGGGCCAGGGTTAGAACTGGATCTCCGGGGATCCCTGGTCGATCATCCGAACTACAGAGAGCCAGAAGTGAATTTGCTCGGGAATTGGTGAATTTGGCCAATTCCCGAGATCAACGTACCGATCTCCTAAGAATCCAGTTGGTGATTCGGAAAGGATCAACGGAACGATCCTAGGTGTGAATGAAAAGTGTGAATGAAAAAGAGTAAGAGAATTTGACGGGACTAGGATTTCCCTCTCTACTCAGTTTTTTGTTTTATTTGCAGAAAACGCCTCATATTAGTTGATGTAGAAGCTTGGGAGAGTAACTTCACTCCTTTTACTTCATGTGTGAGACATTTTTCTGCAAAAAGATCATAGTTAATGAGTACCTTGACTGTAATACATTGGAAATCTGATACTGGCGTGACGTTAGGAATAAACAATTTATTCCAAAATGAAGATACACCAACAGTTGAAGAGTGGATGTTTAAAATAAACATGCATAATTTTGAACAAAGACAAAGAGAATAATGGGGAATGGAAGTAGTGTAGATGGGGTACTGGGGATGTTAAATGGATGGAACAAAGGTGTCCAGGAAGTGGAAAGATTGCATTGAAATGGAAAGAAAAATATGATTTTAATGGAGAATTCAAAACATGGGAAGGCGAATGAATGATTAATATCTGTATGATCAGTCTAGGATTTTTGATGACCCGGCGTGGTTAACCAGACTGAAAGTTTGTTATTTTACTCAGAAAAGGACAAGTACCGTGCGATTGGGAGAAAACAATAGTTTTCCCCTAATACGCATGTGTACCAGAGACTCCTTATTTGAGACATTCATAGTACGAGGATTTTGTGCGTTTGAAAGGAATTGAAGGTTGAAACGTAGAAATGGGAATGAGTCAGAGTAAGGAAGATTTAGAAGGAGATGCAAAGTATATGAAAACCCAGGTGCTAGAAAGATTTGTGTAAGTTGATGAGAAGGTATAAGTTTAGTGGAAGATTGATAACTAAAGAAGTTTTGAATTTGCAGTGTAAGATGAAGATTGATCTTATAAGAGAGAAGAAAGTGTGTATGTGGGCGTTTACATGGTTGAGTACCAGAGAAGAGAAAGAAAGTCCAAGAGACCTGGTAAACGGCGCAGCGTGTTTGTGACTGTGTGTAAGGAAACTGAGGCACTACTGAGTGATCACGTTTCATATAACACAGTGAGAAAGGAAACAGCAAACTCTCCTGTGGATGCATAGAGATATTTTTCTGCTGTCTCAGTGAAAGTAATCGTCCCTAGAGACCCCCCTAGGTGTACACAAGGATAAAAAAAAAAAAATTGAAAAAAATTTGATTGAACGAAAGCTTGTTATTCTATTCAGACGGAAAACAAGTATTAGCGCTTACGGAGGGAAGTGATTTTAGTTCCCCACGAAAGCTTGAGTGTTGAAGACTTTTCCTCTGAACCCACTATAGTGTAACGAGAAGATAAGAACACTCAAGGACGTAAATAATGAGGAAGGAGAAGAGACTGACTGTGACTCAAACGGAACAGTCGGACAACGAGGAGTGTGCTGCAGCCCTTGAGACTAATGACCCCTCCACAGATAGTGAAGTCTACAGAAACAAAGACGTCTTATTAAAATCACAACAGAACAACCCCACACCAACTCGCAGAACGGAAAAGAACATAATTGCTTGTGTGATACAGGTGCCTGCTCAACTGTGTTAACAACACCATTTCCAAATTGTCAAACCCCCTTTTAAAACAGTATGGGTAAAATCAGCCTCAGGACATGTTACACCCACGGGACAGTCATGTGTCACTGTAACACTTAATCCACGACAATAAGCTGTCAGCCGTAATTCATACCCACACATATCATTGATAACGAGCAACGACCATGACTGGAAACAAATGAGTGACATCGTACGACAAGCTAATGGTGACGCATTTACAGGAACTGACATAGGAGGATGACAAACAGGCAGAACCACGGGAATAAGACGATTTTTGCTTAACATCTATACACCAGCTACACCTGCTACACACCTTAGCGACGACTGACCTGACACCCATTATGCACTAACCCTATCAGAAGGAGATCAGAGACTATTAAGTGAAATACCTACCACCTTATGGTCACGAGAACCCACTCATGTAGGATTGATCAAAGGTTATCCTCCTGTGAAAATAGAATTAAAGCTTCATAATTATCCAAAGGTTAGGCAATATCCTATTTCTAATGAAGCACAGGAGGGTATTAAACCAGTAATAATAGATAAGCTGAAAGCAGGAATTTGGGTCGAAACAGCGACCCCTAAATGCCTTACTCCAATTTTTCCTGTGAAGAAAGCAACCTCTGGTTGGAGAATGATACAAGACATAAGAAAAGTTAATGATATGGTAAAACATGACCCAGTAGACCCTTCTGATTAATATATCCAAAGAAGAACAATGGTTCTCAGTTATTGATTCATCAAATGCTTTCTTTTCAATACCTATACACAAAGAATCACAAGGCTTGTTTGCATTTAGATATGGCAATAAAACCTACACTTCCACTAGATTGCCACCAGGTTTCACTAATAGCCCAACAATTTATTCACGAGCTCTAGAAAGCTCTATGCAAAAATGTCCACCGTTAAAAGATGGTAAATATTTGTTATATGTCGATGACATTAGTGACTGGATGCGATAGAGCCTCCTGTATGAGCAACACAATAATAGTAATGACACATTTACAAAAAGAAGGCCATGAAGTGGCCCAAGGAAAAGTGCAACTTTGCACACTACGTGTAAAATATCTAGGTCAATTCCTCACTCCTGGAGGAAAACGACTGGATAATAAAAGACAATTAGTTATTGCACACACTAAAACCTGAAACTAAACAACAGAACATGGATTTCTGGTTTTGCAGCCTTAGTCCAGCCATTGCAAAGTGCAATACAGGGAAAAGACATGGCTATGAAAGATAAAATAGAATGGACACCAGAACAAGAACAGGCATTTACTGCCTTGAAAGAAGCATTGCAAACACAAGCTATGCTACACGCACCAGATTATGATATTCCATTCTGTCTAATGGTCACATCCAATTCCGGATTCATGAGTGCAGCAATCAAACAAAAACATGGTGAAAAATATAAACCACTAGCATTCTATTCTAAAAGGCTAGACCCAGTAGCTGGAGGTCAGCCAACATGTGTGCAATTGGTTATGGCAACTGCTGAGGCTGTAGAACAAAGCGCAGAGGTACTACTCACACATCCTTTAAAAATAATCACTACATGCAATATACCCCTCATTTTATTACAAACACCCTTGCCATTTGTAACAAACACAATACTGTTAGGATTAATTACTACTCTCATGTCAGAACCACATATATCTTTCTCACAACAGACAAAAGTGTTACTTCCATCTCTTTTAACCACAGCCAAGGATGGAAATTTACACAATTGGAAACTCATAATCATTTTCGGAGGATATTCCGTTACTGAAGCGACTAGGAGTAAACGTCGGAACTGCTTATCCTACACGTGAAGGGGGACACGGATCATGCTGAGCATTGCTCATGCTATCAGTGGTGAGCTACGAGCAAAGTTACAGGCTGCTCAGTTTTAGGGGCTGCTTTTTGGATGGGTCAGAGGACATTACAAAAACTGAACAGGAAATCATCTACATTGTGTCAGTATCCAGCAATGGAGAGGTTTCGTCCGATTTTCTTGGATTGATTGAATTGGGTGCCGACCGAACCGCACAGGCAATCACAGACGGATTGTGAAACTGTTTCGTGACGCAGGCTTGAATGACTGGACAACAAAGTTGGTTGCTGTGTGTTCAGATGGAGCAGCTGTTAACGTCAGAGTGTACAACGGTGTTGTACCAAAACTAAAGCGATGAGTGGCGATTGGAGAGTCTCTTGTGCACATTCTGTGCACTGCACACAGGCTGGAGAATTGCGCCAAATCAGCTGACCGCCAGGTTCCATACTGTAAGATGTTCGATCAGTCTGTTGTCAGTCTGCTGCAGTTTTATTTACAGAAGGGTGGTGCGAAAAAAACAGCTGCATGATAAATGAAGATATGTGAAGAAAATGGAATCTCCTTTGTGAAATTGGGAAAATTTCCTAATATTAGGTGGTCTGCATGGCGGCATGACATTCTGTTAAAAATATCAAGACTATTGCCAGCCATTAAAATTCATTTGGCTACAAGTGATAACACTGATTTGCAGCACATATGCACAGAGCGTTTTGAATGCTTTTCTATCACACATGCTTGACCTTGGCAACATTTTAAAAAACACAATCAGATTTCAGAAAGAAAAGCTGACCATTGGAGAGTGTAAGGATGAGCTCATGGTTGTCATTGGCCAATTCAAACTGATGCTGGATGCTGGAGACCACAGTGCACAGACAGTTTCTAATGCTGATGCTGACAGAGATAAGGCAGAGTTATTCAGGGGGTTAATTGAAGAGTTTGAAACCAGATTTGACTCCCTTAAGTCGTGTGGTCATTTCCTGGTATTTGACCGCTCTACATGGCCTCAGGAAATGCAAGACCTCCACGGTTTTGGAAATACAACAGTTTGCAACATTCTCTGAAACTATGAAGCCATCTTACAGCTTGAAAAAGAGATCACTTTAACAGAATGGATGTGCTTAAAGCAGGCAGCAAAACGCCTAGGAGCATCTTCTGTGTATGACCTAGTCCACATGTGTCAAACTCAGGTCCTGGAGGGCCGAGTGGGTGCAGGTTTTTGTTCCAACCAGGCAGTAACACCTGATTCTACCAATCAACCAATAGAGCTCTTGCTGAGGACCTTCATTAGTAGAATCAGGTGTGTAACTGCCTGGTTGGAACAAAAACCTGCACCCACTCGGCCCTCCAGGACCTGAGTTTGACACCCCTGACCTAGTCCAAGTAGTAAATAATCCAAGGACAGTGGGGGCGATTCTGAGGAGGAAAATGGGGCGACACTGCGGAGGACAGCGAGGAAGACTTAAGACTTATTGTGGATGAGGTGAGTACCAAACACTGTCTGCTGGTCCTCATATGAGTAACTTACTAAAAAAGTTATGTGCACCCCTGGTTATGTGTGTGTGCGTGTGTGCATGAATGTATATGTAAACCTACAGCATCTCTGTAATAAGGTTTCTTCAGTTTCAAAATTAATATTCCAGACATACCTGAACAATGTAAAAATTGTGTATGGATAACACTGAACAAGAAAATGGCTTGCTAGCTAATATTACAAGTTGGAATGTTAGGGGCTTGGGGAAAATTGCTCAATTAAATTTAAAATTAAACTAAACTACTTAAATTAAAAATTAAGTATTGAACAGGATAAAAGATTTAAAATCAAAGATTATCTTCATGCAAGAATCACATATGACCACAACAGATGTTGTAAGATTAACCAAAAGATGACCTGGTCAGGTTTTTAATGCCTCCCTCAATAGTCAGGCTAGAGGGGTGGCTATTCTTATACACAAATTGATACCATTTCAATCCATAAAAGTCATCAAGGATCCATATGGGAGATATATTATAGTTCAAGGAAATATTCTGTCATGAAAAATAAATCTTATAAATATATATGGACCCAATGATGATAGCCTGTCCTTTTTTGAAAATCTATTCTTAACCATATCTGCTCTGGAGGGCCTGTACATCATAGGAGGAGACTTCAATTGTACCCTAGATCCAGTTTTGGATAGATCTACTAAGTTGGACAACACCCATATAAAAACTAGAAAAATACTCCATAACTATATATACATGATCTTAGATTGTATGATATCTGGAGAATTAAAAACCCAGTAAACGTGAATATTCTAGTTCATATAAAAGTCATTCTAGAATTGATTATTTTTTAATATCAGAAGAGTTGCAGCCTCAGGTACAAAAATGCTGGTATAACCGCATTATAATTAGTGACCATGCAGCGGTGTCTATGGAAATTCAATTGGATAAGATTAGGCACTGTCCAAGAAGATGGAGATTACAATCATTTTTGTTAAAGGATCCAAACTTTGTCAATGTTATAGGAAATTCTATAGACATGTAATTTGAATTAAATAAGAATGAAACAACAGCTTGAATTAGATGGGAAGCTTTCAAAACCTACATAAGGGGGGAAATTATAAGATACACCAGTAACAAAAATAAGCACTATAATCAAGAAATACAGTTATTAGAAAAGCAAATCAAAAGCATAGAGAGTGAATTCTATCAAGACAATGACCCCAGAAAATTACAAAATCTGACTATTATGAGAGCTAAATATGATAAATTGACTGCTGAAAGAGTAGCTAGGAATTTGATGTGGACTAAGCAAGCATATTATGATCAAGGTGGAAAAGCAGATAAGCTCCTGGCCTGGCAGATTAAGAAAACACAGGCTGAAAGGGCAATTCGTGGCATAAAGTCAAAAACAGGTAATTTAACATTAGACCCCAACGAGACAAATGATAACTTTAGAGAGTTCTATGAGCTGTTATATAAATCTGAATACAATGGAAATGAAGAGGCTCAAAACACTTTTCTTGACCAGTTACAATTCCAGACATTATCAGAGGAAGATAAAGCAATGCTTGATAATCCACTGACAAAAAAGGATCTTGTAGATGCTATAGGAGATATGAATAGTGAAAAAAGCACCTGGGCCAGATGGGCTGCCTGTAGCATTTTATAAAGAATTAAAAAATAGATTAGTACAGCCACTATTAGATATGTATAATGAATCATATGAACAAGGTATACTTCCAAATTCATTGAGAATAGCCACTATAACTCTTATTAAAACCAAATAAATGTCCAACTGAATGTTCTTCCTATAGGGGAATTAGTTTCATGGGATGTGATACCGAGATATTATGTAAGGCTCTTGCGAGAAGACTAGACAAATATTTACCTAAACTGATAACTGATGACCAACAAGGTTTTGTGAGAAATGGACAAGGTTATCACAATATCAGACAGGTTTTAAATATGTTATATGAGAAACATAACACTAAAGATACAGCAATGTTGGCCCCCTAGATGCACGTCAAGCATTTGACAGAATAGAATGGAACTATCTCCTGGAATTACTTCCAAGATATGGTTTGGGTGATTCATTTATCCAATGGATTTGACTATTATATACAAATCCTACAGCACAAAACATATCCAATAATAATATTTCCAAACCTTTTAACTTACAGAGATCAACAAGACAAGGGTGCCCTTTGTCACCACTACTTTTTACATTAGCAATAGAACCTTTGGCTGTAGCAGTAAGATCACATGCAGGAATATCAGGGATAAGAATTGGTAGGAGAGACCATCTAATTTCTTTATTGCAGATGACATAATTTTTTTGACAAATTTAAAGAGTAGCGTTCCAAATCTGACAGGGCTGTTGGAGGATTTTGGAAAATTCTCTGGATACAAAATAATCATTCTAAATCTGTATTAATGTTCCTAAATGAGGAAGAGAGGGCAAAACCCAACATGTCAACACCATTTACAACAACTACAGAAGGTTTGAAATACTTAGGTGTTAAAATTACGCCAGAAAATGACAAAATTATACCATCAAACTATGATCCCCTGGAGGGGCGCTGTTGAGCTGGAAATGGAGTAAGGCGTGTTTGTTTGAGCTCCCGTCGAACTTTTTTAAATTTTAAGTTAATAAGCGCGCAGTATATTAAAACATCGACTAATCTGCTCTGAAAACATCTCCGAAACTGAGAGAAAGTCTATACTTGAGTTAATGGCGAAGGACCTGCACAAATTTCAATTTACTAGAGCAGCGAACACGAGGCCCAACACCGCCCGGAGCCAGATTGCTACTAACACCGCGGCTAGAGCGTCTCCACCACAGCTACGGTCAGCTAGCACTAAGCCAGAGATGGACGCTAAATCCCTGAAGTCGGAGATTCTTCTCTCGCTGAAAACTGAAATTTCGGCGGTGATCAAATCAGAGATAAAAAGCGCACTTGCCGACGAATTTGACTTCCTTAAAAATGAGCTACTGGCATTAAAAGCAGAAGTTAAAAATAACACGGCGGCGATTCACTCGGAGATCGACCAAGTGAAAACCGCAATCCGAGATATGGAGACCGGATTATCAGCCTGGTCAGATGAGGTGGTGACTTTGCAGACCACGGTGAACAGCCTGAAGACGGAGGTGGCGAAGCTCCGAGACAAATGCGAGGACATGGAAGGAAGAGCGCGGCGGTGTAACATCAGAATACTGGGGGTGCCTGAGACGCCAGGATCGAGCTCCACGACATCGGTTTCAAAGCTGCTGCGGGACGCGTTGCAGCTGGATAAGGATGTGCTCATCGATCGCTCACACAGAAGCCTGGCTCCAAGAAAACCCGGCGGGAAACCACGAGCGATAGTAGCCAAGCTTCACTATTTCCAAGACTGTGTAGAGATACTGAACCGGGCGCGCACCCGCGCTCCACTTCGGTACAACGGAGAGTCAGTTGCTATCTTCCCGGATTACACTACAAGAGTCGCCAAAGCCAGAGCCGCGTTCACCGAAGTCAGAAAGCTGCTCCATAACCGTCCAAACGTCCGGTTCGGCATACTGTTCCCAGCCCGTCTCCGTATCACACACAACGGGGAAGAGAGGGAGTTCACCGACCCAGAAAAAGCTATGACCTACGTGAGGAACCACATCATTCCCGCAGAGGACCGTGAGTGAGACGGTTTTCATGTTTTCAACTATTCTGACAATACTTTTGATTTGTTAATTTGTTAAAACAGCAGAACTGGCTGGACCCAGTGGACTAATATAGACTGTTACAGCTGTCACCAGCCTATGCTGTCAATATTTAAAGTGGAAACAAACGAAAGATGACTGGATCAAGAGACCCCTTCTCTCTCTCTCCCTTTTCTTTGTCAATGCCGATTATCTTCATTCAAAGGCTTACTGTAATAACTATTTGTTTCTGTATTTTTTTTTTTTTTTTTTTTTACAACTTAAAGGTTGCCTTATAAAGAAAAGGTTATCTGATTGAATATATTTCTGTTGTTTACAAAATTTGATTTGAGATAATGCGGCTAATCTACAGGGTTTAATTCTAACACATTTAACCGATTGATTTTTTGTTGTTTTATTTCTCTCTTTCCTTTATCTTACTTGAACACAAGCAGATGTTACAATACTACAATAAAAAATGCGCTAAATTGTTTTTCTTGAGATGTTCGATGGGAGCCAGAACAGTTGGCTCTACAGAGTTCCCCAACACAAGCACATGTGTGGATTTGTTTTTGAGGGGTACCATGTTCGCCTTGGTTCTCTAGGCACTAGGTGGGGTGGGGGAGGGTGGGATTATACCAGACTTGTTCATTTCTTGGATTTATTTCATGTATGTCTTTTCTTTCTTTCTATTTGCTCAGCCAGATGTGATTTTCAAATGCACGACATCTCTTATCCAGTAGGCTATGACTGATCCTAATTCCACTAGAGGGCTGGATGGACTCTCATCAGTGAACTATGTGAGTTGGAACGTGAAGTCACTTAATCATCCAACTAAGAGAAAAAAGGTATTTACACACTTAAAACAACTTAAAACCGATATCGCATTTCTTCAGGAGACGCACTTGCGCACCACGGACCTGTTCCGAATAAAAAGAGGATGGTCAGGACAAATTTATCATTCTAATTTCCACACAAAAACTAGGGGGGCAGCCATTCTCATTGACAAAAATATACCATTTACAATGACTAATGTCGATGCTGATTCTGCAGGGCGCTACGTTATTGTGACAGGGAAACTTTTTTCACTCCCAGTCATCCTGGCCAATATTTATGCACCAAACTGGGACAATCCAGAATTCTTTTCAAATTTTTTTTCTCATCTACCAAACATGGCATCACACCATCTTATTCTTGGTGGTGATATAAACTGTGTACTTTCCCCTTCCTTAGATCGCAGTTCAACCAAAAAGGCGTCCTTATCCAAATCAGCACACATAATCCATCTTTTTCTAAAAACATATGGTGTAGTGGATGTATGGCGATTCCGTAATCTCACTGCTAGAGCATATTCCTTTTTCTCCCCAGTGCACAAGAGCTATTCTCGTATTGATACTTTTCTCCTGGACAAAAGACTTATTCCTTCTGTAACTAAGTGTGATTATGAAGCCATAGTCATTTCAGATCATGGTCCACTAACCATGAAAATCAGCATTCCTAACACACAAAATAGTTACCGCCCATGGAGACTGAATCCTCTTCTCTTGTCTGAAGAGTCTTTTACCAAACTTATTTCATCCGAAATACAATTTTTTCTCGATACTAATCAAACGCCAGGAATGTCATACTCAACTATATGGGAGTCTTTAAAAGCCTATCTACAAGGCCAAATCATTTCCTATTGCGCAAATAAGAAGAAAACGAATACAGCGCGCCTTAAAGAACTAGCAGATCAAATACTAGAATTAGACATGTTATATAGCCATCAACCATCTCCTGACATAGTGAAGAAGCGTCTGTCTTTGCAGACCGAATTTGATATCCTATCAACGCAACAGGCTGAATATCTCCTCTCTAAATCTAGACATGGTTGCTATGAACATGGAGAAAAAATTGGACGTATTCTTGCACATCAGCTACGACAAAGGACTGCCAACCAAACTATACCTGAAATCAATGATGAACAAGGTTCAAAGTGTACAGATAGCCTTAAAATTAACTCCTGTTTTCAAAGTTTCTATCAAGCATTATACACATCAGAATGTCCAACTACATCCTCTGTGTTGGAGGATTTTTTAAGGCCCCTACATGTTCCATCCGTGGACCCAAACATAGCTGAGTCATTGGAGAAGGACTTCTCGGCCCTGGAAATAACATCTGCAATCAGATCTATGCAAAGCGGCAAGTCTCCAGGGCCGGACGGGTATCCAACAGAATTCTACAAAAAATTCTCAGACCAACTTGCCCCTTTACTAATATCAGTTTTTGAAGAATCACTTTCACTTAAGACTTTGCCTCCGACCATGCGCCAAGCGGTAATCTCTGTAATTTTCAAAAAAGGGAAAAACCCTCTAGAGTGCAGTTCATTCCGCCCGATCTCTCTCCTTAACACGGATGCAAAAATCCTTGCCAAGGTTCTTGCGCGCCGACTGGAAGTTGTTCTTCCTTCCATTATATCACCTGACCAAACAGGTTTTATTAAGAATCGTTACTCTTTTTTCAACGTCAGACGCCTTCTTAACATCCTTTATAGCCCCTCTCCACCTGGTGTGCCAGAGGTCGTCCTCTCACTTGATGCTGAAAAAGCGTTTGACCAGGTGGAGTGGGGCTATCTTTTCGGTGTGCTGGAGAGGTTTGGATTTGGCAATAAGTTCATATCATGGATCAGACTTTTATATACTTCTCCAATGGCTGCTGTTCGTACTAATAATAATCTGTCCCCTTTTTTTGAGCTTAAACGTGGTACAAGACAGGGATGCCCCATGTCACCACTTCTCTTTGCGGTTGCAATGGAACCGCTGGCCCTAGCTCTGAGGCAAAATACTGATATCAGAGGAATTAACCGAGCAGGGCAGGAGCACAAAGTCTCGCTTTATGCGGACGACATGCTATTATATATATCACAGCCCTTTTTGAGTCTTCCTAAACTAATGACCTTACTAACAGAATTTGGCAAATTATCTGGCTACAGGGTCAATGTTCAAAAAAGTGAGCTGATGCCTATTGGCACGAACGATGGGACATCCTTAAACTCACTCCCCTTTAAAATCAGCCCCAAAAAATTCAAATACCTCGGCATATGGATTACAGATAAACATAAAGATCTTTATGCTGCTAACTATCAGCCCCTGTTATCAAACTTAAATCAGGATATTGAACGATGGGATCCCCTGCCTCTCTCTCTAGGTGGAAGAATTAACACAGTAAAAATGAATATACTACCCAAGTTTTTATATATATTTCAGTGCCTCCCCGTCTTTTTAACTAAGTCTTTTTTTACCAAATTAAATAATCGGATATCAAGTTTCATTTGGAACAAAAAACCGCCCCGGATAAAAAGAAGTGTACTCCAGAGGCCTCGCTCAATGGGAGGGATGGCACTCCCTAATTTTTTGTATTACTATTGGGCGGTTAACATTCGAGTATTGTTATATTGGATGGATAACAATAATGATAATACGGACTCTGAATGGCTAAATTTGGAGGGGGCATCTATAAACTCAACTTCTTTAAAAGCCTTACTATGTTCTAAGCTGCCATTCACACAGCCCATTTCTAACTTTACCTCTAACCCGGTTGTTCTGCACTCAATCAAGATCTGGAACCAATTTAGAAGATCCTTTGCACTTACAGATCTGTCTCAGGCTGCACCAATTGCAATGAATCATATGTTTGTCCCATCATTAATAGACGGGGTCTTTGATATGTGGTTCAGAAAAGGTATGGCATCACTGTCTGATCTATATATTGATGGCAGCTTTGCCTCATTTGAACAGTTGGTACAAAAATATAACGTCTCCAAATCACATTTTTATCGATACCTGCAACTTCGAAATTTTGTATTTTCAAAGTTTATATGTTCTCCCTTACGCCCTCCAACTGGCCTGTTGGACTCAATTCTTGATTGTAAACAAGTCAGAAAACGAACTATCAGCACAGTATACGAAATACTATATTCTCATAACTTGACGCCTCTGGACCTCCTTAAAAATAAATGGGAGATAGATTTAGATGAACAAATCACAGATGACACTTGGCACAAAATAATACAGGGAATTTTTTCATCTTCCATCTGTCTTAGACATGCTATCATTCAGTTTAAAATTGTACATCGTCTGCACTGGTCTAAAGTTAGACTCTCTAAGATCAATGCTGATATAGACCCCACTTGTGATAGATGCGGGCGAGATCCAGCCACTCTCTTACACATGTTCTGGACATGCCCAAAGCTCTGCGGTTTCTGGCCGCCCATCTTTGAGACCTTTTCTAAGATTTTTGCGAAAAGGATTGCACCGTCTCCATTCATTGCACTTTTTGGTGTAGCCCAGATAGACTCCCATCTGGAGATGTGGGAAAGAATAATGGTGGCTTTCTGCTCTCTCCTAGCCAGGAGACTGATATTATTGAAATGGAAAGACCCAGCACCTCCGACATACAGTCATTGGGTTAGGGAAGTCATGTACCATATCAAATTGGAGAAGATCAGATACACAATCAGGGGGTCTACTAGGAAATTTTATAACATATGGCAGCCTTTCTTAATGTTTGTTGAAGATATGGAGGCAGACAAAATACTGTAAACTCTTGTCCATAGTCATCTTTATCTTTGTATTTTATTTATTTTATTTTATTATTTTTTTATTTTGATCATCTGGCTATGCGAGCTATGTGAATTCTGTATTTTGAACTATGTATTTCATACTGTGAACTCTGAATGTCTGGTAGGTGGGGGGGGGGGTTATGTTCTGTTGGACCTATGTTGAAATGTAAACTATAACCTGTAAAACTAAATAAAAATACCTTGATCAAAAAAAACTATGATCCCCTGGTGGATGAAGTCACCAAAATATTAGACTACTTTACCCATATCCATGGTGGGACGAATAAATGCTATAAAAATTACAATTTTGCCAAAATTCCTGTATTTTTTCCCCAAACACTTCCCCTGCCAGTACCAGCAACATTCTTTGATCATTTAGCAAAGTTGTTTGGTCAGTTTATTTGGAACAATAGGAAAGCAAGACTTCGCCTAAAATTGCTATACGAGCCTCATGTGAAAAATACCAAATTCCTTCAAACCACTTTTTTTAAATGTCCGCAATTGAAAAATGTCATTTCATCTAGATACAAGCAGATTATAAAGGTCCCACCATTATCAAAAATAGAAGAAGTTTCCCTTGGGTCTATGTGAAGGAAACACTTACTCTCTATTTATTATAATCTAATATTATCTACTTCTAAAGAATCAGCAATGGATTAAACTCCTGGAGAGATGATATGCAAGTAGACATAACTGAAATGGAGTGGAGTGAGGCCTGTTTAAAGGCACAAACACAAACCATAAATAAAGGTTTAAACTTTTCCAATATGAGTGGTTGATGAGGACATACATGACTCCTGTCAAACTTCATTATATCTGGTAACATTGTGTGTGTGTGTGTGTGTGTGAGTGAGTGATTGTTGTTGGTTCTGTTTGTGATGTGTTGCAGTAGTGTAATTGCTCTGTAATACTAATAAAAACCAATAAATATATTTGGAAAAAAAAAGGTTGCGTATGCAATAACGTCACCTACCAGTATTATTGAATCTGGTGCATTACCATCTTCATTTTCTGCACAGACAGCAGAACTACACGCAGTGACACAAGCTTGTAAACTAATGAGAGGACAAGCTGTATGTATATGGACTGATAGTCAATATGTTTTTGACTCAGTACATCATTACGCTCGTGTGGGCAAGGAGAGGAATGACATCTGCAAATGGAAGCCATTGACACATAGTGCAAAGATGATGGAGTTATTGGATGCTGTCAAATTACCCACATCTCTATCTCTATGTAAATGCTGAGCACATCAAAATGATGATTCAGAAGTAACAAAAGGAAACAATTTAGCAGATTCAGCTGCCAAAGCGGCAGCACTCTCTGAACCCACTATAAAAATCAACACACTTGCATCACAAAACACTGAAATTTACTCTGAAATCTTAAAAGACTATCAAAAACAAGCACCGTTGCTGAACAAAAAAAAAGAGGCGCTAATTTGAAAAACGATATCTACTACATAAATGATAAACCCATCCTACCCAAAGCATTACATCAAACAGCGTGCTTAGTGAGCCATGGAATAACCCATGTCTCAACAGGAGGGATGGTAACAATAGTAAATAGAACCTACTATACTATAAATTTTGAAAATTCAGGGAAGACATTTTATATCAAAATGTATGATATGTTTGAAAAACAACTCACAAAGTCAATGTCGTCTCAAGAGGGGACATTTTCCACAGCCACCACATCCATTCCATACTATACACATGGATTTCATAGAATTCATAGAAAAGTGATTCTAAAGAAGGAAGATATGCATTAGTAATAATAGATGTATTTTCAAACTGGGTGGAAAACTATCCAACCAAAAGAAATGACGCCATAACAGTAGCAATCAAACTATGTAATCATTATTTTCCTACATATGGAATACCGAGACGTATCCGATCAGATAACGGTACCCATTTTGTTAATGAAACCATACTTAAAGCAGGAGAGGCATTAGGAACAATTTTCAAAAAATCATTGTGCCTATCACCCTCAAAGTGCAGGTCTGGTAGAAAGAACAAATGGAACTATTAAAAATAGATTGAGAAAAACAATGGCAGAAACTAATAGACCATGGAATGATTGTTTGTCGTTAGTCAAAATGTGGATGAGAATTACTAAAGGAGGAAAAAGGACTAACATCATTTGAAATAGTGCATGGCCGCAGTTTTCCTATGCCACACTTTAACTCCAACACATTAGTAGACTACATGATTAAATTATTGAAGACTGATGATGTACAAATACAAAATCAAATACCTAATGATCCCGTATCGCCCTCTAAAAACAGGATTCACATTGGAGACTGGGTGTTGATAAAGACAATTCATAGGACGAGGTGGAACAGCCCACGATGGGAAGGCCCGTTCCAGGTGCTCCTGACCACACAGCCAGCGATAAAGATAAGTGAACGAGCCACCTGGATACACCTATCACACTGTAAATTGGTAACTGAGGAAGTTAAAGGATCGTCTAGTGAGAAAGTCTAGAGTACTCACAGGACGGCTTACTGGACACCACACAGGGCTAGCCTGGTGGGTCTGGGGGCACAGACCGAGTCTGGTACTGTGAGCTAGTGAAAAACACATCGTGGACGCCTCAATGGGCTAACCCACCCTAGCGGTTCCTGCAGGTAACCGCTGTTCTCTCGAATGTGATGATTAAAATGGCACCACCTATCCTTCTATTGTCTCTACTCACCCTGGTCTCACTAATCACTGGACAAAATGTGCCTGTACAAACAAAACAAAGAAATAAGAAATCTATTTCTCGTCATAGGAGAACAGCAGACTGGTGGTATACACCGTCAGAATTGGGCGTGCCTGAAAAATGGCAACATAATAGATGGTATCATTGGCTGTTGTCTACTGTACGACATAAATAAAAAAAACACTTCTTGCCTAGCCTGCTTCCCTCATCCCATGACTGAAACTGACGTGTTAGCCCAAGATGCTACTCCAGCATCCGAAGCTTTTACTCGCTGTGTGCTAACTTTGTCCGCAGACGTAATCCGCAATGGCACTAAGGACAGCTGGAATGAATCCAGCTGCCTGGCTGCAATAGACGCCAGCTCCACTTACTCTAAATACTTCAACAAAACTGTCTGCAAAAAATTATGCACCCTACGGTGGCACTTTCCAGATAACTCAACAGATTCGGGAATTAGATCCAAGGCCGGTCGAATTTGATTCAATGCCACCAAACCCGCCTATTGTGTATGTAGAGGTACTAACCAAACATGCCCTCCATCAGACAAATGCGTCAATTGTACATATTCCCCTGATATTAAGTTTTTAGGAGTAGCTAGATGTCATAAAATTGAGGCATGTGAAGGCCTAACTAACGGGAGCGCTGCCTGTATGAAGGTAAATATTGTGCTCCCGGGATTCTCGCCCGTTAATGTAGGTGTGGTAGCATCTACACCAGGGCTGGGCACAATAGACTGTTATTATTGGATTTGTGGCAGACAATATTACAGCTTTTTACCACCCAACTTTTCCGGGTGCTGCTACCTAGCTAAGCTAACTACTCCAATGCTCTTGATCCCAATTGCTAATTTATCAAAGGCACCTAATTCCAGCCATAGGCGGAAAAGAGAAATGGCGCAACTCGCTTCTAGGGACAACTATCATTACCGTGTCTCTTTAGGTGAAAAATGGGGCATTGGTTTATTCCATTGGTATGGAGTAACGTTCCTTGCCGACCGTTTAGACAATATTACCGCCGATCTACATGCTTACATGACAGCTAATACTAATGCTCTACGGACAATTACAAATGCCCAGGCCAACCATAGAGAAGTAATTATGCAGCACCAAATGGTATTAGACTTTCTGCTTGCAGCTGAAGGAGGAATGTGTGCTGCTCTCAACATTACCTCTGATTTATGTTGTTTTCTAGCTCCAGATCCTACAGACAACATTACTAAACTTATAGACACTCTTGAAGCTATAACCTCTCATTTCAGACCAGCTGACCATGCAGGTACCAGTGCTGTGGACTGGCTGACTACCACTCTCGGACCATGGGGAGTGATGTTGTTCCAAATCCTGGTGCCTGGTCAACAGGATTGTGCAAAAACAGACTGCAAGGGATAGCATCACAAACACAGTGTTAAAGCGTTGTTGCTGCGCTGGGTGGGCACTACAGTAGGCCAATATATGTTGCAACGTGAGTATGCCTATTACAACAGGATGTTCCTGCAGAAGTTGGTCGTATCCCAATCTCTGATGTTGAAGGTTCGGAGGACATCGCTCTCCGTAACCTCCCTGATCTATTTTCAGACCCTGAAAATTACGAGAACTAAAAGACAAAAACAGGGTGCTGAGAACTTTCTGTGTATGCACTCCGGTATAACCAGTCTTGTTGCAGTGTAAGTTCAAACAGCTGCAACACCAACCGCTCCATTGCCTCACAATGACACGTACACACCAGGAGGTGTAGGCTCGTCAACGGATTCAGAAGAAGAGGCAGAAGTGTGTGAAATATCAAGGGAAAATAGTAATGAAGTTATAACAGAAAATCGAAAGAAGTTGTTATATACCGATGACTCTTATTTGTCCCTGATTTCACAACAATGTACATAATATATTAACTTGGAAATTTTATGTTTTATGCTACTCATTATGTTTATGTCTTGTTCATTGATGGTTTTATTGTCATTTTATCATTACTTTCGACTGTGAATTATTACATATAATCTGTTCTCTGCATATGACAACAAGAGGGACTGTTAGAAGACTGTTGAAAATGTCACACGCAGATAAAGCCATATAGCCTTGGAAGAACATTCTGTACTCGCACAGTTGTTATCCAAAGATGTCACAATGCCCTAGACAAAACAATTTGAACTAGTTTATCTCACCCAAAAAACTGTTGTCTCAGATGTACTTGTTTTTATAACCGTATCAAGAGATGTTGCGCGTCTTTGCTCACTGATGTTGCAGTAGCAGGGTGCCCTTTGTACAAAGAAAGCTATAGTGTCTGACTCTCATTTATTCTGATCTCTAATAGGTATTGAGCGAGTGGGAAAACTCCTGACACTCTCCCTCTCTCACTCACTGCACATACGTGATGAAGGCATACTCTTTAAATAAAGAGCTTAGATGCAGATGCGCGGCCGTGGAAACCCATTCCATGAAGCTCTCTGCAGCTAATTTGAAGGTCACATGAAGTTTGAAACTCTGTAGTCACCGACTGAAGGTCGGTGACGTCTTTGCGCTAAGAACTTCAGCATCTGACCCCTCTCTTTCAGTTTTTGTGGCCAACCACTTCATTGCGGTGTTGCTGTCGTTCCCAAACATTTCCATATTCTTATAATAAAGCCGACAGGTGTCTTTGGAATATTATTAGGAGGAAAGTTGTTGGACTGGATTTGTTGCACAGGTGGCATCCTATGACAGTTCCACACTGGAAATCACTGAGCTCCTGAGACCAGCCCATTTTTTAATAAATGTTTGTAGAAACAGTCTCCATGCCTAAGTGCTTGATTTTATACACCTGAGGCAGGGACGAATAAGGACAGTGATCATTTGGATGGGTGGAATATTACTTTCGGCAATATAATGTATCTATATTTATCACACGTGTCAAACTCAGGTCCTGGAGGGCCGAGTGGGTGCAGGTGTTGCAACCAGGCAGTAACACACAAATAAATGTCTGACCGTCGAAGAACCACACCGGGGCCAGGGGTGGTGGTCCAGGAGGTCCAGGAGGTCCAGCGGGGTCCATCTCGGCACTGTAGGCGCTCACAAAGTTGTCGTCTGGGAACAAAAACATATAATACAAATATCATTAATACTGTTGTAGAATAGTTAATAAAACACACACACACAAAACACATTCATGCTGTCACGGTCCCGTGTGTTTTTGTTTCTCTCCGTTTCACGTGTCTTTTTACCTGCACTCGCCGCTTCCTGGTTAATGGGTCTTCATTCAATCACTTACGTCCTCGTTTACACTCGTCACGGTGATTACCCACACCTGTGCTACCACTCTACCTTCCCACCTGATTCCCATTTCCTGGTGATTGGTAGCACTACTTAAGCTCCCGGTTTTCACTTGCTCTTTGTCAGACTGTCAGCGAACTTCGAGACTCTCAAGCAAGCATTATTGGCCCTGACACACTCGGTGTTGTTTCTTCGTGTCTACCTGCTCTGTTCCTGCCTATTTGCTCCTGCCTGCCTCGCCTGTGTCTGTCTGTTTGTTCTCTGGACTGCTTTCCATGTGCGAACCCGGACCGACCCTGACAACTCCTGTCTCTTCTGCCCCGGCCGCTGCCCATCGCCTGTCCCCGACCACGCCTGAGTCTCTAGCCCTGTGTACCGACCCCGGTTGCCTTGGACCACGGACTACTCTCCCCCTTCCCGGCCATCGACCAGCCGCCTGTCCCTGGACTATTCTCTGCTCTCCTACCCCGGCTACCTGGACTACCGCTTGTGTCGTCAAGAGCTCGCAGAACTAGAGACTTCCGCGTTCGCCTCGCGGCGACACACCTCACACACGCTCCATTCCCCGCTTTCCTCAATAAAACGCTGTGTTAACGTCACGCTATTGGGTCCAGCTTTCTCTGTTCGTTCTAGACCTGACACATGCATTTAATTACAGAAATCATAAGAGAGAAGTGTGAGAAATGAGACATTGATGAAGATTCAATCAAGTTAATTTTTTTAATTTAATAAACCAGGACCAGGTACAAATAAGTAAATACACAGGATTAGATACAATTTTAAAGAGCACGGGTAGATTAAAAAAGCCTTATTGCACAAGATTTATTATAAAATTAGTGTCCAAGAATGTTTTAAATTAGTGTATGTACATATTAAGCCTGATAGTAAATAGCTCCTCACCTTGGGTATGAAGTACTCTCCCAGCACATAGGCTTTACTGGCCATTTTGGAAATCCCAGAGGAACAATGTTCCCCATACTCGGAGTCTCATTATGACAGCGTTCATGTAGGGCAGGTTGGGTCTGTCGGACGTCCAATCACTCTGTCCAACTCCACCTGCACTTTCTCTGGGTGAGGAATGAGGATAAACAATGACAATGGTGAACAAGTACTCAACATTTTGTAAAGGCAGAAATTCTGTCAACTAAAATAATCAATGGCAAATAAAAGTGCTGAGTAAAACTTTTTGCTTTGCAGTTTAAAGGCTTTAGGATATACATGTTTAGTAGTATTCAGTCCAGTTTTAAGTTCTACTTTAACTACAAAGCTACCTACTTATTCCTGGCTAGTCCACTACTTTCTGTAATATTCTATTTCAATTTATTTATGTAAAAAGGGAGTGTTTTTCTATTATGAAATAAAAAGTACTGTTCCACTTAATTGATCAGTGTTTAATTATATACTTAACTAGTTATAAGTATAAAGGAAATTAAACTTCTTATACTTTACATAGAGTATATTGTATGTCTTATGTTCCTTGATCCTGTCAGTGTGATGCTTCAATGAAGTTATGAAAAAATATTGAATAATAAAGTACAAACTTTCTGTGGTAAAATACTCAGAGAAAAACTGAGAAGGAGGAGTCCGAATACACTTAACTACAGTACTGCAATTTGACTTTTAAACTACTTTAATAATTAATAAATAACAATTTTACCCTTTTTTATCTGAAGAGAAAACATGTTGGATTTTTGTACAATTACACCAATATTGAGTAAAATTATCCCCCAATATCTTATACGAATTGGCAGAAAATTGAGCTTAATTGAATTTTTCCCCCATTAAATGGTAATATGTTGTTTGGGTTACACCACATGATGGTTTCGGCATTGTCCCCAATAAACTTTGTAGAGTACCTTTCACACAATGTGTAAAGTACATGCGTGTTTAATAAAACAATTTAATTAGTTAGATTATTTTAGGTCAAGTCAAGTAACAAACCGCTTTGTGTAGAAGAGTAGAAAGTGCAAAATTCCCAGCTCACATGTAGTAGCGTGGAAGTATAGAGGATCAGCAAGTCAATTTACATCACTGTGAACTCACTCAGTATGTCGAGGTAGTTTATCATGTATATGAGGACCCAGCATAAAGTAGCAGAAGCTGTTTCTGTCCAGGCCTCAATCAGATCAAGGAGGCTAACCTGGGATTCTCCTTCCTCTAACCATGTACGAGCAGAAAAAAAACACTTACTCCATGATGTTTTACACAGTAATCTGCCGTCACGGGCTACCATATAAAATTGACAATATATTTTGAAGATTTAATTTAAGATAGACCTTTTTTCAGACAGTTCAATTATTTTCTCCACATGGAAAATGGAAAGTCTGTACATGTACACGCACTCGATTTCTAATTGAAACTATTGGCAGATCATGACTGCAGTGGCCATTATACAAAGACATTTTGTCAACAGTGAAATTTAAAAACGGATTGTTTCAGACAGCAAACCAATCCAACAGTAAAACAGGATCACTGAAAGTACCTTCTCCATCTCTGCCAAGTGCACATCAATATAATTACAAGGATCATCAGGGTTCCAGTCCTCCATGTGCTTCTCCTGGGAAGGCGTCCTACAACTGTTGGCGAGACATTGGGATCAGTAAAAAGACGAGTTTCTTTTGTGCTAAGGGGACAGACGTGTAACTCCCTGAGCCAGAGCTGAGTCAGCGAGCAACACGGCCTCCTTGTCCAACTCCAGAATCTTGCTTTGATTGCTGTATTCAAATCGATGGCTGAAGAACACAGAGGAGATAATGTTACTCACTGCATTAGTTACTGTTATTTCAGTCACTTTTACAGTATTGGGTGATTAACTGTAAAATAAAAGTCAAATAAACTAATTTTAGTTTTATTTAGAGTGTCGGGGGAATTAACTTTCATAATGAAATAGCTTTT
This sequence comes from Eupleurogrammus muticus, assembly GCA_036785175.1. Classification (NCBI taxonomy): domain Eukaryota; kingdom Metazoa; phylum Chordata; class Actinopteri; order Scombriformes; family Trichiuridae; genus Eupleurogrammus; species Eupleurogrammus muticus. The sequence continues at coordinate 22,437,204 of JAYKQN010000007.1, read as the reverse complement.
TGACTTGTCTGACTTATTGTAAAATATACAATACTATATAACTACAGATTTCACAGCAAGTTTTACAGTGCTAGCTATGGTGAGATTGTCTTTTTAAACTGGTCGAGGAACCTTTACTCAGGCTGAGAGATACTATAGTAAACTAAAGTGTAAGGTGGTCTATAGTGACATGAACTACAAACTTATAGTGCATACAACAACTAAACTGACTACCCATTTTTCATGTAATATGTTCACTTCATGCAGTGACTAGGTGGGCTAGTTCATGTTACAGATCCTCTATGTTGCTGTTGCTTCATTCATTCAAACCATATCAAGAGCAGCGGGAAGTAATTGAACAAAAGTGTGCGTCTTTTCTATGAGCAACTCTGTACACAACTTTATATGAAGAGAGTTGCTTTTTTAGAGGGTAGGGACGCAGCTTTAGTTTAGAGACTTTTTTTCTGAAAAAAAACTCCATTAGCTTATCTTTGTAATCAGGTTGTGCCGTTTTCGAGTGTCGTTTTAATTTGTTCGGCCTCAAACTGTCGCTTGCTAATATTTACAGACACACAACACACCGCGGTCTCTCCGCATCACCCACCGTTGTACTGGTGAAACCAAAGGCGGGATAAGCCTCGTCCGTATCTGCGTGTCTTGGCTTTGCTAGTTGAAGGATTATATGAAGGTGTCTCCTGCTTCACGCGTGGCTGAGTCCTGTCACTAACCTGTTGATGGTGATGCTAGCTAGCGCTTCTAAAGTTAGCCTCACATTTGTCTTCAGCGGACAGTTGAGTGCAAGGGGGAGGGGGAGCGCATGCGCACTTGAAGCAGCAGGCCCAGTTAGATTCCCGCCAGTCGTATTTCTTCTCCCTCTCTGACTCACTGCACATACATGATGAAGGCATACTCTTTAAATAAAAAGTTTAGGAACCACAAGCTTAGATGTGTCTTTGGAATATTTAGGAGTGAGGAAATTTGTTGGACTGGATTTGTTGCACAGGTGGCATCCTATGACAGTTACACACTAGAAATCACTGAGCTCCTGAGAGCGACCCATTCTTTCACAGATGTTTGTAGAAACAGTCTCCATTTTGAGAGTTGTTATCAAATACTGATGCTAATTGTTGTCATTGTATAAACATGTTGCTATTGGAACCTTATGTAAGCCAAGTATAGTTATGTGAGAGTAGTTGGAGTATCTGAGTTGTTTTCACACACAGATACCTAAGTTTGGCCTTGGAGAAAGGGAGCCGTCCGAAACTAAAAAGAAGAAGATCCTCCCAGACATTCCTTACCTTACAGCACACAACCCCCATTCATAAAGACACACAGCACGTAAAAAAACTCAGATCTTCCTGCTCACTCTTGTGGTGCAGTGATTGATCTCCGCTCTCTGCAGACTTGCGTTTAATAAATTCATTATATTCACTCTACTTCTCCGTTCTGGTGTTTGCCCGCATTAACTCGGAGCGCAACTTGGCAGCGCGACAACTTTGGGGGCTCGTCCGGGATGCGAGGCAACTCCAACTGAGCTGATTTGGATAACGGTTTTCTAGGGATGCACCGATGTGAAAATTTCGGCCGATATCGATATATGTAGAGAAAAAAAGTTTTCTGTAGTGTCACAAATTTGGTACAGACCAGAAAAAACACTACATTTGAAAAGAACAGCAGTGCTATTTATTTAAAGGAAGGCTCACTGTCAAACTGTCATGTGGTTAGAGGAAGTACGGCGGAGCGGACCCGATGGAGCTCCGCGAAGGCGGCGACGTCGGCGATGAGAAGGCGGCAGGACGGCGTCCGACACCCGGAGCAACGTTCAGCGCATTTTTTTTGTCTTTTCGGGCGATGCGATGTGACGGAGGACCCGCTAGCACCAGCTAGCTTAGCGCGTCGCCGAGAGACACGCAGACAGTGACCCAACTAACTGTAGGTTTAACTCTGCCAATTGCTGACATATCGGACAGAATTTGTTGATATCGGACCGATACCGATAAGCGAGGACACACGCCGGCATCATACTAAGGTGAGCAGTGCCTCTTAAATGAAAATCTGCTATATTGAGTACGACTAAAAGGTGTGTCCTCTTCAAACAAGAGTGAGAAGAAAAATAAAAGGAGTGAATGTAATGAAACTTTAAGGTTACAGTATTTATAAAGGAAATAGAGTAAAAGAAAAGGTAATAGTGAATACAGAATAGAAGTGTAAGACTAAAAGGTAAAACTTGGGTGTGGCAAACCCCACCGCAGTTCGGACGCGGCTGCGTATAGCTGAGGTAGAGGCCTCTGGGGTGAGATCCCTAAAAACATAAAGGAGAAGAGCTCCTACAAATATTGTCTGCTAGAAGTAAAAGAAGGTAGGAGAAGAGCTCCTACACATTTTGTCTGCTAGAGGTAAAAGAAGGTAGGAGAAGAGCTCCTACACATATTGTCTGCTAGAGGTAAAAGAAGGTAGGAGAACAGCTCCTACACATATTGTCTGCTAAAAGAATTGTATGAAAATAACTGATGGTAACTTGTTATGTGTTTAATGTTTTTGTGTAACTTGTTGTGTGTTTAATGTTTTTGTGTAACTTGTTGTGTTTAATGTTTCTGTTCCACTTGTCATGTGTTTAACGTTTAATGCTTTTGTTTTGTGAGTGTGATTAAAACTTAGAGGGTGTGGGAATAAAACTCTGAAGGTTGTAGTGAAGGGCGTATGTGCTGAATAGTATCTTGAAAGATAGTGGTAAACGCGGACAACGGAAACCTTGCGGTGTTAACGAAGTTGTCTGTGCGGTCGGAAACCTAACGGTGACAACGCAAACCCGTCCACTTGATTTTAAGGAAGACAGTCATTATTGGCAGTCCTATTCAAAGCATAAGCCTGGAACCGGTTAATGAACAGACTAGCCCATAAAGCCCGTAATAAAACCGAACCACAGAGTTAAGAAAATGGAAGGAGCATTTGATGATGAAATAGGGACAGAAGGAGTAATTTGGGTCTCAATAGGAACCCAGATTGATAACATATTAAGAGCGCTTCAGACCACCATACCAAAAAAGGGAGTCACAGAAGCACGTAAAAAGGCGGAAGCTAATTTGAAAAAAACTCATCAAAACAAAGGGGAAATGCCTTACAGATAAAGAACCACTAGGCACACTGATTGCCACTAAAATTGCAGTATGGAGGAAAATAAAGGAGGAAGCGATAGAAAGGGCAGGGACTGCAGGATTTTTGCAGAGGAGGAGATGGAAAAGGCGGGGAGAACGGGCAAAGGAGAAATGCCACTGTTGGACTGAGTACGCGATGTGGTGGCAGAGTGTGAGACACCTCAACGCTGATCGTCCAACAACCAAAAAGGATATGGTAAACGCATCTGACACCACACCCACAGGTCCACCTCCTTATGCACCACCCACTGCACACACAGCTAATCTGTATCCAGTACTGCAGGTGAATGGAGGAGTATTGAATGTGGAAGGAGTAGGATGCAGCACCCCTAGAGGCAACAGCAATAGACAGGCCCAAAAACCAGTAGATGACACAGCCGACAGTAGTAAGACTGAGCCGTTTGTGAATAGACAAAAGAGGGAGATAGACCCACAGGAACACCAGTACAGAGAGCGTGTAGCTATTTTGGGAGAGGAATTGAGGAAGTTGCAGCGTGAAGAAGAGGAAGAAAGAAATAGAAGGATGTTGCAGGGAGCATGGAGTGATGGGGAAGAGCAAAGGAAAGGGTTGAGAGAAATCATTAGAGGGGAAATGAAGATAGTGATAAAGGACCTTGAAGAGAGAGAAAGGAAGGTCAGAAGAGAGAAGGCCGGGATGGCAGGAAAAGGAAGGCAGGACAGCGACTCACCAGTGTCGAGCCGCACTAGAGGGAGAACGACAGCAGGGAGACGGGATAGTGAATTAGGAGATGAGAGTGACTTTTGTACGGGGACTGACAGACCGATAGCGCAGATGTTTCCACTAATGACTACGACTGGGGGACAGGAACGTTACAAACCATATAATTTGGGTGACTTACAGGCTTTACAGGACAAACTCCCAGCCATTGTGGAGGGAGGACGTGCATGGTTGGAACAATTGGACAGTCTTACAGCGGGGACTAGATTAGCTGTAGGAGACTTTAGAGCCATAGCAGGGAGATGCATGAATGCACATGACGCAGAAGAAATTGAGACACGCAGCCACACCACTATGGTGCCTGATAGCGACCCCTTCCTGATACACGCCACTGCCATTGGCCAAGCAGTGCGTGAGAAATTCCCACAACCACTTACACCAGCCTTCCCAAAGTATGACTGGAACAGGAAAACACACCCACGACAATATTTGACTGAATGCACAGAAAATTGGATTAAACACGCAGGACAACACCCAGCCAGAGGAGGAGCGCAGCAGGTCTGGTATAGAAGTGCAGTTCTAGAAGGGACCCCTGACGTAGTGAAGAAAGCTATGACTAGCAACCCTGACTTGGTAGGGTGTGACCACATGAGGTGGGAAACTCATCTCATCCACCACCTGACTAAGGAGCAGGAACGACTGAAAGGGGAAGAGACAGAGACAAAAGATCTTGAAAATCAATTATTGAAACTCCAATTGGCTGAAGCACAAAAAAGGTAAATGACAGCAAACAAAAGAAAAGCGGCGACACCCATAAGGTGTTGGTAGCCGGGGTGTCAGATGTTGCCAGGCAGCCGGAACCTCCTCAGTGGCCCTCTCAACCAAACCATTATTCACGAGGAGGATTTGGAGGGGGATAAGGTATGCAGAGGGGAGTATTCCGAAACTCGTTCCCAGAGGCAGAGGAAGAGGTGTCGATAACCGCCACCAGGTCCCTCAGCATCCAGGTCCGGCACCGCATCCAGGATCATCCCAGTATCCCGCCTGGGAGTTCCAGCAAGAGTGACACACCCCACAGACTCTGCCTTACACGTGTCCCCTGAAGACCACAATAGGGCGACAAACTGTTTCTCATCTTTTTGTGTATTCTCCCTCAGTACCATCCAACTTAATGGGAAGAGACCTTCTAACGAGGCTAGGAGCTACGATTCTGTGCTCTCCAGATGGACTGACTGTCACGTTACCAGACGGCACCACCCTTCCATGCCAGGGTGCGGAGATGAAAAAGTGCGTGTACATGATGCAACCAGTCACTGAGCTCACCGCATCTACTTGGGCCTGATAAGAACTGACGATCCGTGGGCAGGCATCCTTAACTCATACCTCCAGTGGAAGCCTTGGATCTCACTCATGCATCCTTATGCCTCCACGCCTGACCCTCCATACGTGACATTGTTCTATGATAGGCTAAATGACGAAGTTTATCACGACGAGTTTGATGACAAATTGGAAGGGGAAAAATGGCAAATTTTGACACATGACATATATGTGGCACCAGAGGGAGGTGCGGCTGCCGTAACATTGACACCTGAACAAATGTTGTGGTACAAATTTATAAAATTATAACTCTATGTACTGACTCAGTGACTTTTGAGCACCGACAGTTGACTAGAGAACACAGCAGGGAAATGACTGATCACCCACAGAGTGCTGACGTTGTAAATAGTCTCCCCGGGTCATTATGGTCAACAGGACCTGCAGATGTAGGACAGGTAAATACCGCATGGCACACGAGTTGAGAAGCATTAATTCCATCTTGAAAACTGCCCCTGCTCCAGTACCAAATCCATATGTTACCTTAGCTGCTCTGACACCTCAACACCAATGGTTTACCTGTATTGACTTATCGAATGCATTTTTCTGTCTTCCACTAGCTGATCATCTTAGGGACATTTTCTCATTTACGCATCAGAGATGTCAATATAGATATAAAAGCTTGCCACAAGGTTTTTCTTTATCCCCAGGGATATTTAGAGATCCTCAGAGATGTCATATCCACATGTCAGTTACCTGAAGGCATAGTAATGATTCATTATGTAGATGACATTCTTTTAGCAGCACCCACCTCCTCCGACTGCCTGGTTGCTACACATGCTGTGCTCTCTCATCTGGCTGCAGCAGGTTTCAAAGTGAGTAAGTCTAAATTGCAACTCGCCTGCAGGTGTGTTTCATTTTTAGGAAGCGTAATTTCCCAGAAAGGTTCAACCCTCTCTGCACAACACAAATCAGACATCTTACACCACCCCAAACCTGAAACTGTTAAAGATATGCTGTCATTTTTGGGTCTCACAGGGTTCAGTAGACACTACATACAAAACTACTCAGGACTGACTACACCTCTCAGAGCAATAATCAGAGAACATTGTATGAGAAATTTAACTCTCAAAATTCACAGCTAAATTGGACAACTGAGGCTGAACAGTGCCTCATTGAGTTAAAACAACAGCTATCCGAAGCAGCAGAATTGGCTACACCTGACTACTCTCTACCGTTTCACCTTGATGTTTCTGGAACAGGCGACGTCATAAACTGCGTTCTGTTCCAGAAAAAAGGGGGGAGAGAGAAGGGTGCTAACATACGTAAGCATAATGCTTGACAGCATGGAGAAACGACACCCAGTGTGCACACAGCAGGCAACAGGAATAGCAAAAATAATCCAAAAAACATCACACATAGTGCTAGACCATTCACTTGTAGTTCTCACAACACACAGTGTGGTAGCATATGTAGGATCACAGGCGTTCACGCTGACAGCACTAAGACAGAGGAGGATTGAAAAAAAAAATTCTCCAAGCTCCAAATTTGATATTTACACATGAGGGAATCAACATGGCAGACAACATCAACATTGGGGAACCACATGAGTGTGTCGCTAAAGTCAGAGAGGAAGGGAAAGTGAGACCTGACTTAGAAGCAGAACCACTGACTGACCATGACGTACGACACCTGTACACTGACGGATGTTGTTTTAGACATGACACAGAGGGATTAAAAGCAGCTTATGCAGTTGGATAGGAAGATTTGAAGTATCTGTCGCCAAGAAAGAACGCTTGCTGTGTGATTATGGCTGGAGGGTGGAAATATATAGCAATCAGTGGAACCATTTCTGTTGTTAATAGGTTAATCACTACTGCTATTGAAGATCAAACTCCTAAACATCAGATGATGCCTCTGCTACAAGTACAGGATGACTCGGACGCAGGAGGAACAGAGGAATGTCTATTTGCACTGTAACCCTGGAAGATTTTGTATTATTTTTACGATATATCTTTTTCATTATTATAATCAGGTGTTGGTCTCTTAAGAGACCAAAAGGGGGAGTTGAGAGTTGTTATCAAATACTGATGCGAATTGTCATTGTATAAACATGTTGCTATTGGAACCTTATGTAAGTCAAGTATAGTTATGTGAGAGTAGTTGGAGTATCTGAGTTGTTTTCACACACAGATACCTAAGTTTGGCCTTGGAGAAAGGGAGCCGTCCGAAACTAAAAAGAAGAAGATCCTCCCAGACATTCCTTACCTTACAGCACACAACCCCCATTCATAAAGACACACAGCACGTAAAAAAAACTCAGATCCTCCTGCTCACTCTTGTGGTGCACTTATTGATCTCCGCTCTCTGCAGACTTGCGTTTAATAAATTCATTATATTCACTCTACTTCTCCGTTCTGGTGTTTGCCCGCATTAACCAACTCGGAGCGCAACTTGGCAGCACGACAACTTCTAAGTGATTGATTTTATACACCTGAGGCAGGACCAAATTAGGACACTGATCATTTGGATAGGTGGAATAATACTGTTGGTAATATAATGTATCTGTATATATCACATGTGTCAAACTCTACTAATCAACCAATAGAGCTCTTGCTGAGGACCTTCATTAGTAGAATCAGGTGTGCTACTGCCTGGTTGGAACAAAAACCTGCACCAAGATGGCCGTCCGGGACCTGAGTTTGACACCCCTGGTATATATGTTAAACACACAACAGAGCTGCAGAAAAGCAAAAAAAACAGCAGGCAGCACTGTTGAGTTAGAAAAATGTTCAAATCAGATAAATGTTAAAACATCAAAAGTTTATTAAAATAGCAGTTTGAGCAAAAAAAAAAAGAGAAACACATTCACCGAGCTAATGATTTAGCTCCTTTTTAGCTGAGATTCACACATTTTGTTCATTTTCTTGTGATGCTATTATTTTAAACCTTGGAGCGTGTTGCTGTTAAATTTCTGAAATGGGGTTATTTCTGATCATCTTGTTATCTTATTATCTTTAAATATAAGAAAAAAATATGGGAAAAAAACAGAAGAACACTCAGGAAGAGAAATAGAGGAGGGATCACTCTTTCAGGACGGACAGGCTGCAGTAGATGATGTGTGCAGGTGGAAACATTGCAGGGAAAATTGGACATTACAAACAAACAAACAAATGTAATGAATTAGGGTGTAAGTGGAGTATGAGGCGCAGGATCCATCACAGCTTCTAGGTGAACCAGGACAGCATCAGACCCTCCAACAGACGTAGATCCCTCAGTGGTTGCACTGCAGCATGCCCCGTGAATGACAACACACAGGGCAGGACTCAGGAAAAAGAAGAAAAAGAAGCTCAGAGCATCTCATGAGGACCCGGCAGACTAACCTGGCGCAGCATAACTATGACTAGGCCAGCCAGGGCCGGCCCTAACTATACGCTTCTTCAACAGGAACGTTTTTAACCTATTCTTAAATATAGGAAGGGTGTCTGCCCCCCGGACTGAGACTGGGAGACGATTCCACAGGAGAGGAGCCTGGAAGTTGAAGGCTCTGCCTCCTGTTTTAATTTTAGAAATTCTGGGAACCTCCAATAAGCCTGCATATTGGGAGCATAATGTTCTTGAGGTCAAGGGTGTGGATAAAGCAATGGGTGGGCACATTTACTCTCTGAGAAAAGCCGATTGACTCCATTAAAGAGAGGAAGGCAAAGCCAAGGCTATCACCGTCAACATTGACATGAATATTAAAGTCACCTGCCATGATTATTTTATCTGTCCTGAATACTAAACTTGAGAGATACTCTGAGAATTCTGATAAAAATTCAGAATATGGGCCTGGAGGGCGGTAAACAGTGATAAATATGACTGGTTGTAGTAATTTCCAAGTTGGGTGGGAGAGACTGAGCACAAGGCTCTCAAATGATGTGTAGCTACACTTCGGTTCAGGGTTGATCAGTAAACTGGAGTTAAAAATGGCTGCAACTCCACCACCTCGGCTGGTGTCACGAGGAATATAAATGTTAATATGGCTGGGAGGAGTGGATTCATTCAGGCTGACATATTCATCAGGATGCAGCCAGGTTTCAGTAAGACAGACCAAGACAATATTATAATCTGATATTATATTTATTAACAAAGCTTTGGATGACAGAGATCTAATGTTTAGAAGTCCACATTTCACTGTATTTCGCTGTATTAGTGCGAATATTAATAAAGTTGCTGTGGGTGACTCGTCTCCTATTGTTGGATGTAAAGGATTTGAATGATTTAAGGCAGGGGTGTGTCCAAAGTCAAATGGACATGGGGGCCAAATGAAAAATTTAGGAACAAGTCGAACGTTCATTGAAAAAAAAAAATAAATAAAATGACCGCATATAGTCTAGTGATCCCCATTAAACAGACTGAAACCCTAAAAATAATACCTATAACATATTAATAATTACTATATGATCAAATCAATAAATCATTTCTAATGGCTCTGTTAGTAAATTTTAATTTTCAACAGAGACAAAAGCTTTGTGTAAAAATCCCCAAACCATGAACATTAAATGAATGAAGCGGTATTATTCTAGGCACCACCAGTATTACTTCTCAGGGATATAGCAAAATTGTCTAAATTTACTTCAAAGAAATACATAATATCAGCAATTTTCTATAATTCACTCAATTGAAATATTTTCAAAACAAAGTGGATTGAAATACAATAATGAAGTGCAAAAAGCTATAAACATGAGGAAAAGGAAAAGTCACATGTGGTGTGAAAACAAGTAGTTCACTTCTAAACTTTAACCGAGTAAAAAACTCTGAATACGTTGCACAGTAATGTTCACTTTTTTGAAGCTGTGGCTGATACTTGGTGGTGTCTCTTCTTTTGAACAAGTTCATCAATGTCCGGGCTAATTTAGCGATCTCTGCTGTCTTGTCTCATGCTGCTGTCTCAGATTCTCTTTTATCACCGCCACACTTTCTCCACACAAAAGTCACAGAGGTGCTCCAGCAAACTGGAAGAAGCTTTACACGCATGGAGTCTCAGAATGTACAGGAAGGCCCTACGTAATGCCAGAGCTGCTTATTACTCCTCACTGAAAAAAAACAATCCAGCTACCTCCGTGAACATGTACTCCAAATCCCACCTTGTTTTAAAAGTCCGGTTCTCAGTGTCCACCTTCTGTTTTTCCATTTTTAAGGGTAGGCTATCTGAAACTTTTGAAGTGACGCTAATGCCCGCTGATGAATAATGAAAGGAAGTGGCCTCCTGCTCGGAGCGCCACCGTTGAATTGTGGGAAATGTAGTGCGTTTGTGCACGTAAAGTACCTGGATGCTGCTGGCGTGCAGTTGCCTGCAGGCCAGTTCTAATAATAAATGTATATAATCCTGGGGCCCAGAAAAAACCCTCTCGCGGGCCGGATGTGGCCCGCGGGCCTTGATTTTGACATATGTGATTTAAGGGAATTAAGTGGTCGGGGGACCGACACCACTGTGAACTCACTCTGTATGTCCAGGTAGTTTGTCACGTATATGAGGACCCAGCATAAAGTAGCAGCAGCTGTTTTTGTCCAGGCCTCAATCAGGTCAAGGAAGCTAACCTGGGATTCTCCTTCCTCTAACCATGTATGAGCAGAAAAAAACACTTACTCCGTGATGTTTAACACAGTAATCTGCGGTCACGGGCTATCATATAAGAAATTAAGTTACAGTATATTATGAAGATTTAATTTAAGATAGTAAACCTTTTTTCAGACAGTTGAAATATTTTCTCCACATGGAAAAAGGCCAGTCTGTATATGAACATGCACTCGATTTCTAATTGAAACTATTGACATATCATGACTGCAGGGGCCCTTATACAAAGACATTTTGTTGACAGTGAAATTTAAAAACTGAATGTTTCAGACAGCAAACCAATCCAACAGTAAAAAACAGGATCACTGAAAGTACGTTCTCCATCTCTGCCAAGTACACATCAATATAATCACAAGGATCATCAGGGTTCCAGTCCTCCATGAGATTCTCGGTTTCCTTGTACAGGCCATGATCTCTTTATATATGCTGTGCACCGTCTGGTGAGGGCCTGGCAAGTACTGCCTCAAACCAGGGAAGGCCTCGTACGTACTGGGATCAGTGAAAAGACAAGTTTGTTTTGTGCTAAGGGGACAGACGTGTAACTCCTTGAGCCTGAGCTGAGCCAGCGAGCAGCACGGCCTCATTGTCCAACTCCAGAATCTTGCTCCAGAAGCTTTGATTGCTGTATTCAAATCGATGGCTGAAGACCACAGAGGAGATGATGTTACTCACTGCATTAGTTATTGTTATTTCAGTCACTTTATTGGGTGATTACAGTTAATCACCCGGTGATTAACTGTAAAATAAAAGTCAATTAAAAACTCTGATTTCAGTTTTATTTACAGTGTTGGGGGGGTTAACTTTCATAATGAAATAGCTTTTTGACTTGTCTGACTTATTGTAAAATATAAAAAAATTTTTACAGTGCTAGCTATGGTGAGATTGTCTTTTTAAACTGGTCAAGGAACCTTTACTCAGCCTGAGAGATACTATAGTAAACTAAACCTGGACCATTGACTACCTCACCAACAGACCACAGTATCTGAGGCTTCATGACTGTGTGTCTGAGGTGGTAGTCTGCAGCAGGGGGATCCACAGGGTACAGTGCTCTCACCTTTTCTGTTTAGTCTGTACACCTCAGACTTCAGCTACGACTCTGACAACTGCCACCTACAGAAGTTCTCAGATGATACGGCCATCATCGGGTGTGTATCAGACGGGAACGACCAGGAGTACAGAGGGGGGGTCATCAATGGCTTTGTCAGCTGGTGTGAGACCAACGCTCTCCGAATCAACGCCAGCAAGACAAAGGAGATGGTTGTGGACTTCAGGAGGAAGTCACCCCCCACCACACCGGTGAGCATCCAGGGATAAGACATTGAGACAGTGGTCTCTTACAAATACCTGGGTGTTCACCTGAACAACAAACTGGACCACAACCATTAATGTCCTGTACAAAAAGGACCAGAGTCAACTTCACCTGCTGAGGAGACTAAGGTCCTTTGGAGTGTGCAGGACCCTGTTAAAGACCTTCTACGACTCCGTCGTAGCATCTGCCCTTTTCTACACAGTGGTCTGCTGGGGGGGCGGATGCACAGACAGGGACAGAAGGAAAATTGACAAACTGGTGCAGAGGTCTAGCTCTGTACTGGGATGTCCTCTGGAGTCGGTGGTGGTGGTTGGAGAGAGGAGGATGTTGGCAAAGCTGACATCCATCATGGACAACCCCCATCACCCTCTGCATGGGGTAGTGGGTGCGCTGAGCAGCTCCTCCAGCCAGAGACTCAAACACACTCGCTGCGAGAAGGAGCGCTTCCGCAGATCATTCATCCCGACAGCAATAAGACTTTATAACATAACATAAATCTCACTGTAATCACTTTTCTTCCACTCATCACTTTACACTACACCTACATCCTGCACCTTAAGTATGCATTAGCTATGTATGTGTACATGTGTGTATGTGCATGGATATATATATATATATATATATATATATATATATATATATATATATATATATATATATATATATATATATATATATACACACAGTGATTCCTCGTCACTTCGCGGTTCACTTATCGCGGATTCGCTATTTCGCGGATTTTCATAATGCATTTTTTTTTTTTTGGTGCATTGTGTTCTGCATTCTGATTCTCTAAAAACTCACTCCCGCTTCTTGTATCAAAACATGCTACGAATTGTGCTATCATTTTGTCGTCTCGTGCAGTTATGTGTACGTACAAAAAACAGCTTGGCAAATTTACATTAAGTTGGCCAAATTATCTTGTAATTTCGAACATCTCCTAAACCCATAATGTCGACGAAACGGCCTGGACGGACAAAAGCACCTGGGGATGGGCCCAAACGGCGGAAGATGCTACCTATCTCAGATAAAGTTAAACTTCTGGACATGCTCAGGGAAGGTAAAAGCTAGGCAGCCGTTGCTCGCCATTACGGAATCAATGAATCTTCCGTTCGTTACATAAAGAAGGAGGAAAAAAACATAAGGATGACAGCAGCAGTCAATTTTAATACGAATGCAAAAAGGGTTGTAACTGTCCGCAACAAGACCATGGTACGGATGGAGACGGCATTAGCTCTGTGGATTAATGACTGCAGGAAAAAATACATAACCCTGGATACAAACGTTATCTGCACAAAAGCGAGAATGCTTTATTAAAACTTTGGTGTCAGTGACAGAGCGCAGTCAGGATGCAGCGGCCTAGTCTGAGGAGCAGTGAAACGGCCTACACGTGAGTCACTGTATTTGTATACATGTAATAGTTGCTAATTGTAAAAAAAAAAAAAAAGTTTTCTATTTCGCGGATTTCACTTATCGTGGGTCATTTTCGGAACGTAACCCCCGTGATAAACGAGGGATTACTGTATATGTATATATATATATGTAAATATGCGTGTATGTATGTAGGTATGTACGTGCATGTATGAATGTATATATGCTTTGCTCATGCATACCTTTTACTTGCTATTTATTAGTATTTTTTTTTTCCACCATTCTAAATATGTCCATAATGCATACTGTGTATGCTGCTCAACAAATTCAACGAATAGTATATAGTACATAGTGTTGTGTATTTTTATAGCTTATTTTTTTTTCTTTACTCTGTACTCTTACACCTGTGCTTAGCTGCAGTAACGAGCAAATTTCCCCGTTGTAGGATCAATAAAGTCCTATCTTATCTATGTTTGGCTTAAGGTGTAACCAAAGTAACATGACCACCCCCACAAACTAAACCTTCAAGATTTATAACCATGCTTAATTTCTTGTTTTTTTTACTAAAAACAACTAATAAGGATTTTTTTTTTATTTAACATTAATTCAAAATTAAAAACAAAATTTGTTGTTTTACATTATCTCAATTTTCACCAAATTGACTACTATATGAGCAATCAGAAAATATAAATGAGTTACATGTTCAGTTTCAATTTCATAAAAGGTACATTTCTTATCATTTGTCATCAATGTCAAAAAAGCTAAAGATAGTGTTAGACGAATAAATGTAATGTAATAACATTAAATGTAATTCTCTTATTGTATTTGAAATACAAAATTTACAAAAGGAACAACCGAGTCTTTAGCAAAAAAGACTATCCTCTTGTAGTTATTTTCTCAGCATCATAGAAACATTCTCTGATCTGTTTATTGAAGCAGTGTTTACTAAAGACGTCAAACAGCAGGGAAACGCAGCTCTGCACGTTCTGACGCGCTGACGTCATCGTCTGCGCCTAAATGCTTCTCGTCTCAATGGTGATTGATTGAAAATGTACTTCTTTTAAGGCATTATTTAAAAATGGCTTCGTCGCCATGGTTCATGAATAACACTTTTTAACAAAATGGTCGACAAAAACTTTGGATAATTTCATGTGAAAATAACACTGTTTTTATGCCACTGCATCGAATTAAATCACCTTTTACTGGGAAAACCTCACATTCAACCATAGAATCAATTAATCAATCTGTATTGGTCACAATAAAATATACCCACAATCCTTCTTTGCTTGCAACAAATGTGTATACATTTAAATAAGCATTAGCAACAATATTATATCGTGCATTATGGTTTTTCTAATAATGGACTAAAGTCATTGTCTAAATTCAGCAGTTTACATAAATCATATTCTTATTACTGAAATAAACTGATTAAAAAATACTTTTTTATCAAAATAAATGTCTTACCGTCAAAGAACCACACCGGGGCCAGGGGTCATCCAGGAGGTCCATCTCGGCACTGTAGGCGCTCACAAAGTTGTCGTCTGGGAACAAAAAATACAAATAAAAATACAGGGTTCCCACACCTTTTTCATGAACAAATTCAAGCACTTTTCAAGCACCTTCAAGCACCAGTTTTTCACTTTTCAAGCACCTTTAAATAGGTTGCCTACTCATTGTGTTTGCCATGATGGTCATGAGAAGTGCAGCGGCGCCACTGTATGGCATAATAGTATGGGTCTAATTAGCAATATTTCATATGGTGGTAGATATATTGTTTGGATTTTTAACTAATTGTGAATTGGCTTGTATTCTCAGCTTGTGAACAGTGCATTGTGTCACTACCATAGCCCAATAACAGTGACAAATGCCTGAAGGGGGCTAAAGTATTGCATGTATCAGCAGACGAGTTATTTATTTTCACTGTGTGGAAACCTTTCACAGCAAGGACAATCGCACAGACCCAATCCACACTTACTGCCTGTCCATTAACAAGATACATGCTAGTGCTGCTTGAATGCTGAAGTAACACGCAGAGTCACCATGCAACACCAATGACCAACCAGTATGCTTTGCTTCGTACCAGCCTCAGGAAGACAAAACCTGTATTTTGTGATTAACTGGAATATAATGTAAAAATCCATGTTTCAACCAGCAAGTTGAGTCTGTTAATTGTATATGTATGGCTGAGTGTGAGATCTCTATGCTGGAGATCACATTTTCTTTTTTTTTTTTGATTGAGCCCTTAATTCTGCATCAAAACATTGTGTTCTACTCACCCATGGTGTTTTTTTTTGCATTTGATCTGCCAGAGATTTAGAAGTAGAGCAGAGAGAAGTAGAGTCGGAGTAGAACACAATGTTTTGATGCAGAATTAAGGGCCTAATATTGACAGTAGTCTACTGTTATTGCTCGACAGAACACCGAGCGAGTACGATAACCGAGTTCTGCATGTAAAGGTATCGGATCAAGCGCGTAGCTGCTTAGGAAACATTTTGAAAACACTGAATTGAAATTCAAGCATTTTCAAGGAATTCAAGCACCCGTGGGAACCCTGTAAATATCATTAGACTTTATTAATACTGACAGCACCTATAAAATAGACTGCTGGTCGATAAATGTAAAACAAAAACTTACCAAAAGATGTTAAGTTGATCAGGGTTTCAGGAATCTTTATTTAATAAATATGGATCCATACCCCGTTTATTTCATTTCATTCCCAAAGAATTTCTGAAGTACAATTGAGAGTTATGAAAGTGTCATTCTTTATTCTGAGCACCAAAAAAAGGAGAAAAAAAATACCCAGATCATCAGTTGTGTTTGGTGTCACTATTAAAGAATTTCTGAAAGTTACGTACATGTTATTTCTGCAAACTAATTTAGTTTTCAACAAGTCAGATCCAACTTGTGATGTGGAGAACGTGAAGATCCCGGTTACCACAGACCCAACTTTTGCATTTGTGTCTGAACTGTGTGTATTCAAC
Source organism: Eupleurogrammus muticus (assembly GCA_036785175.1). Classification (NCBI taxonomy): domain Eukaryota; kingdom Metazoa; phylum Chordata; class Actinopteri; order Scombriformes; family Trichiuridae; genus Eupleurogrammus; species Eupleurogrammus muticus. The sequence goes on along the minus strand of JAYKQN010000007.1, from coordinate 22,420,796 downwards.
GTTGTGTGGGAGTCTCGATGCACAAGATTTATTATGAAATTAGTGTCCATGGATGTTTTAAATTAGTGTATGTACATATTAAGCCTGATGGTAAATAGCTCCTCACCTTGGGTATGGAGTACTCTCCCAGCACATAGTCTTTACTGGCCATTTTGGAAATCCCAGAGGAACAACTCATTCATCCAGGTCATTGTAGTGTCAAAGGAGTTACTTGTGAGCAACTGGAGGACTTCTTGTAGCTTGAAGACATTTCACCACACACACACACACACACACACACACACACACACACACACACACACACACACACACACACACACACACACACACACACACACACACACACACACACACACACACACACACACACACACACACACACACACACACACACACACACACACACACACACACACACACACACACACACACACACACACACACACACACACACACACACACACACACACACACACACACACACACACACACACACACACACACTTTAGTCTTTGACTCTCATCACCCACTGGAACACAAACTGGGAGTCATCAGAACCCTTCAACCCCGGGCAGACAGCATCCCCTCCAAAGCAGAAGGGAAAGAGAAGAAACACACATCTAACAGGCACTTCGAAATTGTGGTTACTCCAACTGGGCATTCACCAAAACAAATGGAAGACAGAAGGAAACATGTAGTAGTTCCATATGTATCCGGTCTCTCTGAAAAACTGAGAAGAATCTTCAGCAAACACAACATCCCTGTTTCTTTCAAGCCTGGCATCACCCTCAGACAGAGACTGGTCCACCCCAAGGACAAAACTCCAAGACAAAACCTCAACAATGTGGTTTATGCTATACAATGCAGTGAAGAGTGCCAGGATTTATATATAGGAGAAACCAAACAACCACTGCGCAAACGCATGGCACAACACAGGATAGCCACCACATCAGGACAGGACTCAGCAGTACATCTACATCTAAAGGAAAAGGGACACTCCTTTAAAGACACGGACGTTCACATCTTAGACAAGGAGGACAGGTGGTTTGAGAGGGGAGTGAAGGAGGCCATCTATGTCCATTTAGAAAGACCAACTTTGAACAGAGGAGGTGGGTTACGTCATAATCGATCTGCTACATACCATCCTGCTTTGAGATCTCATCCCAGGAAGTTTTACTGCTCTTCACCATCAGAGCAGGACTCAATCTCTGGATCATGTAACCACAACAACTCTCACTCCACTTCATACCTTGAAGTGTGACTTATGGACCATTGTTATGAGAGTGTTGTTTAAAGTTTCAACCAATGATCCAGAGATAAAAGCTCATGGTTTCCAGCATCAAGCCAGAACTGAAGAAGCTGCCTGGAAAGGCAGTGAAACGTCTTCAAGCTACAAGAAGAAGCCCAGTTGCTTACAAGTAACTCCTTTGACAATGTTCGGTAGTGTCATGATGACAGCGTTCATGTAGGGCAGGTTGGGTCTGTCGGACGTCCAATCACTCTGTCCAACTCCACCTGCACTTTCTCTGGGTGAGAAATGAGGATGAACAATGACAATGGTGAACAAGTACTCAGATACTTTTTGAAGTAAGAGCAGAAATTCTGTCAACTAAAATAATCAATGGCAAGTAAAAGTGCTGAGTAAAACTGCTCTGCAATAAGAGTCTTTGCTTTACGGTTTAAAGGCTTTAGGATATACATAATGTTTAGTAGTATTCAGTCCAGTTTTCTTAAGTTTTACTTTAACTAAAAAAATACCTACTTATTCCTGGCTAGTCCACTACTTTCTGTAATTTTCTATTTCAATTTATTTATGTAAAAAGGGACACATGGTTCAGTGCAAAACTATGTATTGCACAACAATGTGAGAGAGTGCTTTTCAATTGTTATTAAATAAAAAGTACTGTTCCACTTAATTGATCAGTGTTCACTTCTATACTTAACTAGTTATAAGCAGAAAGAAAATTAAACTTCTTATACTTTGCATAAAGAATATTATATGTCTCATGTTCCTTGATCCTGTCAGTGTGATGCTTCAATGAAGTTATGAAATGATATTGAATAATAAAGTATAAACTTTCTTTGGTAAAATATGCAGAGAAAAACTGAGAACTGAGTCAGAATACACTTAACTACAGTACTGCAATTTGACTTTTAAACTACTTTAATAATTTAAAATTACAATTTTCCATTTTTTGTAGCCTATTTCTTAGGAAAGTCGCCTATTAATTAATTAATAATTGCCTGCTCCAAACCGTGGCCTGATCTCAAATAAACACCCGAGCTGAATGAGTCAAAAGATATATAGGACCCAATTAAATACTCACACAAACAGCTCAAATCTAAATTAAATATTCAAATAGTGGTTAGTTGCAGCCCTACTACAGATATTGTATTAAACTATTTTATCATTGTATTCAAATTTCAAGTTATACATTAATAATAATTCAATATGAAGTGCTGTTTATATCAATAAATATGCAGCTGATAAAGAAATAAAGGACGTTCCAGGATCTTGAGTCCATTAAACATTGGTCATTACTACATTGAAAATTAGCCACATCTCAGGTTTCAAAAACTCAAACAGGCAGAGAAGACCTGGGAAAGTGATGCACCTGAAATCACTTTAAGTTAACTTCAGATATTGTAAGTTTAGAGTTTCACTATGGAATGAAAGGAAAGTTTAATCCAGGTTTAAAGTTGACTAAAGTCACACTGAAAAGTTCAAAAATTGCCCTAATTTGTAGATTTGTGTAGAAGAGTAGAAAGTGCAAAATTTCCCTTTATTCCTTAATGTTCATGACATCACAAGGTTCTATGTATGTCCACAGTCATCCACTGTCGAGGCCTGTTTGATTATTACACATAATATTCTCTGCATTTTAGGTGCAAAATTAACTCAGGCCATCATTTCTACGACTCAAGACCACCAGTTTCCTTAAAAAAAAAAAAAAAAAACTAATATCAAGAAACTAATGCTAAAATTCTTTGCCAGTAAAATTTGACATTTTTTGTATTTTTTTTACCTGAAGATAAAAATCACTATTCTTGAAATGGAGCAAATTAAATCTGAAGAAGTGAAAAAGTGTTGGGTTTTCATACAATTACACCAATATCGAGTAAAATTATCTCCCAATATCTTACACAAATTGTGGGTTACACCACATGACAGTTTTGGCATTGTCCCCAATACACTTTGTAGAGTACCTTTCACACAAAGTGTATAGCACATATGTGTTTAATAAAATAATTTTATTAGTTAGAATATTATTTTATGTCAAATCTTTATCTGAAAAGTAACAAACCGCTTTGTGCCGCCACATGCGGCCCGTTAAATGTTTTAATCCGGCCCGCCGAACTTGAAAAAATTAAATGAATAAACCTTGTTAATGTTTTATTTCCCCTGCAATTCCGATGTTTCCCTACTAGATGGCACTCTATATTGGCTTTGTTGAGGTGAAGCTTGCTACTCCATGTTTGCACTTTACCCTTTAACCCACCGCCCCTCTATGAAGATGACCGGACCTAAGAAAAGGAAAGTGGACAGAGAACGTTGAGTGTTCAAGGAGTGGACAACCAAATATTTTTTCAGTGAACACCGATCATCTCCTGTTTGCCTGATATTCCAAGAAACTGTAGCGGTTTTAAAAGAGTATAATATTAGCCGTCACTTTGCCACAAAGCACGCTAACTATGCTAGCAAGCTGTCAATAAAAGAACGGGATGCTGCTGCTGAGAAGATGGCAGCTAATTTAAAGGCTCAGCAAAGTTTTTTAACCGTCAAACTGCCATTCAAGAGTCAAGTACCAAGGCCAGTTTTATGCTTTCGTTCACAATAACAAAGGCCAGCAAACCACTGTCTGAGGGCGAGTTTTTAAAAGAATGTATGGTGGAGACAGCAGGTATTTTGTGCCCTGAGACCAAAGACAAATTTGAGAAAATCAGTTTTTTCATGGCGACAGTGACTCGCCCTGTGGAACTAATAGATGAAGATATCATCAGCGGCTTAAACAAAAAGGGCGGAGTCATTCACTTTATATTCTTTAGCACTGGATGAAAGCAACGATGTCAAAGACACTGCTCAGCTCCTCATTTTTATCCGAGGAATCAATGACACTTTTGAAATAACGGAGGAGTTTTTGACAATGGAGTCTCTGAAAGGACAAACACGGGAGAAGACTTGTTTGACCAGGTGTCTGCTGCCATCGAAAATATGAAGCTTCCCTGCAGTAAGCTTGTCAACGTCACCACACGGAGACGGATCTCTCAATTCAACGGGAAAAAACATTGGCCTGCTGAGGAGAATCCAGAATAAAGTGAAAGATGAAAACCCTGACGAGGATGTCATTTTCCTCCACTGCATCATCCACCAGGAATCTCTATGTAAATTGGTGTTACAGCTGAATCATGTTGTGAATCCTGTGATGAAACTTGTCAGCTTCATACGCGCACGGGGACTTCAGCACCGTCAGTTCATTGCGTTTCTGGAGGAAACTGATGCGGATCACCAGGACCTGCTTTATCACTCCCATGTCCGCTGGTTGAGTTTGGGAAAAGTGTTTCAACGAGTGTGGGAGCTCAAAGAGGAGATTGGCGTGTTTTTGGAGCATAAGGGGAAGACCGATGAATTTCCTGAGCTGAGCACAGGAGCTGGATGTGTGACTTTGCATTTGCTACGGACGTATTTTCACACTTGAATGAGCTCAACGTGAAGCTGCAGGGTAAGGAGCAGTTTGTGCAAGACATGTACACAAATGTAAAAGCCTTCAAATCCAGGCTAGCTTTATTCTCCAGGCAGATTTTGAACAAGTCATTCACTCATTTTCCTACACTAGCCACACTGAAAGAGGCCAGAGCAAAAGTGAAGAAATACAGTGAGTCACTGGATGCACTGCACGGAGAATTCTGCTGTAGGTTTTCGGATTTTGACAAAATTGACAAGTCACTTCAGTTGGTGGCCTGTCCTCTGTCACAAGACCCTGAAACAGCTCCAGAGGAGCTTCAGCACGAACTGATCGACCTTCAGTCCGACCCTGTATTAAAAGAGAAGTTCAGCTCTCTGAAACTTAATGACTTCTATGCTTCACTCAATCAAGCCCTGTTTCCAAATCGCCGCCGGAAAGCGCAGATGATGTTGGCTTTGTTCGGCTCGACCTACGTGTGTGAACAGACCTTCAGCGTCATGATCCTCAACAAAGCCAGCCACAGATCCAAGTTAACAGACCTACACCTCAGATCCATTATGAGAATCGCCACAACAAAACTAACTCCAGACTTTGATGCGCTGGCTAGAAAAGGAGACCAACAACACTGCTCTCATTAAAATGTGTGTGTCTCTGTGATTCGCACATGTCAAAATAAACAGTGCGCACAGATCAAGTATAACGCGCTCCACAGACTGACTTGCTGCAACTGTTTTGTCCTTGCACTGGTCGTTGTTGACTTTTGGCACCGGGGAAACAAATTGAATAGAAGGAGCAGGACAAGTACATCTGCATCTCCTACCGTTTTTGAAAAAAACAAAGACAGTCAGGAGGAGAGTGATGGTGATATCCTGAAGGATAACAGGACTTTCAGTGCTTTAAAATAAAATAGTTATTCATTTGATTTTCAGTGTTTAAAGACTCATTTCAGAGTCAAAGATTTTGTTGTAATGCTTATCTTTATTTTCATTGGAAATTAAAGCACATGTTTTCTCCATATCCCAAGATGTGTATTTTTTCTCCAATGAGGTGAGGTTACCAAAGCATGCCAGCCATCTGCTCCTGTTCCGGCCCTTTGTCAAATGTTAGAGCTCAATGTGGCCCACGAATCAAAATGTTTGCCCCCCCCCCGAGCAATATGGGGACCCAGCATAAAGTAGCAGAAGCTGTTTCTGTCCAGGCCTCAATCAGGTCAAGGAAGCTAACCTGGGATTCTCCTTCCTCTAACCATGTACGAGCAGAAAAAAAAGACTTACTCTGTGATGTTTAACACAGTAATCTGCTGTCACGGGCTACCCTATAAGAAATTAAAATTTACAGTATATTATGAAGATTTAATTTAAGATAGTATACCTTTTTTCAGAAAGTTCAAATATTATCTTCACATAGAAAATGGCCAGTCTGTCAATGTACATGCACTTGATTTCTAATTAAAACTATTGGCAGATCATGACTGCAGTGGCCATTATACAAACACATTTTGTTGACTGTGAAATTTAAAAACTGATTGTTTCAGTCAGCAAACCAATCCAACATACAACTGTTGGCGAGACGTTGGGATCAGTGAAAAGATGAGTTTGTTTTGTGCTAAGGGGACAGATGTGTAACTCCCCGAGTCTGAGCTGAGCCAGCAAGCAGCACGGCCTCATTGTCCAACTCCAGAATCTTGCTTCAGAAAGCTTTGATTGCTGTATTGACATCGATGGCTGAAGAACACAGAGGAAATGAAATAGATTTTTGACTTGTCTGACTTATTGTAAAATATACAATACTATATAACTTCAGATTTCACAGCAAAGTTTTACAGTGCTAGCTATGGTGAGATTGTCTTTTTAAACTGGTCGAGGAACCTTTACTTAGGCTGAGAGATACTATAGTAAACTAAAGTGTAAGGTGGTCTATAGTGACATGAACTACAAATTTATAGTGCATACAACAACTAAACTGACTATCCATTTTTCATGTAATATGTTCACTTCATGCAGTGACTGGGTGGGCTAGTTCATGTTACAGAGTTGCTTTTTAGAGGGTAGGGATTCAGCTTTAGTGAAGCAACTCTTTTTTTTCTGAAAAAAACTCCATTAGCTTATCTTTGTAATCAGGTTGTGCCGTTTTCGAGTGTCGTTTTAATTTGTTCGGCCTCAAACTGTCGCTTGCTAATATTTACAGACACACAACACACCGTGGTCTCTCCGCATCACCCACCGTTGTACTGGTGAAACCAAAGGCGGGATAAGCCTCGTCCGTATCTGCGTGTCTTCGCTTTGCTAGTTGAAGGATTATATGAAGGTGTCTCCTGCTTTACGCGTGGCTGAGTCCTGTTACTAACCTGTTGATGGTGATGCTAGCTAGCGCTTCTAAAGTTAGCCTCACATTTGTCTTCAGCGGGCAGTTGAGTGCAAGAGGGAGGGGGAGGAGGAGCGCATGCGCACTTGAAGCAGCAGGCCCAGTTAGATTCCCGCCAGTCTTAGTATTTCCTCTCTGTTAGAAGACTGTCGAAAATGTCACACGCAGATAAAACCATATAGCCTTGGAAGAACATTCTGTACTCGCACAGTTGTTATCCAAAGATGTCACAATGCCCTAGACCACATATGTCAAAGTCAAGGCCGAATTCGGCCCGCGAACGAATTATCTATGGTCCCCAGGATGATATTTGATTAGTATTAGAACCGGCCCGCAGGCTGTAGCAGCCCCCTGGTGTTTTGCACGCACCAATACTACATTTCCCACAATGCAACGGTAACCCGCAAACGCACTGCAGCGCAGTAAGCTTTCATTCATCAGCAGTCAGAGCAGATGTCAACTTTAAGCTACCTCCTACCCAAAAAATGGCTAAACGGAGGGTGGATGCTGAGAACAGGGGGTTTCAAGCTGGGTGGGAGGCAGAGTACATGTTCACTGAGGTAAATGGCAAACCTGTGTGTCTTCTGTGTGGAGAAAGTTTGGCTGTAATAAAAGAATACAATCTAAGAAGGCACCATGCAACGTCTAAGAAACACACAGACAAAGACGAGAATATGGACATGGAACAAAGGCTACAGAAGGTGGAAGAATTAAAACGAGGTCTTAAGTCCCAGCAGGCTCTGTTCACAAAAGCAAAATCACAAAGCGAAGCTGCTGTCAATGCGAGTTTTATTGTGGCAGAAGAGGTCGCAAAATCTGCCCAGCCATTTAGAGAGGGAGAGTTTATCAAAAACTGTATTCTTAAAGTTTGTGACGCAGTGTGCCCAGACAAAAGGCAACTATTTTTAAACGTGAGCCTGAGCAGAAACATTGTTGCTGAACGTATAGACCAGCTTTCCACCAATCTAAAAGAGCAGCTGGTGGGAGAGGGAAAAGATTTCATCGCATATTCCCTTGCTGTGGATGAGAGCACCGACATATCTGACAGTGCCCAGCTGTCAATTTTCATTCGTGGAGTGGACTCCAGCCTGAGCATAACAGAAGAGCTTTTGGCATTACGTCCTATGCATGGCACAACTACAGGACAAGATCTGTATGATGAGGTATCCAGATGTGTAAATGAGATGGGCCTGCCTTGGGGAAAAAACTCGTGGGATTGACAACAGACGGAGCACCCGCGATGTGTGGGCACAGGAGTGGATTGGTGGCAAGGATGCGTGAGAGGATGCTGGAGGAAAACGTCACAGGTGAGCTGACAGCTTATCATTGCATAATACACCAGGAGTCGTTGTGTGGCAAAGCCTTGAAAATGGAACATGTAATGAGCACCATAACGCGGGCAGTTAACTTCATCAGAGAAAGAGGTTTAAATCACCGCCAGTTCAAGGCATTTCTGGGCGAGTTAGATACAGAGTATGGTGACTTGCCCTATCACACAGAGGTGCGATGGCCAAGCCAGGGAAAGGTGCTGCAAAGATGTTTCGAGCTGCGTGAGGAGATCTGTCTGTTCATGGAAAGCAAAGGGAAAGACACAACAGAGCTCCGAAATGAAACTTTTCTGTGTGAAATGGCATTTCTTTGTGACATCACGAGTCCTCTGAATGTGATGAACCTGCAGCTGCAGGGACGGGGGCGTGTCATTTCTGAAATGTACAGTACAGTGCAGGCGTTCAAAACCAAGCTGAGTCTGTGGGAGACGCAGATGCGTAAAAAGAAAACTTGAGCCACTTTCCCAGTTGCCAGACCATGAAAGAGAGGCTCTCTACCGCTGTGTTTCCGAGTGCACAGTTCGCTGGCAAACTCGACATACTGGCCGCCGACTTCTGCCGCTGATTTGCTGACTTTGAAGCCCAAAAAATGCAGGTTTCAACTGCTCGGCAATCCTTTTGCAGTTGACATGGAAAGCGCAGCACCAAACCTACAAATGGAGTTGATTGAGCTTCAGTGCAATGACACACTGAAGGAAAAGTATGAGAGCGTGGGTGCTGCTGAGTTTGCACGTTTCATCCCCGACACAATGGCCGAGCTCCGCATCCAAGCTGCTCAGACGCTCTCTATGTTTGGCAGCACATACCTGTGCGAACGACTGTTCTCTTTGATGAAGCTAAACAAAACATCAAACAGGAGCCGTCTTATTGATCGGCACCTCCACTCAATCCTGAGGATTTCCTCAGCTCAGAGCCTTACCCCGAACATTGATGAACTTGTACAAAACATGAGACACCACCAAGTATCAGGCTCATCCTCAGACAAGTGAGTATCACAGAGCATTAACGTATTTTTAGTTTTTAATTCAGTTAAATTTTTACATTTGTTTCTACAAGACGTGTTTTTTCTTTGAAGGAAGTATTGTTTTCTCTGTGTGCCATATATTTTTGCATTTTATTTTATTTATTTTTCAGTTAATGGACTCAGGGGAAATTGCAGATAAGAGCCATGAGAAAGAATACAACTGATTTGATTTATTCTATATTTTCTCATTTTACTATTTGAAGCAGTAATTTAGGATAATAGAGCAGCATAATATTGCATTTTCAGTTTATAATGCATGCAGTTTCATTTATGCATTTATCTTGATATAAGGAACATATTTTGCTTTTGAAGGAAAATTGTTTTTTTGCTGTTCGCCTGTTGAAAATGTTTTCTCTTTAACTTACTGACAGAGCCATAAGAAAAATATTACTTTATTCATTTAATGTACAGGACATGTGATTTTTCTTTGAAGGCAGTTTGTTCTTGTCTGTGTGCCTGCTGAAAAATGTTTTCCCTTTAACTTACTGACAGAGCCATAAAAAATATTCGATTATCCATTTAATCATTAAATAATTCAATGTGTTAGGTCTTGGTTCAATAGGCTACGTGCAATCATTTCAATATGTTTTAATAAACATTGAACCAGTCCGGCCCTCGGATTATAGCCAATTTGTTTTTTGGCCCTCTGTGTATTTGACTTTGACATACCTGCCCTAGACAAAACAATTTGAACTAGTTTATCTCACCCAAAAAACTACTGTCTCAGATATACTTGTTTTTATAACCGTATCAAGAGATGTTAGCATACCACCGCGCCCGAAAGCATGACGCAGGTATGTATCTGTTTTGAGTGTATAAGTAAAAGAACGAGGAACTGCTCTGCGCGTCTCTGCTCACTGTGGCTTAAATGTTGCAGTAGCAGGGTGCCCTTTGTACAAAGAAAGCTCTGGTGTCTGACTCATTTATTCTGATCTCGAATAGGTATTGAGCGAGTGGGAAAACTCCTGACATAATTCTTGGTCCTTCAAGCCGTTGATCAGGGAACCTGACGAGGAGCTCTCCGACCTGCAGACCGTCGACAGCCAGTCACCAAGTGACTGATAAGCCCCGGACCGTGAATTCGGATTCGGGCCAGGGTTAGAACTGGATCTCCGGGGATCCCTGGTCGATCATACGAACTACAGAGAGCCAGAAGTGAGTATCAGACACGTAAAGAGAGCGATTGGTGTTAAGACTTTGACCGAAACAGAAAGTCCTTGGTGTCACTGTAACACTTAATCCACGACAACAAGCTGTCAGCCGTAATTCATACCCACACATATCATTGATAACGAGCAACGACCATGATTGGAAACAAATGAGTGACATAGTACGACAAGCTAATGGTGACGCATTTACAGGAACTGACATAGGAGGATGGCAAACAGGCAGAACCACTGGAATAAGACAATTTTTGCTTAACATCTATACACCAGCTACACCTGCTACACACCTTAGCAATGACTGACCTGACACCCATTATGCACTAACCCTATCAGAAGGAGTCAGAGACTATTAAGTGAAATACCTACTACCTTATGGTCACGAGAACCCACTCATGTAGGATTGATCAAAGGTTATCCTCCTGTGAAAATAGAATTAAAGCTTCATAATTATCCAAAGGTTAGGCAATACCCTATTTCTAATGAAGCACAGGAGGGTATGAAACCAGTAATAATAGATAAGCTGAAAGCAGGAATTTGGGTCGAAACAGCGACCCCTAAATGACTTACTCCGATTTTCCTGTGAAGAAAGCAACCACAGGTTGGAGAATGATACAAGACCTAAGAAAAGCTAATGATATGGTAAAACATGACCCAGTAGAAGTGGCAAATCCACATACTCTTCTGAAAAATATATCCAAAGAAGAACAATGGTTCTCAGTTATTGATTTATCAAATGCTTTCTTTTCAATACCTATACACAAAAAAATCACAAGGCTTGTTAGCATTTAGATATGGCAATAAAACCTACACTTCCACTAGATTGCCACCAGGTTTCACTAATAGCCAACAATTTATTCACGAGCTCTAGAAAGCTCTATGCAAAAATGTCCACCGTTAAAAGATGGTAAATATTTGTTATATGTCGATGACATATTAGTGACTGGATGCGATAGAGCCGCCTGTCCCTGGACTGTTCTCTGCTCTCCTGCCCCGGCTACCTGGACTACCGCTTGTGTTGACAAGAGCTCGCAGAACTAGAGACTTCCGTGTTAGCCTTGCGGCGACGCAACTCACACACACGCTCCATTCCCCGATTCCCTCAATAAGACGCTGTGTTAAAGACACGCTATTGGGTCCAGCTTTCTCTGTTCGTTCTAGACCTGACACATGCATTTAATTACAGAAATCATAACATATAAGAAAGAAGTGTGAGAAATGAGAGACATTGATGAACATTCAATCAAGTTAATTTCTTTTTTAATTTAATAAAAGGACCAGGTAAAAATAAGTAAAGTAAATACACAGGACTAGATACAATTTTAAATTGCACAGGTAGATTAAAAAAAGGTTATTGCACAAGATTTATTATAAAATAAGTGTCCATGGATGTTTTAAATTAGTGTATATACATATTAAACCTGATGGTAAATAGCTCCTCACCTTGGGTATGAAGTACTCTCCCAGCACATAGGCTTTACTGGCCATTTTGGAAATCCCAGAGGAACAACGTTCCCCATACTCGGAGTCTCATGATGACAGCGTTCATGTAGGGCAGGTTGGGTCTGTCGGACGTCCAATCACTCTGTCCAACTCCACCTGCACTTTCTGTGGGTGAGGAATGAGGATAAACAATGACAATGGTGAACAAGTACTCACATCCTTTTTGAAGTAATATTAGAAATTCTGTCAACTAAAATAATCAATGGCAAGTAAAAGTGCTGAGTAAAACTGCTCAGTAAGAGTCGTTGCTTTGCGGTTTAAAGGCTTTAGGATATACATAATGTTTAGTAGTATTCAGTCCAGTTTTCTTAAGTTCTACTTTAACTACAAAGCTACCTACTTATTCCTGGCTAGTCCATTACTTTCTGTAATTTTCTATTTCAATTTATTTATGTAAAAAGGGACACATGGTTCAATGTAAAATTATGTATTGCACAACAATGTGAGATGTGTTTTTCGATTATTAAATAAAAGGTTCTGTTCCACCTAATTGATCAGTGTTTACCTATACACTTAACTAGTTACAAGTAGACTTCTTATACTTTGCATAAAGTATATTATATGTCTCATGTTCCTTGATCCTGTCAGTGTGATGCTTCAATGAAGTTATGAAATAATATTGAATAATAAAGTACAAATTTTCTGTGATAAAATATTCAGAGAAAAACTGAGAACTCGGAGGAGTCAGAATACACTTAACTACAGTACTGCAATTTGACTTTTAAACTAGTTTAGTAATAATTTAAAAAATGTTAGCTTATTTTCAGGAAAGTAGGCTATTAATTAATTATTAATTGCCTGCTCCAAACCGTGGCCTGATCTCAAATAAACACCCCAGCTGTTAATTGGTATTTTACGGTATAGGATGAGAGCCAAAAGATATATAGGACCCAATTAAATATTCACACAAACAGCTCAAATCTAAATAAAATATCCAAATAGTGGTTAGTTAGTTAAGTGTATAGCACATGTGTGTTTAATAAAATAATTGTATTAGTTAGAATATTATTTTATGTCAAATCTTTATCTGAAAAGTTACAAACCACTTTTTGTAGAAGAGTAGAAAGTGCAAAATTTCCCTCTTACATGTAGTAGGGTGGAAGTATAGAGGAGCAGCAAATAGTCAATTTACACAACTGTGAACTCACTCTGTATGTCGAGGTAGTTTGTCACGTATATGAGGACCCAGCATAAAGTAGCAGAAGCTGTTTCTGTCCAGGCCTCAATCAGGTCAAGGAAGCTAACCTGGGATTCTCCTTCCTCTAACCATGTACGAGCAGAAAAAAAACACTTACTCCGTGATGTTTAACACAGTAATCTGCTGTCACGGGCTACCATATAAAATGTACAATATATTTTGAAGATTTAATTTAAGATAGTAAACCTTTTTTCAGACAGTTCAATTATTTTCTCCACATGGAAAATGGAAAGTCTGTACATGTACACACACTCGATTTCTAATTGAAACTATTGGCAGATCATGACTGCAGTGGCCATTATACAAAGACATTTTGTCAACAGTGAAATTTAAAAATTGATTGTTTCAGACAGCAAACCAATCCAACAGTATAACGGGCTCACTGAAAGTACCTTTTTCATCTCTGCCAAGTACAAATCTATAAAATCACAATGATCATCAGGGTTCCAGTCCTCCGTGAGATTCTCGGTTTCCTTGTACAGGCCATGACCTCTTTATATATGCTGTGCACCGTCTGGTGAGGGCCTGGCAAGTACCGCTTGAGGCGTCATACAGTTGTTGGCGAGACGTTGGGATCAGTGAAAAGACGAGTTTGTTTTGTGCTAAGGGGAAAGATGTGTAACTCCCTGAGTCTGAGCCAGCAAGCAGCACGGCCTCGTTGTCCAACTCCAGAATCTTGCTTCAGAAAGCTTTGATTGCTGTATTCAAATTGACGGCTGAAGAACACAGAAGTAATGATGTTACACACTGCATTAGTTATTTCAGTCACTTTTACAGTATTGGGTGATTAACTGTAAAATAAAAGTCAAATGAACATTTAGTTTTATATGCAGTGTTGGAGGGATTAACTTTCATAATGAAATAGCTTTTTGACTTGTCTGACTTATTGTAAAACATACAATACTATATAACTACAGCAAAATTTCACAAATTTCACAGCAAAGTTTTACAGTGGTAGCTATGGTGAGATTGTCTTTAAACTGGTCGAGGAACCTTTACTCAGACTGAGATATACTATAGTAAACTAAAGTGTAAGGTGGTCTATAGTGACATGAACTACAAACTTATAGTGCATACAACAACTAAACTGACTATCCATTTTTCATGTAATATGTTCACTTCATGCAGTGACTGGGTGGGCTAGTTCATGTTACAGATCCTCTATGTTGCTGTTGCTTCATTCATTCAAACCATATCAAGAGCAGCGGGAAGTAATTAAACAAAAGTGCGCGTCTTTTCTATGAGCATCTCTGTACACAACTTTATATGAAGAGAGTTGTTTTTTAGAGGGTAGGGACGCTGCTTTAGTGAAGCAACTCTTTTTTTTTTTGAAAAAAACTCCATTACCTTATCTTTGTAATCAGGTTGTGCCGTTTTCTAGTGGCGTTTTATTTTGTTCGGCCTCAAACTGTCGCTTGCTAATATTTACAGATACACAACACACCGCGGTCTCTCCGCATCACCCACCGTTGTACTGGTGAAACCAAAGGCGGGATAAGCCTCGTCCGTATCTGCGTGTCTTCGCTTTGCTAGTTGAAGGATTATATGAAGGTGTCTCCTGCTTTACGCGTGGCTGAGTCCTGTCACCAACCTGTTGATGGTGATGCTAGCTAGCGCTTCTAAAGTTAGCCTCACATTTGTCTTCAGCGGGCAGTTGAGTGCAAGGGGGAGGGGGAGGGGGAGCGCATGCGCACTTGAAGCAGCAGGCCCAGTTAGATTCCCGCCAGTCGTATTTCTTCTCCCTCTCTGACTCACTGCACATACGTGATGAAGGCATACTCTTTAAATAAAAAGTTTAAGAACCACAAGCTTAGATGTGTCTTTGGAATATTTAGGAGTGAGGAAATTTGTTGGACTGGATTTGTTGCACAGGTGGCATCCTATGACAGTTACACACCAGAAATCACTGAGCTCCTGAGAGCGACCCATTCTTTCACAGATGTTTGTAGAAACAGTCTCCATGTCTAACTGATTGATTTTATACACCTGAGGCAGGGCCAAATTAGGACACTGATCATTTGGATGGGTGGAATAATACTGTTGGGAATATAATGTATCTGTATATTTTTACATGTGTCAAACACATTCTACTAATCAACCAATAGAGCTCTTGCTGAGGACCTTCATTAGTAGAATCAGGTGTGCTACTGCCTGGTTGGAACAAAAACCTGCACCAAGATGGCCGCCCAGGACCTGAGTTTGACACCCCTGGTATATATGTTAAACACACAACAGAGCTGCAGTAAAGCAAATAGAAACAGCAGGAGGCACTGTTGAGTTAGAAAAATGTTCAAATCAGATAAATGTTAAAACATCAAAAGTTTATTAAAATAGCAGTTTGACCAAAAAAAGAGAAACACATTCACCGAGCTAATGATTTAGCTCCTTTTTTAGCTCCAAACCTTGGAGTGTGTTGCTGTTATATTTCTGAAATGGGGTTAATTCTGATCATTTTACAGAAAATCATCTTACAGAAACACAGGTGTCAACTGACATTATTCTTCTTTTTATTATTATTATCCTTAAATATGAGTCAGTGGGTTGTTCACACACAACATGAAGAAACAGGTTTATAGCCTAATATAAGCTTATAATCAGGATAGTACGAACCTCTTCATTTACATCTATTCTACATCTCTGTACCTGCCCCAAAGTCACAGAAACTCCACAGGATTCTTCACAAGTTTAGTCCATTCTACTTTAATTAATCTATATCTCCTGCTGTGGAGTCGTATTCTGCAGCTGCAAGGTGACGTCGTTGTCATCTCTGGCCAGCGATAAACCCTCAGCGAGGACGTACAACCTCACCGCCGGGGTCGGCAGTCTCCTCGCCCCTTGGCTACTCTTCCAGCAGAACCCCCCTCAGAGCGATCTGCACCTCAGCGGGGGCCGAGCCCTCCTCCGCCTGATATTGTTTTAACCTTTATACTGGATATTCTTTTAATTTTTATCTTTTACAGTATATAATTGTTTCATATTTACACTCATTATACAGTGATAATAATCTTGAACCTGACCACCTGACACTTGACATTTTGGCCCTTAGTATAAAAAAATGAAATATTAGTAACTTGTTTAGTGTTGTACAGTTTTACATTGTTTTATCATTTTTAATCTTGTATATATGTATTCCAAAACAATGGAAAATTGTAGGGCGACACGGTGGAGCAGTGGGTAGCACTGTTGCCTCACAGCAAGAAGGTCGCAGGTTCAAGACCGCCTTGGGGCCTGGGTCTGGGACCTTTCTGTGTGGAGTTTGCATGTTCTCCCCGTGTCTGCGTGGGTTTTCACCAGGTACTCCGGCTTCCTCCCACAATACAAAACATGCCCAGGTTAATTGGCAAATCTAAATTGCCCATAGGTGTGAGTGTGTGTGTGAATGGTGTGTGAATGGTGTGTGTGCCCCACGATTGGCTGGCGACCATCTGGGGTGTATCCCTGCCTCTTGCCATAAAATGCGCTGGGATAGGCTCCAGCAGACCCCTGCGACCCTGAAAAGGAATAAGCGGGATAGAAAATGGATGGATGGATGGATGGAAAATTGTAAAAGATTAAACAAGGTATTACTATTACAAACTATAAGTTAAAACAAGTCAATTCAATTTCAATTCAATTCAATTTATTTGTATAGCCCAGAATAACATATCACAGAGCGGCTTTACAGTTTGTACAAAAGCAACACAACATCCCTGTCCTTAGACCCTCACATCATACAAGGTAAACTCCCTAAAAAACCCCTTTAACAGGGAAAAAAATGGAAGAACCCTCAGGAAGAGAAATAGAGGAGGGAGCCCTCTTCCAGGACGTAACTAACTATACGCTTCTTCAACAGGAAAGTTTTTAACCTATTCTTAAATATAGGAAGGGTGTCTGCCCCCCGGACTGAAACTGGAAGACGGTTCCACAGGAGAGGAGCCTGGAAGTTGAAGGCTCTGCCTACCGTTTTATGGTTAGAAATTTTGGGAACCTCCAATAAACCTGCATATTGGGAACATAATCCTCTCGATGGGCGATATGGGACTATCCCTAAGGTAGGAAGGGGCCTGACCATTGAGCGCTTTATAGGTGAGGAGCAGGATTTTGAATTCTATTCGAGATTTTACAGGAAGCCAGAGTAGAGAGGCTAATACAGGTGAGATATGCTCCCTTCTTCTAGTGCCAGTTTATAGATGCAGCTGCATTCTGGATCAGCTGGAGAGTCATTAGAGACTTTTTGGTGCAACCAATTTAAAACCGTAAAAGATCAAACTTAAAACAATATCAAAATTTTAAGGATAAATCATGTTAAAACGGTTTTAAAACTATAAAAGATTTAACAAGTTAAATTTTTCTTATTTATGGAGGGAAGGAAACTCAGCGGCATGCCTCTTCCTTGTTTCCTGGCATCCTCCTTTAATTTAATCCAATTTTATAGTAGTAGTATATTATTTTTTTAATATATATTTTAATAATATTTTTTATAATTATATATATATATATATATATATATATATATATATATATGTATATATATATATATATATATATATATATATATATATGTATATATAATTTGATCTTGTTTCAACTTTTATATTTTATGGGTTTGAAATGAATTAACTTGTTTTATCTTTTATAGTTTTAAATAGTATTGAATTGTTTCATCTTTTACAGTTTTAAATTGTTTTAACATGTTTAATCTTGTATTGTATTACATTATTTTAAAATGATTTACCATTAATTATTTAATATTGTTTATACTTTTACCATAGTTTTAGATTGTTCAATGTTGTATAGTTTTAAACAGATTTAACATTATGTACGCTTGATAATTTGATATTGTTTTAACCTTTATACTGGATATTCTTTTAGTTTTTATCTTTTACAGTATTAAATTGTTTCATTTTTACACACATTATACGGTGATAATAATCCTGAACCTGACCACCCGACATTTCTTATTTTACATTTTGGCCCTTAGTATAACAAAAATAAAATATTAGTAACTTGTTTAATGTTTTACAGTTTTACATTCTTTTAACATCTTTAATCTTGTATAGTTTTCCAAAACAACGGAAAATTGTAAAAGATTAAACAAGTCAATTGAATTTAAAACTATAAAAGATAAATCTTAAAACAATATCAAATTATTAAGGATTATTTCATGTTAAAACTGTTTAAAACTATAAAAGATTTAACAAGTTAAGTTTTTTTTATTTATGGAGGGAAGGAAACTCAGCGGCATGCCTCTTCCTTGTTTCCTGGCATCCTCCTTTAATTGAATCCAATTTTATAGTAGGGGCCAAAGTGTCAAATAAGAAAGGTCAAGGGGTCAGGATCAGGATTATTATTAACACTATAATGAGTGTACAGAATAAACAATTTAAAACTGTAAAAGATAAAACTTTAAAAAGTTTCCAAGATAACAATATCAATTTATCACAGATAAATAATATTAAATCAGTGTAAAACTATGAAATATTCAACAATTTGAAACTATTTTAAACTATAAAAGATAAAAGTTGAAATATTATTTTTTAACATATTATTTTTTTGGGCGACACGGTGGAGCAGTGGGTAGCACTGCTGCCTCACAGCAAGAAGGTCGCAGGTTCAAGACCTCCTTGGGGCCTGGGTCTGGGACCTTTCTGTGTGGAGTTTGCATGTTCTCCCCGTGTCTGCGTGGGTTTTCACCAGGTACTCCGGCTTCCTCCCACAATACAAAACATGCCCAGGTTAATTGGCAAACTCTAAATTGCCCATAGGTGTGAGTGTGTGTGTGAATGGTGTGTGAATGGTGTGTGTGCCCCACGATTGGCTGGCGACCATCTGGGGTGTATCCCCCTGCCTCTCGCCATAAAATGCGCTGGGATAGGCTCCAGCAGACCCCTGCGACCCCGAAAGGGAATAAGCGGGATAGAAAATGGATGGATGGATGGATGGATATTATTTTTTTAATATATATATATGTTTTATAATATTTTTATAATTTGATCTTGTTTTAACTTTTATATTTTATGGGTTTTAATTGAATTAACTTGTTTTATCTTTAATAGTTTTAAATAGTATTGAATTGTTTCATCTTTTACAGTTTTAAATAGTATTGAATTGTTTCATCTTTTACAGTTTTAAATTGTTTTAACATGTTTAATCTTGTATTGTATTACATTATTTTAACATGATTTACCATTAATTATTTAATATTGTTTATACTTTTAGCATAGTTTTAGATTGTTCAATGTTGTATAGTTTTAAACAGATTTAACATTATGTATGCTTGATAATTTGATATTGTTTTAAACTTTATACTGGATATTCTTTTAATTTTTATCTTTTACAGTATTAAATTGTTTCATTTTTACACACATTATACAGTGATAATAATCCTGAACCTGACCACCCGACATTTCTTATTTAACATTTTGGCCCTTAGTATAACAAAAATGAAATATTAGTAACTTGTTTAATGTTTTACAGTTTTACATTCTTTTAACATCTTTAATCTTGTATAGTTTTAAAAAACAATGGAAAATTGTAAAACAATAAACAAGTTAAGTTTTTCTTATTTATGGAGGGAAGGAAACTCAGCGGCATGCCTCTTCCTTGTTTCCTGGCATCCTCCTTTAATTTAATCCAATTTTATAGTAGGGGCCAAAGTGTCAAATAAGAAAGGTCAAGGGGTCAGGATCAGGATTATTATTAACAGTATAATGAGACTATAATGATAAAACTTAAAACAGTTTCCAAGATAACAATATCAATCTATCACGGATAAATAATTTTAAATCAGTGTAACACTATAAAATATTCAACAATTTCAAACTATTTTGAATATAAAAAAAAACAGTTAAAACAATATAAAATTATTAAGGATAAACAATGTGAAACTGTAAAAGATGAACCACGAACATTTTTTACACGTTTGATCCTTTATAATTTGATCTTGTTTTAACTTTTATATTTTATGGGTTTCAATTGAATTAACTTGTTTTTTCTTTTATGGTTGTAAATAGTTTTAACATGTTTAATCTTGTATTGTAGTACATCATTTTATTATGATTTATCATTAGATATTTTATATTGTTTTTCCTTTTACCATAGTTAAAAATTGTTCAATGTTGTATAGTTTTAAACAGATTTAACATTATGTATGCTTGATAATTTGATATTGTTTTAACCTTTATACTGGATATTCTTTTAATTCTTATCTTTTACAGTTTTGAATTGTTTCAACTTTACACTCATCATATGGTGATAATAATCCTGAACCTGACCACCTGACACTTTTTATTTAACATTTTGGCCCTTCAATCTTAAAACAATATCAAATTATTATTTGTTAAAACTGTTTAAAACTATAAAAGATTTAACAAGTTAAATTTTTCTTATTTATGGAGGGAAGGAAACTCAGCGGCATGCCTCTTCCTTGTTTCCTGGCATCCTCCTTTAATTTAATCCAATTTTATAGTAGGGGCCAAAGTGTCAAATAAGAAAGGTAAAGGGGTCAGGATTATTATTAACACTATAATGAGTGTAAAGAATTAACTATTATAATCAAAAATAATCTAATAATAATCAATTATCAAGCATAAATAATGTTAAATCAGTGCAAATATACAACATTAAACAAGTTAAAAATATGAAAGCTGAAACAATATCAAATTATCAAACATAAATCATGTTAATTAAGTGTTACACTATACAACATTAATCAATTTAAAACTATTAAAAACAGTTTGAAACTGTAAACGATGGGACAATTTACTCATCTCAGCCGCTTCGCAGGAGCCCCACCGCCCCCGCCGCCGCTGCCCCCACCGCCCCCGCCGCCGCTGCCCCCACCGCCCCCGCCGCCACCGCCCCCGCCGCCGCTGCCCCCACCGCCCCCGCCGCCACCGCCCCCCGCCGCCACTGCCCCCGCCGCCGCCCCCACCACCGCCACTGCCCCCACCGCCGCCCTCGCCCCCCGCCGCTACCGCCGCCCCCGCCGCCGCCGCCACCCCCCCAGCCGCCATCGCTGTCCTCGTCCTCCCAGCTCCTCCTCCGCTTCCTGAAACCACATGAACGACACATATGGTTAGGAGACTGAGGAGTAGCCTCGGGGGAAGGAGGAGGAGAACGAATACCACGAGGAGTAGGAGAGGGAAAAGGAGAAGGAATACGAATGGGAGAAGGAGGACGATAAGTAGCAAGAAAAGGAGGAGGAGTAGGACCACGAGGGGGAGGAGAAGGAGGAGGAGGAGAAGGAGTAAGAAAAAGATACCTGGGACCTCGAGGAGGAGCGCACTCCAGAAGAAAGTCAAGAAAAGGCTCAGGAGACGGAGGAGGAGAAGGAGAAGAAGGAAGAGAAACAGAAGGAGAAGAAGGAGGAGAAGGAGAAGAAGGAGGAGAAGGAGAAGAAGGAGGAGAAGGAGAGGGAGGAGGAGAAGGAGGAGGAGGAGAAGGATGAGGAGGAGGGGGAGGGGAGGGAGGAGGAGAAGAAGAAGGAGAAGGAAAAGGAGAAGGGATACGAACGGGAGAAGGAAGACGAAAAGTAGCAAGAAAAGGAGGAGGAGTAGGACCACGAGGGGGAGGAGGAGAAGGACTACGAGAATGAGGAGGCAAAAGATACCCAAGACCACGAGGAGGAGCGCACTCCGGAAGAAAGTCAGGAAAAGGCCCAGGAGAAGGAGGAGCAGAAGGAGGAGGAGAAGGAGAAGAAGGAGGAGAAAGAGAAGGAGAAGGAAGGAGAAGAGGAGAAGGAGGAGGAGAAGGAGAAGGAGAAGGAAGAAGAAGAGGAGAAGGAGGAGGAGAAGGAGAAGGAGGAGGAGAAGGAGAAGGAGGAGGGGGAGAAAGAGAAGGAGAAGGAAGAAGAAGAGGAGAAGGAGGAGGAGAAGGAGAAGGAGGAGGGGGAGAGGGAGAAGAAGGAGAAGGAGGAGGGGGAAGAAGGAAGTAAGCGGGAGGAAAGTAAGGAGGAAGAAAGTGAGGGGGGGGAGGAAAGGGAGGAGGAAGAGGAGGAGCAAAGAGAGGGGGAAGAGGAGGAGCAAAGAGAGGGGGAAGAGGAGGAGCGGGCCCAGGGAAGGCCCAATACAAACCACCTGTGGAGAGAAAATTATATAAAAACGTCAGATTTCAGTTATTATTTGATGTATCATAAAACATTTGCTATTAGAAGAGGTTTTCATTGTTGTCTTTTTCTTGTTGTTGTAGAAAAAAAGCAACTGGACGTCTCAGCTGGTCTGAAGACGTTTCACCTCTCATCCAAGAGGATTCTTCAGTTCTGAGACCACTGCAAGAAAACTAAAAACCCAGAGTGGGTGGTCCTATGTTTGGCTCAAGGTGAAACCAAAGTAACATGACCACCCCCCCAAACTGAACCTTCAAGATTTATAACAGTGCTTTTCTTGTTTTTGACTAAAGATAAGTAATAGGGATTTTTTTTAACATTAATTCAAAATTAAAAACAAAACTTGTTGTTTTCTATTATGTCAATTTTCACCAAATTGACTACTATATGAGCAATCAGAAAATATAAATGGGTTACATGTTCAGTTTCAATTTCATAAAAGGTACATTTCTTATCATTTGTTATCAATATCAAGGAATCTAAAAATAGTGTTAGACGAATAAATGTATTGTAATATCTTTAAATGTAGTTATTTTCTCAGCATCATAGAAACATTCTCTGATCTGTTTACTGAAGCAGTGTTTACTAAAGACGTCAAACAGCAGGGAAACGCAGCTCTGCACGTTCTGACGCGCTGACGTCATCGTCTGCGCCCGAACGCTGCTCATCTCCATGGTGATAAAAAATAACTTCTTTTAAGGCATAATTTAAAAATGGCTTCGTCGCCATGGTTCATGAATAACAATTTAACAAAATGGTCGACAAAAACTTTGGATAATTTCATGTGAAAATAACGCCACTGCATCGAATTAAATCACCTTTTACCGGGAAAACCTCACATTTATCAATAGAATCAATTAATCAATCTGTATTGGTCACAATATAATATACCCACAATCCTTCATTGCATGCAACAAATGTATACACATTTAAATTAGCATTAGCAACAATATTATATCGTGCATTATGGTTTTTCTAATAATGGACTAAACTAATTGTCTAAATTCAGCAGTTTACATAAACCATATTCCTATTACTGAAATAAACCGATTAAACATTACTTTTTATTAAAATAAATGTCTTACCGTCGAAGAACCACACCGGGGCCAGGGGTGGTGGTCCAGGAGGTCCAGCGGGGTCCATCTCGGTACTGTAGGCGCTCACAAAGTTGTCGTCTGGGAACAAAAAATATAATACAAATATCATTAGACTTTATTAATACTGACACCACCTATAAAACAGACTGCTGGTCGATAAATGTAAAACAATAACTTACCAAAAGATGTTTAGTTGATCAGGGGTCCAGGAATCCGGGTCAGGAAATCCAAGGAGGTTCAGGAATCCGGGTCAGGAAGTCCAAGGAGGTTCAGGAATCCGGGTCAGGAAGTCCAAGGAGGTTCAGGAATCCGCGTCAATCCAATCCAGGTGAGGGTCGCTTGTTAAGCTAGCTCGAGAAATGCTTTGCAGCAGAGGGGTCTTTTGCAACTCTTGTGTCAAACTCGGGAAGCAAAAGGGGAAAGTTTGAAGGTCGCAGCGCTACTAAATACATCGGATCAGTGACGTCACCGTTCTGTTGCTATGATATACGATTTAAATTAAACATCTTACTTTTTTATTAAATATGAATCCATACCCCGTTTATTTTATTACCATTCTCAATGAATTTCTGGACTACAATTGAGAGTTATGAAAGTGTCATATTTTATTCTGAGCACCAAAAAAATAAAAAAACAGATCATCTAAAATGCTCATTTGTGTTTGGTGTCACTATTAAGGAATTTCTGAAAGTTACGTACATGTAGCCCCTACAAAGTTATTAAGTAATCTTTGATACAACCAAGAATTCTTATACAGCAAATATTCTATAAAAGTACTATCCATGTCAAGACAGGTGACAAATACTGTTGTAGAATAGTTAATAAATCACACACACACAAAACATATTAATGCCTTTAATTACAAAAATCATCACATATAAGGAAGAGAGATGTGTAAGAAATGAGAGAGGGGTGAGAGAAACGTTGAATTTAAATGTTCAGTTGTTTAAAAAAATCCAAAATAAGAAAAACGTAATGTCATCATTATTAATCATAACCGTCCTTTATTTTTGTAAGCTATTCTCATGTGTGAAGTCTTAGGTTAAAATTTTCTTTCCACCCAGTTGAGATACATGTTATGATGCTGATTGATAATTTCTGAAT
Source organism: Eupleurogrammus muticus (assembly GCA_036785175.1). Lineage (NCBI taxonomy): Eukaryota > Metazoa > Chordata > Actinopteri > Scombriformes > Trichiuridae > Eupleurogrammus > Eupleurogrammus muticus. The sequence continues at coordinate 22,396,245 of JAYKQN010000007.1, read as the reverse complement.
TATATTTTATTTATTTATATTTTCAGTGCCCCTGAGGGATTGCCACCTTATTGTGGTCAGGGGGTTTGCATGCCTCAGTGACCTTATAACTGTGCCAGCAGGAGTTTATTCTTTAGTTGGGACACCCAGGTTGGACAGGTCTGAAGGTGGAGCCCTGACTAATCCACTTCTACGGTCTGTGATTGGACACATAGCTAACAACCTATTTTAATGCCAGAAACACTGTTCCTACAGTATGAACAACAGGTAAAAACAAGTGCTGGAGCATGATGTGTATATATGATGCCTCCTTCATATATCGACTGCCCCCTCACATGTGCAGGTCTAAAACCAGCTCAAATAGATCAACAGTTTATTAAACATCAGGCAGTAAAGACAAATATTGAATATAGAAATATGTATATTTACAGTATAGAACTATGTATATGGATGTGAGAGCAGTTCCAGTGCTCTACATAATTATACATGTATTTAAGTGTAATTTATTGTCTTATAGATAATACCTGATAAGAAATGATTAAATAAACACACTTCTTCCCACCCTAATTGCACATGTGATCAAGGTGTTAAGTGAAATTCTTTCAAGGATTCTTTCCGTTTTGCCTCTTCAACAGTGGAATAAAAACTGATTTTAAACTCCAGATGAGGTCTGCACAATTATTGAAGCCTTGCACGCCCTCCATGGTGGGCGTCTGCCAGGGAACAGCAGAGAAGGTGAAGAGAAGAAACAGCTCCATCCTTGCCAGGTCCTCCCCTAAACACACGTTTACCTGCGAGGAAAAAGTCCACAGCAGCTTTTAGAACTTTTCTAGTGTTGCTATGGACCAGCAATTCTCATGTACCAAAAATGGTAGGAACACCTCTCTCCTAGGGCTGGGCGATATGGCTTAAAAAAAAAATCCCTGATTTTTTCACAAAATATCCGATTAACGATTTAAATCGATTTTCTCAACAGCCCCCAAATTACCTGGGGTCCAAAACTTTTATCAAGTTAATGAACCCCGGCTTTTCCACCGTATATATTGGCACCATATCCTTTGCTATATACATAGCGACCGCATCTGTCATGGCTTTCCAGCGGGTCGAATTCTTGTCATATGGGATGCAGTTTGAAAATGTTTGTGGTACGGTGGACTGTATTTTGGTGGCTGTGCGTGAGGTGCTTGGGGTGCTGCTGTCTTTTTCATTCCGCTGTGCGCAACATTTCTCCCATTCGACGGGATGCTTTTGTTTAAGGTGCTGCAGTAAATTTGTCGTACTGCTGCCTTTACTAGCAACAGACTTCATACATACTTTGCAGCAGGGTGTTTTCTGGTCTAAGTCTGACCTCGCGAACGCAAACCAATTCCAAATAACGGATGACACGGTGCCTTTCTTCGGAACAAGTTCTTCCCTGCTTGTCGCCATGTTGTCACTCACTCACTACTATCTCTACTTGGTAAATGCGCGCTCTGTGCGAGGGGAGGGAGGGGCGAGCTCATTATACGGGAGGCCAGAGAGAAGCGTTAGCTGATGTTAAAGAGAGAACCGATTTTCATTCAAACAAGTCGACGTGAACTATACACTCGAGTTAATCGATAAAATCGGTTTATCGCCCAGCCCTACTCTCTCCTGCTGAAGTTGCCCTCTAAATCCAAGAAATGTTCAGGGTTTAAAATATCTCATTCTTATCGAAAAGCACCAATGAAAGCATTGTACTTATAGCTGTTAAACATTGAGGAACATTCAATCGAGTTAATTTCTTTTCTTTCTTTTTTGTAAACTTTAATCAAAGGACCAGGTACAAATAAGTAAAAGTAAATACACAGGATTAGATACAATTTTAAAGTGCATGGGTAGATTAAAAAAAGCCTTATTGCACAAGATTTATTATAAAATTAGTGTCCAAGAATGTTTTAAATTAGTGTATGTACATATTAAGCCTGATGGTAAATAGCTCCTCACCTTGGGTATGAAGTACTCTCCCAGCACATAGGCTTTACTGGCCATTTTGGAAATCCCAGAGGAACAATGTTCCCCATTCTCTGAGTCTCATGATGACAGCGTTCATGTAGGGCAGGTTGGGTCTGTCGGACGTCCAATCACTCTGTCCAACTCCACCTGCACTTTCTCTGGGTGAGAAATGAGGATGAACAATGACAATGGTGAACAAGTACTCAGATCCTTTTTTTAAGTAAAAGCAGAAATTCTGTCAACTAAAATAATCAATGGCAAGTAAAAGTGCTGAGTAAAACTGCTCAGTAAGAGTCTTTGCTTTACGGTTTAAAGGCTTTAGGACAGGGGTGTCCAAACTTTTTGCAAAGGGGGCCAGATTTGGTGTGTTAAAAATGTAGGCGGGCCAACCTTGGCGGACGTTCTTTACATATAACAGCAATTAATTTACATAAATACATTTCAGTGAGCCGTTCTGTGTTTCACGTTTGCTTTTTATCTTAATTTCAGCTATCTTAAGCATATGTTTTGGTTCATTTGAAACATGTACATCAAAATTCAATTGACAATGAAAATTGAAATTAAATATTCACTTAACTTTTTTGTAACAGTTGAAGAGAAGTAATTGTACTCTTGGGTGCAAATTACATTTGAAACATAAAAAAAAATCTCATCATGGCAGTTTAATAGTTACAGACTTTTTAAACACAATAACAGAGAAATTGTTATACAACAAGTGCAGGGCTCATTTAAAATATGACAGTAACTATAAATGTTGACAGGACGCGCAGTGGTGATGTGCGCACTAGCGGTGTAGCCCCCCCCTAGTGCTAGTGCGTACCTTACAGTCTGATTTTTGAGGAATTACTATTATATACAGTTAACTGCCCACAGTTTTACAGCTTTCCCTCCTTCTTCACTTACTTTGTTACTTATTAGTGTTGCTAATCCGCTTTGTTTGCCAGTCATCGATGGCGCGCCATCCGTAATTATCCCAGAAATTTTATTCCACGAAAGTTTCATGTTATCCACGGCAGCGCCAACAGAAGAGAATAAATCTGTTCCTCTTGTTTGGTTTTTCAGGCTCTGTAGGTCAAGTAGCTCTTCAGTAATATTCATTTAGTTGTCCACTCCTCTCAAAAAAATAAGTAACTGAGCAGTGTCAGAGGCGTCTGTGCTTTCGTCGCAAGCTAGTGAAAAAAAGTCAAACTCCTTTCCTCTGACTCCCAATGGTCTTTTGATGTCCGATGACACACAGGCAGCCTTTGGCAAACTCTTGCTGCTTCTCAGGACAGATATTTTTTACCATCACACAGTCTTTGATAAATTCACCCTCGGTGAAAGGTTTGCAATGCTTTGCATACATACTAATTTGTTGTTCCTATTTGAGCCTGTAGATGGCAGCACTTAGAACACGCAGGTAACAGCGCTGCTGCCCAATGTATTACGTAATTGTACATGCGGGCCAGGCGTTATTGATTTTATGATGGAGGCTGCGGGCCGGATGAAAATTGACCACGGGCCGCAATTGGCCCCCGGGCCGGACTTTGGACCTGTCTGCTTTAGGATATACATAATGTTTAGTAGTATTCAGTCCAGTTTTGTTAAGTTCTACTTTAACTACAAAACTATCTACTTATTCCTGGCTAGTCCACTACTTTACAGTAGTGTCCACTACTTTACAGTAGTGGACTAGCCAGGTCTTCTCTGACTACAGTCAGAGAAGACCTGGGAAAGTGATGCACCTGAAATCACTTTAATTTAACTTCAGATATTGTAAGTTTAGAGTTTCACCATGGAATGAAAGGAAAGTTTAATCCAGGTTTAAAGTTGACTAAAGTCACAGTGAAAAGTTCAAAAATTGCCCTAAATTCTCTTTATTCCTTAATGTTCATGACATCACAAGGTTCTATGTATTTCCACAGTCATCCACTGTCAAGGCCTTTTTGATTATTACATATAATATTCTCTGCATTTTAGGTGCAAAATTGACTCAGGCCATTATTTTTATGACTCAAGACCACCTTTCCTTAAAAAAAAAAAAGATTAAACAAACTAAAATCAAGAAACCAACTTAATTACATGCTAAGCAAATAATAGAAATAGCTTTTTGACTTGTCTGACTTATTGTAAAATATACAATACTATATAACTATAGATTACACAGCAAAGTTTTACAGTGCTAGCTATGGTGAGATTGTCTTTTTAAACTGGTCGAGGAACCTTTACTCAGGCTGAGAGATACTATAGTAAACTAAAGTGTAAGGTGGTCTATAGTGACATGAACTACAAACTTATAGTGCATACAACAACTAAACTGACTATCCATTTTTCATGTAATATGTTCACTTCATGCAGTGACTGGGTGGGCTAGTTCATGTTACAGATCCTCTATGTTGCTGTTGCTTCATTCATTCAAACCATATCAAGAGCAGCGGGAAGTAATTGAACAAAAGTGTGCGTCTTTTCTATGAGCAACTCTGTACACAACTTTATATGAAGAGAGTTGTTTTTAGAGGGTAGGGACGCAGCTTTAGTGAAGCGACTCTGTTTTTTTTTCTGAAAAAAAACTCCATTAGCTTATCTTTGTAATCAGGCTGTGCCGTTTTCGAGTGTTGTATTATTTTGGTCGGCCTCAAACTATCGCTTGCTAATATTTACAGACACACAACACACCGCGGTCTCTCCGCATCACCCACCGTTGAACTGGTGAAACCAAAGGCGGGATAAGCCTCGTCCATATCTGCGTGTCTTCGCTTTGCTAGTTGAAGGATTATATGAAGGTGTCTCCTGCTTTACGCGTGGCTGAGTCCTGTCACTAACCTGTTGATGGTGATGCTAGCTAGCGCTTTTAAAGTTAGCCTCACATTTGTCTTCAGCGGGCAGTTGAGTGCAAGGGGGAGGGGGAGCGCATGCGCACTTGAAGCAGCAGGCCCAGTTAGATTCCCGCCAGTCGTATTTCTTCTCCCTCTCTGACTCACTACACATACGTGATGAAGGCATACTTTTTAAATAAAAAGTTTAGGAACCACAAGCTTAGATGCAGCTGCTCGGCCGTGGAAACCCATTCCATGAAGCTCTCTGCAGCTAATTTGAAGGTCACATGAAGTTTGAAACTCTGTCGTCACTGACTGAAGGTCGGTGACCTCTTTGCGCTATGAACTTGAGCATCTGACCCCTCTCTTGTCAGTTTATGTGGTCAACCACTTCATAGCCGAGTTGCTTTCGGTCCCAAACGTTTTCATATTCTTATAATGAAGCCGACAGGCGTCTTTGGAAGATTTAGGAGCGAGGAAATTTGTTGGACTGGATTTGTTGCACAGGTGGCATCCCACGACAGTTCCACACTGGAAATCACTGAGCTCCTGAGAGCGACCCATTCTTTCACAGATGTTTGTAGAAACAGTCTCCATGCCTAAGTGCTCGATATTATACATCTGAGGCAGAGCCAAATTAGGACACTGATCATTTGGATGGGTGGAATAATACTGTTGGTAATATAATGTATCTGTATATATCACATGTGTCAAACTCATTCTACTAATCAACCAATAGAGCTCTTGCTGAGGACCTTCATTAGTAGAATCAGGTGTGCTACTGCCTGGTTGGAACAAAAACCTGCACCAAGATGGCCGTCCAGGACCTGAGTTTGACACCCCTGGTATACAGTGGGAAAAATGAGTATTTGAACACCCTGCTATTTTGTTATTTCTCCCACTTAGAAATCATGGAGGGGTCTGAAATTGTCATCGTAGGTGCATGTCCACTGTGAGAGAGATAAACTAAAAAAAAAAAAAATCAAGAAATCACAATGCATGATTTTTTAATGATTTATTTGTGTGATATAGCGGCAAATAAGTATTTGAACAGAGAAAATGAATGTTAATGCCTTTGTTTGCTATTACAGAGGTCAAACGTTTCCTGTAGTTTTTCACCAGGTTTGCACATACTGCAGGAGGGATCCTGGCCCACTCCTCCACACAGATCTTCTCTAGATCAGTCAGGTTTCTGGGCTGTCGCTGAGAAACACAGAGTTTGAGCTCCCTCTAAAGACTTTCGATTGGGTTCAGGTCTGGAGACTGGCTGGGCCATGCTAGAACCTTGATATGCTTCTTACGGAACCAGTCTTTGGTTTTCCTGGCTGTGTGCTTTGGGTCATTGTCGTGTTGGAAGACCCAGCCACGACCCATCTTCAATGCTCTGACTGAGGGAAGGAGGTTGTTCCTCAAAATCTCACAATACACGGCCCCAGTCATCCTCTCTTTAATGCAGTGCACTCGTCCTGTCCCATGTGCAGAAAAACACCCCCAAAGCATGATGCTACCACCCCCATGCTTCACAGTAGGGATGGTGTTCTTCGGATTGTACTCTTCATTCTTCTTCCTCCAAACACGCTTAGTGGAATTATGACCAAAAACTTCTATTTTGGTCTCATCTGACCACAAAACTTTCTCCCATGACTCCTCTTTATCATCCAAATGGTCATATGCAAACTTAAGACGGGCCTTGACGTGTGCTGATTTAAGCAGGGGAACCTTTCTGGCCATGCATGATTTCAAATCATGACGTCTTAGTGTATTACCTATAGTAACCTTGGAAACGTTGGTCCCAGTTCTTTTCAGGTCACTGACCAACTCCTGTCGTGTAGTTCCGGGCTGATTCCTCACCTTTCTTAGAATCATTGAGACCCCATGAGTTGTTATCTTGCATGGGGCTCCACTCCGATTGAGATTAACCGTCATGTTTAGCTTCTTCCATTTTCTAATGATTGCTCCAACAGTGGACCTTTTTTCACCAAGCTGCTTGGCAATTGCTCCGTAGCCCTTTCCAGCCTTGTTGAGGTGTACAATTTTCTCTCTTGTGTCGTGCTCTTTGGTCTTCGCCATGTTACAAGTTAAAGTCTTGCTGATTGTATGGGGTGGACAGTGGACCTTTTTTCACCAAGCTGCTTGGCAATTGCTCCGTAGCCCTTTCCAGCCTTGTTGAGGTGTACAATTTTCTCTCTTGTGTCGTGCTCTTTGGTCTTCGCCATGTTACAAGTTAAAGTCTTGCTGATTGTATGGGGTGGACAGGTGTCTTTATGCAGCTAACCACTTCAAACAGGTGCATCTGATTAAGGATGATACATGGAGTGCAGGTGCACTTCTATTGGGCGGACTAACAGGTCCTTCAGGGTCAGAGTTCTAGATGACACACAGGTGTTCAAATACTTATTTGCCGCTGTATCACACAAATAAATCATTATAAAATCATGCATTGTGATTTCTGGATTTTTCTTTTTGGTTTATCTCTCTCACAGTCGACATGCACCTACGATGAAAATTGCAGACTCCTCCATGATTTCTAAGTGGGAGAAATAGCAAAATAGCAGGGTGTTCAAATACTTATTTTCCCCACTGTATATGTTAAACACACAACAGAGCTGCAGTAAAGCAATTAGAAACAGCAGGAGGCACTGTTGAGTTAGAAAAATGTTCAAATCAGATAAATGTAATAACAACATCAAAAGTTTATTAAAATAGCAGTTTGAGAAAAAAAAAAACACTGGGGAAATTCTGATCGTCTTATAGGCTTATAATCAAGATAGTATAAACCTCTTCATCTACATCTATTCTACATCTCTGTACCTGCCCCAAAGGCACAGAAACTCCACAGGATTCTTCACATGTTTGAGTCCATTGTACTTTAATTAATCTATATCTCCTGCTGTGGAGTCGTATTCTGCAGCTGCAAGATGACGCTGTTGTTTTCTCCGGCCGGCGATAAACCCTCAGCGAGGACGTACAGCATCCCATCCTCCTCACCGCCAGGGTCGGCAGTCTCCTCGCCCCTCAGCTCATCCTCCAGCAGAACCCCCCTCAGAGCGATCTGCACCTCAGTGGGGGCCGATCCCTCCTCCGCCTCCTCCACCTGCCCGCCATCCGCCTCGTCCTCCTGGCGGCTCTGTCTCTCCCTCATCAGCTGCTCTGTCAGCTCCACACTCTCGTAGCGAATTAGCTGCAGCCTCAGGAAGCCGTCCTCATGCTCTTTATACCTGGCAGAGACAGGGGAGGCGGTTAGAGCTGCAGTGATTAGTCCATTTATCGATTAGTTGACCGCTATCACATTAGTCTGTTTCGATGATCATTTAATTTTGGTTATTTTTACTTTTGGTTAAATACTCTGGTTCCAGCTTCTCAAATCTGATTATTTTTATGGTTTCTTTAGTTCAAACTGATGATCTTGACTGACCACTCTGAACTAACTGATTAATTGTTTCAATAATCAATATGTTATTCAGCTATCAGAACATTCATTAGTTGCAGCTCTTGCTATGACACAACTAAACTTTAAGAGACACTATTCCTGTGTAAGTAGAAGCACCAGTCTTTCTTTCCTTTTTATTTCTTTTAACTTCAGATTTCATTTTATATTGATTGGCCACACAGACTTCATTTTGAAAAGTAAAATACATATATCTTGGGCCAGTTTTCATAATAATTTATTAGTCATTAGTTGCAGCTATTAGTGCAGCAACTTTTCACACATCTTATTTTAGGCATTACTGGACAGATCGATGGAAGACTCACCTGAACCTGGGGTGTCCAGATGGCCATTTGAATTGATGCTTTTTGTGTAGATGGACAGTGAGGTTGTTTCCTCTGGTGAAGCACTGACCACACACATGACACTTGTAGCGGGCTATAAAACTGCCCTGGAAGACAATTGGAGAACATAATACAATATAAAGACATTGAGAATTACTTGTGTCTGGGAGTAAACGATTATTAAAATCCCCTCACCTCATGCTCTCTTTTGTGGTGGATCTTCATGGTCCCGGGGGTTCTGGAGGTGAAGCTGCAGCCGGGAACGTCACAGCGGTATGCTGGCTCACTGCTGTGAGTGTCCAGGTGTTTACGCAGGTCGATGAGATTCTTACAGCTACAAAATATATAACATCGAGAGGGAGTATTAAGACAATAGAAAAGCAACTGGTGTGTTTCAGAGCTTCATATTGATATCTGACACCTGTATTCGCAGTAGTCGCAGCTGTACGGCTTCTCGTTGCTGTGGCGGAACTTGATGTGGTTGCGCAGTGCTGAAGGTGATGCACACGTCATGTCACAGAGCGGACATTTATAGTGGCTCACTGAACCAATGAGGAGAAACAGGAGATTAACATTAGGGCTGCAACTAACCCCTATTCAGTCAATCAAACTAAACTGAAATCACTGGCTGCTTGGCAGGTTGAAACTGTACCAGATTTATAGTTGATAAGCTCAAAATGTGCAAAAAACAGTTCAAACCACCCATCGTTTTAATGCTTTACTTTCCTTCAATAGATCTATACATTTTTTGAAGACTGAGGGTAAAAAACTGGTGATACTGACATAATCTGATTGTAGCAGACCATCAAAGATCTTCCTGGTGATCAGTTTTCTGAGTATTTCTGAAAAAACAGCTGCTAATAAACCTATGACCTATGCACCCTACATTACATTAAGAAAAAACCTTTCGAGAAACATTGCTCTGCCAACCTTCTCCTCCTCCTCTCAGGCTGCAACTAACAACTATTTTGAAAGTTGAATAATCAGTTATAAAAATGATTTATCTATTAGTTGTTTGGTATATAAAATGGTGTAAAATGTCAATCACTGTCTCCCTGTTACTATTATAGAGGTCTTAAGAACCCAGAAATTAATCATAGCAGAGAAGCTGAATACAGAGAATTTGGAAAATTTCTATTTTAAAATGATTCAACTTGATTAAAAATGATTCAAATCCATTAATTGATAAAAAAAAATGTATGATTAACATAATGGTTGGCAACTAATTAATTAATCGACTATGGTTGCAGCTCTGTTCTCCTCCTTTGTACCTGATGTCATCTGATATTAACTTCCAAATTTAAAGATCTAGACTTAAGAATTTGTATTGGCTCTATAATGCAGGTTTTTTTACAACTCTAAAAAATGTTTCCACATATCGAGGTAAGTGGAGACTCACCGTGAGTCCTCATGTGGTCTCTCAGTAGTCTTTCTGTTGCAAAGCGCTTGGAGCAGTGTGAACACTGGAACCTCTGACCTGCAGGAAAACACAGATACGAACAAACAGAGCATGATGACACACTGTTTAGACATGTTGTTTATGTTATGTTCAGGATCTTACGGTTCTACCTTCCATGGCGCTCTGTCGAATTATGTGGTCAAACAGCTTGGTGTTGCTGGCGTACATCCCACCGCAGCCCGGACACGCCACCACCTTCTCCTGGGTGTGGCTGCGCAGGTGTTCACGCAGCTTAGGGCGCCCTTTAGCTGTGGCTTCACAATCTGCAGGACAGTCACAGATGCCCAAAAATCCTTAGAACTACTCTCAAATATGAGCAACCTGTTTGCCAAGTGGTTAAAGTAAGACCACATGGACCAACACACCATTAGCAGCAAGTTCAAATCCTGGCTGATGCCTGTCGTCCCCTATTGTCTATGCCCCTATCATGTGTCCCTCTACACTTTTAAATAGAAATAAAAGCACAGAAATCCTTAGAATTACTCGTTATTAACAGTTGAGTCCTTTTTATATTTAGTAAAGGGTATAAAAGTTCCACTGACTTAGAAAAACACCTAAAAAACTCTTTCATTTCATCTGCTATAACACCTTAAAAAGAACATTGTGCTCTTCAACATACACTAGCCATGTGTTTTAATTCATTTTTATCATGTTTTTTATGTAAAATGTGTGAGAGAATGTGTGAATGTGTTTATGTCAAAATTCTCTGGATGTAGCTTCTCAAATCTGATTATTTAGTTATATAGTTTCTTTATTCTTCTATAATGGTAAACTGATGACATTTGGGTTGTGGACTGTTGGTCTGGACAAAAAAAAAGACATTTTAGGTTAAATCTACAGGATTGAGAAACAGCGATCAACATTTTAAACCATGTTTTATAAACCAAACAACTAATCAGTTAATCACATTAATAATCAATAGGTTAATTGATGATCAAAATATTTGTTATTTCTTACCTTTCCATCCACAGCGTACTGGGAATTCACAGTCTCCTGCTGGAATATCAATGCACAGACTGTGCATCTCCACATGGCGATAGAACCACTCTGGGTTTTCATATGGTGGTTGCTTTGACAGATAAGCAGAAATAACAAGAGAAAATGCTAGAAATTATTTAAATTTAGGGAGTATTAGAAAACTATTTATTTCAAACACTTAAAAGCAGATATCTCAATCAACCTTGACTGTTTGTTCTCTGAAGTCAAGTCACTCTACCCCAATGAGCTTTCATCTAATATTTATTTCACCCCACCAAATCTCTCAGACTGCTAAATCAATTGAGTTTATTAAGGACGTTTGCTTTGCCAAAACTCACCTCACATTCCTCCCAAAGGCAGACAAAGTTGTCGGGGATCTCTGGGATGATGTTGCGGTTGTGGTAGCCGATGGAGCAGCTGCCGATCTCCGGCTGCGCGTTGAGCACCTGCTGCCCCAGCTGCTTCAGCTTGGTATGGTAACAGTGGAAGAAGAGGTGTCGCCTCAGCTCCTCTGGACCCTCCACGGAGCAGAAACCACAGTCCTTCCACAGGCAGTTTCTCTCCTCTTGGTATCGAGAGCAAAGGGTTTTCACTTTGTGTTGATCATCATTTATTGTTGATCATCCAAAAAGAACTTTGCAGTGTAGGTGTAGAAACTGCAGCCAAGGTTGGGAAAATGCAATCAAGAAGCTCTCTGCTTCTCAGTTTTAACATATTTGCCTTCAGTCAAATGAGTGCTACAAGTTTCTCAATAATAACAAAAAAGTTTTCATTGATCTGCAGGCAGCAAGTGTTCATACTTCAGATTGTGGGTGCATTAAAATTTGAATGACACACATGGAACCACCCATTAGATCAGGGGTGTCAAACAAGCGACCACGGGGCCAGAAAAGGACCATCCAAAAGGACAATCTGGCCCAGTAGATAACTGTACAACAAATGTTCCAGTTCCTGTTTTTTTCCAAAGAAATGTGAGTCAGTGGAGCTCAAAGGATAATATATAGTTATTTATAAGCTATGTTTTACTCATCTGGTCCACTTAAGATCAAGTTGCACTGAATGTGGCCCATGAACTAAATGCAGTTTGACTGAATTACATGAATTACAAATTAATATTTTGACTTTATGATACCAATGTTAATGTAAACATTTGGAATCATGAAAGCACACAACTCAACAAACCTAACTTCTTTTGGAAGTATCTGTACTTTACTCATTTCACTTTTACTCTGCTATATTTCCTCTAAAACAACCTGTTTAAAAATCTTGTCACTCAAACACACCAGTCTAACAATTTATTGTTAAGGCAATTTGACTTTCAAATGAAATTATTCCTCAAACTCTAGTGTCTATCTAATGTAAAAAGAGCAGTTAAACACAGACCTTTAATATGTATGAGTGTTCTTTTAAACTGGTTGCCATTTTGTTTTTAAAATATTAAACACTTATTCATACTTTCTGTGTGTTTATTTAGGTTAAAATGAACCTAATGTGAGCGTGGTTCGCGTTGAAATAGCATGGTAAAACTGTTAATTGCAGTGCTTTTAAACTGTATTTTCGATCCAAAAAGCCAAACAAAAACTTTCAGAGCATCTTTCGGAGGGAGATTCTACTCTAAGCATCTCACCTTCTGCTTCTTCTACTTCCTCCTCCTCCTCCTCCTCCGCCATGTTGGCAGCAAGGTGACCCTCTGCGTGTTTACAGAAGTTTTCCATCCGGCTGAAAGACTCCTGACAGGATCCCCACTCACACTCCAGCTTCACCGTTTTTTTCTGGATCCGTTTGTTAGGAGGCATGTCTTTCTGTTGGGATTAGAAAACACGAGATGACTCGCCACTAGGTGCTGCTGCCCAATGAGCCGTGTCCCTAATTGGCCGCCATCTTGTGTCGGGCCGCTCGCTCTCTTAGAGCATTAAACCTATGATGGATGAACTTAGTTAATGTAGTTATGACACTGGATACTTACGATTACAAATTGTGATTATGAATTGTTTCATCTAAAAGTTAAGATATGCCGATAGTTAAAGTTATAGCTTATAGCTGCACACACGAATTGTTTTACACACTGTCTCAATAGAAGAATCTTCACATAAGCAAAAGCAGAAATGCCATAACGTAAAAATACCTTAAACATTGCAATAAATATAGAAATGCAATTTGCAATTTAATTAATCAATATTCAATCATCCCGTACCATAGCTGCGCTAATAACATGTGGAACAAACCAACTGTTTCTAAATCAATCAAACTTTCAGTGAGGTATGAGTGTTTTCTCTGTGCAGATCTGTCAGTTTATTGCGGTTAGAGGAGCAGATCACAGCCGGAGCTGGACCGTCACAATATGGCCGCTGCTGCTGGACGGATAGGCACGTAGCTCTGTACACCGCCTGGTGTTTTACACATATATGTACACATATGTGCGTCTCTATATACTACATATATAAAAATATACATATCTACACATGTATATGTAAATATTATATCTGCAGTCACGTTTTTACACCCAACATGAAGCTAACAGTGTCAATAAAACAGTTTCCGGCAGTAATAAATCGCCAAGAAACATGATACTCGAAGATTGCGAGTCACTAAAACACACAGAAAAATTCCTTACCTCAATACGCGTTTTACTGCTGCAGCTGGTTAATTTAGAAACCCAGAAATCCTATAAAGAGCAAAGGAGATACTCTGGTCTGTCACAACAACATCTGTCCAGTGCAGATCATTGTCTAAGTAGAAACAAGAAGTATGGTGGTTGGTTCCGGGTGTTTTCAGGTCCGCCTCCAATTTTTTATTATTCCGAGGTGTTTTTTTCTCCTGTCTAATTAAAAAAAACTTTATTGACAATTGCATCATGCAAGAGCATAGAACATAAAAAAACGAATTCTAATGAGCCATATTTCTAATGCGTGGGTCTCTCTTCCTGAAGCCTGCAATCTTTTTGTTTAGAGTAGCATAGAATGGACAAACCAAATAATGGATCTAGAGACGCCTTTTGAATTTTGGTGACCACTGTAGCTTCTCCTACACACTTGGGGAACTCATTCAGTTGCATTTTTCAACCTCACCACTAGATGTCACTAGAAGCACCTCGCTGTACCTCAAGTATTTAAAGGGGCCCTATTTTGCCATTTTATGGTTAAGCATTTCAATTTAGGTGTTTTATTGATAAATCGCCATAGTTACACCTAGTTAGATCTGTAGCAGCAATGTATTTAGCCTTCTCATTACCTCACAATGAAAAACCCTATTCATCCTACTGAAACGTGATTGGACTAACTTGTATTCAGCATGTTTGAGCACAACAAAATGAGTGGGTGGTTTTATTTCAGTTATTTTGAACAGGAAAATCCAAGAGACTAAATATTTACACACAAGCACTAAAAGTGTTTTAATTCCATAATTGAGCCACTTTAAAAATCTGATATGCCGATATTCATTTTTTTTAAACATAGTACATAAAACAAAAAACTGTCAAGGATCATTGCAATTGCTTGTTATTAAAGTCTTACATATTCACATATAATACCATATTATCATTATATAATAAATAGAACTGGAATGATTCATTGATTAGTTGCCTATTATAACTACTACAATGTAGTAGTTAATGTAGTAACTACATTAATGGCCAACAATTCTGATTAATTGACTTGAGTAATTTTCCAGAAGAATAGGTACAAGCTTCTCCAATCTGATTATTTTCTGGTTTCTTCAGCCTTCTAGAGTAGTAAACTGATGATCTTTTGGTTGTGGACTATTGATCTGAATAATAAAAAAAGGACATTTTACATTGGATCATCAGCTTTGGGAAACACTGATTGACATTTTACACTTTATGAATCAAACAATTGATCAATCTACAATAGTCTTTCCAATGCTAATCACATTTAGCTAATAATAGTTTTGTATTTAAGATTCTAAAGAACCCTATTTCTAATTATTTTTAATTGCTGTGTTGGTAAGTGTTGTTTTTTAAATTAAGAATCTGAATAAATCTTCCAATATTGCAAAAAATAATGATGACACAGACTTCCATTTTCCCAGAATTATTTCATTTGTAGTCACATTCCTAAACAAAATAGTCCAGTGGCAGGTGACTTCACATTCAAGAGCCTCAGGGGAAAAATGCACATCAGTCATAAAAATACAGATATGCTCCTATATTACAAGAAAACAATTCAATTTGATTGTGGTATTCAGTGCATCCTTTACCCTTCACTGACCTTAAGTGACTTTCACAACTATCTCAATTTCCTCTAAGACCCCTTCTATTTGTTTGGAATATTTCCCTGTGACAGTCTTTGGACTTTACACCAACAATTCCGTGTGCGATAATTCAGACCTTAAAAAAAGAAGAAAAAAAAAAAGAGGGCTCACCCATATGTTGCATGGTTTAACAGTCATGCAAGTTCTTCAAGTTCTTAATCAGAACAGATCCATAAGTCATTGATGTAGGCAGCTCTGCAGGCCCTAAGTCACGTCCACCTCCTTCACTTTCCTTACAAAACCCAGTATAAAAATATACTTTCAGGGTGAACTCTGACGATAATCAAGACCCAGTAACTTCATCCTGCCTGTAATTCATGAAACACTTGGTGGAATGAGAAATAAAACTGCTGTAGCTGCTTATGCTTCACATGAAAATATTCTACCAAAATTGAAATGGTTCTCTAAACCTCGCACTGGGTCTGCATTTGAAGTCTGAGGCAGAAAAGCAACAGTGGGGTAGTGGAATCTATTAAAAAGGCATTAACAATGAGCCTGTAAAATAGTTCCGCAAAATATATCTGATTTTCTCAGTCTGTTTTTCTCTCAGGTTTCTTAGACGTCATAGAAGAGGCGAACCAGATGATAGCGGATCCCAAAAGCCACGGCACTGCCCAGCACCTGCAGCACAGAAACAAAACCTGATGAATCAATGTCAGACAACAGAAAGAAGCTCAGCTTCCCCTAATCTGTCGAAAATTTGAGTTAAAAGTTGTCCAATATGTACTTCTGTGTTTACAGTTCATTGGCAAATAAACGTGTTCAACTTCAGTTTAGAATCAGCTTCTCACAGGTCAGTGAGTGACTTTCCTCATCTTTATAATTAAATAAAGCATCCACTGACCCAGCTCCATCAGGAGCAGGGTCAGTGGATGCTTCAGATTTCTATGGCTGAGCAGCTGCATCCAAGCCGTATGTCATATTAAACCCCATAGATTAGGGATGGGATCTCACTTAAATTCATATGCAATATAGCCTGTATACACATATACACACACCAGGGTATTTGTGTGCAGCAGGTGCTTGTTTTACCTGTATGAGGAGCATGATGATTGTGAGGTTTCTCTCATGAACGGGGCCCAGCACTTTCAGCACCAGATTTATTAAGGTCATGTTGTTGCACTCAATGAATTCACCGTCTCCCTCTTGGCCACTTCGCACCTCCAGCAGCTTCAGTAACTCTGCAACCTGAGGCGAAAAGCAATGTTCTTATTAGCCAATAAACGCATACACGAAAACACTAGATGAACTATATGCATGTTGGTGTTTAACCCAAATGACAATGCTGAATTCTGACAATGGGAGAGAAATAGAGTGGAAACAATTAGTTGATTAAATGATAAGTCGAGCAGTGTTTGCAGGCTTTGGTTTGGACCTCTCCAGTGTGAAAGATGGTCTGCTTTTCCCTTTTCATAACATTTTTAATTCAATTCCTACTTACCAGAAGCATTGGGGGAAACTTGAGGAAAACAAAGTATAGAACATGCACATTAAAAAACACAGCAAACAAGAGAAAGAGCTTTACCCTCAGTATGAAATATCCTAATTTAGAAAGGTCCTTCCTTTTGAATTTAGAGTAGCTCATTCCCAGTTTGCCGGTGTCTGGATTCAGTCTTTCATTTGTCGAGAATATAGAGAGAAAGAGAGAAATACAACCAATGAGAGAGCACAAAACTATACAGGATGATTGAAACTAGATCAAAGACAGATGTAACCCTTGTGTCTCCTTACACATTTTTATAAACTTTTTAGTTTTGTCACTTTTTGTCTGTGTTGCATCTCTTGACATGAATTTTTGCAGAGATGAATTGAATTATAATTTCAGTTGAATTTCTATTCTATTTGTCTTTGACTGTTATGTGTCTTTTATATTCTGTATGCAAATTTTGCACTTTTCAACACCTTCATTTCAGTGTTTTTTTCATTAAGCTCTTAATCAACTTCTTTCTTGCTCAAAATTACCAGGACTTTAACTCCTTTAAATTAAATAATTTAATTGATTGCATTAGCATTTTTATGTAGTTCCAGATCCTCGCCTTCCATTCACTTCTATTATCAACACATTTTTAATCCTAAACTATAAATGCTCAATTATCAGCAATTCATTTTGAAGAAAAGTAGTGACATTTGCATTTGACATTTTTACTATATTTGACCAGATTCAACCGATAATTAGTTTTAGGCTGATGCATGACATTTTAGCATTTTTGCTGGTCTTATTACATATTTATTTGTATGTGGAGATTTTTGCCACCAAGGTGTCGAAATGGTGCACATTTAAGGAGAAAATGAGTGTGTGTGTGTGTGTGTGTGTGTGTGTGAGCAGCAGGTTACCTGGGGAGCCTGTGTCTGGGACAAGGGATAATGTGGAACAGCTGGGGCAGAGAATACACAAAATTAACCACTTGAGGAATGAAGAACAGCAGCATGGTTTTGCTGAAGTGTCCCAGGATGCCAACGACGGCGAAAGTCATTCCCGCAAAGTAGCAGAAAGTGTCTCCCACAAACACAGACGACGGGTACCTGTGACAAAAGAAATTACACGTTTTAAAAAAATATATATATAAAAAAAAAAAAAAAAAAAATATATATATATATATATATATATATATATATATATATATATATACACAGTGGGGAAAATAAGTATTTGAACACCCTGCTATTTTGCTATTTCTCCCACTTAGAAATCATGGAGGGGTCTGAAATTTTCATCGTAGGTGCATGTCCACTGTGAGAGAGATAAACTAAAAAGAAAAATCCAGAAATCACAATGCATGATTTTTTAATGATTTATTTGTGTGATATAGCGTCAAATAAGTATTTGAACACCTGTGTGTCATCTAGAATTCTGACCCTGAAGGACCTGTTAGTCCGCCCATTAGAAGTCCACCTGCACTCCATGTATCATCCTTAATCAGATGCACCTGTTTGAAGTCGTTAGCTGCATAGACACCTGTCCACCCCATACAATCAGCAAGACTTTAACTTGTAACATGGCGAAGACCTAAGAGCTGTCCAACGACACAAGAGAGAAAATTGTACACCTCCACAAGGCTGGAAAGGGCTACGGAGCAATTGCCAAGCAGCTTGGTGAAAAAAGGTCCACTGTTGGAGCAATCATTAGAAAATGGAAGAAGCTAAACATGACGGTTAATCTCAATCGGAGTGGAGCCCCATGCAAGATAACACCTCGTGGGGTCTCAATGATTCTAAGAAAGGTGAGGAATCAGCCCGGAACTACACGACAGGAGTTGGTCAGTGACCTGAAAAGAACTGGGACCAACGTTTCCAAGGTTACTATAGGTAATACACTAAGACGTCATGATTTGAAATCATGCATGGCACGAAAGGTTCCCCTGCTTAAATCAGCACATGTCAAGGCCTGTCTTAAGTTTGCATATGACCATTTGGATGATAAAGAGGAGTCATGGGAGAAAGTTCTGTGGTCAGATGAGACCAAAATAGAACTTTTTGGTCATAATTCCACTAAGCGTGTTTGGAGGAAGAAGAATGAAGAGTACAATCCGAAGAACACCATCCCTACTGTGAAGCATGGGGGTGGTAGCATCATGCTTTGGGGGTGTTTTTCTGCACATGGGACAGGACGAGTGCACTGCATTAAAGAGAGGATGACTGGGGCGGTGTATTGTGAGATTTTGGGGAACAACCTCCTTCCCTCAGTCAGAGCATTGAAGATGGGTCGTGGCTGGGTCTTCCAACACGACAACGACCCAAAGCACACAGCCAGGAAAACCAAGGACTGGCTCCGTAAGAAGCATATCAAGGTTCTAGCATGGCCCAGCCACTCTCCAGACCTGAACCCAATCCAAAATCTTTGGAGGGAGCTCAAACTCCGTGTTTCTCAGCGACAGCCCAGAAACCTGACTGATCTAGAGAAGATCTGTGTGGAGGAGTGGGCCAGGATCCCTCCTGCAGTATGTGCAAACCTGGTGAAAAACTACAGGAAACGTTTGACCTCTGTAATAGCAAACAAAGGCTACTGTACCAAATATTAACATTCATTTTCTCAGGTGTTCAAATACTTATTTGCTGCTATATCACACAAATATATCATTAAAAAATCATGCATTGTGATTTCTGGATTTTTTTTTTTAGTTTATCTCTCTCACAATGGACATGCACCTACGATGTAAATTTCAGACCCCTCCATGATTTCTAAGTGGGAGAAATAGCAAAATAGCAGGGTGTTCAAATACTTATTTTCCCCACTGTATATATATATAAATTAGGTGAATTAGGTTTAACTTACCAGTTGTGATAAAAAAGTGCTAATGTGGTGAAGAAGAACGGTATCATGAAGTAGAGGGAGAAGACGTGGTCGTCACCGTAATCCCCTGTTAAATAAAATAAATAACATAGTACACAATGCAAACACGTTCAGCATCTTCTTCAAAGAGATTCTGCCACTGTGGTTAAATTATTCCTCTCAATTTCCCCTCTGAACATATGCATAACATAATATTAAATGCTTTACTTATGCTTTGTCTCAGGTATCCATCGTCTGCTACTTTAGGATTACTTTTATCAGCCTGACTCTTTGAAGAGCCCTCTCTTTGAAAGATATATTGCAATTTAAAACATTCTCTTAAGCATTCAACAGCTTCCAGAGCTCAATCATTTTATATATATAATATATATGAAGAGAGAGAGAGAGAGAGAGAGAGAAAGATATTAGCATATTTTCAAAATTGTACTTATTTTCCAAAGACATCTCAGACTGTTTATCACCTGTTTTGTAAATGGGTGGTTGTTAAACTATTCAGATTATAGTTTTATCTCTTAACATGAAAGAAAAGGAGACATTAGGAAGATGTGTTATTTATATACAGTGGGTTTTTATGGATCAGTTTTACATGAAATGAAACCACTCTGTGTGACCCAGGAACTAAAATGAGTTTGACACCTTCTGACATAGATCAAGTGATACATGGTTTGTATGGTGCTTTTACTTATTTATCATTTGTGCTTTTATTTTTAAACCATATTTTTTGACTTGAGATTTTATTTTTTAATTTTGTATTTTATTTAGCCGTCATTTTTGGCTTCAGCGAATGCAGGGGTGTCATACATCTGGCCCAGGGGCTAAAACCAGCCCACAGGAAGTAAAAAATAGTATGTGTTTGGTACAAATAATATCCAATATTGAGTATTATTTAAAAAAAAAAAAATTGGGCTAATAATTTTGCTTATTTAGTTTTTGATTTTAGGCAAATTAATCTTGTTTTTTAATGTTGTCTTTTCATCTAATATTTGGGACTTTTTGAATCTCTTAATTCTAACTTTTTATCTGATTTTATTGAAAAACCTTAAACAAATGAAATTGTCTGCCAATGCAACAAGATAATTCTACTCAATATTGGACTATGGTAATTGCTCTAAATACAATATAAGAAGTTTGAAGGTTAATTAATTTTGTAAATATTTATAATACATAACCATGGGGGAGGAATACCCC
The DNA here is from genome assembly GCA_036785175.1 of Eupleurogrammus muticus. Classification (NCBI taxonomy): domain Eukaryota; kingdom Metazoa; phylum Chordata; class Actinopteri; order Scombriformes; family Trichiuridae; genus Eupleurogrammus; species Eupleurogrammus muticus. The sequence continues at coordinate 22,375,541 of JAYKQN010000007.1, read as the reverse complement.
CCCTGAGCAAATAGATCCATTTAATATAGTGTTTGTCAAATGGCAGCGCTTGGCGGTGTAGTGTGGAGGATGAAGGACGGGACCACTCACCACTGAGCTCCAGCAGGTTGAAGACGATGATGGAGCCAGAGATGAACAGAGCCTGACCCGACTCGATGCCGTTGATGCCGGCCAGGATGTTGATGGCGTTGGTGCAGAACACCGCGAGCATCCCCATGTACACGTAGTAGAGAAGGCCTGTGGTAGAAAAAGAAAGACGGAGAGAGAACGACCAAACGGCTGAACGTGAATGTCTCTCATTTCCCAAATCAACTGTGAAAGTTGAAGGACAGAACTAGAGAACTATAATATTTCTACAGCTGCCTTAGGGGAAAATCAGTTTCCTATATTTATATTTTAATTTATTCATTTGGTCAAATCGATGCTACTCTGAATATGCTTCTCTAACTGTATAATTACATTTTTATCTGGGGTTTATTTGAAGAATCAATATCTCTAACATAATATATTCAGGGTTTGAAGTCATCCTTTAAGTTGTGCATCTCTTCTCAGGCTTCTCTCTCACAAGCCTATGGAAAGTACAATAGAGCTGCATCTACAATTGTGATGACAATCGATAATCTATTGATTATTTGATTAGTTGTTTAATTCATAATATAGTGTAAAATTTCAGTGTTCCATCCGAAAATATGTGACTTTGTCCAGCTGAGTGCAGCCCTTTGAATTTCTCTGTGGACTGAGTGTTTCAAAACATAAGGCAATGATTTTTTTATGATGAAATCCTGAAAGAGAGCCAAAATCGACCCTGCAACTCACCCAGATCCAGGTGCAGGCCGAGCAGGACTCTGAAGGGCTTCGGCACCACGATGACCGTGTTGCCAAAGTTAGTGAAATAGACCATGAGCAGCGGTAGGGACGCCATGGTCGGCAGCAGCAGCTTGTGTCTCCACCGCAGGTTCAGCACGTCGTCGGCGAAGCCCAGGAAGATCATGCAGCAGATGGCGAGGAGAGCGCCGATCAGCTGCACAAACTGAACACACACACACACACACACAAACATGAGTGAGGATGCAGAGGAGACACCCCGCTTCACTACACACCGGCCTACTACTCACCTCATCATGAGGGAAACCTTTGCACTGGTCGCCCACAAAGCAGCTCAGGAACGGCACCGGGATGAAGCAGAAGAGGATGATGAGGAAAACCGTCCCACTGATCACACCTTGGGATTCTGGGCTGCAATAAAAGAGGAACCATATAGAATTGTATTATTAATATAGGTATACATATATAGTGTCTTCTTATCATAAATTCTAACACTGGGTGAAAGAATAATAAAGGAGGAAAAATAATATTATAGTAATAATAGTATTGCAAAAGTAAACAATGGAAAGCATGTGGATACATTGATTATTTAATAAACTGCAATAAAACTAGGAATAAAATAATAAACTATATAGAATTAAATCACTAGTGAACTTTAGGATTTTTATGTTGTTTTTATCACTACTTTTAATATTAATATATATTCATTTTTTTATTTCATCACCGAGTACAAGAAAAAGAAAGAGAGAGGAGAAAAAAATGCTATTGCAAAAGTAACTTATAGAAAGCATGTGGAGTCAGTAGTTGTTGAATGAACTGTAATAAATTTCATTTGAAAAAGTGAGACTTTGCCAAGTAAAAATAAAATAATAAACTAGATATAATTAAAACATTAACACCAATGAACTTAGCTAAGATTTTTTATGCATGGTTACTTTTACTAATAATTTCATTATTACTAGGTGGAAGAAAGAAAAAGAGAGAGGGAAAAAACGCAAAAGTAAATAATTTAAAGAGTGTGGATGCATTGATTGTTGAATGAATATGAATTATAGAAGTCATGTCAAACAGACAGATTTGGGTCCAGCATGTCCTGTCGGTAAACAGCAGTCGGACCCCAGCAGGGACTCACACTTCCTGCTTGGAGCTTTTGTTCAGGTCCATCCCGTACAGCCTGGCCGAGATGAAGTGCTCCCTGAAGGCAGGGATGAGCTTGAGCGTGGCCAGGCAGCCCAGAGCCGACATGAAGCAGCTGATCACCAGCGGCAAGACGGGGACCGGGGACATGTCGCTAATCTGAGGTTGTGCCTTCAGCAGATCGACGAACGAGCTTCGGCTTCAGCACCGTGATAGAAACATGTCAGACAGTCACGTTAGAGCCGCTAACGTCTCCGCTGGGCAAGAAGAATGCGTGTACGAATCACACGGATTGTCCATACTAGCTTTCTTTAGGTTGTTCTGATCGTTCTAATCTGAAAACTACATAGCTGTTTTAACTCCACGTCTCTGTTTAGCGATCAAGTTCCGGGTTTTGGTAGGACGGAACACTTCCGGTCACAGTTTTCAAAATAACGTTTTCAAATTTCAACACAATGCCTTGACAAGAGGCTGGATTAAAGAGAAATCTCATATACATGCATAGATTTTTAAAACATTATTTGTGTTTTAATTTATTATACAGAATATTTTAATCTGCTCTACAACTATTTCTTTACATCTCTGTAGCTCACCTGAGAGACGAGTTTCACTGTTTCCAACAAAAATGTAATAAAACTCTTTTTTATTAGGAATGTGACAATCTTTTAATAATAAGGCTGTAAAACCTGGTAATGAGTGTGTAGTCTTTAATTGTTTTATCTAAATGTTTTGTTTTTTGTCATTGTTAAAAAAAAATCCGATGGCATATATTTACAATATGTATAGGCTAGTTTAACAGTGATTGACATTTTATGAAATTAGCCTTTTTTCTATACAGAATATTAGAAAATGTTTTACTATTATAACTATTTCTCTGCATTTCTGTCTCTTACCTGACATAGACAAGCTACATTCAAAGAGAAACTCATTTCATTATTTCATCTTTAATTCTTCTATTCAATAGAATATAGCATTGTTAGGAAATATGGGTTTGAGTACATAAAATTTTTGTATTTTCTGTTGGCTTGTTTAAATTAAAACAGTGCATCATATTATAGATTCATAAGATGTTTTTATGTAGACTCTTAATCTGTAAATTTAACTCATTAACTGTCAAATAATAATAAATAAACAATTTAACAAACAATTTGCCTGACAACAAAGTAGACCATTTTTAAAGTGTCCAAAAAAAACAACACTTAACCTACATTACATCACTGGTGCAGATAGAGGGGCTTTAAATAAATAAATGGCCCTGGAGCTAAAACTATGTGTTCAGGTTCCAGCTTTACATATTAGAGATTGATGTGTCAGAAATGTTGTGGAAGATCAACACAGCTTTATTTGAATTAAGTTGGTTTGATAATGTATAAATGTACCTGTATATGGATACAAGATAGGGTCATGAAATAAGATAAGATAGTGTATTGTCCCTTCAGGGAAATTCCTCTCATTCTTATCATTACTGCATAACAATACGTGTATCTCCTAAACATACTAATGCATAACCAGCAAATACATTCACACATACGTGGCCAGCCTCACATCATTCATACAACAAAATAAACTATGGATGGGAATATAAAAATATACATATTGATCACTAACCTACTTTTAATCTGTAAATGAAGAGGCAGGAAATATGTTGAGAACACATATTGATATAAAATATTTCATAATAGTGGATAGAAAATTTGGATAATTTTTATTTATCTTAGTTTTAATAACAACCCTTATTACAATAGAAAAAAGGCTGAATGTGACCACTAATTCACACAAACCTTGAGTAAAACTATCAATATTATACTTAACTATTTTTTCTCTTTTGATAGTTTGGTTAATATTGCTTTATTGCCCAGGTGTAAAATACACAAAAACAAAGTAAGACCAACAACATTGATAAAACTAAATGTGTTTTATTTTTACATATGAATAAGATACAAATATAAAATTGTGAATATGGCAAGGCACGGGTCTTCATTTATATTTTATTTTGAAACTCAGCGCCGTTCACTTCCTCATTGAGTTCTTCTTCCGGTTCTGCAGCGCCACCTGTGGGCCACCGCCGGTGAGCATGCGGTCAGACAGCCGAGCAGCGGAGAGTTTAAACCCGCCGGAGCCCGTCGGAGGAAACACACGGAGCCGAAGCCTCTTCCACCAGGAAGACGAAGCACCGCGGATGACTCGGGAGATGGGAGCGAAACGGCCGCTACCGGCACCGCTGCACATCGCCATGAAGCCCGCTTCATGCGACGATTTCCCGCTGGTCGATTCCCTCTTCAAGTTACCCGGTAACGACGATTCGTAGCTTAGAAAATAGTGTCGGCGCTGAGTTTTATCTGTTAAGCTGCGTAACATCTACGTAACGTTAATGCAGTTTTCACCGCTTCACACACACACACACACACACACACACGGTGTTTTAACGCACACCGAATACGAGGTAATGGAAGTTAAACGGTTCTAGGTTGTCTCCCAGCGTGTTTCTGTGTGCTACTTCTCGGTTATAGCGGGTAAGGAGGACTCAGCGTTAACCGTTATTTCATTTATTTTGTGCCGCCACTCACAGGGTGAAGGAGGCTGCGCTGCTGTGACTGACGGTCCCGATATTTCCGTGATATGCGCGACTCCGGGACTCGCTGATGGAGCTCCAGGAGTTGGGCTGGCCGGGTCTGGTGGCTCTGTTCCTGGCCTCACTACTCATCGTGCTGCTCTGGCTGCTCCAGTACGCGTTGGCCGTGCTGCGGCTGCGGGGATGCGGGCAGGGCGGCGGGGCACCGGCGGCAGCGGGGCTGCGGCAGCGGCTCTCCCCGCCTCAGCCCCGCCGGAGCCGGGCTGCAGGTGTGTGGAGCTTCCTGCTGAGGCTGCGCTCGGGCCGGTATGGACCGGAGTCGGAGGCCGGGGTGAAGGGCTTGGTGACCTCCCTGTTCTCCTTCAAGTCTTTCAGGGAGCACTGGCAGCGAGCCTGGGTCAAAGCTCTGAACGACCAAGCCTGCAGACACGGGGTGAGTCCGGATGAAGCACAGATCCCACAGCCCTGCTGTTCTCATTCATCTACCCAACGATTGACCGATTAGTTGCTTGGTTTTTTGAAATGTTGCTCAAAGTTGGGGATTCAAGCTAAAGTGTGTTTTTTTTTTTCCAGACCAACTGTCCACAACCCAAAGATCATAAATTTATTATTATATAATTATCAAAATATAATAATAAAGTAATAGCAGGCAACTAATCGGTTAATCAACTAAATGTCAACTAAATGCTAAAAGTTGTAAAATTCATTTAACTAAAGCTGCATTTCAGACTCAATTATTTCTGCAGAGTGGTTCACTTTCTGAAAGTATGTTCAGGTTGCAAATAATATACATAATACATATATTATCATACTATTTCGATAGTCGATTATTCTATTTATTATTGAAACGATTAACTGATTAGTTGTCAGATTCATAAAATGACAATCACTGTTTCCCAAAGGTGAAGCTGAAACCTTAAAATGTATTATATATCATAGAGTATTTAGACATTTTTAAGACTCAAGACTCAACCTGATGAACTGATAAATCGTTGCAGATGGCTTAGTGTATCTGAGCATGCCCATACAACCCTCTTCCAGACAATTTTACTTGGATCTTCTAGGGTAATGTGTGAGTCCTTTTTCTAGGAAATCTTCTTTGTCAATTTCCCACATCAATACCTATAATATTACACAGAATATGCAGGAAAGTGTCCTGTGTGAATGCAATCAGGAAAATTATTGGGATGAACACTTGAAGAGTGGAGCTGCAATGATTAGTCAATTAGTTGCCAACTTTTCTAATATTAACAAATATTTGACAATTATTAAGGGATTTTAGTCATTGATCTTTGGGTTGTGGACTGTTAAGATAAAATAAGATAAGATGGGACTTTATTGATCCCACAAAGGGGAAATTTGCTCGTTACTGCAGCTTAGCACAGGTGTAAGAGAGTACAGATTACAGAGTAAAGAAAAAAAAATAAAAGCTATAAAAAGCTATAAAAAATTCACAACAAAAAAAACAGTTGGTTTAGACAAAGACATTTTAGGTTGAATCTTCAGCTTCAGTAAACAGTGATCAACGTTTTACACAACTTTTTATGAACCAATGACTAATTATTTAAAAAAATCAGAAGACTAATCGACTATTAAAATAGTCATTAGTTACCTCCATGTTTGACAGAATTCCATCTGTCTGCTCATCACCGCTGTTTTTATTGTATTTTTCACCTATTACCAGCTTTGCCGTGTCATGTGTGGACAGGATTAGGAAGACAGAAATGTTCCGGGATGAATAGCAGCATGTGTGAATAATCAAAAATTGCTGGTCGCACATGGAAAGTGTTTCCTTGTAATTTAGATGGGAACAGTACGTGCTGCTCAGCTGAAGGTTACTTCGCTGAGCAGCAGCATATGAGCTCTTATGCTGCTGCCAACGTACAGTTGCCGGTGCCCATGTTTGCTGGAATAGTGCGTGGAGGTGGGCGTGTGTGGGAGTTGGAGTGTCTCTAAGCGGTGAGAGGATGGGGGGCAAAGACTTGCGTAACATCTCTGAATCAATGCACATAAGAGTCAGCGTAGCCAGAGCACCGACACCCACACCTCTTGTAAATAGTGTACCGCCACAGCCTGAGGGCGGAGGGGCTTTCACTCTCATCACATCGCCGCCAGAGAGCCAGATCTGATGCTGTTTTCTCACCTTTCCTGCAGTGCACAACCTTCACAGCCACAGTGACTAAAGCAGCCTTTGTCAAACTATATTAACCCTCTATTGTGTGAAATATTATTGAGACATGGTAAAATATTGTTTTGAATGTGAATTATTTAAAATGCCCTAAATAATAGATATATTAAAAAAATATATACAGTATAAGAATAAGTTTGACACCAACCAGACTGTCTGACTGTTTGTGGAGGAAGTGTGTCCATATCGTGACCTTTTTCCAATGTAAAGAGGTCATACAGGACGGATAAACATTAGAAGGAATTTGATTGGGCCAAGGAAAGTGGATGAATTGGGCAGCGGTTTAACGTTCAACCATCATTCTCTTGTGGATGACCATTCGTTTTGATTGACAGGTGGATGTCAAGAGCCAGAATACGCTGTGATGTGAAATGCTTTTAGTGGAAGAAAAAGATCTGAGTTTGATATAAAAAATATAAAGAAATGTTTTTGTTGCAACCTTTTTGGCAAATATATTAAAATAATTAATACACTCTGAAGATGTCATCTAAAAATGATTAAAAAGGCATTTTTCATTTCATGAGGGCTTTAATGTTGGAAAACATTTGCTGCTACTTTATTGGATTTCACACATCACTGTTGGTTTCTGGGAGGTCAGTGCTGCCCCTCACAGTTTGGAGTCTGGCACATGTTGTTGAAGGCTCACCATTACTCTAAAGGTCTTTTCTCTTTTGAAAACGTCTCCTTTTGATCTGTGAATCAAAGTCTGGCAAACAGTCAGGTGTTCCCTCTGAACACCGGGAGAGGAGCTGGATTATAAAGTGTGTGTGTGTGTGTGTGTGTGTGTGCTACTGGTTTCAAAGTGGTCAGATCATAACAAACCACACTCGACTTCTATTCATTAGGGTCACTTCACCTTAGGTGATTGGAAAAACTTCCTCTTTCAAGTCCAAACCTTTGAATATTCATTCAGTGATGATGCAGTTGTTTCATACTAGGGGGGGAAAGAGTCTGCTCTTTGCTGTTTTTAGCTCTGAGATTAGAAAGACATCTGATTTCCTGTACATCATGATGACGGTGCACTCAACAGGATTGAAATCCAAGTTTCACCACCACTATCATCAGATTACTTTTTGGCCAAGGGCTGTTGTTCTAGAAAGTTTAAAATCAATCATAATAACCATAAATCCTGTTCAACTTTATTGTCCACTTAGTACTATTCGTACATATATATAACTGATTTTGGAAAGTGAAACTTTTTTCTTTAAAATTCAGTGCTAAGAGATATTACAACTGTCATGATTAGTCAATTAATTGATTATTAGCTATTATTTACTATTTAAATAATCATCTATAGGGAAGAATTTATTAACTATTTTAATAATTGATTGATCTATTGATTATTGCAACTATTATTGATTTGTTGTTTGGTTCAAGGTTCAATGGTGTGAAATGTCTTTAGCTGTTTCCCAAAGCTAAAGATTCATCCTAAAATGTTTTTTTTTGTCCAGACCAACAGTCCCCAACCCAAAGATCATCAGTTTACTATTATAGAAGAATAAAGAAACCAGAAAATAAAATTATTATCAAAATAGTTGGCAATAAGTTATAGTTTACAATAATCACAATAATGTTTACAATAAACAATCATTTTACATCATATGTAAAAGTATAAAAGGCAAAGATAAGAAACACCCAGCAGCACCTCTACAGCTTTGAGTAATACAGTTTATCTGCCCTCTTTAAACCATGAAAAAACCCCAAAGTTGTGGTTTCACAGGGACTTTTTCTTGGCCAGGTCAGTGACTTCTCAGGAGTCCCCTGTCTGTTGCCTGGCAACCGCACAGCTACAACAAGACTCGGAGGATCGGAGGATTTACTGCCTGAAAGGGAACAAGGGTATTTCCCATAGTGTTCAACTATTCATCTAAAGTTGGAAAATCTTTGTGTCAGGGACAGTGTCTTCTTCTTTTGAGAAGGATGTGTGGATTGTGTATGAACGGTTGCACAAGTACACACCAGGATGAGAGAAGCTCATGATGCTTTGAAGACTGAGGTTGTTTAGTGTTATTTCTCATTGTGTGATTCATTCACAGTCTGAGATACTTAATGTATTTTCTCTGCATGTTCTGCCATGGGGCAGTAAGCCGGTTGACCTTTTTTTTTATCTGTTATGAAAGGATTAGGGGCGGCACGGTGGAGCAGTGGGTAGTGCTGTTGCCTCACAGCAAGAAGGTCGCAGGTTCAAGACCTCCTTGGGCCTGGGTCTGGGACCTTTCTGTGTGGAGTTTGCATGTTCTCCCCGTGTCTGCGTGGGTTTTCACCGGGTACTCCGGCTTCCTCCCACAGTCCAAAAACATGCTCAGGTTAATTGGCAACTCTAAATTGCCCGTAGGTGTGAGTGTGTGAGTGAATGGTGTGTGTGCCCCACGATTGGCTGGCGACCATCTGGGGTGTATCCCTGCCTCTCGCCGTAACGCGCTGGGATAGGCTCCAGCAGACCCCTGCGACCCTAATGAGGAATAAGCAGGTATAGAAAATGGATGGATGGATGGATGAAAGGATTAAGTATCTTGGTTTATGTGCAAGTAATTAGACAGCTCAGTAATTCTATGGAACAGCAACTCTTCCATTAATGGGAGTGCTGCAGCCTAGTTATCTTACAATTGCACAATGGTTATATGATCCAATGTGTGACCTTTGTTGCTGCCAGTTACCAAGAAACTCCACAACAATGAAGACTGTGGGTGAATAAGAAGACAAACCTCACGTACTTCTCTCAAACAATCATGAAAAAATACCCATAATACAGTTTATCATTGCTCATAGCTCCGCTATTCTGTCAGGAATGAAATTGGTAGTTTGAATCTAAATCTCTCTTTTGCTGAATAAATGCACAAGAGAGTAGATACGCTGCATGAAATGAAAACTCAATTTTTACAGTTTTAATCTTGTATCCTTTTGACAATTGTGGAACGGCTCTCTTGTTTATCTGCCATAGCCAACTAGATCTAAAAAAATCAACATTAGATTGTTTTAACATCTCTTTTTTTCTCCTGTAAAATAGTTTCAAATGTTTGACTCATCCTGCACTAAGCAGCGTTTACATTTTTTTTTTGTTTAAATCCATGCGATCCAATCAAATTTGTAAATTGTAACAGCAAATACAGGACTAACTGTTCAAACTTCTCTTTATTTATTTTAATTGAATGTTTCAGAAACAAACACAATGAGAAATTCATTACAGATACAAAAAAAAAAAAACAAGAGACATATTTTACAAATTATTAGTTTGTTTATTAGACTTCACCCATTTTCCACGTTTGTTCCAAAATATAAACTCTTTTTCTGATTCTCATTGCTATTTTTCCCCATTCTGTGTATCTTCTTTACAAGATTAATCCATTTAATTTATGTAATTACATCTTAACCAATTTCTTGTAATTTGTTCCATTAACTCTTATTATTTAGTAAATATTTGTATATCATCAAGCTTTCATGACTGTATGATCTTTAGGCTTATGAAACACTCTGAGAACTTAAAAAAAACAAAGGTTTTCACCATCCACTGTTTATTGGAGTTTATTGTAAGATCATTTATTGTAAGAGAACTCTCTTGACTGGTTAAATGCATGAGTGGTGATAATGGCTGGAGGCGAGGTGTTCACCGTTCACTGTTTGTCCATGCAGTGTTTTAGTTTGTGAACTGAAAGCATGAGCTAAGGCTTCACAATAAAATATCTACCAGTCATTGTGTCGGCATGCAGAGTTTCTGTGTGTCTGGTGTATGCATGTCACCTCTGCAGTTAAAGTTAATGCTACTGATTCGAAGGTAACACTGAGAATATAAACATCCATCTATCTTTTTCCTCTAGTCTGTGTTGGGTCACAAGGGCAGCAGCCCAAGTAGAGAGACCCAAGCTGTGTTCAAACCCATTATCATTATTGTGTAGTAACCAGAAGCTACTAGTCCACACCACATCTTCTATGTAAGAAGTAAACCAGTAAAAGGCAAACTTCGGAACCACCGTCTTGCTCTCCTAGTGACTTCTGGGATAGGTTTGCTTGCACACTGCAAAATTGACTCTTGATAACCATCTGGGTACCGTTTGCCTACCTGTTGAAGGCTCCTAAGGTATTTGGATGTTCTAGAGAGTGGATTCCCCATTTTTGCCTATTACATAGGTGGGTAGTTCTGTCCTGGGTCTTCCCCGGGGCCACTTCCCAGAGAGACCTGCCCAGAGTGTGAGCCAGCTCATCTGGCTCCTCTCAATGTAGAAAAGCAGCGGTTCTACTCTGACTCCAACTGATGACTGAGTTTCTCACCTTATCTCCAAGGATGAACCCAGACACCCAAACTCATGTTGGTCTCTTGTATTTGTGTAATCATTGACGTTGACGCAAAAGTTGGATGCTGATGTAGGGACAGGCCACATCTCATTAACTGGCCTTTCCTCTTTCCAAACGTCAGTTCACACTGGGAGCATAACAGCAGCAGAGCTCAGAATTTGATCGGTGCATTGTGTTTTATTCTGGAAAAGTGACAGAAGTTTTATGCTGAAACTGTATCAAACTTCCTGTCTGGTGTGATCCAATGAGGTGATATTGAGATCTACAGCATGATGTTGTTTTGGTCCACATCAACAGTGCAGACTGTAACTGGTGCATGCCTGGCGAGTGGGGGCGGCTATCATAATGTTGGTTTCCTATTGTGATATCAGTCAGCAATTAGCGCAACTTTATGACGATGCATCGTCAGACCAAAATAAAGATGGGGGAGATTATAAGGAAGAGTCAAAGGAGTTACTTGTAGGCAACTGGACTTCTTCTTGTAGCTTGACGACATTTCACCTCCTATCCGGCTTCTTTAGTTCTTCAGAACTCCTATGACACTACAATGATCTGGATGAATGAGAATCTACACAGATATTATAAGGAAGAGATTTTGTTATTGGTTGTCTTTGCACGACAGCCGTGCACCAACATTCCACCCCGGACCAGCTAGCGCAGATGACAAAGCACCATGAGTTTTTTTCAACTTTTCACTCGCATGTTGGAATGGAATATAACACCTTGTCAAGACCTAATGTTTTACGATACTGTTGGTTTTCTGTGTAACTAATATGGTCATGCAAAGGGATTCATGTTTTTTTCAGATATATAAATCAACATGTGCAAAATTGTACTTTGGTCAATTTATCAGGAGATAGTCAAATCAAGCTTTGGGCTCAGCATGATGAACCGATGCAGAATCTGCATCTCTGGAGACACCAAACCACCCTTCCCTCACTTGTGAAATAAACCCCATAATACTTGAACTCCTTCACTTGAGGCAGGATCTCACCCCAGATCCGGGAGCTGAACTCCATTTACCTTGGCTGAGAACCATTGCTCCAGATTTGGAGGCACTGATTCTCATCAGGGCCACTTCACACTAGGCTGTGAACTGCTCCAGTGAGAGCTGAAGGTCACAATCTGATATATCCAAGAGCATCGGAATCAACAATAAAGCAGCAAACTGACCCCAAGGCCACTGAACTGCAGCCACTCAAGGCCCTGGCAGCACCTAGCAATTCTGCCCATTAGGGATACACTGACATGACCATGTGTGGCTTGGCTGAAAACCAAATATCAAATGCAGTTAAGCTTTTCACTATTTATTTAATATTGCAAAAATAGTTTAGAATAAACTCTTAGACACTAGGTTTTAAAGGAACATCTCTGGTAAGCTTACCGTCTGCTTCGTATCTTGTATCTTGGTATCCAACACTAAAAGGTCGATCATCCAAAGCCATGAACTCCATCACCTTTTTTGTGATTCCATTTGCTTTGGTGCTGTCCTTTTGAGAACAAATTAAAGCAGCGGTGGTTAAGTTCTTTTGCAGAGGAACCCCTCGAGATAGTTTTCTTTTTCTTTGGGCTTTTAAGGCAGCCAATGTCCAAAAAGTTGCATTGCTGCCATCTACAGGACAAGTATTTAAATGTGTATCACAAACCACTATCCGGCCATGCTTTTAACTCACTCCACCAAAGGCTGAATGTGTAATTTTTTGCAATGTTGGCCCAATATATTCAGTTACCACATATTTGGTCCATCTCTACCAAAGGTATGAACAGTATTGGTGACAAAGGGCAGCCCTGGGGAAGTGCAAAACCAGGAGAACATATTTTAAATACCGTAAATTCTGGACTACAAGCTGCTACTTTTTTCATATGTTTTGATCAATGCGGCTCATACAAAGGCGCGGCTATTCTGCAGATTTTTTCCACCGCTAGGGGCGCTCTAACAGGAATTAGAATCAAAACTAAGACAAAATAAATGCAAAGAAGAATAGGCTAGTTCAAGAAGAATACGCTAGTTCCTCTTTAGCAGATATAAGTCGGTAGAAGCAGATAAAAGGACGACAAATTACCAATCCAGTCAAACTCTATATTTTCAAATCCTCACCCCTTCATCATGGAACCCACATGAAGAAGTTTGTATGATGCAAGTTTTATGTTGAAGGCCATCGATCTCGCTATACAGGAGAGATCGATGGCCCGTCCCGTTTCAATCAGCAAAGTTGCTGCCATGTTAAAATACAGGTTAGGAAAGGATCTATTTAGGTACATACATGAACATTTACAATTCACAATCATTCTGTTCCTGTAGTAAATATCTAATCTAAAAACATACATATCTGTGACTTGCAAAACTTTTTTAAACAGAGCGGATGCGGCTTGTATGCAGGTGCGGCTTGTTTATTTATTTTTTTAATTTTTTTTTAAAATAGAGCGGATGCGGTTTATATGCAGATGCGCTTTATAGTCCAGAATTTACGGTAGATAAACCTACAAGAAGGGTTCTAGCCTTGTGATTGAAGACCCTGTCCTTGTCATTTTTTTGTAGCTCTGTTCATGTCCTGTTCTGTTCTGCCTTTCACCTCCTCTCTGGAAAAAAAAGCCTAACTGATAAAACCACCTGCGGTCACATGAAACATTCTCTGCTTCTCACGTAGACTCAGCAGATGGCACCCGTCAAACACGTTGCTCCAGATAAAAACTCGCCACAGCGACGACCCGAAAGACTCCGCTCGTCCACCTTCCATTTCACGTTTTATATTTCTGCATCATAACAACATGAGACCCCCCGGAGGGACACAGCAGCATCAAGATATGGCTCCAGTATCACCATGTGGAGCTTAGAATTGCAAATCCTTTATCACAGCATTAGCCTAAGTACTTCTCCAGCACTTAAGATTGATGCTTGCTGACAGAGGTCTTTAAATAATTATGATGAAACTCATCCTAATGAAGCCAAGTGGAATAATAAACAGGGTTCTGTCATAGAGGTGTAGCATTTAATTGATTAATCAGTTAGTTGCCAACTATTTTAATAATTAAGTAACAAGTAATTATTTTGAAATTCCCTGGTTTCCGCTTCTCAAATCTGATTATTTTCTGGTTTCTTTAGTCTTCTATAATAGTAAACTGATGATCTTTGAGTTGTGAACTGTTGGTCTGGACAAAATAAGGCATTTTTGGTTCACTCTTTGGGAAACAGTGATTGACATTTTACACTATTTTCTGTACTAAACAACTAATCCTTTCAATAATAAGAGTTTGCTTGACTATAAAAATGACTTAAAAAATGGGACTCCATTTATATAACTTCTAAACCTTCTTCTGATCACAAAATATTTATATTGTCACTTTCTGGAATATTAGAAACTATAAGCTGTTCACAGTAAGGAAGGAAAAATGTTTCAGTAATAATATGTCAACAATGTTAGATTCTGTTGTAAACACGTAGGCTGCAATTAACAGCTATTATAATTGTCAGTTAATTTCTTTATTGTTCGGTTCATAAAATAATGACAACAACCGCGAAATCGTCAGTTTACTGTAGAAACCAGAAAATTTAAGAAACTGGAACCAGAGAATTCTGACACATTCTTAAAAATGACTCAAATAAATGATTTGAATAGTTGGCAATTAATGCTTGTGGGCTCATATTGAGCTTCACAGTGTTTTTTAATCAGTCTTACAGGAAGTCGTGCATATGTGTTCTTGTTGTGCATCACTGTCCTTTTTGATATTCCCTTGACTGCTCACTGCAGTGATGCAACACTTCAGTCCTCATGGGGGGACGATGTAAACAGTGCAAGCTGGCAAAAAAAACCCCTCCTGAGGTGAAACTTGAGCCTGACCCAGTCCAGCATTCAAAATAACAAGAACAGTCTAAAAAAAAGGATTCGGGAGGCTGAATCATGACAGGAAAGTTGGGAGTGTCTGCAATAATATGTAGAATAGCAGCAGAGTAGCTGTTATATTTAGGTGGGAGAACAGTACCTGAAAATACAGGAAACAAAACAACATGTGATTTTGATGGTTCTGCAGCTACATTTTCATCTAAAATTTAATTTTTCATCTCGATTTGCAATAATGCATTTTACTCTCTAACCCACAAAATTAATGCCCTTTTAGATTTTTGTTTTTGTTGGTTTAGTTGGTGAAATATTACTCTGTGGAAAACCGCATAGTCCGAATTCATATAAATTCTAGGATTATAACCATTCACATAATAGAAATGTAAAACCATGTAATAAGAATTAAATATGGTTAGATTTTACCCCATATCCTCATTACTATGGATCATTAACCTACAATAGTCTGTATAAAATGATCTGCTATTTACTCTTATTTGTAGAGGCTTGAGGAAGGATATTCTTCCAGAGGTGCAAGCAGGAAGTAAATTGATCTGGTCATGTGACCTTTCACACTAACCAGATAACATAAATAAATTTCCATCAAGAAATTTGAAAGTTGAATTTCTTGCTGAGGTTAATGAATAGCTTCGAGAAAAATTGTGACTTCTGGGATTAAAGCAGGTTAAAAGGTTGCTTAGAGGGGAGATTCGGTCTACTGTATCTGTACTGATGACGTCTTACAGTGTTGCTGCAGTGTTTCCCCGCTCTTCCTCGCTCTTCCTCTGCCTCTGTATTCCAGAGATTTGGCCTGTGGCTTCATGGCAGCTGGTGTGACGTGATGCAGCGATGTCACCGCAAGGACGAACACAGGCCACTAGATTTACTTGTGTAGCAGCATGCACCTAATAAGGTGCAATTGAAGATTGAATGAATTGAATTCTGTGTTTCTGACATCTAGCCCCATTGCCCATTTTTTTGAAGACATATTTCCACTTGCTCGGATTTTCAATATAGTGGAAGTACACAGGGCATATTTAAATCCTAATAGAAAAACCTGTTTGATTAAGTAAAACACTGAATAATCTTTTTAGCTCTGTGTGTAATCATAGTATCTCGGTAATGTTTCTTATTTTATTCATCTGTTTCTGCTTTCAAAGTTTTGGAAATGAATGTTGATCCTATTCGTAACAGAGGCGGAGGTTCACTAGGGCTGTACTCTGGTCTGTAAAATAGGTCTGGAACAAATCCAGTTCCGGGTTCAATATTCAGATAAAAACATGTCTATAAATTATGGGAAAACATATTGACAACAAGAGAGATTAAATAGGGGTGTCAAACATGTGACCCGGGGGCCAGAACTGTCCCGCTTATGAGTCCAATCTGACCCAACTGGACAACTGTATAAATTGTAATTTTTAAAATGACTAGTTCCTGTTTCTTCACAGAAATTTGAGAATGTTTCAAGCTCAAAGGATAAAATACTTAGAGTTTTGATTTGTAGATGGTTTGTAAGGCAGGAGATAACTTCACCTGATGATTAAAATATTGAATTGAAATGACTCAAAAGGAATAACTGAGACATCATATTGTTGAAATTGCATTTTTCTCTGATGTCATCTCCCCTTTGTGTGTAAATTGAATATATTTAGTGTATTTTTTTCCCAAAAAGGAGGAGGAATTTGTAGTTGTTTGTTTGGTCTGTTCTGACCCACTTGAGATCATATTTCCCTGGATATGGATCATGAATTAAAATGAGTTTGACACCCTGGATCAAACCATGAGTTTCCCGTTTAGAAAACAGCTCTTGAAAATCTGCCCGGTGATCTAACTTTATATCAAAAACATTATAAAGTTCAATACTGGAATATAATACTGACTTTCTTCTAGCAGTTCTAACACTACATGTAAATGTCTGGTATGTGGATGTTCATGTGTAGAAGATGTTTTGACCAGTGTTGCTTCTACTTAATTCAGAAAACCAACAGTCTGTTCCGCAGCCCAAAAAAACCCAACCTTTGACCAGTAGTTGTGTGATGCAGCCCGTTTCATGACTCACTTGTTTATCCAGGGGACATGTCTGTCTGCTGGAGTGCAGCTACAGACGTCTCCGACTATAATCTCATATCAGCAGTTTCACTTGATATCATGGAGGAGTTCAGATGATTCTGGCTGGATTAGTGGAGGAGGTTTGAAGGACTGGACCGCTCGGGCCCTTTTCAGACCTGCAGTCACAATGGCTCTGTCAGTGTGTCTGCGTGTGTGTCTGCGTGTGTGTATGCGCACATCTGCAGCTGACACATTATGTCAGTGGGTGGCGGAGGACTATTAGAGCGTACAAGTGTGCATCTGCAGGGAGGGAAGCTCCCTGTCCGTTCTGAAGAGCCCGGTGATTAGCTTGAGGACACAGTTCACTTCTTCCCTCTCTGACTGCTGCTGGTAGATGATTAATTCCCTGTGATTATGCTCAAGTGGATTTCCTCTTAACGACAGGGGATGTTAAGCGCTCGTTAGTATGATAGAGCATGAAACTTACCGCAGCCACTAATTAAACGCAAACTCAGCATATATTCTATTATATTTGTTCCTCCTTGTCATTATTAAAAATGGATAATTAAAAATGATCAATAATCCTTATCCACTGAAATATTCTATATTAATATATGTTCTAACTTTATCACAGCATCTACTTTTACATATTAAAAACTTAATCATTCAAATATTTAAAAGAAAAATATCAATAATTATCAATATCAAGTAATATAAACAAATTCTTATTAAAACAAAATAATGCGGCTTCCTTATTGGCTCATGAACATCATATTTCTATTAATAATTGATAGATTCTTGAATCAAACTGCCAGTCACTTAACAGACAAACTAAAAACCTATCTCTACTAAAAAGTAGTCACATTCAGCTGTTTTTCTACTGGTCCTTTTTGAAATAGATAAATAAAAGTGATCAATAATGATTGTTATCCACTGAAATGAAATATGTTGTGTTAATGTTCTAGCTATATTACAATTATGTAATAAAGTAGGTCATTAAGCATAAAATGCCCCACAATATAGAAAATCATCAAAACCTATTTGTTTCAATCAATATGGATACATATATATTTATCAATGAGCCTTTTTCATATTGCCCATCCCTAGATTCCTAGAGCTCAGAAAAAATTGGGGGGAGAGACTGTTGGATAGAGAATCGAGTCAATTACACAAACATTCAAACAGTTTTCTCTAATAAGCATGATTAAATACTTGGTTCTACTCTATGAACAGAAGATTCATTTCCATGTGTTTTCTCAAGCATCATTAATGGGGTTTGCCATCGAAACATGTCGTCATGTCTGTACCCTGAACCTCACACTCCTGCTACTGAAAGGAAAGGCAGGAAATGAAGATGAGG
This sequence comes from Eupleurogrammus muticus, assembly GCA_036785175.1. Classification (NCBI taxonomy): domain Eukaryota; kingdom Metazoa; phylum Chordata; class Actinopteri; order Scombriformes; family Trichiuridae; genus Eupleurogrammus; species Eupleurogrammus muticus. The sequence continues at coordinate 22,357,284 of JAYKQN010000007.1, read as the reverse complement.
GTCAGCAGGAGCCACAGGGGGGAGAGTATTTCTGGTATTTCTGGTTGACCCACATGCGTTTCAGTGGGCCCCGACCCGACGGCGATGAATCTGACGAACCTGAAGTGACACTACAGATGTCCTCAGGAACTGTCTCTTTCCACAAATACCCTCCATGTACACACTTGGAATGGCGGCGGGTCGCAAGGACAAAGCGGTGGTTTGTATTGCCGGCGGCGGCCTCGCCATGACAAAACGAGCTCTGTGGCGTCTGCCAGGAGGACACACGACACCATGGTGCAACCAGATGGCAACGCAAGGAGCCTAGTTCAGGCTTTTACTTAAAGATTCCACTTAATAATTCAATATTATCGTTCATATTTTCCTACCATATGTTATTTCAGGGACCTCATAGAATAAAACGTGTATAAATGCAGCAGAAACCCAGATGATGGCTGAATCATTCAAGCTAAACATGCCTCAAAATACTAAACTGTTAAACTGAGCAAAGCAAGGTGATTCAAAGTACATTTTAAACTGATTCTCAAAACTAAGCTTTCCTGTCTAATATGAATAAGAAACATGTTTCTGTTTTCTCCCAGTCTTGCAGAATGTTCTTTGACACATCATGAAAAATCCTGTGTTGGTGTGTGTGTGTCCTAAAGCAATCGTCAAAAATAGAGTTGTCAGTTTCTATTTGTCACAGATTAGCAATTTGAAAACATGATACTGGGGGTGTGATTATAAAATCATATGCAAACTTATAGCTCAAATAAATGTGATTAAAGCTGAACTAAATATATACACTGACCTACTAATGGTATTGAGGATTGTGTAATTTAAATGTGCAAAATAACATGATTTATCCAGTCACAAGTTGTGGCGTGCCCACACTTGTCTGCAAAGTACTGGGAGGAGAAAATGTAAATGCATGAATTTTCACACTTGTGCTGTGATCTACTGAGAATACCACAATTTCTGTGCTGAAAACAGTCTAAATTTATTATATTTTAAATAGAAATATTTATGCATATTTAATGCATAAACACTGCCTAATGGAGTCTGCAGGGTTGCCTCAATCTAAACAGCCTAAAATAAACTGTGGAATGTTGGAAAAGTTAAAGAAATCAACATTTATTGAAACAGGGATGAATATAACTATTACACCTGCAAAATTCAATACATATTCTGACCCCAGCAAAGAACCTAGTATTAATCCTTTCTAACCCTGTCTGAAAAATAATCTCAAAACCACTACAGATTAACATTGTGCAGACATACTTTACATATTAAAACCTGTCACCGCTACATACATAGTTTACTGATGTTAAGCAGGTATAAGATTTAAAATGTTCATCTCTATTTAGTATTTCAACTGGCTAAAATATCCTTATAAGCAAGAAACAGCAGGACCGCTGAAGCTGATTGAAATGTCAGTTTTTTTTTTTAGTATTTAAACATAAAGCAAAGTATTGGACATATTGAATTTTTGACCTTGTGTTTCCACCAGATGAAAGGTGAGTAAATGTCGTCGAGGTTCTCATCCAGTACAGGAGCTGCAGGGACGTTTCGGCTGGACCAAAGTGGCATAACGAGTAACGCTAGCGTCTCCGGAACCAAAAGATCCAAAAATGGTTGTAAAATCTGCAGGCGTGGGGTTCAGGCATGCAAGACTTGGATTGACTCATCTTGGCTGCTGCTGCTGCTGCATATCTTAATTTGGGAAACATTTTAAAATTGTCAGTTTCTTTTCGTCATGGATTATTAGTCTGAAATGGAAATGTCGTCCATGTTTCTCTCCCACATGCTCCCAGCAGCCCCATAAAGGCAAAATACTGAAAAGCAATCTAAATATAAACATAATGCTATTAGCTCTCATCATGCACTTTTTTTTGTAGAAGTGGAGTCTCCCAAAAAACCCCTGACATTACAGAGGATTCACTCACGACATTGTAATTAGCTTCGTTGCAAAGATGCCAGCAGAGGATTCACTGCAGAATCATTTTGAGTTTATTACACATGTCTGAGTCAATCAACAAGCAGAAGCCCGTGAAGGCCACGCGATGTGAAATACATCACGTCATATTCATCCGATCGGATGGATGACTGAGCTGTTTCAGAGGCTCCGGCCGACCGGAGCAAACCCAGCTGGTCGTGGAGTGTGGTCATGTGACTGCAGTCTTGGTCCAGGGAAACTACGTAAGCTTGCAGCATTGCTCTTGGCTTCCTGCCCTTCTGACTGAAACACACACACACGCACACAGTAACTATGTCATATCATCGAGGCATTCACTAAACGGAAGATCTGTGGTTTAATTGGTGTTGTAGCGTCCTTGGTCTCCTGCTTTAGTTTCATCCTGATGGGCAGTTTGTAGCCTCCTCCATCACTATATGAATGTGTGTGAACGTGTGACTGTGTAACTCTTTTGTAGTGTAACACACCTTGTCAGAAGTAGGACAATAAAACATTATGAATATTAACTTGGTAACATCCATAGTGTCAATAGAGTAAAAAAAAATGGTTCACTATAATATCTATAGTTTCACTACACGTGTGTGTAAAAACAACATCCTGTTTCTATTGATAAAGGATCAATCACTGAATCAAACAGTCATTTAACAGAAAAACTACAAATCATCATAAAGTAATCACATTCAGTTGTTTTTAAAAATAATTAAAAATAATCAATCATTCACTGATGTGAAATATGTTTAATCATTATATACAGTATATTCTAGTCCATCACCACTTCTACATTGGTTAAATTGCCCCCACATTTTTAAAAGAATCAGTAATTATTGATATTGATCAAAATAACACATTTATCAATAGGCTTCTTTTTATCACTCAGCCCTATAGTGTCAGTTGAGCTTTAGTAATTAATAATTACAATAATCATTATTATCTTAAACAATATTCTTATTGTGTGGATGATGTGGACATTATTATTATTATTACATAATATATATTGATATTGTTTTATTACTCCGGCCTAGTCAAGAGACTAGAAACATGCTATAAAAATAAAAATGTGTCCATCTCTGCTGTCGTGTTTGAAGGAAGTTGGACTTGGACCTGAAGGAACAGGCCTTCAGACAACAGAGGATTTGTTTTCTCTCACTCGCATCTCGTGATCCAGTTAAAACCATTGAAACTGATCCTCTGGCACACGCTCACAGTGTCTGCTCAGCTGCTGGAGATTCTGCTAAATAATTTTCATGCACAGACGCTAATTCACGCAGACAGCAAAAACACGACTTTCTGTGACTAAGCAGTGACGCAGGCAGTTTCGAAAATATATCATAGTGTCCTGTGAGCAGTTGAAGAGAGTCACAGTAAAATGAAACTTGAGCGTTATTATTCAACCTCGTATTAACTGAGCCTGAGCAGCCTTTGGTCAAACATATGTTCTGTTCTTTTCGCCAGTATCTCCAGGCTCTGTTCATCTGAAAGCACAAAGTGCTGCCTCAGCTTCAGTTTTACTTTGCCCAATGTCATAAATACATTCATTTCAACGTTTCTTCTGCATCAGACTTGACGCTGACATTTTGTAGAGTCAAGCCTTCGGCATGAGAATAAAATAATCACATCAACACAGTTTGCCGAAAGGAACGATTCTGTTTCAGCAACGATAATGAGGTTAATGTTTTTTTTTTTTAATTTCCATTAGAATTATGTTAACAACACGTCTGCTACCCATTGTGCTTAAAATTCATAAATTGCTCCATTTAATTTGCATTTTATTCTAAGTGGTCCGGAAGCAATTTCATTTGGTAATTGAGATCCATAAGGATTATAATGAACTGCTCTCCGGCCACATTAAAGATTAGTGTCACTGCAGCACCAACTCTTTATGTGTCGTCCCCGAGTGCCTCTTCCTCTTTAAGTTCATGTTCTCTTATGTAATATTTAGGACGTTTGTTTGTTCTCTTCCTGTGTCTTTCAGAGCTCCATCCAGATCACTTTTGACAGCAGTGTCCAGTTTTCTGCTGCCTCCACCATAGATAGCGTGACCTGCATGGAACAATCAGCACAACAAATGGCGAGTAACATCATCATCCTGTTAAAATGATGGCTCAAGTCTTCAGGAAAACAAAAAAAAAACGGTGTCAATCAGAGAATGTTCTACTAGTGAATCATGTTGACAGTGGATGACTGTGGACACACATAGAACGTTGTGTGTCACTGATGTAACACTAAGAATAAAGTGACCCAGACTATTCGTGAACATTCTAGTGTAACTTTAGGCAACTCTAAAACTGGATTAAACCGTCCTTTCATTCCGTATTGTATACTCTAAACATTGTAAACTAATGTCAGGTCCCTTTTTATCACTTTCTCAGGTCTTCTTTACCTGTTCTTTACTGGCTGTAACTCTTCTCAAATATCCAATTTTGGTGACTTTTTGAAACCTGAGATGTGGCAAATATTCAATGAAGTAATGACACATTTTTAATGGACAGAAGATCCTGGAACTTCCTTTTTTATATTTGGATGTATATTTATTGAATTTATTGATATGCACTGAATTTTTTCTCAAAGTTTTTTCTGAAGTATAACTTGTGAAATTTAGACTAAAAAACTGTAAAACATTATAGTGTAGATCACTCACAAGGAGAAATTGATACCAGAATCATATTTAGAGTTTCTTTTTGATTCATGAAGCACCTGCCATCATGACAGCTTGTTAAATCATCAGTTTATCGTAAAGAATTAAAAAAACTTTGACTTGAGGCAGATAAAGAGTCTGATCCGTTTCAACTCAGGATTAAGGTGATTTTACCAGATGTGGCAGCATCATGAAGAGATGATTTAGGATAAAACCTCACTTTAATCTGACTTATTTCAATAGGCTTATGCTATGTTATAAGCAATGAATAAGATTATTACAAAAACAATTATTTTACTAACTAAACAGGAATATTTTAAAGAATAAATAAAAATTTAATGCTTGACTCTGTGGTGGGCAAATGGTTTTTCAATTCAAAAATGTAAGTATCTTGGAACCAAATTCTCAAATTTGTCACCCATTGAATTTTACTTTGAGAAATGACAGAAAATCTAAAATAAATGTTCCTTGTGGATATGTAAATTTACTGTAATAATAGGAAAAAAAAAAACATTGATCTTGTCCGTTTAAATACAGTTCTTGCCTCCTACAGGTTCTACACTGTGAATGTCGAGTGAACGCGGTGACATTTCCAGTGACGGTCACTCAGCAGTCACCCGCTGCCGTTTCCATGGATACGTACCAGATCAGTATAGAACCTACAGTGACAAAGGTACAAAGGTGCACCACCTGGATTTCACAAATGTGCACTTTTAATGTCAGGCCTCTGATGCAAATGACAATGTCACAGCATCATTTGCATTGTTATTCAAATGTGTATATTTACCATCAGCCTCCTGCCTTCACTGTAATGGAACCTTTGTGTATTTGACTGTACCACTACACTGCAAAAAGTTAAAATATCTTGTTTTTGGTACAGGTAGTCCAATATGAAGTAGAATGTTTGTATTTTATTGGCAGATAATTTATCTTATTTAAAGTTTTTTGGTCTTGTTCTTGTTCTTGTACCAAAAAGATAGATAAAAAAGAGAAAAAGATATTTTCACCTGTTAAGATTTCAGTTTTTTGCGGTGTATAATTGAAATAATTTATTGAGATTAAGAACAAATTATTCATAAATTCTGCTGCTTGCTGTCACGGTTTTTGTTTTCTCTCCTACTGATATTTTGATGTCTGCACATCACCCATCTCACATACACAGGAATAACATGTAAACGGTGTATTAAAAGCTGCCAGAGTCTGAAATGCTAATGTGCTTATTACTTATTCATGTAAATTGGCCATATTAATCCTCAGTAGAATTTTGTATTGAAGAGTCAAAGAAGCACAGCGTGCCTGCCGTCTGCCGCTGTGTCTGATGTGTTTTGTGACCTCACGCCTCCCGTCTGTCTCCATCAGGTGGTTGTGCGTCTGGAGGACGTGGAGGACGAGGGATTGCTGATGTCCTGGACGCTGTCCAAGCAGCCGTCGTTCATTCTGACCGTGTCTCCATGCAGGCTGCAGAGACAGGCAAGATGATACTGATAGCGCTCATATAATCTGTCTGCTGCATGTGGGCACCAGACTGTGTGAGCTGCTTCAAAAACACATTATAATTCACTTCTAACTGTAGTCATAAGCATTAATATTCAAACACACTTTAAAGCAGTTTTATGCCATGGTTATAATGTTTTACAATCAGAGTTGTAATATAAATTCTTGCCACAATATGTTGAGTGACCAGCATTAATAAAAAACTATGAAACTTGATTATCCATCCATCCATCCATTTTCTATCCCGCTTATTCCTTTTCAGGGTCGCAGGGGTCTGCTGGAGCCTATCCCAGCGCGTTAAGGCGAGAGGCAGGGATACACCCCAGATGGTCGCCAGCCAATCGTGGGGCACACACACCATTCACACACCATTCACTCTCACACTCACACCTATGGGCAATTTAGATTTGCCAATTAACCTGAGCATGTTTTGTATTGTGGGAGGAAGCCGGAGTACCCGGTGAAAACCCACGCAGACACGGGGAGAACATGCAAACTCCACACAGAAAGGCCCCAGACCCAGGCCCCAAGGCGGTCTTGAACCTGCGACCTTCTTGCTGTGAGGCAACAGTGCTACCCACTGCTCCACCGTGTCGCCCGAAACTTGATTATAAAATTCTTTATTAACAAATTGAAAACCAACATATCTAAAATGTTTATGCATTTAGACTTTAGTAAAGCTGCAGCGATGAGTTGATAAATCAATTCAATTTCAGGTTTTGCAGTGCAGTAATCACTATTAATGCATAATATCAGCCTTCACCTCAAAATTTAAATCTTAACAGGTATTAAACATGTACAGAATATTTAATTTTGGTACAATTAGTCCAATATTGAATGTAATTATCTTATTTCAGCAGAGTTTAGCTTATCTAACATTTTTTCCTGTTTTAATTAATTTAATCTTTTTTAATAAAATATAAGTCTTGTTTTTTTGATTTGGGTCAATTTGTTTTCTTTCCAATTTGACCCAAATCAGGAACAAAAAACTGGAAATAAGTTCAAGCTAAAATAATCTAAGCAAGATAATTCTACTCAATGTTGGACTTAGTGTACCAAACACCAGAAATTTTCCCCTGTTAGTATTTCAGTCGTTGCCGCATACTTTGATTCATCATTAGAGACTAAGCCGCTGCTGTTTCTCCTCCTCAGGGTTGTGATCGTGATGCAGACCTGGACATGATTAAAGGCTTGATAGAGGACACTCTGTTCAGCACTCAGCCCGCCATGGTCCTCAACCTCAAGACTTGTGCATCCAGTCCTTTGGTGAGAAATAGGCTTTTTTCTTTTTTTCTTCCTGCAGCAGCAGTAGGACTGAAATAAAAGCTATGACTGGGAGGCTCTTTGTTTAAAGTGGTTTTTGTCCTTGAGCTCAGCGTCCTCTTTTCTGCACAATCTCAGGCCCCCGTGGAGCATCTCTCGCTGGGATTAGACTCTGCACCCCAGAGCGTCTTGGTGCAACGAATAGTGCTTCGGCAGCTCAGGGTGACTTTAAGTAGAGGTCAGATTTGTTCCTTCAGCTTTACACGGTTTCCCCGCTGATTCCTGAGGTCTCACTGCTTCGCTGTGTGTCTGCAGGTCAGTGGTCCAGACCGGGGGAGCTGTGCTGCGTCCTGAACCTGGACCAACCCTCCACAGAGAGGACCACCTGCTTCCTGTCTGCACCCAGCAGCCCCAACACTCCGCTGGAATGGAGCGAAGACATCACGATGTAAGGAGAAGCAGTTGGGTCGACTAAGTTTTGTACATGAGCGACATCTAGCACAGTTTAATCTCAACTAGGTCAGACCAGTTATAATGTACATACACCTATTAACTCTCTATTAACCACCAGGTTCTCTTTATACGCTGGCTGCAGTTGTAAATTTTGCTAAATAAACTGCCATTCTAATTAATAAAAAAAAACAAAGAATCAATAATTTCATAAAATGAAATATTTTTTTGTATCATTCTCCAATAATATAAAGAACACCCTCTCTGGTGGTATTATTCATTTTTGATCACCATTGCTCCAGTGCAGTGAAAAAATAGCATGAAATTCAAACTTTTTGTAAAATATGCAGAAGAAGGGGAAGCAGCCATGAGCCATTTATCTATCTAATCTCACTTTTGAAAAATTGTAGTTTTAGGTTTAATAAAAGAATCTCCTATTTCAACGTTTTCACAGATTTAGCTTTATTTGCATTTTTCTTACAAATTCATAGAGCACCTGGTTTACTCTTTTTTTTATGCATTTATAAAAATTATATACCTTTTTTTATACCAACAAAGCTTAACAAAAATAAAGAAAACCTAATTCAAATATAATTGTTTAGGGTTTCAGTCTGGATGCATTTCCATCAATAGTAGTGTATTTACTAGGTACTATCTCAACAAATATGCAAGTTTTTTGTCCTATTATTTGAAAAAGCACAAAAAGACACACACAAAATGTTATTTTAATAGTAAAAATGTTATTTCGACGTTCAACATAAATGAGTTTGTTATAATTGTGTTGGGACATTTTTCTTATTCTTGTGACATTTAAGGGAAAAACGGCCCAGTGAATGTATTTTTTAATGAGGTTACTTACCCTTTCACTCGATTTCTAACAGAGTTGTGTCCTGTGTGTTTGAAGGGATCTGAGCCCAGAAACCAAAGAGCTGAGAATACGACTTCTGGAAAGAAGTGGCAGAAAGCAACGTAAGGCTGCAGCTCAATGGCAATTTACCCCTGGCTTCTGGTCAGAAACTTGATCAGCAGGAATTTTTTGACTCACTTAAGCAAAACCTTCATTATCTAGAATGCAGCATTGGCAGAGTCATCTACATCAGCTGTCACTTTGAAATATGCTGCTGCATTGTTGTAACATTCCTCACATGTGTGTCCCATATTCACACATATACAAAGACTCTTCGATTGTGAGAAATGCTTCCACACATCAGATGGTGAATGTGGCGTTTTGTGTAGGATAAAATGATTTTCAAAAACTTATTATGCAAAAACAAAATTGCAAACGCATAAGCAGAAATCTAGTTACTCTAGCTAATCAATTAGAATTGTGTTCAAAATACTTTGATGTATAAATTCTTGTATGGTAATGAAAAAAAATCTTTCCAGCTAGCTTCAGTATAAATACATTTTTATTAAATACTTGCATGTTAAACATTAATACTATTATAGATCAAATATACTGTATTTACCTCATAATATTGTGTTGCTTATATGTGTGGCTTCAGTAGTCTTGTGCTTTGGACTCAAAATTGTGTTTGTACCGTGTGTATGTGATTGAGGAGTGTATCTTGTTATTTTAGTCAATATTATACCACAATATAGTTCCCCAACTCTATTTAGGTTCCCTGTTAACTGACAACCTTCAATTTCAATTTTTATTTCATGACAGATGGAAGAAAAAAAATAGAAGATCAGGAGATCTCATGAGGTCCTAGGAGTCTAAACCTATCACAGCATAACAATGTTCTAGTCCAGCTGAGACCAGAATGAACTATAAGCTTTTTAAAAAAGGGGAAGTTTGAACCTGCTGTTAAATTTAGGGAGGACCTTGTAACAGGAGGTTCCACTGGAGACGGGCCTGGTAGTTGAAGGCTTTGCCTTCCATTTTAATTTTAGAAATCGCAGTGTTCTGGATAGAGACGTATGTTTTGTCTGAATCTCGATAGAGTTCCTGCAAGGCCAAGCCTCCGTAGCCTTGGACTTCCAGCGCAAAATTCCCAGCGGACAATTAACCCTGTCAATCAGCCCTGGACACGGTTTGGCCCCAAACGCTTCCATCAACGCTGAGGTGAGTGACAGAACTTCAAAACTGTTGAGAACCACTGTCATGCTTAGAAATGCGCAGTTATGTCAGTTTATTATCTAACATCAAGCATGATTGAATATAACAAAGGAGAGAGTGTGTTGCATAATGGCTGGTACATCATCCATTGTCATGTCTTTACAGATGATCTCTTCCATTATATTTAAGCTGCCAACTTGTGGAACATCTGCAAAATCTATGTAGGCTGTTTCATATTAGCACAATCATTGTTCCCTAACAAAGATGCAAAAAACTAAGCGACAGAGTATGAGGTAACATTTCTTCTCATACCAACACTGATTAGTCATCTAAAAATTCCCCCTGCAAGTCCACATGTCAGTTTAAATGAAGCGTCCACCTCAGCCCCAGGAGACTTTTTATTCGCTAACTGAAAAGCTTCTCAGGCTCAGTAGACACATTTTGCAGCCTCTGGCCTTACTTACTGTTAAGGGTTTGATATACCTCGCTCCAGAATTATTACCTGGGTGAGATATTAAATATTTTAAACTACAGATTGGTGACACAAGGCGGGGGGCCGGAGGCTGAACCCAAATGCACGACTCTTCACAGTTCGTTCAAAAAGGGAAAGTCTTTATTATAATTCCGTACAAAAAATGAATCACTCTCAAGGAGGAAAAAACTACTGAACTAAAGCTATAAAGTACCAACAAAAATTCACTCTTTCGAGGAAAACAAAAATGCACTCTTCATGAGGTAAACAGAAAATCACTCTTGCGAGGTAAACAAAAAATCACTCTTGCGAGGAAAACTGGACTAATGATAACTAGGAAAAGTAACAAAGGAAAAGCTGTCAAAACAAGACTGGAAACTAAATAGACAGGAACAAAACACAAAACCTGAAAGGACCTGGAGCTGGGCGCTGGTTCTTGGGACATGGGGCATGACGAACTGGCACAGGACAAGGGGAGACACAGACAATATATAGACAAGGTAACAGGGCACAGGTGAAAACAATCAGGGCAGGGGAAGGCAATCACAGTGGCGGGAAACACACAAGGGCAGGAAGCAAAGGTGCCTGAAACAAGAGGGGAGAGTCATTTCAAAATAAAACAGGAAGTGAACGACAAGACAACACGAGTGATAACTTAACATTTACGACGAGACATGACAATTGGAGATTACAATGCTCCCATCAGATCACACCATCAATGTAATAGCCCATACAGATATGCAAGCATATGTAAAATATTATCTTCTTTTATTTATCTGCCTTTTTTTAAAATAATTTTTCTTGTTATTCATTTTTATTGAATTTTATTGGCTGTATGTATGGGTTTAGTGTATGAACAATGTATGTCATGACAATATTATGTGATCCTCAAGATTAAATTAGATCAGATAAAACTCTATTGATCCTTCTCTGATGTTCCATCAAATTGAAGCTCTGTCACATACAGTGCTGTTATCAAAAAACTTCAAAAAGACACAGGAAACAGAATGAGTCATATGTTAAAAAAGCAAAAAACACCAACATTAAATAATAAAAAAAAAAGCAAAATTAAATGACCATACGGGTAATGTTAAACTGCACATGGATAGGAACAGTAGGATAGTAGATTATTTCACATCCTTATTAAAGAAAATAATTTGTACACTATTATATATTACGTAAACATTATTATATATTATTATTAAATAATGAAATATAAACAAACAAAATGCCATTAAAGTATACTTATAAATAAGAAAAGACACTCCTCTACTTGCTGCGTCTGAGTCTCCAAATTTCCTGATTTATTCCACTCCTCCAGCTGCTGTTTGTGGAGTCAGAAGAACCTCGGTCGCTCACTGCTTTGCCGCTTCGCTCCTCACTCACACCCACACCCACCAAGAAAGTGGATGTGGACCGAACCGTGATGCCGGATGGAACCATTGTTACCACGGTGACCACGGTCCAGTCTCGGCTGAAGCTGGACCGCAGTCCAGGTAAATCTACAGCCTAATACAATAATAAAAAAGTGAATCATCTAAATTAATTGAACAGTTCATTACTATTTATCTCTTTGTGACATACGTCACATGATGTTTTCCTATTTTAATGTTAAAAACCTGACATGTATGTGACCATGATATTTTGTTGTTTTCAACAAACAATATCAATTTATTCCAGAATCAAGGCAAGGCAAGGCAAGGCAAGGCAAGTTTATTTGTAGAGCACAATTCATACACAGGGCAATTCAAAGTGCTTTACAGTTACACAAAATCACAAAAGGAGAGCAAAACATACATAAAATCACAAAAGGAAAATCATAAAACATAGAATTCATCATCAATTTAAAAAGAGTGAAGAGTGTAGATAAGATACTTTCAGTTTTCATATGCACGGTTAAACAGAACAGTTTTCAGCCTGGTCTTAAACATTGTCAGCGTTGAGGCCTGTCTCACATTCTCTGGAAGACTGTTCCAGATTTTAGCTGCAGAAAACTGGAATGTAGCTTCACCGTGTTTAGTCCTGACTCTGGGCACCTGCAGGAGACCAGTCCCTGAGGTTCTCAGGGTCCTAGATGGCTCGTATGGCTCTAACATGTCATAGATGTATTTTGGTGCTAGACCATGAAGAGACTTGTACACAAGTAAAGCTGTTTTAAAGTCTATTCTCTGAGTGACAGGAAGCCAGTGCAGAGACATGAGCACTGGACTAATATGGTCATATTTTCTGGTTCTAGTCAGGACTCGAGCTGCAGCGTTCTGAATGTTCTGTAGTTGTTTAACAGCTCGTTTAGAGAGACCAGTGAGCAGGCCATTGCAGTAGTCTAACCTGCTGGAGACAAATGCATGGATCAGTCTCTCCAAGTCTGGTTTAGACACTATATTTTTGATTTTGGCAATGTTTTTTAGATGGTAAAAGGCTGTTGATATTGTTGACTTTATGTGGCTGTGAAAGTTCAGGTCTGAGTCCATTAGCACCCCTAGATTTCTAACCTGTGTTTTTGGTTTTAGAGAACGAGACTGAAGGTGACTGATTACACGTTCTCTTTGCTTCAGTGGCCCAAAGACGATTATTTCAGTTTTTTCCAAGTTTAGCTGGAGAAAGTTGTTTTGCATCCACACAGTGATTTGTTCAATACAGCAACAGAGTGAATCCACAGGCCCATGTTCACCTGCTGTCAGAGACACATAGATCTGAGTGTCGTCTGCATAGTTGTGGTAAGACACATTGTTGCTGCGTATTAGTTGGCCTAACGGAAGCATGTACAAATTGAACAGGAGGGGCCCCAGGATCGAGCCCTGGGGAACACCACAGGTCACAGACATTTTGTCTGAAATGCAATTTCCAATTTCAACAAAGTAAGTTCTGTCCTCAAGATACGACTTAAACCAATTTAGAGCAGGACCAGAGATTCCCAGCCAGTTCTCCAGCCTCTGTAAAAGAATATCATGGTCCACAGTGTCAAAGGCAGCGCTCAGGTCCAGCAGAACTAAGACTGAGACTCTGCCTGCATCTGTGTTCAGGCGGATGTCATTTATCACCTTGATCAGAGCTGTCTCAGTGCTATGGTGAGGTCGAAAACCAGACTGGAAAGTATCAAAAGCGTTGTGAGACAGGAGAAAGTCACTTAGCTGCCGATAAACAACTTTTTCGAGGACTTTACCCAAGAATGGCAGGTTTGATATGGGACGGTAGTTGTTTAAAACTGTGGCATCAAGACTGCTCTTCTTTAGGAGAGGCTTAATAACCGCGGTTTTCAGGGCTTTTGGAAATGTTCCTGTCTCCAATGAGATGTTAACTAGATTAGTAACTTCTACTAATAAGCTGTTCAACACAGACTTTAGAAATCCAGTGGGTAACTCATCAAGGCAGCATGTGGATGAACTCAGACCTGAGATGATCTCTTCGACTGTTCTGTCAGTAACAGGAGTGAAATGTGTCAGCTCGAGGTGTTTAGGTGGATGAAGGGTTATTATCTGTGTGGTGGAAATGATTGCATTCTTAATACTCTGAACTTTATCACTAAAGAATTTCGCAAACTCATTGCACTTTGATGTAGAAATTAGTTCTAAGGGCAGTGAAGCTGGAGGGTTTGTTAATCTGTTTACTGTAGCAAACAGAACTCGAGCGTTACCATTGCAGTTGGTGATGATTTCAGAGAAATATCTCTCCCTTGATTTTTTCAAAGTCTGGTTAAACATGCATAACTTCTTTTTATAGATCTCTAGATCAACCTGGAGTTTTGATTTGCGCCATTTCCGTTCGGCTCCCCGGCACTCTCTCTTTTGTGCCCTGACTGAGTCATCATTTCTCCATGGTGCCTTTTGCCTGTTTTTAACCTCTCTAACCTTGAAAGGGGCAACGGTGTCCAAGACATTTAAAACACTCGATGTATAGGAGTTCCACAGATCATCAACATTAGAACCAGTGGTATTTTCAAAAGCAATCATTTCCATAAACTGTGCCCTTGTTTTGTCATTTATGAGTCTTCTTCGAACCTTTTTTGGCCCAGCTGCCGGCTTTGGTGTAACAGACAGGTCAAAGAACAAACAAAAATGATCAGATAACGCGACATCCATGACATTAACATTTGAGGCAGTAACCCCCTTAGTAATGAGCACATCCAGTGTGTGCCCTCTGCTGTGAGTGGGCTCGGTCACATGCTGAGTTAGACCAAACATTTCAAGGACAGCATTGAGTTCTTTAGCTTGTCTGTCGCTGGCTACATCCATGTGTACATTTAAATCACCTGCTACAACAAAATGGTCAAATTCAGTGCACAAAACTGAAAGTAGTTCTGAAAAATCATCAATGAAACAATTCTGAGGTGGCTTGTAGATAGTGACATAAACTATGGACGCTTGTTTTAGCTCCATTCTGACAGACACATACTCAAATGAGGAAAACAACCCAAATGACAATTTGTGGGTGACTATATTCTCCCTGAAAATGCTACAAACGCCCCCACCTCTTTGGTTTTGTCGTGTTTCAAACTCAAAGGTATAGTGAGGTGGAGTAGACTCAATCAGGACTGCGTTACCTGTACTATTATCAAGCCACGTCTCAGTTAAGAACATAAAATCAAGATCATTAGAAGAAATAAAATGATTAATCAAGAAAGATTTGTTATTTAAAGATCTGACATTGAGTACAGCATGTTTGAGGATCTGAGTTTCCTGGGCTGGGTTGGTCTCTAACTCCTTACATGGAATATGGATAAGATTTCTCTGCTCAGACGCTCTGACTGTCCCTCTCTGTTTTTGTCTACGTGATGTGACAGTACAGATTGGTTTTGCAGAGATCACTTCCTCCCTGGACCTCCAGTTGGGTTTAAAGTGAGTGGTAGCAACGCAGAGGCCCTTTACATCCTAGACAGCAGCAGTGACGCTGTTGGAGATAACAGCTTGGGTCGGTGGTGGAGGCCGAGCTGGGGGGGCTCTGCTTCTTGGAGCAGGCTTAGGAGCGGGAGGAGCATGGTAGTTCTTTGGGGATTTAAACCTTGATCTAAGGTTAAACCTTGATCTAACCATGTCTGGAGTAAGAGGAACTATTTTAGTGCCTGATTTGATCAAGCTTTCACAATGATTTGGAAATCTCAAAGGTGTCGATGGAGATGGAAACGAAAATGAAGAGTCACTACGGGGTGTCGATGTAACAGGTGGGGACTGTGGTGAGGGGGAAGGTAAAGGTGATGTAGTCTCTTCTCCAGCTAAATCCTTAGCAGGCGATGCACATTTTGTTGAGTCGTTTGCCGGAGATAAAGATGTTACTGTAGCAGCAGCTGACTCCTTTGCCGGTTCTGTGGCAGTAGCTGCAGCGCCTGAGTCCACTTCCGGAGGGGCAGGTGTTGTTGTTGCAACGGCTGCAGTGGCTGAGTCCTTTGTCGGAGATGCTGGTGCTGTAGCTGAAGCAGTTGATTCCTTTTCCATGGATGCAGATTTTGTTGTTGCTGGTGCTGTTTTAGTCAAACTCTTGGCTGGGTCCTTGGGTAAGGCAGAGGGAGCTCTTTTCTTCCTCCTCTTTTCTCTCGGTGGCCGCACAGAGGCCTGATTCTGCTCAGGCCTGCTCTGTCGCCTCAGAGCGTGGAGGAGGTTCTCCGTCAGAACCCTCACTCCACCTCCGTTCAGGTGCGGGCCTTTTCCTCTGAAAAGGTCACCTCGAAGCCAAAACAGGTTAAAGTTGTTAATAAAATGCCGTCCTCTGGACTCACAGATGTTGGATAGCCATGTGTTCAGCTGAAGCAACCGGCTGAACTTGTTTACCTTCCCGTCGATGGTTGGGAGAGGTCCACTAATAAACGTGGGTAATGTCACTTTATCCAAACTTTCAAAGAGTGTGATGAAATCTTTTTTTAAGATTTCAGACTGTCCATTTCTGATGTCCACTGCACCCACGTGCAAGATCAGCTGTTTCACACCTTGATGCTTAGCTAGTTCCTTTGGTAGTGCCTCTGTGATGTCAGAAACTGTGGCACTCGGATAGCTGCTTGTTATCATTTTCCCCATGTTTATGTTAGATATGGCTCCATCTCCTAGCAGCAAAGTGTCCTTGACGCTTGACACAGTTTTTCGGTCCTGGTGCTGCTCTTTCCTGAGTCTCTCATTGTTAGACTCAGTCCTATTTGTATCAGACAGTGGTAAAAATCTGTTTGTTAATTTAATTCCAGGTGATGTTATGGCATCGATACCGACATTTTGACGTCGTTTTGGTTTAGGACCAAGGCGATTATAGTCAAGTCTTGGAAAAGACACGGTATCACTTAACTTTAAGTTGTGAGTAGCAGTCTTTTCACCCCTTCCTTTCGTAGTAAAAGTCTTACCACTGCAGTTCACTGGGAGCGTATCATGAAGTCCTTTCTCAGCTTCCAGGGCAAAAATGCGTTCCTGTAGCACACAAATTTCCTGCTTGTATATCCGACAGTTTTCACAGGGAGAGGTTGTTTGAGTTACTCCTTCGGTCATGTTGAGAAACTCGTAGTCGCTGACTCTTTAGATATGTTGTAAAAAGGCGTTAAAATGATTAAAAAGTCTTAGGTTTCCTTAAAAGAAGCAGACAAAATTATATCCAAGACTTGTGGAAAAAGATAAAATGATTAAAAGACAAAAAAGCATAAGCAGCAGGAGGAAGCAAAAGACACGTCTACACTCTTCGGAAGCAGGAAGTAAAAAAAAAACAGGTTAAATGTAATATAGGACATGTTATTAAACCATTACTATTGTTAAATGGTTTGAAAGTTCCCTTTAGTACCAAAAATCCAGCTGTTTGAAATAAGTCAGTCCTCTCACATCTGTCAATACTGTCACATGACCACACCAGGTTGTTCATTATATGTCACTTATAGCCTTTATCATTTTATGTTAAGTAATGTTCCAGAGCATTTAAAAGGGCAGTGACACTATTGTCACAATGGCTTCTTCTAGTTTAACAATGACAACAATCCTTTTTTTCCCCAGGTGATTCTCCTCTGAATTCCCCATCCAAAGTGGAGGTGACAAAGAAACCTGCCACCGCCACGGTGTCTGATGCCAGAGGCAGCGGCAGCAGCCCCAATCTCAGCAGTGAGTTCTACACCCACAGTCTCCACCTCACGTTTTACATAACAAATGCAAAGTAGGATGAGCAGCAAGCAGCAGAGTAACACGACATGAGAGGAATGAACTTTTCAACATGCAGCGGCCACTTTGTGTCCTGGTTTTATTCAAAAGCTGCGATGTAGCAACTCACAGGCAAACTACATGCTTCTATCAAAGTACAGAACAGTATAATAAACACAATAGACATTTTTTGTGTTTTCCTTGTATTAATCCATACATTACAACCCTTCAGGTATTAAATAAGGTGTTTACTATTCCTTTGCTGATCGACGATCCGTTTTTACGCTTCTTGCTCAGAGAGCAGCCGCCTCTCCAACGGCCTGGATCCTGTTGCAGAAACGGCCATTCGGCAGCTGACGGAATCCGCCTGCAAAGCAGCAAGGAAGACGCCGACAAAAAGGAGCACACTGATCATCTCTGGGGTGTCGAAGGT
The DNA here is from genome assembly GCA_036785175.1 of Eupleurogrammus muticus. Taxonomy (NCBI): domain Eukaryota; kingdom Metazoa; phylum Chordata; class Actinopteri; order Scombriformes; family Trichiuridae; genus Eupleurogrammus; species Eupleurogrammus muticus. The sequence goes on along the minus strand of JAYKQN010000007.1, from coordinate 22,339,427 downwards.
CAGAAACGGAAACCACGGGCTATCCTGTTCACGTTTACAACTGCAGCATGGCATATTTATTTAAGTTAGTTTTATAATTGTCATTTATCATTTTTTGATCATTTTTTTACAGACATATTCAGAGATAAGAAATTCTGATTGAAAAATAAAAAAGTACAAGAAAAAATGATACTATCATATAAAGAAGCTTTTATGTGAATGAGGCAGGTATCAAGAGTTAATTAGGATGTTGTTTCTAGAAGTAATTCATCTAGAAGATAAATCACTCTGAGCTTCCACAGTACTCGGTCAAGTCTTATTGAGACTTGCAGTTGTTAAAGATTGACATTACTGATGAGACCATGTATTAGATTTCATACACATAGCAGAATCATTTTTTAAAATTGTTTTCTTTGCAGAGCACTAAACACCATTTTATACTGAATTTGCTTTAGAGTAGGGGTCAGATTATCATTAGGAAACAGACAGCAGGGTCAGAGACATACAAAACATGCAGCAAGTCAGACAGGAAAAGTTTACATGACACCAGAAATTCAAAATAACTGGCCAGAAATAACACATGTGTAAATGTTCCAGGTGACATGCTGCTACAAATTGTATTTTAATGGCAGCTTTGTGTATGGTCTGTGAATTAGCTGATGTGCCAAAAGTCATAGTTAAATTTGACCATGTGGATTTATATTCAGACAAAAAAGGATCAAAAGGATTTTATTAGAGCTAACTATTGATGAATTTCCAGATATCACATCATCTACATGGGGTGGCTGAGGCTCAGGAGGTCGAGCCGGTTTGGCAGTTTGATTCCTCAGCTCCTCCTTCATGTGGCAAAATGTCCTTTAGCAAGACACTGAACCCTAAGTTGCTCCCAGTTGTCAGGCTAGCGCTCTGCATAGCAGCTCTGCCACAATCGGAGTGTGAATGGGTGAATGAGAATGACAATAAGAGGCAAACTTGTAAAGTGCTTTGATCTGACATCATCAGGAAAAATGTGCTTTATAAGTGATCAGTGAACCATTAACAAAGCCAACAATCTCTGACATAAAGTGACATGGCGGCAGAATGAGTTCTACTGTACCTAAATTTAGTCCAGTCACAGCTCTCTATCAGATAATCACATTATCACAGTCTTTTGACCTGATTCTTGCCTGAAATCCTGTAGAAATGTATTCAGGCTGCAGCTTCACCGGAAATTGTCAGTGTCATGATGTTGGAAATCTAAGAAATGTAAGAAGATAATCGTCATATTAGAAAAGAATTGCTCTTAAGCAGCATTTTTTAATTTGCGATTCCAAATAGCCATGATTCAATTAACTGCCAGGTCCCCTTCAAACACAAGGTGCAGGTGTATATATAACAGTTGGTTCCAAATAAACCTTAATTTCGTCTTAATTTATTTGAAAAAAAAAAAAAGAAGTAGACCTGACCACTGCACTGCACATGTTTCTTCTTTGCCTTTTTTTTTTATCCCCTCAATCCTGACGCATCACTGTGGTGCTCCGACGACGTTAAAGTACATCCTCTCTGGTAATATTGATTAATTGTCAATCGCAATGGCTCTGGTGCGGTGAAAAAATAAAAGGAAGGACGACAATAAATTAAATTTTTCTGTGTTAAAATATGCAGAGGAAAATTCTAGGGAAGCAGCTGAAATTGGGAAATCGCTGCCTGGTCTGAAATAAACACCTGATCCGTTAAGTGACTGAAACAATAAACAACCTTTATTTGGTCATTTAGGGTAATTAACCTAGAAATGTATTTACACTATTTTTTAACTTTCACTTTACACAAGAGAAAAAAAACTAAATAAAAAAAGGAGTGCAATTTTAACAGTATGATGTCCCAGTTATTCCATATTGAAAATATCTTGTTTTTGGTACAATTAGTCCAGTATTGGCTAAAATTATCTTAAAATCTCTTATTCCTTTGGCTGATGATTTTTCTTATTACGTTATTTTGCTGAATTTGATCAATTTAGTTGTGTTTTCCCCAATTAACATTAAATTGTTTGACTTTTTATCTTAATTTTTATTTTTCATCTCATACACTCTTTGCAAAGTTATCTGCCATTTCAAGATAGTTTTACTCAGTATTGGAATAATTTTATTACACAACATGGTACTACTGGTCCGTTACCTGGTTAGAACAAAAAAAGACCCCGGCTGTTATTTGGCCATTTACTGAAAGTTGTTTAAAGGTGTGTGACTGGTGTGACTGGACGGCTGCTCAGGTCCCGCTGTCGGAGGATGACTGCGCGCTGTCCAGCGGCTACGCTGCAGCCATGGACGCAGCCATGCACAGGAACCACTACGGGGCGGGGCGCCACCACCAGGACCCGGATGAAACCACACCTTCCGACGTGTCTGAGCGACCGTCTGTGGACGACGTGGAGTCTGATACGGGTTCTACTGGAGCCTTAGAGACCCGCAGCCTCAAGGACCATAAAGGTAAAACACGTCAACCCACTTTAATCTCACAGAATAAAAACTAAAGGCTGTAAACATCAGGGTGGTCGATCCGTTTCCCAAGTAGAAAGAATAATCATGATTTGTAAAAAAAAAAAAAAAAAAGCAGAACACTAACCTGGTTAATGAATATGCTTTCACTATGTAAAAAACAAACAAACAAAAAAAACAGTGGACTAAGCCAAAACTGCATACATATATAATTATCTAAATAAATGAATGTGGTACAGAGATTTATGTTGTGTATATATTGTTATTTGATTAAAATATATTTTGATTGAATAGATTGTTCCCTTATAAAATATATGAACTTACCAGACACATAGAAAAAGTCTGCACAAAAAAAACTTGTCTTGTGATCCCAATGAACCAAATGTTTACACAAAAACAAATAAAATAAATGAGTGAAAAATAATATGCAGCAACACATTATAACTGAAACATTATATACATGAGATTTTTTTGTAAGTGTCATCGGTTTTCTTTGAAAAGATGTTGATGCTTCCTGTCAATTAAAATCTAACGATAAATGTTTTATATGCAAGTCACCGTCATGAACAAAATGTTGTTGAATGTCAAGACACAAAGTCGGTGAAGTAAGGAACAAAAACTAAAAAGTAGCACAAAATAGTGTTTTTTCTCTACTGGAAAAAAACTCTTCTGCGCTTTTCACTTTTAAAAAAATATTTTTAAATAAATTAATAAAAGCTTCCACCTTACAAATCTCCAATATAGAAGAAATGTTTTGTTGAAATTTGTTTATTTTAATATGTCAACTGGTTGCATGAAATTAATTTATATAATTGTAGATATATTTTAAACTGCTTGTATTTTATTTTTAAACTGATTATACTTATTATTAGTAGTACTTGGAGAAAAATTATTTTGAGTAGAATTTACTTTAGTTTTCCAAGAGATTTTTACCTTAATACATGAGGATGGAATTATTTCTACATCCTCTTTTTGCTACTAAAATTAATTGTGTAAATTCAATGTTTAACTCTTACATAAGTAAGTTAAATCCAGTCAAATTATAATTTTTAGCTGTTTTCTGTATTTTATCCTTCAATAAATTTGACATGCAATGAATCAAACCAAGTATTTTACTTGTCTGCACATGCCCAGAGGAGGAAACTTAAGGTGCACATAGTTTTTTCAAATTGATTTTAATTGAGTTAAATTTTCTTGCTTTAAAGAAGGGCAGTTCATATCAGAATTAAGAAAAACATAAATGTGATTGATTAACAGAAAAAAAAATCGATGAACCCAGAGAAAAACGGGCAACATTGAAAAGGGTCAGAATAATTTTTTCCCAGTAAATGGGTCAATGACAAGTCATACTGGCAAGATAAGAAAGTCAAAATTTTTTTTTTGACAGAAAACGTCAAATGATGTAACGGGGGGGGGGGGGCAATTTTAACTATTTAATCCACTTTGAATATGAAAACTGTTGGATAGAAGGAAACGAGTTAAACCATCTGCTACCAAAGTTTTAGGGTTACACCAATGACAGGTCTTTGACCCGTATATGAATCTGTAACCTGCTTTCTGTCTGCTTCCTGCAGTGAGTTTTCTACAAAGTGGAACAAAGCTTCTGTTCCGCAGGAGACATCGAGAGAAGGAATCCTGCCTCAGCCAATCACATGAAGACATCTCCAACATGGGCAATAACTTCGCTGCAGCGGCGGCCAGCAGCCGCAAGAAGTCCGGCAGCTTCTCTCGCCGTCTCATCAAACGCTTCTCTTTCCGTTCGTCGGGCAAATCGAAAGGCAAAAGCACCGGCACCAACGGAGGAACCAGCTCAATGGAAAACTGATTGTCATCACCACGGCGGCAGGATCTGCGTCATCCTGCTTTTGCTATCAGAAATTAACCTTGGATTGTTTTTTAACAGGCTGAAAACCCCGGGTGGGTTACCCCCCTGTGACAGGAGGAAACCTCTGGAAAGGCTTTTTCCTCTGGAGAGAAACGATATTCAGGACCAACGTCTCACTCCGTCGCATCTATTGAAGCTGAGAAGTGATTATGGAGCTTCATACTTTTGTGCAGAGAAATGCTGCGTGAATTCAACTATAATAGGTGACAGATGGGGGGGAAAAATATAAAATATTTAAAGGTCCAGTGTGGATTTAGCTGCATCAAGTGGAACTGATTGAAAATATCCATATGTTTTAATTAGTATATCATTCAATCAAAATATGTCGCTTTTCTATTTTTCTATTCTGAACAATGACCCCCTGTAAATGTTGCATGTTTTTATCTGGTTTATTTAATAGATTTTATTGTGTTATTGAATACCTTTTTTAATAATTATAATATCCGCTGCCCTTTCTTCCATCTTCTGTGCAGACAAGTGAAATATTCGGTTTGGTTCATTGTCTAAATGATGTATTTTTGAAGGATAAGATACAAAAATACCTAAAAGTTTTAATTAGACTGGATTTAACGCACTTATGTAGGAGTTAAGCTAATACATTGACTAATTTTACTCAATTCATTTTAGTACCAAAAAAGGAAGCTGAAGTAATTTAAGTAAAAATCTCTTTCAAAATTAAATTAAATGATACTCTAACATCTAATTATTCTGAAGGTACTAAAAAATATCAGAACAATCAATTTAAAAATATCTAGAGGAAGATAAATTCATTTTGTGCAACTACTTAAAATATTAAAATTAAGTATTTAAAAAAACTGTCATACATGTTTAAACAGCCTCCATAGAGGATTCATTCATCTGTTTGTTGTAATCTACCAAGTTACCACTAGATGCTGCTACAAACTACACACTGCACCTTTAATAATATAAAATCGAGTATGACACTATCGGTCGCACTTTGGACTTTTCAGTTCTTTACAGCACATGTAAAAACCCTCGGTTGTATAAAGGTTATTTATTTATGTGGTTCTCATGAAACAAGTGCTATTTATTTTACTCAAAAAAAATAAGTGATCATAGTTCCATTTCACTGTAAAATAGAGGCATTGTGAGTTCATTTTAAACACATAGTTTAAGTAAGATTACAAAAAGTCACTCTTAATCTAGTTGTAACGTCCATTCATAATTACTTATATATGGTTTAGAATGTTGTTCAATGTTATATCTTATATGACGAGAAGCAGAAAAAGATGATATATTTATTGTACTCTTAATTTTATGAAGATATTTTATTTGAAAGTTCAGCTGTTTGCCTCTGAAACTTTAATTCTTAATTAAACCCTTCAAAAAACTCAGACTTTAACATGAAATCAACAATTGTTGTTAATATCGATGAAATGTTAAATTGTCTCTTCTCTGACTTTTCAAACTTGGCAAAGTAAAAATTTGAATAGTGTTGTATCAGTATAAGATTTTTTTTTTTTTTAAGATTTCCTGGTATTCAAAAGTGCATTTAAACATACTAATAAGACTTCAGCTGATCCTTGTATGGACATTAAATTACTGCAATAACCGTCATAACTGTACAGCAAGATTGCATCTTTCATATAAAAAACCTCATCGCTTGCAGGCAAAATCTTTAATAGACCCAAGAGCTAAATCATGTATTGATATTTAACGATTTTTAAAACTGTAAACTTCAAGTTTCACATCAGTGAAAGTACAATAATGATGCTGCTGCTTATGCTTATTTCGAACTGAACGTTCAGAGATGCTCTGCAGAGACTTTGGGAGCAACAAGATTAATATTTATTCAGAGTTTTTTATGAGTTGTGGACAAACTTATGGCTGGATATCAGTTAGAGGTAATATTTTAATTAACACATGGTCCCTTTTGGCCTTACACTGGAGCCAAGATTCAAAAGGGTCAGATCAGGATGTAAATAGTGTACACGCTTTACAAAACAACCAATTCACAATGCTGAAGAAATAATCAAAGCCACTTTTGTGTCTAAAGGCAGTTTATATGTTTACGGCTGCAATGTGAAACAGAAAGCATCTGCACAATTTGAAACTTCTGTTGTTCTATTTAAAAAAAATGTTTAATTTATTGCAAATAAATTATTTTTTAAGCCTCATCTGGATCTGACTCTTGATTACTTCTTATTTTATCCGTTTTTAACATGCATTAGTCAGTTTGTTTTATTCTGTAAAATGTAAAAGCTGCTTTTGTAGAGACAGTTTTCTCTAGTTTTGTCTAAAAAGTGTTATTTCCTCTAAAGTCTCTTGTCAGAGGCCAAATATACTTGAATGAAAAGGTCTGATAAGCTGAAAATATGTTTGTCTGATATACCACATTAGTGTAATAATATCATGCTGCACCAGATTTTCTTTACTGCAGAATTGTACATGATCCAAAACCAAATAAGGCTCCTTTCAGTGTGACATTACACAATCCTAAAACTATCGCTTCTGTTCTGGCAGGAAACTGGGATGAATGAATCGATTCATGCCTGGACATCAGGTTTCTTAATAATATTGGATTGGTTTTGGCTTTGGATAATTACATCAGACTAATCTCTGCTGACCCTGTAATTCCTTTTCTGAGCTTCCAGAACTTTGGGATTTTATATTTTTTTTTTCATCTGAGCTGTCGAAACACCTAACAAAGACGAGGCTTGAAGACCGTAATCATGTCAGTGCAGCAACAGTGTCAGTGTTTCCTCTACAGTTCCACAGACTGAATAGAACCATGTCAGCTTGGAGCTTCTTATCAGTGCACCGCCACTCAACCCGATCGTTGCCTAGCAACGATGCGGATGCCGCTGCAGAGAGCGCGAGCCTATTATAGGATGTTGAAGGTTTAAAACAAGCTAACGTAACTAACTGTTTAACAACGACGTTTCTCCAGCATCGTTGCCCACACACAGATCTATTTAGACGTCGATAAATAAACTCTGACAAACACTGACGTCTCCTGCTTCACGTCGTTCAGCTGCAGCCAGCTCTGAGAATTGCGGAGGTGCGTTCACTGACCTGCGAAAAAGTCCGACCGTAGAGACTTGCATATCTGAAACAATGATATGAAAGGTGTTTGTATATCGATGACAGAAACATTCCTGTGAGCTGTTTTGTGAGATGTTAGGATGTTACTCTGGATAAATGTCTCCGCAATCCTCTGCAGCAGGATGGCCATTTGTAAATTAATAATAATAATAATAATAATAATAGTCCTCTGTTTGACGTCTGACTCACCCTCAGCATATTGTGTCCATTAAATCCCTGCACAATAATTCCGATGGTGTCTAGCTATTTTGTCTAATTTGCACAATTCTGTACTTTTACATGGATTATAACAATTTAGGACGGTAACTTTCTCATTTTCAACATTACAATTGATAGACATTTCATTATCTGATGAATTTATTAGTTGACAACCATTTCATCAATCGCCAACTATTCTGATAATTGATTAATCGATGTGTGTCATTTTAAAATAAGAATATGTACAAATTCTCTAGGTTCCAGCTTCTCAAATCTGATTATTTTCTGCTTTCTTTAGTCTTCTATAGTAGTAAACTAATGATATTTGGCTTGTGGAATGATGGTCTGGGCAAAAAAAAGACATTTTAGGTTGAATTTTCAGCTTTAGTAAACAGTGATCAAAGTTTTACACATTTTATGAACCAAACAACTAGTTGATTATATTAATTTGAAAAATTGATAGATTAATCAGCAATCGTATACATAAGGCCAGGCCATCATAAAGAGAACAACAGACAACAAAAAGGACACATTGGAGGTAGTATTGTGATTCTAATCACAAAGTACTCAGGTAGAACTATGGGGTAGGATTCAGAAGATGGGTGGAGACACACGGGCGTGGTTTTAGTAATCACTATTACTGAAATGGAGGCGCTGGAACCAGGAGCACAAAAGCTCAGGTCATGGCTGACACATCTGTAAAAGTGAACAGCAGCTCCAGCAGGAAATATGTTGTGCTACACTCTACTCTCTAATGATAAATGATATTTTTGTCAACAGGTCAGGGGACATGTGAAGGTCACTGCTTCTAATGATGGAGCTGCTGTATATGGAAAACAGGAAGAGTGTCAGCTACATAGTTACCAGCACCAAGAGCCCAAAAGTGGAAGAGAGGGGTTTCCATTTTCATGTGAAATACAAAGTAGATTATTCACAAAAGGTTTAGTGAAAATGTCACTCAAAGATAGAAGTTGTATAGAAAAAAAATTATAAAATATCTATTTAACAAAAGGCAGATAGAAAAATGAAAGTAACAACATGTAAGAAAAAGCACAATGACAATTAAACAGATTTATGAAAAAAAAAATGTGTTTGAAAGGAATCAGGATGAAATAAAGAGAACTTCCTCACATTATTATATATTATTATATATAGTACAAAATAACCAACAAAGTGAAATATGTAAATTCCTTTATGTCTAAAGAAATAAACAAAAAAAAATTATTAAAAAGAAACCAAAAATGAATTAGCATCCCACAACATTATATATATATATATATATATATATATATATATATATATATATATATATATATATATATATATATATATATATATATATATAGCCTATGAGTAGGAGGAAATTAAATCCAGGGTGCAGGTTACACACAGAGGCTCAGTGTGTGTCTGTGTATGTTTCTGGTATTATTAATTAAATGTCTGATGCTGTGGAGTGGGAGGAGCAGAGGGAAATAAAATCTGTAGTGACTCTACATGATGCAGGAACATTTTAGTGCAGCTGAGACTCAGGATATGAAGTGATACATGAAGTGATGCAGCAAATACAGAACAACAGGAAGCAAGAGGTGCTAAATATGTGGGTCCCTGTGATATCAGAGAAATACAGATAAATTAGTACAAACTAACACATTAGTCTATCAGGAGCAGTGGGGGTTGAGAGGAGGGAGGTAGATTAAAAAACAGTGGGAAATGTAAAGGGTGAGAGAGGAGAATGTTATCCACTGACTATAAATAGAACTAAAAACATCAGAACAACGCTACGAAAAACAGTGAAACATGTGATGACACAAAGCTGGAGAGAGAGAAAGAAATTGATATAGAGAATGAAGACAGAGGTGTGGAAGGCTGTGATGTACTGTTGATCAATGTGAGAGGATTTTTGGTGAATAAGTCAGTCGTTCTCTCCCTTTTTTCATGTCAAGGACCCTTAAACTCAAATAAACTAGACCATCGACCCCACCTGATGAGATCGTTGCTTTGGATGTTTACAACAGAAAGTGTAGGAAACACATTGACAAAGTTATTTAGAAATAAAACTGCCGGAACAAAAATAAATAAATGAAAGACTCAGTCCATAAATTAATATGACAGTACCAAAGTAATGCAGATATTTATTCCTTTTTTCATTTACTTGATTAAATGTGTTTATTTGCACATAAATTCCAACTTAATTTGATTTTCTGATTTTCCTGTTCTCTTTGTACATTTTTATTATCAAAAATATATATATTTATATATTCATCCCATCTCTGCATTTCTCCTCATTATATATAAAATGGAAAAAAAAATGCAACTAAATAAATTAATGTGAAACGGGAAAATAATACACATACAAATAATAGGAACTAAATATGTTAAATAACGGATTTTTTTTAACATGGCAGTCCCATACATTCTGTTATAGTTTTAGTTGGAATGGAATTATAGTAAAAATAAAGTAATTCTCCTTTTTTCTGGCGACCCCTTGGCCCCCCCTCAACGACCACTAGGGGTTCCCAGATCCTACGTTGAGAACCATTAGAATAAGTCATGAAAAAGAGTCTTTTTTGTTGTAAATATCTAATGCTTAGAATATTTAAGAAGTCTGTGACTTAATTTAATGAAACTCAATGCACTTTGACATATTTATCATGTTTTACATGAAGAAGTTCATATAGTTAGTGAATAGATTAGTGGTTTGGTTCAGTAAATCTCCCATTGAGATTTTCTCTTAAAATAACTCAAAGATTGCTAATAGAACACTTTTTTTTAGCATTTATCAACCGACCAAGACTCTGCCTTTTTCTTTCCTTCACTTTCAGTAATAAATATTTCATTCCTTATGTCACTGTTTTTATATCCAGGCTATTTCAACATGAATCAAATCTATCACTTTCTCTCTGGAATTTTCCTCAGTCTTCCTTTTCAAACACCCATTTTCCTCACTTGCTTATTATTCTCGCTCTAACATTTATATTCACTTTGCACACTGCTGCTAGACGACGACCAGCATGGGGCATTATGCAGATTCTCTGTATTCACATCGGTCCATGTTTTACTCACATTATTTGAACACACTCACCTTTCATCATCAAACAGTTCTTCAGTTACTAAACTAATATTATCTGAGCATTTACTCCCCCACAGCATATTGTGTCCATTAAAATCCCAGCACAGAAATTCTGATCTTTGTCTCCCTATGTCCAATTCTAGACCTTTACAGTTTAGTTGCTAACTATTTCATGTATTGCCATCCAATGTTATAATACACATAAATCATTTTTAGAAGAAAATGTCCAAATTCTCTGGATCCAGCTTCTCAAATCTGATTATTTTCTGGTTTCTTTAGTTTTTGATAATAGTAAACTGATAATATTTGGGTTGTGGACTGTTGGTCTGGACTTTTTACTTTTAGTCTTTAACTTTGGGAAACAGTGGTTCACATTTTACACTATTTTATGATCCAAACAACTTATCAATTTACCAGTTCACGTTAATTCAGAAAAATCGTGAGTTGCAGCTCATCTGAATCTGAAGATCTGAACTCTCTTCTCCACTACCTCTAAACTGTTTAAAATTCTGTCCATTTACAATGAGGCTCCTTCAGTTCCACTGTTGTAGCATCATAATTAATAATACTTTCACGTCAGTCTTTGCTCTTGATTACCGGCTACATTCCAGTGCAGCTTCCCATTTTAAACATTTCATGCTGAGAAGTTCTGCTGCTGATTTAGCTGAATCCTGTGTGTGTGGACATAAGATATGTTGTATTTATTACTCCTGCTGTGAAAATCACTGATCTCCCTTTTTCTTCTCAAACTTTTCTCTGATTTCCTGCTGTGTTTTCTGCTATATCCCGCTCCCTGCTTCTTTTATCCCACCATTTTAACTGCATCTGTATATGACTTTTCTTTCCTTCCATCTTATCTCCCCCACTTATCTGCCTTCCCTCTCATGACCTCATGCCCCCAGGAGGCCTCACTATGGTTCCCCCTACAGTTGCAGCACCTTTGTGTTCTCTACACATGGCAGATGTCTTCTTGGCCAAATGTACAAAATCCCTGACAGCTGAAGCGTCTCCCTGGATTCAGTATGAACTCCCTCTCTATAAATTTCATGATGTAAATATCTTGTGGAAGCTACTTTGACCCAAAATCAATCATTACAGTTTCACCCTATTCTTCCTTGTTATTCTCTCGACAATTATAACCTATTTTATATATTTATTTTATTCTTTAATTTCATGTTCTCCACCAGCTTCTGAATATTTTCTGTGCCAGAAAATCCCACTTTAACGTCCCTACACCCACTGACTCTTTGCTCTTCCACTTTGGCTAACTTTAGCTATTTTAATTTCCCCAAATACTGCTGATCTTCATTACTTTCTCCATCTTATTGCAGCCAGTAATCAGAAGGGCATCTTCTAGAATTCTTGCATAGTTCCTAGTGCATAGTTCACTTCCCCCACTTGTCCTCCTAATAGTTGTTGTTGGTTTCAGTGGATCGATTTTCCTCACTTCCCCCGAAACTACATCACAACGATCAACATTACTACCTTGTGTTTATTCTCATCTCCCTCCCTTCCCTATCTTTTCCAGCTGAGCATTCTTCACTTCAACCTTCTTCTTCTCTCTTCTTCCTTACTAAGCTCCATGCTGCCCTTCCTCCTCTAGTCTACTCATTATGTTTCAGTGACTTTAAGAGTTTAATTAATTCTTTCAATGTCAAGGAGTGTTTGTGTATTAAAAACATCCATTTATTGTTATTTTACAAACAACCAAAACGTATTTTGCAGGCTATTCAGAGACAAAAAGAGTCCATAGTAACTGAAAAATTAATAAGACAGAAGCAAAACATAAAAAAGTAAATCACAGAAATAACTTAGTGGTCAATCATGTATTAAAGTATGTAGATATTTTTAAAGAAAGGTTTTATTTTATAAAATTACACATATTTTCATATTTTTCATTTTTAGATAAAAAAAATACTGTATAGAAATAAAACATATATATGGGTGTTTTTTTTTTAGAAAACGACATTTATGTAAAAAACAGTAAGGCAAAATGATTACCACAAGCTTAATTCCATCTATTACGAATGAATTGATTTAATCAATAAAGTTAGAAATAATAGAAAAAAAAATGTAAGCGCCAAAAAACTTGAAGCTGGAGGGAAGACACTGGATTGGTCAATTATGTCCGCCCATCTACGTAAGATTTCTACCAATTGCTACTCACGGCCTCTTCACTTTGACCTTTCAAAGCCAATCAGATTTCGATATTTTCACCCAACAACCAATTGCGTTGTAGGGCGGGACAACGCGTGGCGTTTATATCCAGGTTGTGAGGCTGTTTCCCTCTGATCACTTTCGCTCTCTAACCTTTGATAGCGCGATCGATTACCGACGACAAACTGAAGCATGTCTGGAAGAGGCAAAACCGGAGCTAAGGCCCGAGCCAAGGCGAAGACCCGAAGCTCCCGCGCCGGCCTGCAGTTCCCCGTTGGACGTGTTCATCGTCTCCTCCGCAAAGGGAACTATGCCGAGCGGGTCGGCGCCGGAGCCCCCGTGTACCTGGCCGCTGTGCTGGAGTATCTCACCGCTGAAATCCTGGAGTTGGCCGGTAACGCCGCCCGGGACAACAAGAAGACCCGCATCATCCCCCGCCACCTCCAGCTGGCCGTCCGCAACGACGAGGAGCTGAACAAACTGCTCGGCGGTGTGACTATCGCCCAGGGCGGCGTCCTGCCCAACATCCAGGCCGTGTTGCTGCCTAAGAAGACCGGTCAGTCTGCGCCGAGCTCGGGCAAAGCGGGAAAGAAGGCCTCCTCTCAGTCCCAGGAGTACTAGCTTCCCGGCTAATAACGCTCACCCCAAAGGCCCTTTTAAGGGCCACCACTTCTCCCTTAAAGAGCAACTTTCTGTCTGTCGCTGTCTTGTTCCATTTTTTGCGCATGTTTCTATTTAATAAACGGTTTATTTTGTAAAAGTGGTCCCTCCCATTCGTTGTAGGTAAGAGTCCTGTGTTAACGTTGGACTGTAACGACTCTTCTCTGGCGCCAGGTTGTTCTGAGCCGGTTGTTTGCTGCCTGGTCTGCCGGTTCATGGGTCAGTTGTGCAGCACTGTGGCCTGAACGGCTCTCCAGAATACCGTTAGAGCTTTTACCCTTGACCCCTCTCTACCTACGTAAAAACCGGATTTTTATTCGCTTGCTTCAATATTGCGTATTTGTCCGCGCATCAATCCACCCCCAAAAAAAACTGCTTCGTGTGTCATGCCGTGTTTTACCTGCTGTACAGTGGACCGGGGCTGGGGGCGCTGTGGAGCAGTTGAAACTCAAAACCACACAGCCGAAGCAGGTTTCTGGGGAAATTGGCGCACATGAGATGAAAACATCAGTTGTATTGGGGGGAAAAATACGCAATATTGGAGTTGGCGAACACTCCGATGCGTCAGTTTACAACCGTAACTTTAAGGTAAGTGCTTATTTTTAAGAAGGGTGTATGTGAGAAGAAATAGGGACATAACTTAAGGCGCACGTTTCCCATATGTATATGCCGGATCTGAGACTCGGGAAGCTAGTACTAGTGGATCCGCCACGTTTTTTCCAGCATGACTGTGCTGCTCCTGCCATCTACGTTAAAGTTAATGTAACGTTACTGCAGTTAAATGATGTGGTCGAAACAAATTCATATAACCCATAAAACCTACATCCGAGCTTTAGTTAAAACTGTCATAGATGTCTTAAGGAATCTGTTAACCCCTCTTGATTACGTTTTAATCTCCATATACAGGTTATCTAATTGAGACATTTGTTCAGCGTAAACCTCAGACATAGAAACCTACTTCAAAAATAACTTAAAACTTGGTATTTCAATCAAGTAAAATAACTCAATGTTGACCCTGCCAAAAGCTATTCCAACCATAACTTTAATGTCCATTGTCATCTCTAAAACGGTTTAACCAAAGACTGACACACATTGGAATGAAGTGTTTCCACAGCTGTTTACTGCTGAAGTATTTGCAGTAAGACACGGAAAACTGCACATGTTGAGACTGTTTTCGCCAGTTTAAAGATCCCTGAATAGATTGTGTGGTGACGACCTGGATACCATTAACGGTTCTCTCAGCTGGAAGCTGCAGGTGTTTCCTGGTTAAATGTGAATCCACGAACATCTGCAGCCTGTTTACCAGTAAGATTACTGACATTGATCAAATAGGCCACATGTGTTTTTTGTAGTAAGAGTAAACCACATCAGTTTTATTTATCATCCCAAGAGTAAAATAAAGACAAGTTGTTAATCCGATGAACCAGTTAATGATTGTGTACATCCTTTTCCTAATATAACAAATGTTTTTTTTTATTATACCAGTGTCTCAAATAGTTATTGTGATGGTGTGAGTGCACTTCCCTAATTCTGCCAACAGAGGGCAGCACTTTCATTTGTGAAGGTTTTGTAGAAATTGTCATTCCTCAGGATATGGTCTCAATCCCAGTTTATTCCCACGTGTTTTCTTTTTATTAATGGAGGACCTCTCACTGCACACAATTTTTTGACAATGTTTAACTCACATCTTGATCATAATCCCATAAAATATTCATTATGTCCTATAAAAGATGATAGCTTTTCTTCAGTAAATTAAAGCACTTGGTCATTGCCAATGTCAAAAGGCATCCATTAGTCTAATTTGATGATTTTACAGTTTCAAAACAATCCTTTTCCTTATGTAGGATATAATGGATGCACAGTCATTTTATGCCATCTGCTTGTTTTTTCAGCAGAAAGCGTATAAAATCCGCCCTAACCTTTCAGCAGGAGCAGAGCCTGCAGATATTTCTGTCCGCTTTGACTGTTTTATTAGTGGCAAAAAGCGGCATGACGCACTGAGTTTGAACAGAGCCCAGGACAGGCTGAACCAATTACTCCGACCCTGACGACGTGTCCAACACCAGCAGCCAGGCTAAAAAATTCCAGCCTGGGAGAGGGGAAAAAAAAGCAGCTCAATGTCCATTGGCTGTGATGACTGTAATTTCCAGAATGGTTTTTAAATTCACCAGCTGTCAGTGACAAAAGAAAACTCTCTGATAGGTATTGAGTTTGTAGGGTTTTGTTTGTGCTTTTTCATTCCTACCTGAGAGCTGATGTGAGTTCCAGCCACATTGTTGACTCGAGCCACTTGCTGTCTGCGTCACACATGCTTCTTCCTGAGTGCAGACAAACACTGGCTGCTCTGCTCTGATCCTTAATGGCTTTGAGGTGATCTCACCCAAAAGACACAGTGTCCACGTTTTGTTAATTACAGCTTGACAAAGCTGTGAATGGAGCAAAAAAAGGTATTATAACATCAGCTCAGGGAGGGGTGGGGGGGGCTTTTCCAAGCTCAACAACACAGTATGTGTTTATAGTCGTCCTATTTACTGTAAAAACTAAATATTTTAGACATTTAAAGATAAATCTGCACCGTGAGAGTAATGCAGGGACAGATGTTTACATGAAGGGGGAAAGTAGGAATGAAAATAGGAAGCGAAAAGAGGCGTGGACCCTGCAGATGCACCACAGGTTTTAATATTGAAACAAACTTAAGAACTGACATTTTATTTCCATCCTCCAGGACTGAAGCTGCATTTGTACACTTTTCACACCAGGATTTGGGAGAATTCCAGTTTTTTTTTTTTTCTTAAATCTCTGGACTGATGGTGTTCCCGTCCAGCTCGGGTAATGACAAACACAAATATTTGTTTGTATGTTGCGATGAGGGGTAGTAGGAGGACGAGATAATGGGGCTATTGTAGCAGCTCATGTTACAGCTCATGGTCGATATGACCCAGTTATTTGTCACTCACTGTGAGCCAGAGTGTTCTCCTACTTGGACATATAGTATATGGACTAATTTCCCAGTTAAAGTATTACAGAGGAGTTAGAGCGAAAGGAATCATCTGGTTTTACAGAGAGAAAGAAAAAAGGAAAAGAGAGGGAGAGAGAGAGATCATTAGCCACATGCAGCCGGCTCTGTGAATGGAGACTTTTATGTGTGTGTGAGATCAAGCTGCGTCCAGTAATGGACTTTGGTGGAATTACAAGCTGATGAAGTATTTCTCCCCCGGCAGGAGTGCGAGGTGCTTGGCTGTGAGTAAACTTTTAACTTTAAAAAAAAAAAAGGGAAAAGAAAGCTTCACATGTTTTTTGTAAGCAGGTAGAAATATGCTGTAAATAGAGCTGGTTTGCGTCTACATGTAGTTTTGAATTCTAAGGTGTTTTTTCTTGAATATACTGAGGAATTGTGAGAGACAAGTGGGCAGATGTTGCAGAAACGGCACATCTGTTAGGTGGGAGAGTCGAGAGAAAGTTTTGGGAATATCAACATCTTCCTGTTTGTGTGGGTTCATGCCTCATCGGTGTAGAATGTGGGTGAGTGTGATGTGTATCGCGGGGCTATGTGAAGACACCAGTGACCTTTATGTGTCATCGTAGTCCGTGTGCTGCTGGATAACAATGCCGGGTTCAGTTTTTTTTTTCTGACGATGTGTGATACAGCCTCGCTGCTACAGTTCCTGCGTCTGTGCTGCAGATGATGTTGATCACATGAAAAACCCACATGTAAACCAAGTCTTTCATCAGTCCTCCTTCGGAATAAGACTTTCTTGCTCTGAGTTGAGCCTCTGGAGCATGAAACATTCCCAGCAGCTTGTAAGTCACCACAACAAGCTCCGCCAGTCAAGTCCAGTATAGTCCTGTTACCTAAATTAACGAGAGAAGAAAGGTGATCAAAAATCACCATTGTGCACGATACACCCTGGTTCTACTTGTCTGATTGAGGGGCACCGTCCTGCTGCAACCTGTTCAAGCATTTTCCACCTGATAGCATCTTTGCAAAGATGTGCAGACAGAGCAGGGCAGACGCATTATACACGACCTGTGAGAAGTCCTCACACCGGTGTGATCAGCAAACACACACACACACACACACTCTCATTCCAGAGCTGGAAAATCCTGAAGAAGCTTTTCAGACGTGTCTCATCCTCTACGCGCTGTTCATAAGGTGTGAACTCTGAGGCTGTTACGACCGTGAAGGAGAGCATTTAAAGGCTAGATGGCAAGAAAACGAAACGGCGAAGACACTTTAATATTGCTGCTTGAACCACATTCTTATGTTTACCTTCGAAAGAAAAAATAAAGTCACAAAGATTAGTTGTTTAATCACTGAATCAATCAAAGTAAAGTGAATTGTGATGATTAAGTAACCATGTGACTTTCTTTGGTTTCTGACTTAAACAATATGTTGATCTTCTGTTTTTCGTCATTGTATTTGAAGGTTAGTTGTAAAGCAAGAAAATCAACCATCCTTGTGGGCTCTGAGGAAGTGTGAATTCCTCTTTGCCTTTTATTTCTTTTATCATTTCTATGACTAAATGATTAATCAAGAAAATACACGAAGGATTAATCAGTAATGAATATTAGTTAAATGCGATAATGCATGTAATGCAATTAATAAAATAGGATGTGACATAACAAATCCCGAAAAAATCCTGGTAAGAATGTGTTCTGATCATTCACAAATTCCATTCTGCTTGTTAACCAGGATTAATTAGTTTCTTTTTATAATTTGCTGTGTTGGCTTGTTTGCTGCAGACAGTGCAGCCCATTAATCTACACTCAGAATGTCATCTACGGGACTTTGAGCTGCAGCCTCCACATCATCCGCGGAGGCGTCCGACTCCGGCTCGCCACCATCTGGTTACTTAGCTGCCTCTGTTTGTTGTTTTTATTTTCCTTCGGTGACTCATCATTTTTTTGCTTCATTTCCTCTGTCTCCCCTCTGGCCCAGACCCTGGGAAAAGGCTTCAGAGATCAATAGTCCAAGTCTTTCTCCCACTCTCTTCCACTCTCTTCGAGCCAAATAGTTCCTCTGGGAAGTTTTAAAAGATGGCTCACATATGCTCGCTGGCTTCCTGTGGAGCTCAGTATATCTCTATCCCTTCATCACCGGTTCTAGCGAAACACAGCGGGCGCTTTATAACGCAGCGTTTATTGATGTTGTCGTAGAGCCGTTTTTTCCAAAGAGTGGAAATAACCGTCTTTATTTTGGTTACATCAGTGGCACAGGAATCGGAGCAAGAAGCCAGAAGGACACAAGCACTTTTCCATCTCCTTCTCCTCAGCCACGTGTTATTTCCGCCTGGGACGGTGGGATTTTTTTTTAACATGTCAGACCAGTGGTTCTCCCAACTTTTTTAACATCAAGGAACCTTGAAAATCACCAAAACTGAACCACAGACTGCATTTGATGAGATTTGTGCTTTAAGATGTTTTAGAAGAGAAAGTGTAGGAAACCCAAAGCCAAAATATGGAAGACTGAAACAGCCAAAATCAATAAATCAATAAATTACTGACTCCACCAGTAAATGTCTATAACTACTTTTCCAATTAATTATTTAATATTTTTTTAAATTAATTAATTTATTGATTTATCCATTTCCTCCCCTTCATTTACACCTCAATATGAAATATAATCAATATATCAAGATGGAAAATTAAAATTTTACTCCTTATATCCCCTCCAGGACCCCTGGGGGTCCCCATACCCCACTTTGGGAACCACTGAGTGGTCCATTGTTTAACACCTGCACAAACAAATGGGAGAAGCTGATTGGATGCGGAGCTTTGTGTTTGGTTGCCAGCCTCCTCTGATCATCACAGGCGTGAATGTATCAGTGTCTGAGGAGGATCTGAACTTTGATCTCTCCTCACTTTATTGGAAGGGAGTCACGTGCTCTATTTGCAGAAGAAGAGAGAGTAAGTCATTGAAGGATTAGTCGGAAGTGAGAGCACATCTGAGAGGGCAGTGCCAGGGCTGGAGATGTAACCCTGCACCGTGATGGGAGGAGATGGGGCAGGGAGGAGGGAGACGGCAGAGCAGCTCAGAGTGAATGAAAAACGCTCAGAGACACACATAAACAACAATGCGGACAGGACACTGCTCTGCGTGGAATAATCCCAGCAATCTGCAGAAGGAATCATGGAGATAGCTGCCGTCTGGAGCCTGTAGGAGCGGAGATGGTAAGAGTGGAGCGTCCGTTCACAAGTTTGGCAGCAGAGCGGAAGCTGTTAATTGATAGATTTCTATTATCCTCATGTTGAAAAATAACTCGCCTTTTTTGTGCAGAATTCTTTTTTTTTAAGTTTTGCATTTCTTGCTGTGTTTTTGTCACAGTCGGGTCTCGGCAGAAGTGATTTCTCTTTAAAAGCAGCGGCCCAGACTGTGCGGCTGCCGGTGTCTATTTTCAGAAGCTCATGGCAGCTCTGAAGGGCAGAACTGCCCCCGTAATCACAGGTTGCAGAGGAAGGCCCTGCATTTCAGAGCATTAAAGCTGTTCTCCGGCCTGGGTGTGTGCTGCGTCTTAAAGCTGTGAGGCTTGTGGGTGCAGGAGCACATGTGTGCATGTATGTGTGTGTGTGTGTGTGAGTCAGAGCCTACTCCTGCTTGTCCTGTGGCTGACTGCGTGGCTCAAAGAGGCCAAAGTGTTGACAGAGGCTGGTAGGCGTTGAGGGGTCCAGTGTCAGCGTGGAACAGAGGGGACGCTCTGTCCTCAGCACACACTGGACGGGATTGTCAGACAGCGGTTTCACCCCGCCGCCTTGTCTGCTGTGACATCACACACACAGAACGCCCCGTTGTCCCAAACGGCCCCAGATCAACTCGGGGCAAAGCAGCTGCGTGTTTTTTTTCTTTTAATCAAATTATTGAGTGATGTCAACATTGAGCGACAAAAACCCTGAGTATTTGTGGCACGTGTGAATAAGCTGATGTTGGAATTGCCTGATTTGAGTACAGCAGAAATGTACTATACATACATGTATGTATGCATGTAAGTATGTATGTATGTTTTATACACGTTATACAATTGGCCACCTTTGCATGCTTTTTATCTTCCAAGAGAGAACTTTAACACAGGTTTTGTAAAGGGCATTTTAACAAACTATTAGCACGAAAGAGGCCACCTTAACATGTTTCATAGCTCCCTAGCCACTTTAACACACTCTTTTACTTCCAAAGAAGGCACTTTAATACAATTTTTAGCTCTTAGAGGGAACTTTTACACATGTTTTAGTTCCCAAGAGGGCATCTTAACACACTTTTTGGTCATAAACGGCACTTTAATGTATGTTTTGAGTACCAAAAAGGCATTTTAACAAACTTTTTTGCTCTTTGAGAGCACGTTAGCACAATTTTTTGCTGTTAAAGGGCACTTTTACACATTTTAGTCTTTACCATGCTTTTTAGCTCCCATAAAGGCACTTTAACATGCATTTTTGGTCATAAAGGGCACTTTAACATATGCTTTGGCTACCATAAAGGCACTTAGCTCCTTGAGGGTACTTTAAAACATGTTTTGCGTCCTAGAGGGCACTTTAACACGCTTTTTAGCTCTTAAAATGCCGACGTCTGTGGACAGTCATTTTCTACTCAAAATAAAAAAATCGAAATGTTACTCAGACAACTTATTTCAATGACGTGATAGTATATGACTTAGGCAAAGCACAAAAAGTAATTTTCCATGTGTTTCTTGTTGTATGACAACTTCCTTTCGAGAACATGGCGAAGACAAACCCTCCCAGAATGAGTCATTTTATTTAAATTATTATGATTTTAAGCCCTGACATGTATGTCTATTTATTTGATCATGTCTCTATATAATATATATAATAACTCAAACTCATGAGAAGAATAATATATTTGTGAGATAAATAGTTGTTTATGGGCATATTTGTGCAAGAAGCAACTACAGTTGTCAGTTCTTTTCTTCAGACAGCAAAAAGATGATTACACTTAATGGCTTAACTGATATGATTATATAGATAAGATTGAGTTTAAATTGCTTAATATGTAAATGTAGAGGTGGTTTTATAACTAGAACATATATTCATAAAAGTATTTCATACCAGTGGATAACAATGATTATTGATCATTTTAATGATTTTATTAATGACCAGGAGGAAAAAAATGTGACTCAATGTGACCACTTTATACTAAAGTTGATTTTTGTTTTGTCTGTTAAATGACTGATTCACAGATTGAAGCATTTTCGATGGAAACATGTTTATGAGCCAAGGAGAAGCAGCATTGGTTAGTTTTATTTAGACACAAATCTTAAATGAAACTATCACTATTAAACTGGTCCATTTTCTTAGTGTACTGATGATGTGGATATTGGCCCTATCAAGTATATTGATATTGTTTTATTACCTATTCCATCCTGATATACAAATATATAAGAGACAGTACAAGGTGTCCCAACATTTTATATTATTCCTTCAGTTTGGGACCCAGTCCGGACTATTCGAGTGAAGATATTTCTATTTTAAAACATAAATGTCATTGAGTAATTCAGCTCAGACAAACCAGACAGCAGATACTAAGTAGTTGTGTCTATTCCAGCTTGTGGCTGAGAGTGAGAGACGTGAGAGACGTGAATCTGGGCGATGTTGATATAATCTGGTTGAGTCATCCGGCCAGCAGCAGTGGGTCCTTGTGTGATTGTCTGACACACGTCTGGTGCTTGTGGGCTGATGTTTCCCTCTCGTCTGATGTCTGGGTGAAGCACAGACAGATGGAGCTAATCTGCAGCATCTGTAATCGCATCAACAGTGGGTGCGTGTGTGTGTTTGTTGGAGCTTCACGTTGTAATCAGTGATTCAATGATCTGACCCTTGATGAAGGCTCCTCCCGCAGAGCTCGCTCACACCTTCTGCTGCACCTCACAAGCAATGATCTTCACCTGATGTCAGACTGCTGGTGTCTGAAAAAACAACTTTACCTGTGGTCAAGGTGCAAAGAAGAAGGTGAAAAGGCTAAAGACTGCTACTCCTGCAACACCTCTACAAATTTGTGGCTTCAAGGTTTTAAGTCTTTTTTGTGGCTTTAATCAATATTAGTAGTTTTACAGAGCCAGGCTTAAGCAATGAATTACATCTTAATTCAACAATCTTCTATAAATAGAAGAATGACCTAATATGTTGAAGACAATAGCAATGTACACTATATTTTTTATGTTCAATTATAACTCACAAATAGTTTCCATATTAGAGCTGCAACATTTGGTCAGTTTTTTAGAGCTGTTACATTATTTTTTCCTACTATTTTGATAATTGATTAATTGATTTGAGTCATTTTTAAGAAGAAAATGTCTATTTTTTCTGGTACCAGCTTCTGTCTGATTATTTTCTTGTTTCTTTAGTCTTTTATTATAGTAAACTTATTGTGGACTGTTGGTCTGGACAAAAAAAGGCATTTTAAGTTGAATATTCAGCTTTGGGAAACACTGATCGACATTTTAACCATTTTATGAACCAAAGATCAAATTAATTAATCGTTCCAATAATCTCTAGTTTAATCAAGTATTAGTTGTAGCTTTAATCCATAGCCTGTATCCATTGCAAAGGTAAAGTTCCTTTATAGTTCAGCATAATAAATGTGGCAGGAGGTGTGACCTCTGACCTCTTTAAGCAGTTACATGTTATCAGGTTTTTACTTGTTACTTCAATGTGTGAAATCCTTTATAGATTTGGTCATAAATTACCCAGTTTTCTTGATGCATCGTTTTGTTTGGCTGCTGCTGCAGAAACAATTACCTCAGTATGATAGTTGGGTCACGTGGTTTTATAACTGGGACAGAGGCGTTTGCTCCCATTGTAGTACAACTGTAGTAGCAGTATTCCCAGCGCTGCCATTCATCCCCTGCTGCTCCCTCTGTCCGTGTGTGTGTGTGTGTGTGTGTGTGTGTGTGGGTGTGTTCAGGATCTTCATGCATCAGATCACTCTGACAGCTCAGCCGACATGGACCGCATGAGCAGGAATAAGGTGGAACAGGGGCGTCAGACGCACCAGGTCTTACAGGTGAGTTAATTCATGCTCCAAGGTTTTTTTTTTTACTCCTTTAAGTGCCTTTATAAGATTAAGGTTTTAATACAAATCAGCTACAAATCAAACAAATTAACCTGCCAAACTGTGTTTTCTAAATGGTCTACTTTTAAATATACATTTATTAACAGTAAATTTTAATTCTGCATCTTGTAATGATAATTGTATTTCCTCAATTAATTTCTCTGATGTGGTGAACTGTAATTGTTGGATTCTTCCTTATTTCTAGTATATCTGACTTTTTATGAGAAAAACTCTCTTCAAATCAGTCCTAGTATTTAATAATCAGCAGGTAGCAGGTACTTTTTTAGATAATGTATCACCTTATAACAGACATATCCTCCATCACAGTATTGTATCATCGAATGTACATTTTGTAGCTTTATTGTATCTTATTTAAATAAAGAATAAGACATCTGGGCCTGCATAAAACACATACAAAGCTTCACATGAGATTATTTACTGTTGGGATCTGTACAAAATCGGATGTAGGAAACTTAGTCTACAAACCTCCTTTAATATTGAAACCTCATGGGGTTTTTAAAAATGATATGCTGTTATAGTAACGAGGATAACAAATTATTCATCTGCTAAGATCATAAAATATAGATTTTGTTTTGACAGGGAACTCCCTTAGATCTGATCGAGACAGGCAAGTCCCTGAAAGTCCAGGCAGAGCGCCCCCACCTGGTCAGTTTGGGGAGTGGACGCCTGAGCACGGCCATCACATTACTACCCCTGCAGGAAGGTGAACATCTGCCTGTGTGCGTGTGTGTGTGCGTGTGTGTGTGTGCATGCATGTCTCTGTGTGTGTACTTTCTTGTCATCTCAAATATTTCACAAAACAAGTATAAAGTCTTCATGGACATAAACTGCACTAGTACTGTTTTTAAGGTGATTTACTGTAATAGATGCTAAAAAAGATCAGAAACTACAGTTTATATCAGTCTAGTCTTCAATGTACTGTCTTTGTTATCAATACCGTAAGTGACCTAATAACAGCTGGAGTGTTTATTTGTTTCAGTCACTTAACAGATCAGACATTTATTTGAGTCTAGGCAGCAATTTGGGACAGGAGATTAATTTCCTTCTGAAAAAATTCTAATTTATATTCGGCTCAAAACTGGAAAAATATGGTAATTTACTTTTTTACCTAACCAGTATGACTCCTGTATAACTGCCATTTTTTAAAAGTCAGATTACAGTACTGTAGTTAAACATCTCGTGGCTGCCTTTGCAGAGTTTTTCTCTGCATAATGTACCACAGAAAGTTTAAATGTCATGTCATACTTTTTTTTTTCGCTGCCCTGGAGCTATGGTGCTCAACAATTAATCAATTACACCAGACAGGGTGTTCTTCAACGTCATTGGAGCATGACAGTCATGTGTCGGGACTGAAGGACTAAAGAGAAAAAGGCAAAGACAAATTCTTCTTGATTTTTTTTCCTTTTTTTTTTTTTTTTTATAAATTAGCCTGGTGGTTAATTGAAACACACCCATTATTTGGTAATTTACAGTATACACATAAACTGCACTAGTACTATTTTTTTGAAGTGAATTACCGAAATGCTAATTAAATCAAAAACTACAGTTTATATCAGTCTAGCCTTTGTATGGTCAATAGAGTATGTTACTGATAGCAACACCAGGCAAAATAATTCAACTGTTATTTCTCAAGTGGCTGAAGGGGTCATGAATTTCTGAAAAAAAAGTGATGACACTGCTTGACAGTCACTAATACTGTGCCCCAGTTCCAGTTGCAGCCTTGGTTGTGTTGTTCTTGCGTCATTTATCCAGACACCACAGAAGAAGACAGAGGAGGCAGCACTGCCCCAGAGAAAAGAATTCTGGGATTTTTTCCTGTCTTGCCTCTTCAAATAAGAATGAGTAGCAGTATATAGTAAATTACCATATGCCAATGTTGCACTTTTTTCTTCTCCACCCTTTTCTTCTTCCTCAATGACATTAAAGAACACATTAATTGTTGATTGCAATGATTCCAATGCAGTATAAAGTATGACATTAAAGTCAACATTTCTGTGGTAAAATATGATGTTGTGCAAGATGTTTTGACGTGTTAATAAAGATATGGGTTATATGGTAATCATACTGATTTAATAAAAGAATTGGAGTAATAGCATATTTTTCCAGTTTTGCTGAGCTAGATTTTCGTCAGGAAGGAATTAATCTCCTGTCCCAAATTGCTGCCTGGTGAAACACAGGCGGTTGTTAAACTGCTGCCTGTGTTTTTGTGTCTGTGGCCTTGACCCAGCTTAGAACCACAGACCTAAAATACTTTACACAAAGTGTACACATGGATGTCCAGTGGCTCCAGTAACTGTGTGTGTGTGTGTGTGTGTGTGTTGCAGGGAGAACCACGCTGGGCAGCGGGGTGACAGACATCCCTCTGCAGGGCCCCGGGATCACAGACCAGCACTGCTACATCCAGAACCAGGCGGGGATCATCACCCTGTATCCATGTGGGAACCAGTGCTCTGCAGACGGGATCCCCATCACCAAACCATACCGCCTGACCCAAGGTACACACACACACACACACACACACACACACACACTGACGTAACTTCCCTTTAGATTAGATTATATCAGGGCTACTCAATTATTTTTTGTTGCCCCCCCCATGGAAGAAGAAAACATCTTGCGCCCCCCTATGCAACTATAAATAGTAATTTTTGTCTTTAAAATTGTTAGTACATCTGCATAACACTGTATCCTTATTAACTTATAAGAGAATAAAATAGAAAGAAACCTGGACCAACTTACAAGAAAGAATATCTTTATTAACTGTAACAGAAAAAGATTTAAAGTGCATCCTTCATTAAACTATACGAATTTGTCTGACCATGTCAAACCATATGATACTGAAAAATAAAATTACATAAAATTTGTTCTAGGATGTAAAAAAAATAACAATAAAAAAATAAGGAAGCATGTTCTCCGAGGTCAAACAAGCCCCTCTTGATGGGGGCGCCCCACTATTTGAGAACCGCTGGATTATATAGACTTTATTGCTCCTACAAGAGGGAAATTTGCATGTTACCGCCGCTCAAAAACAGTGACAGAAATGAAAAAAAAACATGATAAGCAAAGTAAACACAATAGAAACAATGATAAACAATGTAAATATATATTAGAGCTGCAACAATGAGTCGATTAATCAATTAATTGCCAACTATTACATTTAATGCAAACTATTGTAAAGATTGATTAATCCATTTAAGTCGTTTTAAAGAAGAAAGCATTAAACTTCTCTGGTTTAAGCTTCTCACATCTGATTGTTTTCTGGTTAGTCTTCTATAATGGTAAACTGATGATCTCTTGGGTTGTGGACTGTTATTCAGGCCAAAAAAAATACATTCTAGGCTAAATCTTCAGTTTTGGGAAACAGTGGCCAATATGTGAATTTTGCTCTTAATAGTCAAGTACTGTTACTAGTAGCACTTTTACGAGTAGGTGAGTACTCTGAAGTTCCATGGAGTACTACCTGTAAAGAAGTCTCTATTAATTTCTGTATTGGTACTCCTATTTAAGTAAAGGATCTGATTACTTCTTCCACCACTGCAGTATCACAATATAAAGGACTTTGAAAGACAAATTGAGTTCATCAGTGTTGGATATGTACATTAGCCAGAAAGTTGACATAAAACAGACATGTTTATCTTCACAGTGGTGAAACAGTATTCGTGTCCTTCCAGCCACTCACATACTTGCTGTAAAAAAGACACGACAGTCCCGCCCCCGCTCAGCCCCCCTCTATGGGATTCTGGCCAGCAGCTACACCACAATGTCATTTGAAGCCGGCAGATCAGCTGGTGTGTGTGTATGTGTGTGTGTGTGTGTGTGTGTGTGTATGTATGTATGTGTGTCTGGAGGCAGCAGCTGCTGAACAAGAATACCTACAAGCTTTGCTCCATTCAAAGGACAGTCGTGAAACTCTGAAACCAACACAGGGATGGAGGAAACTGTTATAAACATCATAGGAACCATGTTTCAGTGGTGCTGAATGGATATTTAACTTCTGTTTGAAGGATTAAATCAGTGTTAAACGGCCTGTGGAATATTCCATAACTGGAAAAGCTCAGCGAGTGACTCAGGAATATTTTAGCCACTGGAGATGCAGGAAAAAGACAAGCAGTTGATTTCACTTTCTGACTAATCACACGTGAGTTAAACGACTACGTCTTTCTACCAAGACGACGAATATCCGTTATTACCATCACAAACTGGCAAATAAGAAGGAAACTTTTTTTCCTGTAATCGACAACAGGACAAATAAACAGCATTTTTTATGCAAACATGCTTTTGCTCTCTATTTTTAGTGCATGGTGTGTTTTAATTTTCAAGGTTTTTAGTTCTGTAAATGTCATAATATCTTGTGTCTAACACTTACACCTCCTGTTATTCTTATTCTTAAATGCTGTTGTGAAATAGTTTGCACACACACACACACACCATTTTATAAAATTGGGGAGATTTTTTTGAATTGGTATGACAGGGTGTTGGAATCCTTGAAAAGTTACAATTTATGAAACCTTTTTTTTCTACAGTACATTTATGGTGATGCTCTGGTTTTCAGGCTGCATGCTGTGTTTCGGTCAGTCGGCCTTTTTCCGCTTCAACCACCCGGCTGAGGCCCTGAGGATGAAGAGTATGCTGCCCGTAGCGAGCCACGGGTTGAGCAGCGCCAGAACTCAGCTCTCTGGTAAGGAGCCAGCTTTTCATGATTAGACCATAGGGTAAAAAGCAACATCTAAAACTCCTGATTAACTAATCCTGCAATCCAGAAATAAGACGACCAATGACAACTGTGTGAATGAAGCCTCAGGATCTATTCTTGGCGAATCCTCTGGGCTGGCACATATTTAGTCTGACCACCATCATAAAATTCCTGTTGAAGCAGTTTATTTGCAGGAAAAAAACAATATTTTGATCTTAGAGTAGAATAAAATACTGTGTTAAACTGTTAAAATCCTAAACATCTTGATACAGATTCAACATTGAATTTTATTCAAATATCACATGAGAAATCCTCAGCTACAACACTAAATAAAGTATCTTATTTGTAGTAAAACACAATGTAATTGTGTGAGCATCAATATATATCATCAATAACCACATCATCAATACAATAGTAAAATAGTTTAATATAATATCACTAGTAGGGCTGCACCTAACCACTATTTTGACATTTTATTTAGATTTGAGCTGTTTATGTGATTATTTCATTGGCATTGGGTCATTTATGATCTCCTTTTCAGACATCATACATAAGATATTCCTAATGTACTGTAATGATCCTCAGTGTGATTTCTAGGATTTTATGGACAAATTATTGATCTTTAAACCTTATTTCAATGTTTTTTTTTCCTGATTTCTGGTAAGTTTGTTCTTGTTTTTGGTTTAAAAAAAGTATTTTTATCTATAGTTTTTTTTGCAATATTCTAACTATATTTGGTTGTAGAGTCATAACCTTACTATCAAGTTATGTTTGAGTTATAAGTTGGTTGATTGATTTTTCACTTATCTGGTATGTTCATGTTAAATAAAAATAGTATTGTTTTCGTTTTTGTGTTTTCGATGGAATCCAGATGTTGATCTGGAGTCAGATCAGTCTTGCTGCTTGAATGAAATATTGGAAGCAGAAATAGGCTGTTGAGAGCTAATTATCTGTGTCCTACATTGTGATCTGGTTCATTTAAACCTCTGCTTTTCACTCAAGCACTGACCCCATTGTTAAACGGGGCTTTGAAACGTCTCTTTTCTCCTTCTTGCAGCCACATTTACAGGTTATATTATTCTGGCACAGCGCCTGCTGTGGCTGTTTTATTGTGTTCTACATGATATTTAGAATCCATTCTCCTCTGACCTTACCGGTTTTGTCCGAGCGGCAGAGTCGGAGCCGCCACGCCCTGCACAGCGTGCACGGCCCACTGTTTCCGGACTGATTTCATCTGCTCTGAATGAAGCCACAGGGCTGCAGCTTTTATATTTAGCAGCTCAAGAATCCCTAAAGGATTACAACACATTGAGGATCACAACATCCCGACCGCTGGGTCGACTTATGCTGTACAGGAGAACATGGAGTTTATGGCCCCAGACACAGCAACAACATGTTCAGATGTGTGTTGAGTGAGTGACTTATATTTAATAGATTTTAGCTCATTAACGGACTATTACCAGTTCAAATACTTTTAAAACGACAATACAACACATAAACTACGAAATCAGTGCCATTACAGCTTATATATATTTGATCGATAGGCAACTGCTTAAACTTTTAGATAAAGTGCCATAAAGTGTTTTTTGGCCTGGTCTTTGTCCTAAATTATAACCCATCAGCCCCTTTTCCTGTTAAACAACACATAAAACACATACAAACCTATAAATCACTCGTTCTTATTCTTTAATTTAAAAAAATATATTATATATATATTATTATTATATCATATATTTTGATTGACAAGAATCTTTTTATATTTTAAGTAGTTGTGAAATCAAAACAAACACTTTTATTTGAGTAAAAAAGCTTCTACAGAAGTATTTTTAAACCCCACCTGAGTACTGACTGTGAAGACTTTTGACACATGTGGTATTCGTGGTATTTTATGATCTTCACCTTTGTCCTTCAGCACAAAAGGACGGAGGCGACGGCGCTGTGTGTTTGTTTCTTTGTGTTTTTGCACCTGTGTGTTTGAGTGTTTGTCCTGGTCTCATTGATTCAGCAGGAATCCTCATGGCAAACCTTTCTGTCTCCTCCTCCTCAGACTCACGTGGCGTCCTGAACGGAAACCATCAGTCCAGCAACGGGGACCCGAAGACCACCAGCACAGCCAAGGAGCTTCAAGACGCTCGAGGGCTGAAGGCCTCGTCATCGTCATCCTCATCGTGTTCGTCGGGGTCTGGTAAACCTCAGTCGTCTTCTCTAAGCTCTCTCAACGGGAGGAACGTCTCTGTGAAAGAAGAGTCTGTGTATGAGAACAGCAGCAAAACACCTCCCGTCCCCCATCCGCGGACGTCTCTCTCCGGCCCGGTCGGGGCCCAGCGGGCCCAGCAGAGTCCCAAGCTGCCGAGGAACCTGAGAGCGGAGGCCACGCCCAGCCCCACACCGCCCGGCAGGGGGTCTGGACAAGGGGCGGAGAACTCTACCCGGGGACAGAAACTGCCCAAAACGTCTCCGACAACTCCCTCCAGCCCTCGGGTGAGAGGGTCTTCCCTGCAGAAGAGATCCCCCAGCCCCATGCGGGACCCAGTTCCACAGGTGGACGTCCCTCAAAGGCTCAGGACACCGGAGTCCGCTGGACCCACCAGCCTGAGGGAGCTGCCCCCCCACAGCCCCTACACGTCCCGGAGAGGCGCGTCGGGGTCGCAGGGACCCGCTTCACAATCCATGAGGGCCCTGTACACTCAGGGTCCAGCACTGGAGAAGCAGTCCAGACCCGGACCCGGGCCTGGAAACCCCCTCATCTCCAACCTGGGTCCTCTACCCGGCTCATCCCCGCTCGCCAGCCCCCTCAACCAAAGGAAAACTGGCAAAGACACGGGTTTTGTGAAGCCGTACACACGGGAACGCAAGAACAGCATCTCAGAGATCAGCGACAACGAGGACGAGCTGCTGGAGTATCACCGATGGCAACGGGAGGAGCGGCTCCGAGAACAGGAGATGGAAAAACTGGTGAGTTTTTGACTCTCTGTTCATATGAAAGTACATGAATATTTAAAAAACACACTGGCAAAAACAGATAGACACATTTTGGAAAAGACTAGGACAAAATAGAATAGAATAGAATAGTCATTGTACAACTAAATTGAGGGTGCTCCCACAGATCACTATGTACATGTACCACAACAGGAAAAGACCATGAATTACCAAATACCAATACAGTAATCTAGCTTTTGAAAAAGTTATACATTAGTCATTCTGTACTGTCAGTCTCACGGCTGCTTCTGCAGAGTTTTCCTTTGCATATTTTACCACAGAAAGTTAGAATTTCAAGGTTTTCAGGAAGCGAAAAACAAACTGTACATAAAAGAGAAAAATTATAAAACTAAAAATCAGAGAAATAAATAATCTTCTATTCTATTCCATAACAATTACAAGTAAAATACACTGCAATAGATAGTATAGAGTTATAATCTGAGTCTCTGAGTTTTAATAAACCCTTTATTTTTGTCTTATTACATATTCTTATCTATGTTTTTATTTACACTTATTCTCTTAAGACCCAGGCCTATTTTTTAGTTTTCTTGTTATAAATGATGATAAAGCAGGAACCACAAAGCTCGTGAACTTAAACCTGGCATAAAAACAATTCTACAACATGTGAGTTGACTACAGAAGTGTCAGAATCGATTTATGTTTCTGGGCAAATATAGTTAGAAAATTTCAAAAACTTTTTTTTTACTACCTTATATATTGTTGTAGCTGAGGTCTCATGCAATATATGCATAAAACTCAATTGTTTCCCTGTAATAAGTGTTTTTGGATTTTAACAGGTTAAAGATGCAATGATCAGTTTTGTCCCAATGATCAGTCTAAACCCTGTGGTAAATATTCCTGCTGTAAACCAAAACAACAAGATAAAAGAGACAGCACTAAAAAAGAGCTAAAAACATGGTAAATATTTATGATCATGGCTTTGATAAATCATCTTTAGCTTCACCAAACACAGACAAACTGATGTCGGCAAACACCACGGACATGATGTTAAAGGACATAAATCAGCGCTCTGACACGTCTGGCACGACGCTACCATGTAGGCATTAAGATATCTGGTCTAAATCTCCTGGCAAACAGCCACCTGCTCATCACCCCGGCCCCCCCGCAGCGTTTTACTGGCAGCGGCGGCCTCATGTGGCCCGAGTGACGCGGGGTGAACATTCTTCCACGAGTCTTGAGGTTCCAGAGCTGAGGGCGTGGCCGCTCTACAACACTATATTTACCCAAAGGATGAGTGGTATTTACTTTCAAAGCTGCCTCTCAGGCTCTTTTCTTATTCGTACCCACACGACATTGCACGTCGCATGCCTGTTATCCATCCTCAATCCACACCCAGCACCCACCGGGCCCCCGACCCCTGCTGCAGCCCCCCAGGCCGGCCCGCCTCTGACAGCTGAAGGGACCACAGGGAAGGGGGGGGGCGGCCGAGTTCTCGGACTATTTCAGGAACCAAAAGGTTTCTGGTAACAAATGAGACTGACTGACAACATCAGAGTGTGTTCAGTGAAATTAAATGAATAAATTGGAATTAGTCCAACTTATTCATTTAAATTAACTTCCATGCAAATATTTGCATCATGGAATTTGGGGATTTTCATACATTACATGATTTATAAATTAATGAATTTGAGTTACACCACTTTATTATTTATTTAATTTCATGAATGATCTATTTAATTCAGTTCCTTTAGGTGTTACCAATTGTAACAATTCAATTAATTTGGTTAAACTGTTTTTTTTTTTTCTGTGTGAAAGCTGCTTTAAGGACAAATATTTATTGTCCATTGGTTGGATTAACAAGTCGGGAATTTTCCTTTAATAAATTATTTAAATTTATATACATAACAATACATAATAACAAATTAATGACTTATTGAGATTGTACTACAAGTTACAGCGAAATTAAGTACTTCAGACCAGTGGCATAATTTCATTTTAAGATGAGGAACACACTGTTCTAGGGGGGGTCTGCAGGTTCAGGTTAGAAAAATTTGAAAATTCTAAATTTGAAAGAAGCAGATACGATTAAGAGAGCAAAATCAAGAAGCTGTGGACTATCAATAATCACTATTAAAATTAATCACAATTTAATTACATTTTTATCTGTTCTAAATGTAAATATAAATGAAGTGTCTGTTTATAATTATTAGAACAATGAGAAATTGTCTCAATAACATTAAACTTCAGTTCTGCTCTTTTAAAAAGTTTAAAAAAGATGAACAAACTAAACTAGTTTTAGTCACGTTGATCTGTTAAATTTAACATTTCAGAGTATTATGAGTCCTACTCACACATTGTAGAGTCCAGCTTGAAAATGCAGTGATACATCTGGATGTTTTCTACTCATTTTTCCCTGCGTTAGTGCCATTAACATTAATTTAACTTTAAAAACCCTAATTATATTTAAAAATTTGTCTACTTTAGTCAAACAGAGGTGATGTTTAAATACCTAAACAACACCTCTGCTTCAGACATAAAGCTGAAATAATTAAAACACAAAACAAACAACAGTACAAACAATAGTTAAAAAGTGCAGGTAGTGTAACATGCGTATGGTTCATGACAAACATAAAAATAAATAAATTATTGGGTGCAGCTGTTCAAGTTATATGTGGTGATAGGAAAAAGCTAGTTAGCAACATGTGCACATGCTATACTCACTTTAGAAAAATGCAATAAAGAAAAATAAATGAAATACCGCAATACAAAATAGAAAAAGACAACATTAAAAATTAAAACTCAAAGCTGTTTTTATGAGAGTTTTGCCAAAGTCTACAATTTTTTCATTGAGAGTAAAACCAGGAGGCTGTTAGCTTAGCTTAGCTTAGCATAAAGGCAGGGCTAGTGTTAGTAAAAAAACAACAAAAACAAATCTCCATTGCTTCGATGTTACTACTGTGGCGGTAAAAACAATGATAACCTGTTTTGATAACATTGTTTTTCCATCCTAATTTGATTCATTTGGTCCAGTGACACAAACGTCTATAAGCACAAAGTCTAGAATCACTGCACAAAGATATTATTTTATTCATATTAAAGTTACACGAGCACTAACAGGAAGTTAGCTAACAAGGCCTGCAGACAGCACATTTAAAGATTCTGCTTTGTGGAGCTGATATCAGCACTGTTATCATTTGGATTTAACAGATAAGTTACACCATGTTAATTGTGATTTTTGCTTTTGGAAAGAACACCTCTTGTTATTTTACTATTTCCAATCTTTATGCTAAGCTAAACTAAGCTAAGCTAACAGCCTCCAGGCTGTAGCTTTATGTTACTTAATTTATATTAATTGAACAAACATAAAAAATTGTATCAGTCTCAGATTCAAGAATAGAGCTGCAACAGTAAGTCGGTTAATAGATTGGTTGACAACTATTACATGAATCATTTTATGTCATGTTTAGGAAGAAAATGTCGAAATCCTCTGGTTTTAATAATCAACAGAATAACTAGTAGCAGCCCTAATTAAAATGCAATATTTGAAAGAAAGAGCTTCATGTAGACTGTATGTTTATGCTCCATGTTCTTGATTTGTTGGTGTTGTAGAAGGAAAGAATCAAACATGACTGATTAAATGTAAAGCTATAGATGAACAGGACAAAGAGAGGATTTCCTCTCCACATTATATTTGGCACACTGCTCTCTTGGCACACTTGGCACAGTTATGTGGGATTTTGTTCTTATTTCATTTCACCTCATTGAATTCAACCTACATACGTGGACGTAGCTGCACTTTAAAAAAAAAAATCCTCGCTGCACTTTTCTCTCAAAAGGGCAGAGCTAGAGAGGAAGACATGTAATAGAAAAGTTAATTTTAGAATTTTCGCTCCACAGGGAAGACGCCCAACTGCTGCTTTTTGTTTTTGAAGCGATTTATTTTTAATGGAAAACATTTCCTTGGTGATACATGAGACAAAAACATGTTCACTACAAATCAAGCTGCAGCATTTCAGCAATGATAAACAGTAAATAGAGACGTTTGTTTTTGTGTTGAACTATTCTGTTCAATGATATTTTTAGGTTTATGTTACATCCTAATAAATCGAAGGTCTAGACTTTGATCCAGATACTTACGCCTAAACTGGCTTAACCTTTTAGTTCCCACTCTCCAGCTCATATAAACAGTTTTAGTGGTTTTGATGCTTTTCATCAAGCTTAATAAACACTAAATCAACATTCTGAGCTGCAGTTGCAGCACAGACTGTACAAGTCAGTGTTCAGGACAGAGTTGAAGTGATTATTTTGACAGCCTGGGTAACTTAAACATCAGGCAAAAAATAGGCAGCTACAATGCTGCAGTATCAGGCGTAGTCGCTTCAGATCTCGCCAGATTCCTTATTATCGGTCAGCAGGAACCGTGATTACATATTCTGCACTGTGATTTTAATAGATCAAAGCAGGAATTTCAATGGGAGTGATGCAGGGTTATAGCCTTAAACGGGACAATGTCACATAAGGACACTTGGAGTGAATCTGCAGCAGTGGCATGCATGAAGGGGGGGAGGTGTTAAAGTGCCCTTTAGGACCCAAAATGTCTGTTAAAGTGCTCTCTTTGGAGCTAAAAGGTGTTTAAAATGTCCTCTGGCAGGCAAAAACCATATTAAAATGCCCTCTTGCAAGCAAAAAAGTGTGTTAAAGTGCCCTCTAGCAGCCAAACGTTTGCTAAAGTACCCTCTTGGGAGCTGAAACGTGTTCCAAAGTGCCCTCTTGGGAGCTTAAAAGCATGTTTAAATGCTCTCTAGGAGCCAATAAGTGTGTTTAAGTGCCCTCTTAAGCAAAGGCATACTATATGTGCTATATGTGCCCTTTTCTTTTTGCCCCTGCCCTTCAAAAGGTTTGTGCACGCCACTGATCTGCAATAAGATCCATGTGGTATGAAATAGTCTCTGACGTCACGCTTCTCTCGTGTAGGAGCGACAGAGGCTGGAGACCATCCTGAATCTGTGTGCGGAGTATAACTACGAGGACAGCGCCATGGAGCTTGCTGATGTGGTGAGGAGTGGGCTGCTGGGGGTCACCGCCGGAACCTGCCCAGACGTGGCAGGGGGGACGTCGCTCCAGGGCGTAGACCGAGCCCAGAGGGCCAGAGAGAATGACGAGGAGACTCAGAGAGAGGAGTCGAGCAGCACAGAGAGCACACACCAAGAGGTAAGAAACACTTTCATTCATAAGGCTGGAAAATTTCAGGAGGATGTAATATTTAGATAAAAAATGTAAAAAAGCAGAGGACTTATTTTTTAATATTTTAAATACATTTTAAAACATCATGCCTGTGTGTGTTGACTCAGAATTTGAGAAAAAAGTCAGTATTATCAGATAAAAAAAAAACAAAAAACAATCTAATCTGATTGAAAAAAAGACAAAATCGACAAAAGTCATGGAAACATGAAAAAAGCAGAGGACTTTTATTTTGAAAAATTTAAAGCATAAGCAATGCCTAATGTGTGGTGACACAGCACACTGCAAAAAATCTTGGGAAATATTCTGTACCTAGTACAATTACTCTTATATCTTATTCCTTTGGAAGATAGTTTTACTTATTTCAAATGTTTCAAAAAAATTTGACTGAAACAATCAGAATCCGGAAATTAAAAAGTCCATAACCTGAACAAATTCAATAAAACATTAAAAAAGTAGAGGGTTTTTATTTTTAAAAAATTAAAAAGAGTAATCATGCCTGTGTGTGTGTTGAGTCAGATAAATGTCCATATTAGATAAAAAAGACAACATTAAGATTTTAAAGTACATACAAGTGGTTTCTTGTGTCAAAGTTTCTTGTTAAACACTAACCTGACAGTGTGAAGATCCGTTTCCTGGTCAGGAGCAGCTCTACATGGAGGAGGAGAGGAACAGGATCTTAGCCAGAGTTGATGATTTAAAGCACAGAGTCAGTGAGCTGGAACAGCAGCTACAAGAGACCAAACAAGAGGTAACACACACACCCACGCACGCAGACACACACACACACACACACACACAATAAAGAACATCTTGATGGAATGTATGGAATGTAGAGCTGCAACAATTAGTTGGTTAATTGATCATCAATTAGTTTACTGTTACATTAATTGTTACATTAATTAACTACCAATTATTTTGATAATCATTCAATTGAAGAATCTTCAGCTTTTGCAAGCAGTTAACGATATTTGACACCATTTTATGAACCAAACTATTAATCGAATAATTGTTTCAATAATATATAAATTAATCGACTCTCAGATTAGACTCAGTTGCAGCTCTAATGACATATTGTGTTTAGTCTTGTATCAACTGACCCTTAGAGGAGTACAAGCTGTTTTTGGTTGCAGCCTTAACCCTGGTGCAGGATGTCTCTCAGACTGTGACTGTGTGTAGGTGGAGATGGAGCAGGCTCTGCTGCAGGCAGAGAGGCAGGCTGAGCAGGAGCAGGTGGAGGCGGAGATTCAGATCGTGTCTCAGCTGCAGCTCAAACTCAGCCAGCTGGACAAGGCCACCCAGAAGGAGAAGGAGAAGGTGGGGAACCAGGGGGTGGGGAAGAAAAAAGAAAACACAACATGATCTGTCTGTTAACTCAGAGCTGAATGTCTTACACGCACGTGAATGTTGACACGTTCTTGATTGTGTTTGAATTGGTAAAAACTCACTCACAGAATGTGCAAACAGTTACATAGAAAGTTTCTTTAGAGCAGGGGGATCAAACTATATGTAGTGTATGAGCCACATTTAGAGCATTTTATTGATAGATGTTAGTGGAGTGGCCCAGTAAAAATAAACATATAAAGGACAACATCTACACCTATATATGTAAAGGAATAGATTATAAAAAAAATGAAATAAAACAAATCTGGAGAGATGACTAAAAAAGTGCAATTATAACAAAATTATGTCTCAGTTATTCCATATTCTGCTGACATACTATTTAGTAACTAAAATATATTTAGGGTTTTAAGCAGCAGGTGAAATTCAATTTAGAAAGAGTCAATCATGCCTAAATGTGTGTGTTGACAAAATAAATCTCATCAGAAATATCTTGTATTTAGTGTAATTAGTCCAATATTGGGTAGAATCATCTTGTTCAATTAGCAGAATGTTCAACTTATTTCAATTTTTTTTCAAGAATTTGAGAAAAAAAGTTAGAATTATGAGATAAAAAGACAAAATTAAGATAAAAAGTCCAACAATTGAATGTTATTTTAAGTCCGAATTTACTAAATTTCGGTAAAGGACTTTTATTTTGAAAAATGAAGAAAGAGTAAATCATGCCCATGTGTGTATGTGTGTTGACTCAGCACACTGCAAAAAATTAAGTCTCATCAGGGGAAATATCTTGCATTTAGTACAATTAGTCCAATATTGAGTAGAATTAACCTGAATTATCTCATTCCACTGGCAGCAATTTTTACTGATTTCAGGTTGTCAAAGATCAATAAAAAGACAACATTAAGATAAAAATAGAAACAATTTAATTTTACCATAATATCTCCTGCTTTACAAACTGTTCACGGATAAAAAAATGTAAATATCTATCTCTTGATCCTTGAAAGATCCTTACTGACTTCACATTTTTGTGAAAAACCAGGAACTGGAACACTGACACCCTTGCTGCAGCCTTTTCTCAGATCTGACCTGACCTCTGACCTTGCACTGCTTATTTAGTAGCTGTCTGCACTTTAAAAGAGAACATCTTGACAGGTGAAAATTTCCTGATTTTGGTACAAACAGTCTCATATTGAGTAGAATTATTTGATTCCACTGGCAGATAATTTACCTTATTTCATGTTTAATCCTGATTTGGGTCAATTTGGTCTTGTTTTAAGGAAACAAGACTAACATTTTATGAAAAAATTAAAATGACTAAAATCAAGAAAAAATTGAAATAAGCTAAATTATTTGCCAGTGAATATGATTCTACTTAACATTGAACTAACTGTACAAAAAACAAGATATTTTCACCTCTTAAGATTTTAGTTTTTGTAGTGTTTCTTCAAATAGAAAACCTGTCAACAGTTGCTCTTATACATTGTTCTTGCACATTGCAAAAAGTGAAATCCTAACAAGTGAAAATATCTGATTTTACTTGTTTTCACGTTTTTTTTTCCTTGGATTTAGTCAATTTACTCTTTTTTCAAGAAAAGTATGTCTTTATTGCATAAAACAAGACCAAATTAACCCAATTTAGATAATTCCACTTAATATGGGAATAAAAACAAGATATTTTCACTTGTTAAGATTTTAGTTTTTGCATTGTAGCTGGTTGTAAACCTGAAATGTTGATTCTGTTTTGAATATATTTTTGGTTTATTTTTCCCCTATTTTACCTTTCCCAACATATTTGCAGCTTCTAACATGACTACAAACTAACCTGCTGCTTCAATCCAATTAAACCTTTAACTGCTTGGCTGCATGGATTTGAGTTGTCTGTGATTTCTTTTTTTTTTGTTTCTCCACGGGTCGGCGTGTGTGTGCGTGTGTGTGTGTGAACGTGGATATGACTGTGCATGTGTGTGTGTGTGTGTGTGTGTGAACGTGGATATGACTGTGCGTGTGTGTGTGTGTGTGTGTGTTTCTATGTGTTTTTAGGGGAGGGCTAATGTGTCGGCTGAGCGGAGGGTCCTGGAAAAGCAGAGGAATCAGTACAATGAGCTGAAGAGGCAGATTGATATGTGCCCCTTGTCTCAAAGGGAACAGTTACAGGAGCAGCTCAGCAGGGTCAGTGTTCTCACGCAGCCCACTGGCTGGCAACAGTGAGTTCTAACATACCCAACATCACAGTACCTCTGTGTGTGATCTGCACAGAAAAAGCTGCAGACGTGACACTGACTCTGTTTTCAGAACTCAGACTTTGCATTTCCTCTTTTTTCTGCTGTTGCCCCTTTATTTACTTGATTTTATTTCACATGCATCTTGTCAGATTGTGGGTATTACAACACCTGATGCTTTGCTACTGCAGCGATAACCCAGTTCTTCTGCTTAATCTCTGCTGTCTAATTCTGGACGCTTAAAAGTCAGCCATAATGTCATTAACAGCTTTTTCTCAACAAAAGAATTGCATGTGTTTTGCCGTGAATGATTGAAGTCAATTTAAATCAGGCTGAGCATGATGTTAAATATTGGATACATTATTTTAGGATAAAGCTGCTGTTTTTATGTGTGTGTTTTTTCCTTGGTTTATGCAAATACCCTGAAAACAGAAAAACCAACAATGTTTTTGTGCGTCTGTCAATACATTCTGACTCACTGAAGTCTTAACAGGTAAAACTATCTTGTTTTTGGTACAATTATTTCAATATTGAATAGAATTATATTATTCGACTGGCAGATAATGTAGAAAATGTCTTGTTTTCTTAGAGTAAAACCACATCAAGCCAAATCAGGAAAAGAGAAAATCAAGAGAAAAAAACTCTAAAAACACAGCAACACAGCAGGTAAAGATTATCTAGTAAACATGTGGAGAATTTAGCAGCTTATGAGCCAGATATTTCTCTAAGGACTGGATAGAGATGAAAAAAAAATCTGAAAGAGAGTGAAAATTGGACTTTATTTAACAGATGGGCAGTAACAGGACCCATTCTTGCACTGCATTATATGTTGCTAAGAAGTGCAACATATAATGTTTAATGTTGTGTTCAAAGTTTCTGCTGCCCCCATGTGGCCAAAAGTAATTGCCAGGAAGTGATTAAAGCGCAATACTAGGAGTTAAAGGTTGTTTCTGATTGAAAGTCACTTGTTCTCATTCTTGCACTCCATTATATGTTGCTAAGAAGTGAAACATATAATGTTAAAGGTTGTGTTCAAAGTTTCTGCTGCCCCCATGTGGCCATCAAAATCTGTTAAATATAGTCACAAATATATAGTGTCATTAAAAAGTCAACTTTAGGAAATTTCTGAAACAGTTAGTCATTGTTTCGGTTTTTGCAGTGTGTATACATTGGGATTATTTTTTACCTGAAATAACTAGGGCAATGTGAGATTGATCTGAAGAAAACTGCCATCATAATGAAGCAACATGTCATATCTATATCATTGTTGGTTTCGATCTTTTTGTGGCATTTGTTAACACTGAGGAAAAAAAGTAAGATCAGCAGCTTTTATCATTGAAACATCTCTGTTTCCCATGATTTTAAATGCATGTATGTGTGTGTGAGCAGAAAGCTGAAGCTCTGGAGTCTGGGACCAAGCAGTTTGAGGAGCTGGAGTTCTGTCAGCTGGAGGAGGAGAGCAGCCTGGAGGAGAAGAAGGAGGCCCAGAGCTCGCAGCTCCTGCAGGAGCGAGCCGAGTACCACTGCAGGGTGGCTGAGCGCAAGGTGACTCACAGAGTGCACAACCACACAGGAGCCAAGCAACAAACACTTTGTTACCTTACCTAATTCTGGGTAACTATATAATAGTTTATCAGCTGACTTTTTTACTTCTACTCTTTACATTTTCATGTAATTATCTTATTAAAAGTGATTTTCTGCCAGAAAGTGCTTTATTTGACCCTAAATTATAACCCATCCAGCCCATTACCTTTATTAAAATACCTTTATATGGTCAATATAACACATAAAACACATTTTTCACATTAATTGCCAAGAAGTGATTCAAGCTCAATACTAGGAGTTAAAGGTTTTTTTTGATTAAAAATCACTTCTTCTCATTCTTGCACTGCAAACGATTAAATCTTAACAAGTGAAACTTTCTTTTTTTATTTTTCAATTTATTCTTTTTTTTTAATAAAATTTCAAGTTTGTTGACCTTCAATCTTAATATTGACTTTTAATTTAATTAAAAAAAAACTTGGAAAAACTAATTGGGCGACACGGTGGTGCGGTGGGTAGCACTGTTGCCTCACAGCAAGAAGGTCGCAGGTTCAAGACCCGCCTTGGGCCTGGGTCTGGGGCCTTTCTGTGTGGAGTTTGCATGTTCTCCCCGTGTCTGCGTGGGTTTTCACCGGGTACTCCGGTTTCCTCCCACAATACAAAAAACATGCTCAGGTTAATTGGTAAACTCTAAATTGCCCATAGGTGTGAGTGTGAGAGTGAATGGTGTGTGAATGGTGTGTGTGCCCCACGATTGGCTGGCGACCATCTGGGGTGTATCCCTGCCTCTCGCCTTAACGCGCTGGGATAGGCTCCAGCAGACCCCTGCGACCCCGAAAGGGAATAAGCGGGATAGACAATGGATGGATGGATGGATGGAAAAACTAATTATTGGCCAATACAACAAGATAATTCAAGTTGATTCTATTCATTATTGGAGTAATTGTACTAAATACAAGAAATTTCCCCTGATACGAATTAATTGCAGTGTAGGTGATATATTTAACGGTTTTTTTTTTATATCTTCACCCACTTACTTTTATCTCTTTAAATCTGAACATGAAAAGGGACAATACAAGACATCACAGAATGATCACAGCTTATATATTTGGACATATTTTTTTCATTACTTTTACTTTCATACTGCATTTATATTTGAGACTTTTGACACCTATGCTTACCTTTGTGTAATTTATAATAAACCTGTTGATTCTCAGGAGAAGATGGCGGCCCTGGAAGCTCAGGTGAAGCAGCTGGGGCTGCAGGCTGTTCAGGAGTGTGAGCGAGTGGCTAGAGACAGAACGCTGACGGTGCAGCTGCTGCACAAGGTTAGTTTACTCTAACCAGGATTTAAAGAGAAATGGGACAATACATGTCAATGCACATATGCATGTAAACATGTGCGATTATAGCTATGTCACAAGTTTTCATTTCTAATCCCATTGCCAGTTTGGTGTTAGTGATGATTTTCACATTGTTAATAAAAACAATAAAATCAAGTGAAGAATAAAAAATAAAGAAAAATAAAACAGCATTGTTGATCACAAAACATAGAGGCCAAGAGTCATATTATGCATTTTCTACTGCTTAAACCAAGGGTGTCAAACATGTGGCCCGGGGGCCAGAACCAGACCAGTAGGTCCAATCACTGGACGACTGTAAAAAGTGAGACAATAAATGTTTCAGTACCTGTTTTTTTTTACAGAAATTTTATCAGAATAGTTGTCAGTTACAACTCTACATACATCAGCAGCCTGACTGAATATGGAAAAACTGAGACATCATATAGTTGAAATTTCATTTTTTTTTCTTATGTTACCTCTCCTGTAAATCAAACATTAATTGATAATGTAAATAATAATAATCTATTCCTTTACATAAAAAGGAGGAGAAATTTGTAGGA
Organism: Eupleurogrammus muticus; assembly: GCA_036785175.1. NCBI lineage: Eukaryota > Metazoa > Chordata > Actinopteri > Scombriformes > Trichiuridae > Eupleurogrammus > Eupleurogrammus muticus. The sequence continues at coordinate 22,295,978 of JAYKQN010000007.1, read as the reverse complement.
ATTGTTACTTATATTTTTTTTATTGGTCCAACCCATGTTAAATCGGCCTGAATGTGGCCCATGCTCCAAAAACTGAAATCTTCTCGGTCGAAAACACTGTATTTTTTTTGGTAGAATTAGTCCAATATCAAGTAGGATCTTATCTTCATCATATTTCACTGGCATATGATTTATATTTCAATTTTTTTGTTTTTTTTAAGGAAAACAAGACTAATATTTTTCTAGAAGAAAAAGAAGAAGATTAAATTGACTATCAAAAAAAAACAAACACTTGAAATACATTATACATTATGTGCCAGTGGAAGAGTGAAATAAGATAATTCTACTCAGTATTGGACTAATTCTTCCAAAAATAAGATATTAGATGTCAAAGGGCTGAGAAGTGCAGAGCTTAAAGTGTTGAGTGCGTAATTGTACTTTAAATTACCCAATTGCAGTATAAATATATCTGCTATTATAATTGCACAATACATACAATTTTTCAATAATTAAATACCAATAATAGTCATTTCTGATACAGAGCATATATAAAAGTACTTGTTGCATTGTAGCTCTGCAACAACTGCATTTATGTAGTTTTCACTACACTGTAACTTTGTTCTTTTTTTATTTTTAATTTTAATTTTTACATTTAAATTTTGATGTTTCTCCCTCAATCAACTGTTTTTAATTGTCTCTTGCTACTTTTAATGCTTAATATAAAGCACTTGCCTTGCCTTAATAGTGGTTATGTCTGATTGTTAGGAGCAGGACAGACTATGTGCTCTGGAGAAGAGATACCAAGTCCTGACGGGAGGGAGAAACTTCCCCAAACCAAACAGCAGCATAAAAGAGGTGAGCAGGAATCCACAAAAACATCCACCTGGAGGAAAATGACTGTCCCCCAAAAAACAACTCTTCCTTTCAAGTGGAATTTTTAACTTAAGATGAAACTTTTAATAACAGGACTGGCTTCATATCAGCGAACCTGACCTGGTTTGTGAGGACGGTAGTCCTCATACCCCCTGTCCGTCCTCTCACATCCCCTCCCCCGACCTCTGTCCTGTTAGGCCACAGGAGGTAAAAACCTGACAAATCCTAAAAATGCCTGTGCTGTGGTTTTTTATTAAAAAGAAAAAAAGGGGCATGATAAGTGTGTTAGAAAATACTGACAAACCACAACCAGCTTGGAGTGTTTCTCTGCTGCATTTTTCTACATTAGGGGTGTCAAACATGTGGCTCAGGGGCCATAACCGGTTTGCTGAAGGGTTCGATTTGGCCCACTTACAGGAAGTGAGACAATAAATGCTCTAGATCCTGTTTGTTCACAGAAATGTAAAGTGAGTGAGAACCTTTCAGGGTTCAAAAGACAAAATATTTAGTTTTGCTTAATAAATAATTTGTAAAGCAGAAGATAACTTGTAGAAGGTAACCTGAATATTGTTTAGTGAGAAAATGTTTTGCAATGAAATGACTGAGGGAGCATAATTTCTAAATTGCACTTTTGTTACATACTCTTATCTGTAAATTAATAAATGCAGGTTAACTAATCATGGTCACTGCAAAAACTGAAATCCTAACATTTGGAGATGTCTTGTTTGGTAGAATTAGTCCAATATACAAAGTAAATTTATTTTATTCCACTGGCAGATAATTTAATATTTATTATTTTTATTATGGAATTTTAATTTTATTTTTTTAGAAAACAAGACTAACAATTCACTAACAAAAAAAGATTTAATTTGCAAAAATCAAGAAAAGGTACTTGAAATGAGATAAATTATCTTTCAGGACAATAATATAACTCTACTCAATGTTCGACTAATTGTACCAAATACAAGACATTTTCCCCTATTAAGATTTTTGTTAGTTTAGTGCAGTGTACAGGAGCAGATAACTGAGATACCTGCTGTTTCAAAAACTATTCATTATATACTATAATAATGTTCAGAAACTACATCATTTGAATTGAAATGCAACAGGAGACTGACTGATAATGTCATAGGTTTTAGAATGTTACTTTTTTCCTTACATTATCTCTCCGTTTTTTTTTTAATTGAACATTAATTAATCATATAAATATTTATATATTATCTATTTATTCACATAAAAAGGAAGATACATTTGTAGGTGTTTGTATTTATGCATTTATTTTTACTGGTCCAGCTCAACTTAGATCAAATCACTCTGCATGTTGCCCATTAACTGAACAGAGTTTGACTCCCCATGATGCTGCACCAGTTTATTAGAGACCTGAAGAACAGCTGTGACGTCCCTTTGTTTGCCTTGTGAATCTTTGCACGTCTGATCCAGTTGTGGCCACATTCAGCTAATCCCTATTTGTGGCTGTTGCTGCAGGAGTACCTCAGGCTGTCTGATGTCTATAAGATGTATGGAAATGCTTCTGTGCGACCTCACTCTCCTTCCCCCGCTGCTCTCCACTGCCTCTCCCTCGCTGTCGCTCCAGCTCTGCCGTGTGAGGTAGAAACTGGCTGCTCTCTGCTGCTCTCTGACACATCTCTGACATGTTCGAATGAATCAATGAGTTTATTTTGCACACAGAAAAGACATACGAATCAGCGTGTGAAAATAATCTCCCTAGGAAGTAAGAAAAAGCCTCTAGTTTGAGTCATTTGACCTTTGATGTAACAACAGCTTAAATCTTATAGTGACACCATATTAAAATAATGGGATATATTATAATAGAATTTTCTATTAAAATCATGTACTGGATGACTGAAAAAATGTAATTAACAAATTTAAGTATCTTGTATTTGGTCAAATTTGTCCAATATTGGCTATATATATATATATATATATATATATATATATATATATACATATATGTATTCTGTATGTTTTATTTCATCCATCCATTTTCTATCCCGCAGCAGGGGTCTGCTGGAGCCTATCCCAGCGCATTTTATGGCGAGAGGCAGGGATACACCCCAGATGGTCGCCAGCCAATCGTGGGGCACACACACCATTCACACACCATTCACACACACACTCACACCTATGGGCAATTTAGATTTGCCAATTAACCTGAGCATGTTTTGTATTGTGGGAGGAAACCGGAGTACCCGGTGAAAACCCACGCAGACACGGGGAGAACATGCAAACTCCACACAGAAAGGTCCCAGACCCAGGCCCCAAGGCGGTCTTGAACCTGCGACCTTCTTGCTGTGAGGCAACAGTGCTACCCACTGCTCCACCGTGTCGCCCCTATGTTTTATTTTATATGTTTATTTTTGTTGTTATTAAATCTGGTGTATAAATAACTTAAATTTTTATTTATGAACCATGTTTACCATGTTTAAAAGAAAATTGTGTTCAGCAAAGAGTTGAACACACAAAAAAATAAAACATACACTTGAAGCAACAATAATATTCAAATCAGGTTATAGCAGCAACATATACTGTACAAGGGAAAAACCACCAGTGAAATAAGATAATTCTACTCAATATTGGATGAATTGTACCAAATACAAGACATTTGATAAGGTTTCATTTTTTGCAGTGTTAATGTTAAAATATTTTTCTTCTAGATGCATCTTCTAAATCCTCTTTTCTTCACTCTGTTGTCCGTCCTGTATGCGTGTGTGTTTTATTGTATCATTTATTATTGTGCAGCAGTACATCACAGTCAGTCAGCTGAGTCAGATCTTTGGGATGCAGAGAGTTAATCCCTCCTCCTCCTCCTCTATTCCGTCATTCCAACAACTTGCCTCCTCTGACTCCATCGCATGTGGTCCTTCCTCCCTTCTCTCTACACAGGTTTGTGTTTTCCTCTCCAGTCAACAGGATCCTGTTTTTAAAATTTTGATGCACAACATGGGTCAAAAAAATACCTGGCTGAATTTTTATTAATATATTCTTGCAATAAATTATAATTATTCTTCAGTATTCCTGGTATCCCTCACTTATCTTATTTTTAATCATCACAATTTAAATAAAAAATATTTTTAACATTACTACCCTACACAACATGTGTACGGTAAAAAATCAAAGTGTAAAAAGTTTTGTATTTGGTAAAATTCCAATATTGAGGAGAATTATCTCATTCCATTATTTAATTTTTTTCTTGATTTTAGTCAATTTAATGTTTTTTTTTTTAAATGTTAGTCTTGTTTTCTTTGAACTTGGAACAAATAAAAAAAAGGAATCAATAGAAATAAGCTAAATTATCTACCAATAGAACAATAGCTATAGTATAATAGCTAAGTGTTTCTTTGCTCTATCTTTAAAATAAATATATTTTATCATGAAATATTTCAGCTGTTCCTTTGTTTACTACAGATTATTATTTCTATTTTTCCTTTTTTTTTACTTTAGCATCAGCATCCTTTGCACACACAATTCAAAAATGTACCATAATTTGATAGGAACTTCTGATATTTAAGATATAAGTTTTATGTCTAAGATATAGCAAAACAAAACTCACAGCATGAACTCACTCAGGAAATTTGGGTGATTTTAAACCCATGGCGTGCATCCTGTCTTTTTCCATCCTGATTCTTTGCTCGGCTTCGTTCTATTCCTTCCTTCCTTTATCGACTGCCCTGTGTTACTCTTCCCCACCCGCTCGTTGCTGCTGATTCCGTCGCCTCACTGCTTCCTACTCTCCTCCTGGCCGAACGCTTCCCGTCCCCTCAGAGCCAGCCCGAGCTGAGCAGGAATGTGCTGCCTCCCATTAACCTGGAGCGCTGGTACCAGGACATCATGGCTGCTGGGGATCCTCAGCCCTGTCCTCCACCGCTGCCTGCAAAGTCTTTTTCTGCACGCAGACACGGGCAGGTAATCACTCCTCCTCTGTCACCGCTTCACGCTGCCCTCTGAGTTTTATACTTTTCAACATGTTGCCTTGAATATAACAGATTATACTCAGCTATTCATACTTGTATGAATAGAAGACTGGTGCCAACTTCAGCACAACATCAGGGGTCAAAATAAATATTTTAAATAATCTTGAATTCAAATAGGATCATTTGTTTGTACTGATCATACACATCACACTGAAAAAACTGAAATCTTAATAGGTGAAAATAACTAAAGACCAAATTAATCCAAATCAAGAATTCATTGGGCTCTCTATATTACTGTGTTGGTACTTCTACTCACATGCTCTCTTTCTCTCTCTCTCTCTCACACACACACACACACACAGCATCACTGACTGCGAAGAGGAGAAATAAAGACAGACTAAACTTTAGTTTTAGATGTTTTATTAGAGAAAGTCTATGGAACACATGATTGTGATTAACTCATCATGTTACCTATGGAAGACGAGTTAAAAATTTTGATTCCTCTTTTGACCCCTGAGGGTCCCCGAACCCCATGGGAAAAAAGCATGAATAACATGTTTTTTTTTAAATATCTTGATCCTATTAGAAACATTTATTCGTACAGATCATACACAGTTGTGCTTCTAATGTGTTTTTTGACCTGTGCAAAGCATTGTTTTTATTAGCACAGTGAAGCCTGTTGTTTTTTAATTAAAACATATTTTTTCAAGGGGATCTTTTTATGTGGAGTTTCTTGTTCTCCTAGGGGTTCTCTCCAGGATCTCCAGCTTCCTCCACAGTCCAACAATAGTCTAAATGAAATGAAATTGAAAATGGATGTTGGAGAAAAAAAATTTTTCAGTGTGAGTTTGTCATCAAGGTTAGATATTTAATTACATAAAGTGGATGAAACACATGACCCTCATTGCAAAAACTGTCTTAATATACTGAATATATCTTGTAGAAGATGCTAATGGGCTCAGAAGACTTCAAATATTAATGCTCATTTTTTTTTGTTTTTTTTTTTATCATCAAATTTCTATTGTCTTGTTTGTCTTCCATTTCTCTTTAGTGTGAGGTCTGTACATTTTTCCTAATTTATTTTGAATAGTTTTGTTGTGTAATTTACTTGTTGCTGGTGACTGGTGTGTGACACCTACTGAGGCACCTAGTGGTGTCCCATTTAACCTTTGCTCCACTTCCTGTGTCTACGCCCTGATGAAGGCCAAAATGGCTGCAATGCATAGGCCCATGATGTGCTTTTAATTGTTCTCTCCATGTTGTATTAGGGCCTTTGTATTTATTTTTTAATCCTGGAGTGCCTCTGGTTGTTCTGTTTCTGGTTATTCTTTTTGAATACATCTTGATTTTAGTATAATTTGTCAAATATTAAGTAGAATTATCTCATTGCATTGGCAGATAATCTTGCTTATTTCATTTTGCTTTAGGAAAATAAGACTAACGTTTTCTTAATTGACTGAATAAAAACAAGAAAAAGATCAGAAAATTCTCTGCCAGTGTAATAAAATAATTCTACTGCAGGAAGTCATAAGTGTTTATTTGCAAAAATGAGTTCAATGTGTCCTGTGTTCAGACTTTATGCAGCTGGGAGAGAAAGCTATGGTTCAGAAAGTTTTAAAGCACAATTCATAATAATAAAAGAATATATAGAAGTATTTGAAAATCTTCTGATTCAAACCATGAAACACATCTTTTTGTCTTTCAAGTTTCAAGGAACCATTGAGCTGTGGAAAAAGCCTGAAAAGTGATACTGTTTTCTGTCTTTAAAGAGAAATTGTCATTTTTTTTCTTCAGGAAACATCAAGTTCAAAACCCAACATTTAATCTCTGTGTCCTCACTCACTCAGCTGTTGAAGTCTAAATCAGACGGGGAGGTGCAGGCCGCTCTGTGTCCTCCTGTCACTCCTGTAGCTCCTCCTCCACATGAGAAGAACTCAACCACCAAGGTTGGAAAAGGCATCACTATCACACATGTGGGAATTAATCCTCCAGTAGTTCACCCTGTGATGCCGTCATGTGTCTTTCAGGGGCTGCACTTATTGCTGAAAGAGATGTCCAACCCGTTAGACATGGACTCCAGGAGGATGTTGACTCTGCACAGCAAAGGTAGTAGAGTCTGTCACCTGTTTCATCTTTTATTCTGATAGTCGAGTAATCCAATTATTGAAATGATTAAACGATTAGTTGTTTGGTTCATAAAATGATGTAAAAAATAAGTCACTGTTTCCCAAAGCTGAACATTCAAACTAAAATGTGTTTTTTGTCCAGACCAATAGTCCACAACCCAAAGATCATCGGTTCACTATAGTAGAATTGTTTGACATTATTTCATTATTATTTTATATTCAGTAGAGCTCATTCACTTACTAGCTTCTGCTCCATGATGATCATGTTAATGCTCTGTAGATCACCTATAAGCTTCTTTAATATATTTTACATATATGCTTAATTTTCAATGGGCAAAAATGTGTCTGAAACAGGTGTATAATAAACCTCTTAACATCAACATTTTAAAATAACATTAAACATTAACATAGTCATTATGGCCTGTAGAAACATGGGCAGGGGGTGTTTTCCTTTTACACTTTCACTCAGTATTTTAAACACTTGTGTCTATACTTCTACCTGAGTAATGACCGTGAAGACTTTTTTTTATACCAATGTATAGAGAGCTGAGATAAACTAGAGACTAAATCTGATTCTGATTATATAAATAAATTTATATGAATTGTTTTATTTGTATCCTAATGTTGGCTTTTTTTTTCTTATATTTTAGACATTTTATCTCATAATTCTGACTTTTTATCTATTTTTTGAACTATTTGTACTAAATACAACACTTAGTAAGTAAGTATAAATACTAAGGTATTTCCCTCTGATAAGATTCCATTTTTTGCAGTGTAGGTGGTCTATTTATGTTTTGATTATACTTGAAGTAGTTTTGAAACAAGAACTTTTACATTTTTACTTGAATAAAAAGCATGAGTTGATGCGTCAAGTATTTTTAAAACCTAAGTACTTCTACCTAAGTAAGGCCCTTGAAGACTTCTAAAACCTCTGGCTATTAATTTGAGATGAACCAGAGAATACAGTGGCTTGCGAAACTATTTGGCTCCCTTGAACTTTGTGACCTTTTGCCACATTTCAGGCTCCAAACATAATGATATAAAACTGTAATTTCTTGTGAAGAATGAACAACAAGTGGGACACAATCATGAAGTGGAACACACTTTATTGGATATTTTAAACTTTTTTAACAAATAAAAAACGAAAAATTGGGCGTGCTTGTATGATGTGAGGACAGGGGATGTTGTGTTGCTTTTGTACAAACTGTAAAGCCCTTTGGGGAAAATCTGTAATTTGTGATTCTGGGCCATACAAATAAATTGAAATTGAAAAATTGAAGATTGTGATTCTGATCACCGTGGCGATGCCTGTAGCCAGCCACTAGAGGACAGTGTGAGTCAGTGACAGCGTGTCTTCCTCCTCTCCTCCTGCTCAGATCTGTCTCCCACCGTCCATCACTCCATCCTGCACCATCAGCCCCCGCCCGGCGGTGGCCAGGCGTACGACACCCTGAGCCTGGAGAGCTCTGACAGCCTGGAGACCAGCGTCTCCGCCGGCAACTCCGCCTGTACCCCTGAGAGGTGAGAGCCCGGCTGCTGTTTCCATGGGAACAGTCAAGTCTGCTCCCCCGTCTCCTGGGAGAAGGGGTCACTGTTGCTTCGTGTTTACACGGTTGCGTCTGCGGCTGATTACGCCGGCTGTTGCCATGACAACGCCTTCAAGTTTCCACTTTTTTTTCTTCTTCCCGTTAAGTTAGAAGTTGAAAGTGTGTGTTGTTTGCTGGTGGAGAAACCTTTGTCTCCGTCTCCGGCTGTTGTTTAGACGCCGGTTTCCAGGCATCTCCGTTCTGACTTTTTCCTCATGGCCTTGTTGCATCCCTGTAATCAGCCGTTTCTTCCCTGTGTTCGCTGCAGCGCCTGTGGCTTAGAAGCCCAGAGGATAGAGGAGATGGAGAAGATGTTGAAGGAGGCGCAGCAGGAGAAAGCCCGTCTCATTGAGAACCGAGTAAGTTTTGATGTGAAAGTTTCCTCTGACCTGACATCATTTGTCTCATCGCTTCCTGACCGTTGACTCACTGAACCTCATCTCAATTATTATATCTTCTTCGTTGTGGAATAACTTTCTCTGTACAGGTAGAAGCTGTTTTCCAGGCAAGAGCATAACGTGGATCTGTACTCTCAAAAGTAAATATTAAAAACACAAGAAAAAAACATTTTTAGTTTTTATGGTATCAACCTTTTTCTTATATGAAAAAAGTGCCACGTCTCATAAAATAATCCACCACTTTATTAGTCATCAGGGACAAATCACATGAATTAACTTCAATATGAGCATAATATGACATAATAATGTGATAATTAAAGGGACAGCTCATTAAAATATAAAACATTAAAGCCCATACAGTATAAGAATTTTAATGGGGCATTAATAAATAAGGAAAATAAAAAATAAAAAACACCTCACAGGACAATACAAGTATATAAAACAAGTATATGCAGCACAAGATGCAGAAGATTCAACCTAAAATTACATTTTTGTCCAGACCACAACCTAAACATCATCAACTCAATATGATAGAAGACATCTAGAAAAGAAACTAGAAAATAATAAGAAAAGCAAGCTGGAACCAGAGAATTTAAACATTTTCTACTTAAATATGATTCAAATCAATTAATCAATTAATTGCCAAAAATTACATTTTTGAGAAGAAATTTGTCCAAATTGTCTAGTTCCTTCCTCTCATATCTGATTATTTTCTGGTTTCTTCTGTCTTCTGTGAGATTCAGATTTGAGAAGCTGGAACCGTGAGTGTAATTAAGGAGATTAATGTAAGAGTTTGCAACTAATCGATTAATCATTGCAGCTCTACAATAAACACCAACTTTATCACAGGAGTCTCATCTTCCTCCTGTTTGGTGGATAGAATCACACGATGAAACAAAGCAGGATTGTATGTAAGCGTCTAAATGCATCAAAGACTTAAGGGACGTTTTCTACTAAACTCTGGACTGGAACTGTCGGTCGAAATTGTCAGTCGCTCATTGTGTTTTGCAGTATTTGTCTTCCATTAACATATTCTCCCCGTGTTTTCTCTCCATCTGTTCCCCCGTCCCCTCTCTTCCTCCCTCCCAGGAGAGGGAGGTGCAGGCTCGGCGGCAGATGTTGGAGGAGGAGCGGAGGAGGCGTGAGGAGGCCGAGAGGAGGCTGCAGGACGAAACGACCCACAGGCACAGGCTGGTGGAGGAGGAGGTGAAGATGAGGGAGAAACACTTCTCACAGGTCAGCGGGGCAGTGGGACCAGAGCAGTCCATTCATCTATCCATTATTGAAGCCATTAATCTGTTAGTAGTTGGGTTCGTTAAATGGTGTAAAGTGTCAGTCAGTGTTTCCCAAAGCTGGCGTTCAACCTAAAATGTGTTTTTTTGTCCAGACCAATAGTCCACAACCCAAAGATCATCAGTTTTCTATAATAGTAGACAAAAGAAACCAGAGAATAATCAGATTTGAGAAGCTGGGCAATTTTCTTCCTAAAAATTAATAAATTTATTAATCAATTATAAAATTAGATCAATGTAATAGTTGGCAACTAATTGACTAATTGCAGCTCCACTCTTCAAGTGTTCATCCCAGTAATTTTCCTGCCTGCATTCACACAGGACCCGTTCCTGCTTATTCCTGTAATGTTATGTGGTGTTGATGTGGGAAATTGACAGAGCAGATTTGTCAAAAGAAAAGGACTCTTCTATTACCCTGGAAGATCCGAGGAAAATTGGAACACGTGGGAATGGTTGCAAGGGGCTGGTCTGATACACTAAGCCATCCATAGGGCTGCATTTAGATTAATCACACTATTTTAATATTCAATTCATCAATTTAAGTCATTTTTAAGAAGAAAATGTCCAAATTGTCTGGTTTATTTTTTTTTTTAGCAACTAATCATTTAATCATTTCAGCTCTAAGTAGGATATTACTGGGTGTTAAACTGTTAAAAGTATCTGATATTTATTGTACTTGACTCTTTTTGGGGATTAATGTCATAGTTGGCTATTAATTGTCTAATCAACTACTCATTATAGCACGACATCACATAACAAGACAATAGACACAAAATGACAGAAAACGTATTTATTTTCCTTTTCAAGAATCCACTGAAAATTAAAAACTTGAGATGTTCAATGTTCAAATAAAATATAATTATCATCCCTTAAATCCCCAAAGTGCAGCTGTACTTTGAGTTGAACTCCATCTATAACTTCGATAAATCTAACTTGACATTCAGAGTCAGATTTAAAGCTGCTATAATTACTACTTTTACAGCAACAATGATTCTAATAACTGTGGTTCTCCAACAGATGGTTTAATCATTTAATCACCTGCTCAGTGTTTTTTAAAGTACTGCCCCTTTCCCAAACAGTTTCTATAGTGGATTTTCCAGATGGGTCCATGAAACCAACCATCTGGCCTCGTTAGCTTTGGTCTTCCAGCTCCTTCTTTTTAGGTGTTGCCTGTAACTTCACTGTTCTGAGTTGCTTCTTCAGCTGCAGTTGCTAAAATACTCAGATTAACCCGTCGTGCAACACTTGTCCACACAGATGAAGTTATTATGCTGCTGTTGAACACGGTGGAGAATTTAGCAGCTAAACAGCCTGATGTTTCCCTCAGGATTTCACTCATTAAAGCTGCGAGTAGAATGAACATTTGGTTCATCAGCCCATGTTGCTCTGTATCTGCTGTAAATGTGCAGCTGTATGTTAACAAGGCAGCAAACCAAAGTGATATTATATCAGGTAACGGCATTTTAAATGTCTGAAAAGGAGTGTGAGGAAGTATAAATTTATTGAATATCACCATTTCCTTATAATTTATTAATAATCAATTATTAAGCTTCCATCATAAAAAGTCTATACAATATTGAGACATATTCTAATACAGAATATTGAATTAACTACTATAATAATCTTTATCTTATCACTGTTAAATATATTCGTATATATAAACCGTATTCCAAATTATTAACAATATATCATCAATAAATCATTCTTTCTCAAACTGTTTAAATACTTACACACTTTGAATATGTAATTAGGACATCAAAACACATTTATCTGCTTTAATAAACAGTTTGCTGCAGCTGCATCAATTTATTGATCGATTATCAGAGACCCTAAACACTTTTGAACCACTTTAAATCTAACTTGTGTCCATTGATTCTAATCCTTCATTATCTTTTCTCGTTAAGCACCTTCTTGTATTAATATTTCCTCTTCAGGCTCGTCCGATGACTCGTTACCTGCCGAACCGTAAGGAGGAGTTTGACCTGCGAGCTCACGTGGAGTCGTCGGGTCACAGCGTGGACACGTGTCCCTACGTCATCCTCACGGAGAAGATGTGTAAGGGCCACCTTGTGAAGATGGGAGGGAAAATCAAGTCATGGAAGAAACGCTGGTTCGTTTTTGACCGTCTGAAGAGAAACTTCTGTTACTATGCGGGTGAGGAGCTGGAGTTTAACATGTTATCAATCATGTAAACCTTCATTTATTAAGGATTTCAAATTCATTTATTCAGATTTTTTTTTAAATTGAAAAAAAAATATTTCTTGGGTTTGTTCATTGCAGATCTAAATTGTGAGTAGACAGTATATAGCCCCCCTCTCTCTCTCTCATTACACCTTATTCTATTTTACTCAGACACCATTCACTCACTCACACGCACACCAACCATTCATTTATTCTATAGAGCAGCTAGTTTAACAAAACAACCACGATATAACATCACATTCAGTAACAAACCATCAGGCAGATCCCTCAGTTATTCGATTTTCAACTTGACGTAATTGAATTGACAACATTTTTGATAAAACTGGAGCACCTGATCTGAAGAAATAAGTTCAGGCTATGCTAATATTCCTTCAAAACAATAAAGAACTTTCACATCTCCTCCCTCTTAGCTCCTTCATGCCTTTCAGGCCCAGAAGTTGCAGCCTCCGTTAATTACTGCTCAGATTCTTGTGCGTCACCAGGACAACTAATAGAATAACAGATCCCAGCGGGCTTCATATTTTTAGACTAAAGTCATCATACCAAAAGGAATCCACTCAGATGTGGTATTTATAAACTCTGAACTGTAGCAGCTGTACCTGATTTATTCAGTTCAGCTGAGACTTTCCTTTACACTTCACGCCCTTGTTTTGTTTTACAGCAATAAACCTGATTTTTGTCCCAACTAGAATTAGAAACAAAACCAGAAAAACCAAACTTAACCCAAAAGAACCTGGATCAATTTCTTCTAAAGGAAAACTCTGAGTGTTATAAAACAGAACAGTTTTTTAATACTTTTTAATACTTTTTAATACTAACAGTATCACAGATATATGATGTCACATGTATGTCTCATTTATGTAAAAGTTATTCATCATTTGTAAATTCATCAGGTAACTTTTTTGCATTTCCTCAACATATATCACAGATAATTAACAATTAGTTATTAACAATAACTTATTTGAACAACAGAAACTATATTATTTAAAAGATAAGTGGCTCTTATGTTGAAAAAGAGGGGTAAAGTGCCCTCTTGGGAGCTTAAATGTGTTTAAAAGGGCCCTCTAGGAGCCAAAAACATGGTAAAGTGCCCTCTAGGAGTCAAAGTATGTACTTAAGTGCTGTCTGGGGAGCTGAAACACACATTAAAGTGCCTTCTAGAAGCTAAAAGACATGGTAGCATGGCCTAGTCAGTGGCTGTTTTTTTTTTCTTTTTCACCCCCGCTGTTCAAAAAATCTGTGCATGCCACTGTCACATGACCACACCAAATTGTTAGTGTATGTTACTTCTGGCCTTCATCAGTTTAAATTAAGGATAAAGCTGGATGAGGAATGTTTCAGAACTTTTAAAGGGGCATCGACACCAGTATCCCAGTGGCTTCTTATGTGTTAAAGTGTTTCTTTCTCTTTGCGGTTCGAGATTGAATCAGTTTCTCATCCTCGTCTTATCAAACTGTCCCTGGATTTTAAAACGAGAGCAGTTAGTTTTCTGAATAATTCACAAGCAGGGATTTAGGACGTTATTTTACAATCAAGTTGAAAACAGGTTCCGAGCGTATATTTTCATTAGCAGCGCCCCGTTCTCCTCGCTGCGCTCTGTCTCTCCACTCACTTGCGTAGCCTTTTCACCCCCTCACTCCTGACGAAGATGATGGTGATGATGGTGATGAAATAAGATGCAATACTTTCTCTGGATGTGTTTTTCTCAGGGAGGAGGCTAGCTCCTGGCTTGTTCGTGACTAATAAAACGAAACTCACATTTTCAAAAAACATTTATCTCATTACTAAGCAGTTTCGACTTACGGAGGGGGGAAAAAAAACGGGGGGTAAAGTGTCGGACGTGTTTCAGAAGAGCGCCTTAAGTTGTTGGTGAATGTTTTTGTGTCGTCGCCAGGCGGAGGGAAGACACAGAAAAGACCAGTGTTTATTTGAACAAGACGCAGATACAGAAACTCCTGAAACTGATTTTATTTGAGCAAATTGATTTTAGATGCGAGAAAAGTCTCATCTCTTCACATTAAACATGTATGCTCGGTTTACGCACCACACAAATTGGAGAAGCTCCTAAGTTCTGCGTCTTCAGTCTTCACCAAAAACACAACTTACAAACTCCTGAATATATAAAATAATAAATAAAATGGAAAAAAAAGTGATCTGATATTTTGTGAACAGGGACTGGACTGAAGATCTGACCTGCTCGAAGGAAAATGGAACTGAAAATCTGATAAAAGGGACGTTTCTTTTAAAGATTTACAAAGATCTGCACCTTGCCAGCAGGGAAAAAGGCTGAAAAAAACAGAGACAATCCAGAAAGCATGACTGAAGAAAACAAGTCAAATTAATAGGATCGTAAGGACTTCAGGCATAGCTTGAAATAGACTTGCACTTCTAATTAACTTTTACTCCGATACAGCTCATACCTATTCATGGGTTATGTGTTGCTGGGAAAAAGACACCTTTCTCCTTTAAAATAGTTATTTTGTTTGGCTTCTCCATCCAGATTTTGGGTTCTTGTTTCTCTGCAATTTAAATTTATATCATTAGACGGTAAACATTTTTTTTAAAGCCCTAAATTTCCTGTTTAAATTAATCCAATTAATCTATAAAACCCGTCATCCATTCAAATATACAATCTGTTCATTAATGAATAGCTCTGACCTTTGGGCAATTTTCATGCATGTTGACTTGAATTTATTCAAGCAGAGGAACGCTTTTTTTTCCAAAAATAATAATGTCAGTGTGCTATTAAAAAGGAGAGATCACACACAAGTGCGTCATGACGGTTATTTCGAAGTGATGCCACTAAAATAATCTTCTTCCTTCCGTGGGAAAATTCACATTTCATGTCTTATTTTGGTAGATTATTTTATTGCTTGAGTTATTATCCATCCATCCATCCATTGTCTATCCCGCTTATTCCCTTTCGGGGTCGCAGGGGTCTGCTGGAGCCTATCCCAGCGCGTTAAGGCGAGAGGCAGGGATACACCCCAGATGGTCGCCAGCCAATCGTGGGGCACACACACCATTCACACACCATTCACTCTCACACTCACACCTATGGGCAATTTAGAGTTTACCAATTAACCTGAGCATGTTTTTTGTATTGTGGGAGGAAACCGGAGTACCCGGTGAAAACCCACGCAGACACGGGGAGAACATGCAAACTCCACACAGAAAGGCCCCAGACCCAGGCCCAAGGCGGTCTTGAACCTGCGACCTTCTTGCTGTGAGGCAACAGTGCTACCCACCGCACCACCGTGTCGCCCTGCTTGAGTTATTATATTCAATTCAATTATTAGATTATACTATAGTTGCCTCTGGTTTAAGCAACTATGTCTATGATCTTATTTTAAGCATGAGGCCAGATATATTTAGGGAGGATATATATATATATATATATATATATATATATATATATATATATATATATATATATATATATATATATATATGTATATTCTTATTTTCTGAAGGTATGATCCTGGGTTCAAAAGTAATTATATATTTGATATTTAAAAAAAAAGGAAGTGATCTAATTGTTTTGACAGAAAGCAAACACACACACACACACGCACACAAACACGTTCCCACATCGCTGTCTGTTTTACTGAGTGCTGCTGAAGCTGCACAGGTCTTGCATCAGTAGGAGACGTAATGTATTGTGTCTTTATTTTTCTTTTTTCTCCCCTCAGACAAGCATGAGACCAAGCTGAAAGGGCTCATTTACTTTCAGGCGATTGAAGAGGTTTATTACGATCACCTACGCAGCGCCGCCAAGGTAACGGCTCTCTTTTTGTCTTTGACTCATTAACCGTTTCATAATGTTCTGCGTGGATGTTTATCAGCTGTTACTTCATCAATGGAAATTTGGATAAAGGGATGAAATATGACAGAATTATTTAAAACTGTTATATATTCTCAATGGGAAGAAATCACTAAAAAAACATTTACAAGTTAGGATCTTGAACTGAGCTCTAAGAACCACCCAAAGTAAACTTTTATTTACTTTTTTAAATTATAATAATATTAATAATAATTTATCCAAATTTTTTTTCAGTTAGTTTTTAGTGGTTGAATTGTATGTATAGATATGTGTGTGTCTGTGTGTTCAAAACCAACATCTTTGGTTTTTTACGTACAATTAGTTCAATATTCAGTAGAATTATCTAATTGGCAGTTAAAGCAGTGAAATTAACCTGGATTAAGTTTGTTTTTTTTTTTTTTTTTTTTTTTTTTTTTTGCTAATTCTCAATTTTAATCAGTTTCCTGAAATTGCAAATATGCACAATGTTACAGGCTCTAAAATGAGTTATCTGTTGATATTATGCTATGATACACTTTTATCCTTTTATTGTGACAAATACCTCTGAGGGAAAAGATGCAACAGGTGCAGTTTGCCTTCTTTGTTCTTAATAAAGTCTCACCTTTCTCTTCCTATGATCCTCCAGAGCCCCAACCCATCTCTGACCTTCTGCGTGAAAACCCACGACCGCCTCTACTACATGGTGGCCCCGTCCCCGGAGGCCATGCGGATCTGGATGGATGCTATAGTAACGGGCGCCGAGGGCTACACACAATTCATGAGCTGAGGGACCACTGGGTGACATGTTTGGAGGACAGGGGCCAGGGGGTGGAGGGCCGTGCACCCAGACACCTGAAAGCCCAACCTGAGCTGCTGCCTCGCCGACAGTCTAGAGCTGGAGACAACGGCGCGTGATGGAAGAACATCCGAGGAGATGAAAAACCTGCAGCTATCACAAAGACAAAAAAAAAACAAAAAACGAGCCCGATGCCTTCAAGCAAATGAGGGTTTAGTAACAGAGGTGCTTTCAAAGAATTTATGAGTTGTACATTTATCTTGCAGTCGGTATGAAAAGCAGCAGGATCTACAGAGGAAGCTGTCAACTACACGAATCACATTCTGTCATTGAAATGTATTGGTAAAAATGAGGTTTCAGGAGGAACATTTTGAAGATTTCTTACTTCCTATAAGCTCAAACTGCCTCTGAAAGTGTTCTATGCATGCAGTGTTTTCACTCTAACTGATGCCTTTTTCCCTCTTTTGATACATTTCTACTTTTTCCCTTAACTTTTTTTCAGATGAAAGATGGATCTCTTAATCTTTTAAAATAATATGGATTAAAAAATATTTTATGAGCAAATAATCTAAAGTATTTTAAAAGTCACAATTCTGTTACTTATTCAATTGGTGCCAAATACTTTATGTAATTTTTTGTCAGACTACGACTACAGTTAAATGTTGATATCACTCTCTATATATTGTTGTATAGGGCTTTTCATTCAGACAAATAAAGTAGAGTTAAGATATCTGTATTTTACACAAATATGTCAAAAAAAAGCTTTTATTAGTATTTTAACAAAATTCATAAATAAGATTATATTAAAGTCCTATAACATTATTGTAAAACTACTATGTAAGTCTAATAAATAAAAAAAACATATATATGATGCAATTTATGATGCAATGTTTGCTTTGTTTTGTCTGATAAACTGGCAGTTTGTTAAACTGAATATATACAACTCCAACCTGTTTCTTAATTAGTGTTCAGCATCATCACAAACAAGTCAATTAATTAGCAGCTTTCTTAAAATAACCGAAAGCGTTAATGAGCCGCTCACATTCGCATTAAAATGAGAACACACAAAAGGTGTTCCCTTTTAAGACACAACTGAATTTACATAAGAACAGTCAGGTGGTTTAATTAGTTAATTGGCTCGTTAACTGGGATTATCTACAGAAGCTGTTGCAGGAGTTTTGACCCCACATGCTGCATGTGTTTCTGGCACAGTTCAAATTAATTATTCGACTCGCCTCTGCTGCACTAGGTGGTGTCATATAAAAATAAAACCAGGCTAAACACATGAAATGAAATTACATGCAACTTAACATGTATGATTCAACATAGAGAAATTTGAAATCATGGAGGGAAAAAAAAAGAGCAGACGCCTCGGTAACTTTACCATTTCTTTCCACTCAGGCAAAAACAAGTTCTCATATGATTATCTGGATAAAAACATATTCACGCAGTGTATCTCTCTAATACCTGTGGCTCAAATAAATGAAAGAGAAGTGCATGTGTAGCTGGATAATAATATATGACCAGTGTGTGTGTGATTTATTTATTGCAGAGAGATCACTGGAATATTTAACACATACACACACACACACACACACACACACACACACACACACACAGGTAATCACAGAAATACACCTCGCTCCCGACAGCTACCGATTAGATCCAGCACTTGGAATGTAAATTTTTAATTCTCCGGTTTGAAGAGAAAAAACATGTTATGTGGAGTGATATCTCTCTCGTATCTATAAAAGCGAGGAGCGCCTGTGTGTCTGTGGCTCGCGTTTCTATCTGACTGTCAGATCAATTCCAGCTTTCAGATTTAGCTGCACATGGAATGATGGTGTATATCCTTTATTGTGTGTGTGTGTGTGTGTGTGTGTTTTAAAGATAATCAAAACATCATTATCATTTAAAGTTAAAATCCCATGTAATTATGCTGCAGCACTTCTGTTACATTTTCCCAGCGCTTTAGTTACAATCCAAAGCTCCATTGTCAATTTTTTTTCTGCACCAATCATGTAGACAACAAAACAAAAGTATTGTACTCCAAGATGTGTTCACAAACCCTAAGGAAATCCCAGCACTATCACCTAACAGAACAGAATCTGGGCCTAAACTCATTTATTTATACAACACATATAACTGTAACACACATATAACAGAAAAAGTACAAAGTAAGGGATTTATTTTAATTCCAGATATACTTGGCCTATGAACACAATTTTAAAAATATATAGATTGAGATTGCAACTTTCAACAAATATTGTAGACTTTTTATCACAATACCTACATTTTTATGCCCCTCATTATCCCAACGTATGTGTATACCTTACCTAATGTACATTTATGCCTATTAAGACTATGTAACTGTTCAACACGCTGTCATTAGGCCAAACATGAAAAATCTATTAACTTCTAGCCTTTACTTCTCTATAGGAATACATACTTCCCATGGCGACTGCACTTTTTTTTTTTTTAAATGAACAATCAATCCTCCTCTAGATCAATGCAGGTGAACTCAGACACCAGAGACAACTTCATTAGCTTCACTAACAGTGCTCACAACATTATTTTGCGCTTGTCTGACCTTGGTGGAGATTTTCACACATCGCGCCGTTCGGTATCGTTGAGTCTCTGATGCGCCCAGCTGAATAATAAACAGATCTTTAAGGGGGCAGCGTGGGCTCATTACCGTGGTGATGAGCATAAGTGACACCCAGCCTTATTATTGGTGAAATATTAATGAGCCAAGAGTGATATTTCACACACACAGATCGGCCTTCCCCTCAGGCCTTTAGGGCAAAATAAGATCAGTCAGGCTGTGAATTAGTAAAGGTCTCACATGATTTTGTGCAGATTAATAGGAGATATTAACCTGAAAGCAGCCGCACAAAGTCTGATGAAATGGAGATATCGCCCATACCATCACCTGTCAAACAACTTCCACGCCCACATCCGCTCCAGCACAGACATTTGTAATTTATAAGTTTTCATATCCGCGTGTGAGTTCAGAGTAATTTAGGAGATTAAAGAGAAATATCCACACACATATACACACTCATACACACATCACAGCAGACAGAGACTCAGAAGATGAAAGCAACTTTCACTAAATGTGTCTGATACACCAGTGAAAGTTCTTTCTGTTTACAGCTTTGAACAAATCATCCTCTCTTCTCTTTAAAGGGAGCGAAAAATGACAGATTTAATTCAAAATAGTGTACACAAATCATTAGGTTACAATAAAAAGAAACATGTTTTTCAGATTTCACGGCATAAACAACAATGATATCTGAAAAATATCCAGAGGGCGAAATAAGTAAAAGCGCATGCGCTGACCTAATGAGGCCAACACACACATCTATAGGAACAGTATATCTGCAGCTAGTGTGGGTTAGTGTTTCACTTACTATAGGCATGAAAGTAAAATATTATAAATATTACAAATATTTTACTTCACGTGTATATTTATAAATAAGTTTAGACCCAGACTGTCCTGTTAGGTGTTAGTGCTGGGATTTCCTGAGGGTCTGTGTCTGGAAGTGAGACCTGTGTTGTGTTAGTGAGACGAATAAAATAGCAGCTAAACTAACGTTTTAGTGTGTGGTTTTTGAAAAGTGTTACTTTTGTTACATTGGCTGCGGGAAACGGGACAACGAAGCATTGAATTGTAAATAAAGCAGTGGGAAACAACCTGAGATGGAGCTGCGATACTGAGTTTTACACTTTAACTAAAGTGATGCTGCAGGATAGCACTGCAATACATAAATATATGGGATTTTAATTCATTCTTATTTATTATTTTTTTTACAATTTGTATGTGGTATAAACACCTTTAATATACAGTAGCCATATAGGAAGTAATGGGAGAGACATGCAGCAAAGGAAGGCTCTGGCCAGCTCCACCCCTACACCACCACAGCACACCAACTATTTTAACTTTAATGATAATAATGATGATTTGATTATCCATCAAAGAGATTCCACAAAAAAGGATACACACCATCATGCTATATGCAGCTATATCTGAAAGCCGAGGTTGATCTGACAAACAGACAGAGAGAAAAACGAGCCAAAGACACACAGATGCTTTTATAGATACAAACACAAACACAGCCATTGTGATATTGGAGTAAACTTTCACAGTGAGTTTTAATTTCAATCATGCAAGGTCAGTACAAGGCAGAGGTTTGTGTGCTGTGCACGGTTTCATTTAAGAAGCCTTCAGGAGTTAGTTAGCTATAAGCTGTGACATCCCAGAGGAAGACGAGACAGAGACGCTGTACTCTGTTACATCCAACACCTCTAATTTACCATGAAGTCCTTGAGGAGCAGTACATAAACATAACCAGGTGACGGCTGCTTCAGATCTGTCATGGCTCAATGCAAATGAAGCCTAGTTTAAACATTCATGATTGAAAATTATCATGTTCGGCAGTTTTGTTTTCTTTGAGACCTTTTTCTGCCAAACAGAGACAACAAATGGGAGTGATTTGTAGGCTACATGCGCACACATCACACTCACAACCACAAATCCCCACTGAGATGCTTCCATTCACAAGTTGTAACTGAATTCCATGTTTTTCGTCGTATGTTCAAAGAGGGGCAAAAGTTGAGGACAATAAATTCTGAGAGATGATGATGAAATGATGGTGTAAGCCTCACTAACGTGCCATACGTGCACTTGGCAGCATCGACTTTCTGACTTCTCGGCTCATACACAATATCCAGACAATGAATCGAGGTATCGATGGACAGCCTCATCTCACTCAATCACATTTATCTTAATTGTTGATTTTGGTTGCGTTGTTTTATCGACTTTGACAATTTTGATAATCCATATTACGCTCTGAGACACTATCTATTTAGTTATCTAAAGCAAAAGCTGGGAATTAATGGTATTCTGCTGTGTGATTAACACATCTTATATATCTTACTGATGAATGACAGAGGAAATCAAATGCAGCAGCACTTTTGGATTTATCTTATGATGTGCAAACAAAAAGCCCTCAGTGGACCAATTAATACAGACAGAGAGAGCGGTTAGCGATTTCCTGGGAGACCTCCAACTTTACCACCTTCCACTATCTCAGTCTGGTCTCCATTACGACCACATTTATCTAGATTGCATCAGGTTGCCCTGCTACAAGTCTCACTTCACTAATACAGCAGCCACTGCACGGTTGGCATTTTGCTGAACAGCTTCTTCTGTAAAGAAGGCTGTCCCTTCAAATGACTCAGATTAACATGGACTATTGTATATCAGAACATTTTATTCACACAATATAATTTAAAGATACTGCATCACTGAGTTTGCTGAAAGGAGAAAAGAAAATGTTTTCTGGCTTACTTTAAATCCCAATTTAAAGATGATTTGAAGAAACATGTTTGATTCCTGATTTTTTTTGTGTCATGTGTTGTTTAGTTTAGTAGGGAAGTTTTTAACTAGTTACATAAATTATTCTATGTAGCACAGTTTTTTTAATATGTTAATAATATAATACTATAATAATTGGAAATGATTTTTTTCATTGTTTCAAAGGGCGTGTTTAACTTTGTGTAGCCATTGTACTTAATGTGATTAAGCACCATCAATTCGAGTCAGATGTTTCCCGACTTTCACTCAATACACAGACATGGTACTATTCAGTGGAAAAATCTATTAGAGACTAGATGTGAGTGTCACATAAATATGCATAATCAGCAGAAAGAGAAGAAAGACTATTGGTTTTAGCTTAATGATAATGTCACCAAGATGCAACTCAGCAAATGAGGAGGAGGCTCGTTGGACAGGGAGGGTGCAGAAACAGAGGTGAGGCAGGAAGGGAAACAGCAGGTACGGCGGGAAAGAGAGACGCACACACCGAGAAAGAGAGAGATGCAAATCCCATGGCAACAGCAACCAGAAAACAAGTCTAAAATAGGGGGCAGTGTCCGCTATTACTATAGCAACAGGAGAACAGCACTTTCACTCAGCTTCGGGATTTGCTGAAAGGGGAAAAACAATAGCTTTATTCCTCACATAATTGTTATTGACAGTCATTAGTAGTAAATTAATTTGGTTCCGCCAGCTGCGTCTCTGTAAAATTAGTCACAAAAGTAAAGATCATCAAAGTGTATTAGAATGACAGAACAACACTTGATGAAACATTTATCTTCCATTATTCTAAGATTAAGTCATTTCATCACATAATGACAGCTATTGATACGGTTAAAAAAGTCAATCAAGTAAAAGTCATAACAATAAAACACTAAGGCAAAAGTCTGAGGTCATTGGTGATAAATGATATTCCAGTTGTTTCCAAATTGTTTTTTTTATTTTTTAAGAATTGATTTCCTCAAGCTGTTCTGTTATCACACTGATAGTTACGAGTGTAACACAAAATGTCAAAGCTTTTCTCAGCTTTAAAACCCGTTTGTTTATGTGAAACATGTGCACAAGGAGCACGGCAGGAAAAAAAAGACAACAACAAAGTGATGCTTTGCCTTGCCTACCGTTGACCAATCAAATTTTACATATAGCCGAGTCCAACCAATCGCAGCGCGTCGTTCTGCGCCCGCGCAGCCAATCACTGTGAACCTGGACCACTGATGCAACAGAGATGCAAGAGACTTCTACTGAACAACAAAGTGTGTTGTGAATCAAATAGTCCCCTTTCCAAAACAATACCCGCCACACTGTGAGGAACAGCCTCAGCGCTGTGGTGTGTGTGTGTGTGTGTGTGTGTGTGTATGTGTCTGTGTGTCTGTGTGTATGAGCGAAGCTATCAGCAGGTTATTTTTATTTCAATGAGCGGTCGACGCCCCGTCGCGCTCAATAACTACGGTCCTGTCCCGTCGCTATAGCAACAACCTTTGATAGTAAAAACAATGCGAAGTCGCAATCCGGTCGTTAATCCTCACAATAACTTTTTGGATAACGATTTAAAAATTAAAATAAAGCAGCAGTACCACTTATTATTCCTCTTTTTTGGGAGGGGGGATAACAGAATTCAGTGTTAATGCATGTTTCCTTAATTTATTTTTAAAAGATATTTATTATACAAGGTCATATGAATATATCTGAAGTTTAGAGTGATTCTGTAAATAATGTATTCCTAATTGGTATTATATTTGCTTGTCGTAAATTCCCTGCTGGTAAGTCACTACATTCACAAAGGCACCCAGCAGCGGGTTAGTGGGTTGTCCTTCGGCGGGGCGGAGGGCAGGGGCGGAGGGATCTACACTCCGCGCAGCTAGTGCCGGTGACGCAGTCGGTTGCTAGGTGTGAATGAACTGATGCTTTCTCGCAATTAAGCTGCTCCTCAGTTTACAGGTGGACCACAACAAAGCAACAACTCGCGGTTCCGGATATCCAGCGCTAAAAAAAAAGAGAATATGGCTCTTTAAACTCGTGAACAAGCCGGACCCTAAAAAAGTCGTGCTTTGCTTTTTGCAACGCACCCTAAGAACTCACCAGTTTTCCTGCAAGAATGGAGTAAGTGCCTCTGTCTCCTATCAAAGAACTTACTGTTACAGTCATTGTCTGTATCTCATTGTGTTTTCTTATCATTCCATGCTTCTGTAACAACGTTTCTCTCAATGTTTAAGCTTTGTGTGCTACTGTGATAATTTCAATTGAATGTGAATGCTTAAATACAACCTCTATGTAGATAGGAACTGGTTTCACATTTCACTCACTTTGTAAGTATTTCAGGGTTTTGATTCAGTCACCATGTTTTTGTCACTTGAACTGTCAACTGAAAGTGATAAAAGTGATGAATCTAAAAGTGATCGGAAGTACATGATGTGCTTGAATCCATTCATCTGAGACAGAGAGCTGTTATTTGGGAGCTTTTTGTCAGCAGGCAGGGCCCCTTCACAGCGTCACAGGTCCCATGTGTTTTCAGGGCATCAAGTGCATTTTGCTTTGAGGGAGTTCAAAGCCCAGAGGACACAGGTTTCACTATTCTATCACTGTTTTCGAAGAGTTTATCTGATATTTTGCTTATTTTCATCAATCTAAATTTTCCGTAAATGTGTTTTTTAATGTTAATTGTTTTTTGTTTTTACTGAAATCCATGATTTGTACAGATGATTTCTTCATTGTCACTGACCCGCTGAGGGCAGAATACCATCCTCATCCCATCAGCCGAAAGAACAAGTTGGATTGCTTTATCTTTATCCGCATGCATTTTTTTTTTGTGATCCCCTGTTTCTGATTTCCCCTTCCAGGTTTCATTATGCTCACCCAGCCCTGCTCTCTGTGGCCCATCTGTCAGACCCTGCCTGCTCTCAGCATATGCTCGGACTTGGACTGAATCAAAGCACCAGCAGCAGACAAAATGATGGCAACATCAGCTCCTGTTTGGAAGAATCTTCGTGTCTGCCCGGCAGACCCCCTCGCTCTCTCTCACCCACAGGCTAACCACAGCCAATCACAGGGGTGCAGGGGGGAGGTGTCAGAGGAGAGTCAGCACTTAATTGGTGAGTTGCACAGAGTACGCTTTTTTATATTTTTCCCCATTTCAGGTGGGCTCGGCACTGCAGCACATTCGTCCTTCTTGAACAGTAAGTAATAAAGTAGCTACGCCTAATACATGCTGCAACTTTAACATGAACAAATACCATTTTGCATTTACTATTTCAAGTCAAATTTTACCTTGCTATGTGCAATGTTCGATAACTGATATTTATTTTATATTTGCATGAACCTTATTTTTTTTTTTTTGCTGTAACTTTTTTCTTTAACCAAATTGTAATTGCAATTTTTTCCCATCCTCAATATTAGGTGATGGTCTCACTGACTGGATGACGGAAGAAGTGGATTTCTCCTCGTACCTCCCAAACCCTCCTTCCCCTCCCTCCTCCACCAATGCCTCCCTTCCCCCTTCACCCCTTCAGAATGATATCCAGGTGCCCTCCGACTTGGAGGTCATGACCTCTCTGCTGCAGGAGGAGCTCGCCCAGCTGGAGGACTACTTCCTGTCTGAGCCACTGCCAGAGAAAGGGCCGCGGCTGGGAAAATGCGACAGGGGTCCGCTGCCGGCGGGTCCCCAGCCGCTCATCCAGCTGCCATACGCATCATACTCCACGTCCAACCAATCGGAATCCGGCCCGCTTCTAGTTACCCTGGCAACCGGAGAACTGGACCTGCTGAGCATCTGTGGCGGGCCCATTGGGCGATCCAAAATTCCAAGACACGCCCCGTACAGCTGCAGCCGCCTCGGTGGTGGCGGAGGAGGAGGAGGAGGTGGCAGGAAGAGAGTTCCTGACGGCGTGAGGTTCGGCGACGGCTACGACAGCAGCCTGTTGGCTTCCAAAGGAAACAACAACTCAGGGAACCCGGCTGTGAGCCTCACAGGCAACTACGGCTGTCTAGAAGAGGAGCAGCTGGTGGGGAGAAGCTACTGCCTGGGCAGCGCGGTCGAGGTCAGAAGATGTGGCGTCCTGCCCAAAGAGGAGAAGAATTGCTGTTTCGGTCAAGACATCATAGGTGGCGCAAAGGGCGTCGGTGGTGGTGGCGGGTTTGGTTTTGTGCCACTTGATGCGCCGCATAAGAAAGAGGATCTGTTGATGTATAGCATGAGAGAGGTCAGCGGGGGCAGCGAGGCACTGGGCGGTATCAAGAGTGGTGCCGAGGCGACAAAAGCATCCGTTTCTTGGAAAGGCCAGAGCGGCGAAGGCTGTTACCTCCCATCAACGCCGCAGTCTGAGGCCTACCACGGTTTCCTAGGCGGCGTCGGTGGAGAACAGGTGAAAGCTGAGGGTCTGCAGCTAGGGCAGCATGACCTGCACTGCAGCTTCCTCGAGGATCAGGGCCCCGAATGCCTGCTGATGGCCAGGGAGGGTCTGAGCCTGGAAGCTTCAGGGCAAAGGCAAGCCTGCAGGCTGACGGACGACCGCTGCACGGTAAAATACGAGGAGGACACCGTCCCCGGCGAAGGCGGCCAGCGCAAACAGAAGAAGAAAGATCAGAACAAAACTGCTGCCCACAGGTACAATTTTTTTATATTATACAAATTCGAGCATGAATTCCCAGACAAAAGCTTAAAATTGTGACTTTCACTTGAACACAGGTATCGTCAGCGGAAGAGGGCGGAGCTTAGTTCCCTGGAAGAGCAGCTGCACGGCCTCGAGGGGCGGAACCGGGAGCTCCGGGACAAGGCAGAGTCTGTGGAGAGGGAAATCCAGTATGTCAAAGACCTGCTGATCGAAGTTTACAAGGCCCGCAGCCAAAGGCTCAAGCAGGACACAACCGCCTAACACCTGCAAGTACATTTAAAGAGGGAAAAACAGGGAAACTGTGGAGCTTTCTGTGTCTTTATGATTGTCCAGAATTGAATGTTTTAAAAAATGTTTTTTTTTCCATGGTGGCTGGGGTAAATGCATGCTTCGCTGGTGTGAGTTCTTTTTTTACATTTCAACAAGTCAACACAATCCGATGCTTCCATTGCTTCCACATTCTAATCACTTGAGCCTGCACTGTGGCATTGTGATGCTTTAAATGACAATCATTTTTTAAATATATCTCACACTGCGTGGGTCTACAAATCTACAAATTGAAAGAAATAGGGTTATTTCTGAAGAAGTAATGTTATTCCTTATGCAGGTTTAATATTTTAAATAGCCTTACATTGGAATTGATGTCAGCAATAGAACTTCATGTTTCGTTTTATTCATTTCTATTTACTGTCGCCTTTTTTTACCTGGATGTGTCAACAGGTGAGGACAACCTTGTTTTTTTTTTGTTTTTTTTATTTTGAACGCATCTTTCAAACCAAATATTTTTCTAGAATGATTTCTAACCTTTCATGAACAGCACATGATATTTGAACTGCTATGAATATTTTAAAATATTAGAATTGCTGTTGAATATGCATTGACTTTTACAAATACTGGAAGAAACGCTGATGCAGACAGAGAGAAAAATTACTTTTTTTTATCCATAATTTTATTTTGTTTTATTATTTTCATTCTTTTTTTAGATAAAACATTTTATTGACTTCAGGTTCAACGCAACCTTAACCTTAAATATTTATTACTTCATGAGATTTATATGATTTTAGCATTTAATTTTCTTTTCTTCCTTTTCCTTATATGTGACCCTGCTTTATTATTTTATATTTATAATTTATTATAAACATTTACTGTGTGTGTCATTTTTTTCCACTTGCATATTGCAAATTATACAATCTACTTTGCAGCTCAGGATGTGCAATTTGTCCTCCAGTCCTACAAACCTAAAACTCTTCCGTCCTTCAATTTACAAATATTTCACTCACATACAGGTTTCCCTTTTGTAAAAGAAAAAAAAGAAAAAGGTTTTTCTTAAGAACAAATATTGTAATGAGTAGAGTTAAACAGCTTCCCTCTGCATGTCTTTCCATAAATATTCTCTCTATCTCTCTGGAATAATGAAAAAAGGATTTCCAGATACAAGTCTTTCTCTAAACTGCTTGTTAAGGCAATAAGTTTTATAGGCCTCTGGCTGATCTGCACTAATTTGTAAAAAAAAAAAAACTTTTGTATGTTCAGGGAGTGGAGTGTGATAGACTTTTCTTTGTAGAAAATTAACTGAAAAAAATCTTATTAGATTATTAGTTTAGGTTTTTGCTGTTAGCTTTGTGGTGAGAGGAAATGTCTGAATTGTTTTTCCAATTCATTAGTTGCAAAGCAAATAGCCCAAGTCACTGTTATAAAACGCCTTTAACCTAGTGAGGATCATTTTTTCTATGCATATTTATTTTAAGACAATCTTGAATATGAGCGCTGGTTTAGGAGTTTATTTATACCGTTTTTTTCTTTATTTATTTTTTGGCAGGAAATAGTTGACGTGTGACATTGCGGTGACGGTTCTATAAAAAAAAACCAAAAAATGTCTAACGAAAGCATAACTTAAATAACCTGAACTCACATTTGAACGCTTTGTAATTTGACTTGCATTGAATCACCTTTGTGTGTCGTCGACATGTTTCATTTCAGAAATAAAGTGTGTCATCAACTCCTGTTTTTTTCTCTGAGCCTTTTCTCTCCAATTTGATGAGAATGTAGCTTTATTTTCACTGTTGAGAATTATTTTGAATTAATTACAACAGATTGTCTAGCGTGTATTTCAAATAAATTGAGTCATTTTGGATGGATTTACTGAAATAAATCACCTCCAAGGCCTGATGGACGAGCGCTTTTTCTGCCCCGCGGGCCGCAACATTTCCACCGAATAAATAATGATGATTTTCTTTACCGAATCGTCCGTGTTAATCAAGATTGCGCTGCAAAAATAATAATTTCTCAAAAGTCTGAACAATGAAATTAAACGCGCAAACCTCGGAGAAATGCGTTTTAGCGCAGTGCATGGGAATTTGATTTCAAGCCAGTTTTATCTAAAACGAAAAAAAAAAAAGTCATGAAGGAGAAGATGAGCTCGAATTCTCGTTATCGAAAAGGAAAAACATCTGCGCTAAAAATAAAGAACAGACACTGCGGTGAGAAGACTCAGAGAAACAGATGATTTATTCATTAATGCAGAAAAGCAACAAAAAAAACAACAACCGCTCCACAAATTATCTGCTGTTTTCACCATATCTGAATCAAATTTATCACGTCTTGGTCGAATTAATCCCAAAATATATCAAATATTATCAGTAAAGAGATCTGTAAATGTGCGTAATATTTGTTTTTTAACAAATGAGGGTTGGCACAAACAATTCGAGATGTGTGAGGACATGAAGCTGATTTTACACTGACACATCAGAGGTTTGCACTTACACATGGAATAGTTCAGTCACAACTCAGCTGCATACTTTTAGGAATCAAATGTATTAATCAAACTTGCAGGTAAAAGGACCTTTGTCCCACATTTGATTAAATCCAGCCCCAATTTAACAACCTGTGAACTTTTTTAAGGTCCTCTCTGATTGGCTGATTTGTGGGTGGGAGGATGGGTGTTGACAGAATGACTGAAGGCTGCTTATGAGGCTTAAACACAATTTTATTTGCAAGTTTCCACCAGCACAATCATCTCGTGCATAAAGGCACAGTAAGTTGTGGACAATTTAAGGCCGATAAACACAGATCTTGGGTGCAAATGCACCGGCTTGTGTTACATAAGAGACACAATAAAGGATGCAGGAAATGTCCCAAAAATGTAAAACCTGAAAGAATGGATTACATTTATATGTGATTCTCCACAGCTGGAGGAGTTTTTCCTCCTCATTAAGACTCACATTCGCATTTACACACACAGGCAGTAGCATAATTCATTGATTATTTAAGTCTCCAGACATGTCGACACAATCACTCAGGATCTGATTTTCATACACCTTCTGTGTTTGGTTGCACACACACAGCTCATTCATGCAGTGTTTGAATGGTGGAGGCAGAAGAAAGAAAAGAGACTTAAAAACAAGCTGCTGTTCACAAATCAGATCCTAGCTTTTGAAATGTTACAGGGAATCATATTATAATCAGAGAAAGGGATTAAAAATTGTAACGGCTGATGATCATGAGAGATAGAAATTATTCTTCTGCCAAATCAAGATAAGAATTAGTAAATTAGCTTCTTTTAGGCTATTTATTTTTTTGGTGTGGGAGAAACAGAAGCAAATCTGTATTAATAAACAAAGAAAAAGCTTTTATTTCTCATTCTAGATAATGTTTTTTAAATCAACAGATTATTCCAACAGACTAGGAGTGCTCTATACTACATTTTGCCTTAATTTGAGCTCATAGTACCTCAATGTGTTAATGGAGTCATGATTACATTAGAATTGGTGTAATGAAATAAAACATCAGATAAATAACAGCAAACTGTGAAGCCAGTACCGACACATGGTTTTATCAA
Organism: Eupleurogrammus muticus; assembly: GCA_036785175.1. NCBI lineage: Eukaryota > Metazoa > Chordata > Actinopteri > Scombriformes > Trichiuridae > Eupleurogrammus > Eupleurogrammus muticus. Next base: position 22,265,167 of record JAYKQN010000007.1, on the reverse strand, counting down.
GAAAAGTCACTTTTTATTTCCGACATTTTGATTGAATGGATTTTGCAGCTTGCACTAAAAAGGCACATTTGAGAAATAACAAACAAGCAAACAGGAGATATGATTGGTTTTGTTCTGAAGTTTTGTGGTCATTGTGTCTTCACTCACTGAGCTGTTCAATGAGCTCATCATAGTCACAGCGTGAATGTTGTGAAGCCTGAAGAAGTTTCTTACCGGCATCAAGGGAAACCAGAACCTGCAGAGGAATGCAAAAGAAAGTTGACCTTTTGAGATTGTGGAAAGTGTCATCAATGGCTCAAAGTAGACTGACTGACAAATGTATTCTGAATCAACAAAATCAAAAGAAAGTACACGATCCTGGGAATAAAGACATGTGTAGACATATGTGTAGAGCAACAATCATTAGTCAATTCATTGAATAATTACCCACCTTTTTTTTTAAATATCTCCCACGATTATGATAATTGATTTGCCCATTCATTTTTAAGTAGGAAAACATCCAATTTCTCTGGTTCAATCAAATCTGATTGTTTTCTGCTTTCTTTATTCTTCTATAATAAAAAAGTGATGATCTTTGTGTTGTGGACTGTTGGTCTGGACAAAAAAGACATTTCAGGTTGAAACAGTGACCGTCATTTTTTACCACTTTATGATCTAAACAACTAATCGGTTAATCGTTCCAATAATTGACGACCAGAACAATTGTTAGTTGCAGCCTAAATTTTGTGTGTTGTTATTTTCCATAAATAATTAGTAAATAAATTCAAACAGAAACAGACTCGGGATAGATTTTCCTGCTGTAACCTGTTTTTTTTACCTGTCGTATTGCGTCCTGTTCACTGCACAGTAACAGCGTTCCTATGGCAGCTTGCCGCACTGCATTATGGGAATCTGCGCACGCGGCCGTCAGAAGTGAACCGAGCGCGTCCTCCTCCAGCAGTCTAGATACGCCGCCGATGTGGAACAGGTTTCCTAGAGCTGTGCAGCAGTGGCGGCGGGTGAGGGCGTCGGGGTCAGAGATCAGTGGCGCCAACATGGCCGCCGTCCTCCCGGCTGCCTCCGCCCACCTCCCCCCTGCCTTGCCTCCCGTGCTTCGTTCTCCTGCGGCGGCCGTGTCTCCTCCCGCCTCAGAGCGTGAATGCTTGTGTGCGTCTCCGCTCTTTTTCCCATTGGAAAAACCCGCTTCCCATGGCCCCCTTGCTGCAATGTGGCCCAACCAGTTCCCCACCGCCCTGCACGCTGCCCGCCGGGCCGGCGTCCATGAGTCATCGAGACACTCTGTCATACTTCTGAAGATTTCAGGCTGCAGGGCGGGAAGCGTCTGAGGCCTGAACGGATGCAAATTGCCCAGAAGCCTGCAGGTGGCCGCTCTGACCTGGTCGTAGGGGTGGGTCAGCCCCCGCTGCAGCGCTGCATCATCCAAGCGGAGGCGGTGGTAGCCACGCGCCACCTGGGACAGCAGCAGCAGCAGCTCCGTGGCCGAGGCCCATAGAACGTCCTGCTGCAGCAGCTCAGACAGCAGAGAAGACGCCGTTCTGGTCGCTGGGAGCCGCCCGCCGTTGCTGCTGTCGCCGGCAGAGAAAAAGCCACCGTCGGCTTTTCCGAGGCTGGAGACGGAGCGTTCAGCGTCACACAGGAGCAGGCGGCTCAGCAGGGAGAGAGGCAGCTCCAGGAGAGGCAGAGGAAGCCTCCGGATCGCCTGTCAGAGGATGAAACAAATACAGAAATGAATAAGGACCCAGACACCTCGTCACAGATCAAACACACACACACACACATGCAGGAGTTATTCCCCGTTGCATCACAGCCCCGGCCGTAGCAGGATTCATCAAAGACCAACGTCAACATTCTATATATGCCACACTGCCAAAACTGTCATGTGATGTAACCCTATAAACTTGGTACCAGATATTTGAACTCTCCAAAAAAGGTTTTAAAAATGAAAAAAAAACATGTTACCAACCCAATTTATAATACAGGTGGATTCAATATTTATATTTATTATATTCAAATAAGTTACTATAATGATAATTAATTCTTTATTTTTTCAGATACACCACTTGACATTTTGTGTAAAAACAAATGACACACTTACATTAACACACACACACACACACACACACACACACACACACACTGACACATACACACACAATTATATGACTACTTATATCTATCTAAATATCCAAATCATAGCCTAATATTGATGGATAATTCATAATGTGAATTATATGTTTATTACATGTCCTTTTACATTTTATTCTATGCTACATTTACAGCAGTTTACAGGTTAACATCTCTATTGGATCTGTTGATGCATCTAGAGGCTACTTCACTATTTTTTATTATTTTTGTAGAATATTATAATTTCTTCTTCTTTGCCTGGTCATCCTTTACTTTTCTTTTTTCTGGTGGAAATGTTAACTTTGATCGATGATGCAGCCACTTACATTGCCTCCTCTGATTTATTCAAATGTTTAAAAATAGATCTGCAGTCGTTTTTTCTTTTATGTTCAACGGTTTAAATATATGAGCATCTCTGTCACCTGAGACCACATTGATGCCATGATAATTAGGTGTTTTATGAACTTGTTTTTTCTGCTTTGTGTTAACATTTCAGTTGATGAAATGTAGCTTAAGGGGAAAAATGTAAATTAAATGAAACTTATGAAAAAAAAAAACCTGAAGTCATGACCTCTGTGTGATGATGATGGCTAAGGGCCTGTTTGTAAAGTGGAGCAGGGGAAGGCCACGGACCTGCAGGAGGCATGAGACGACACCGCAGCTGTCATACAGCTGCAGGATCCGGCGCAGGGTGTGAGGAGGCAGGTCCACGGCGAAGGGGAAACACAGCAAGTGGATCAACACGGACGAGCTGCTGCAACTCAAATCCTCCTCCTGAGGATCAACTTCAGTAGTCAGAGGAAGGCTGCAGGGAGGAAAATATGTTACTGCGGTAGAAGAGTGATGGTAAAAATAAACCAGGAAGGAGGATTAATTAAAGAATCTGATGCTCAGATGATGGTGAACACAAACCAGACGGAGCTCAGCAGCTGAACTAATGTGTTGACGCAGGTAGATTCACTCTCCGCAAACAGAGGAACAGTGGAGTACGGATCCTTGGTGAAGACGAGCAGCAGAGTAGACAGGAAAGAATACAGACCTGATAAAGATCTGGAGGTGGTTTCATGCTGTTTAAAGGAAAGACGGACACACAGAGGTTAATTCTACTATTTTACCTCCGAGGTCTAATCAAGCTAATATTTTTCAGGTTTTTTTGTTTGTGTCTGACCTCAGAGATTCTGTGTAGAAGTAAAGACAGGAGGTTGTCACACAGTCCCCATCCAGGGGGCAGAGAAAGCTGCAGCTGACAATAACACGTCAGACAAAGGAGTATCATTAAAGCTGCAAGTAACGACTATTCTGATAGTTAATTAGTTGTTTGCTTCATAAAATGATGTAAAATGCTGTTTACTGTTCACTAATCAGGAACCAGAGAATTCGAACATTTTGATCGAATTGATTAATCTTTTATCAAAATAGTTGGCGATTAATGTATATGTAAATGGTAAATGGACTGCATTTGTATAGCGCTTTACTAATCATTTTTGACAACGCAAAGCGCTTTGCACTACACTATCTAATAGTATATCTAAAAGTAATATAATCTAAAAGATTAGTTGATCTGAAGTTTTTTTTTAACAGATTCAGTACCTCATATGAGTCCAGGAGAAGATATTTCAGTAAGGAGGTCAGACTATCCACATCAACGTCTACATTAACTCCATGTTGTGTGAACAGGAATAAAACAGAGACAGCGAGAGGCTGAAGAGAAGATGACAAAAATCAACTGTCACACAAACGGAAAGCAAATAGAAATTAGGTTGTTATGGATACAGGCAGGAACTTCAAATTGAATGTTTCTCTGGCACATATTAAAACAAGTCCTGATATCTTGAAAAGTTGCATCCAAAACCTTTTTTTTCATTAAGATTGTCCCAAGATGGTCATTGGTGAGAGTAATACAAGAGAGGTGACTGTATGATATAGATCAAATGTTAGAAACTACCTATACCTCTGTGTTTGATATGCAGCTTCTTAGATGAATTGACATGACAATCAATGAGACAACTCAAATTTCTTTCGCAAACTAACTTGAACGTGAACTTACTGCTAAAGTACTGAGATCAGTTCGACTGAGGATGGTGATGAAGGGTTTGGTGAAATCTCCCAGTCTAAAGTGATAAAAGAGTTTATGAGCAGCAGCATTTAAAGTAGCTGTGATATCCACCAAAATCATCTTAAGTGGAGTAAAAAGAGTAATCAAACCTCTGTTCTCCTCCCACCCAGTCACAGTTATTCTTCCAGTAGCTCAAGAGCACTACCATCATTTCTTCTAATGCTGGAATGATCCACGGATGCTGAGCAGCAAAAAGAAAAAAAAATGGGAAAATGTACCAAAAAAGTATATAGATACAGATAGGCTGATGCAGGGCTAAATACAGTTCCACTTTCCAACAATAACCTTGATAAAATGTGTGTTTTCCACAGCATCATAGACAAAGTCAAAGAGGAGGTGTGGGAGTCCGATCTCACAGCTGATGTGGTGTGAATTCTCCGGGTCAGAGGTCAGGATCAGGTTGCGTAAGACCCTCAGTGGTAGCTGAATGTGCCACGCCTCTGACACATCGCCACCTGTAAGCTGAAAAAACACAGGAAACGAAAGAAAAAAACTGGTACAAGTCATTTCATGATCATCATCTGTTGAAATTTAGCCCAATTACCTGAGCTCTGAAGGCGAGGATCTTGGCCTTCAGTTTGGGAATAACATCGCTCTTGTTTAATGAATCCTCCTGCTTCCTGTTTGGATCAGATTCTTGTGCCAGTATCTCCCAGTATTCTAAATCCTGAAAGTATAAACACAAATATTGTGATATTTTCTTAGTTTATATTAATTGTTGGGATAGAATCGCTGACCTCTGTAGACAGTGTGTAGGTTGTTCTCAGTAGTTGTGGTCCAACTTCCACCGAGGGAAACTCCCGCTCATAATCCAGACTGATCTGAGTCCTGCAGGAGAAAAAGTATACCTGTTACTCTATTGAAAAATCTCAATATATGTCATCAATATATATAGCTCACTACCTTTACATTAATGTATTGTATGCCCTCAAATATAGTATGTGTAATATAATCCCCAAAAAATAAATGAATAAATAAATAATTGTTGATATCTATCAGTATAAATACATTTTTATCAATAGGCCTTTTAATTTTAATCATTCAGCCAGACTGTGAACACATACAGCTGTATTGGTGCTTTATACTTAAATAATTACCTCTCTGTTTATTTTTTTGGTAAACTAAAAGTTGAATACTCACCTTTGCTTCGATGTGTCTCTGGCTGGATTCTTAGGCTTGGGGCTTTGATTGACAGGTGTCATGGAGTGACCTGAGGTCACAGAGACGTCAGTAGAGGCAGGTTTGACTCTAGAAGACACTGCTGCTGTGGTGACTCTTTCATTACTTCCTGCCCCATCTTTCTTTTTCTGCAAAAAAAAATTAATAAATTAAAAAATACAACCGTTTAAATCGACATGTGATCCATTTTGCCTGATAAAAAAGTAATGATGCGTCGGATGCTCAGCAACCGAATATATTCAGTTAATATTGCAAGAAATGGCACATTTAGCTGGGGTCGAACCCTGTTTTTCCTAACCCAGTTTTTGTTTCCATCTACTACTTTTACACGTGTGAAGAGTCAGATAACCTAATCTTGCTCAGCAGGGATGACAGCAGCGAATTACCGTAAAGGTTAAAGAATTAACTCTTGAGCTTAAACAGGGGTGTCAAAGTCAGATCCTGGAAGGCTGTGTGGATGCAGGATTTTGTTCCAATCAGGCAGTAACAGACCTGATTCTACTAATCAACCAATAGAGCTCCTGCTAAGGACCTTTATTAGTAGAATAAGGTGTTACTGCCTGGTTGGAACACAAACCTGCACCCATACTGCCCTCCAGGACCTGAGTTTGACACATGTGGCTTAAGATAACGCAACATAGACTTTACAAGTTAAACAGATGTTCGCAATACAGTAAATTGATTCCAGTTAACGTTGTGTAACATATTGCTAGTTTACGTTAATTTATTTTAGATATCCGATGAAGATGTCACTAGTCTGGTATCATAAGCCTTTTACTGAATGGTGAGTTTAAAAAAAGGAAAAACGTGTTCACAATTGGCAATCGTTAACATGAGACAGGACGGAGCAGAAGTAGTGAAGCAGCAGAGCAAAGTGATGGTGTAGGACAAAGATGAGAGTATTTGAGACAATCTTAAAATCACAGGCTTCAGGAAACAATACGTTTCTTTTTGAAAAATAGAGGGACTTTTGAAATTATTTCTTGACTTTAGTTTTCATCCTTGCATTAGAATATTGGCATTGACTGTTTTAATGTTAAGATGTATGTTCTGTGGTGGTAGTAAATGTTGTTATGCACTGCAACTTGATTGTAAGAAAATCTGGAATGAAATAGAAATCGCAATATCTTCCAAAAAAACTAATCACAATTCAATTTTTTTCTGAAAATCGCTCAGCCCTACATTCTGCCCTCAGTGGAGTGAGTTAAAAATGAGGCAGAATAGTGGAGTGTGAAGCAATCAAACAACGTACAGTGTTCATTAGATTGTCAGCAGTGTGGAAATATTTCAAAGCATTGGAGAGTAAGACTAGAATTACAGTTTGACTGAATTACAGTGTTCACAAGTGTTCTTGTTGCCTTAAATAAACAACTGCTATCTCATAATAACTATTTGGTCATAATAATTTAAAATGATTCTGCTTAAGTAACTTTTTTATTTCGGTACATCCCTTTAATAATAATATACTTGCTCACTCGTTTCCCTGGGTTTCGGTCGTCCTGCTGCTCCCTGACTCTGCTCGCTCCAGGAGTCAGTGCAGCCTTCTCTCCCGTTTGTTTAACGCTCCTTGCTGTCAGATCTGGGTTGTGTACGGCTGTCAGAGGGTTAATAACGTTCACATCGTGGTTATTGTCTACGCAGGCTGGATTCTTGGGGGTGAGGCTTTGATTGACAGGTGTCACTGAGTGACCTGAGGTAACATGAATGTCACTGGAGGCAGGTTTGATTCTAGATGTTGCTGCAGCGTTGATTCTTTGATCATTCTCTGCTCCATCGGGCTTTTTCTAAAAAAATATATAGAATTATAGAACTGTTTTCAGGATAAATGTAACTTGACTTCACACTCCACACACGGCGGCTCATGTTTAGTGCAGCTACAGATACAGTATCACTCTGCCCAGTGGCTGTGCTGAGTATTTAATTAAAGTGTCACTTTGAACGCACTTTCATGCTGTCTCTGCCCACTCGTTTCCCCCCAGTACGGTTTTCTTTATGCTCCCTGGCCTCTCGCAGTAATCTGCTCTCTCCAGAGGTCGTTTTCTCTGCCGCTTGTTTGAGTTTCATCGCTGCCAGATCAGGGCTGGGCGTGACCGTCAGAGGGCTGACCACGTTGGTGTCTGATAACACTGAGGACACAGACCATGTCAGACTTTAATTACATTGCTTACTAGTGGCGTGTTTTTTTTATAGTTCTACTAAGTCATCACCTTGAACACCGTCAGCGACAAACGGGTGATGCAGGAGCTCCGGCCAGCACAGACGCTTCTGAGGGTCTTTAGTCAGCAAACCTTTCAGGAAATCCTGAAATCAGATGATAAAACTGTAATATTTATGTTTTAAAATATAACCAGCTTCCAGCTTCTTTATGCAGTGCAGATGATTTGAGATTTTCAACCCACATATACAACAGTTAGAAAAGTTAGTAGTTAGAGTCAATTTAGTTCATAGGCCCATTCAGCACAATTTGATTTCAAGTGGACCAGGTCCGGTAAAAATGAGCAAATACCAACATCTAGAAATGCATCCTTCTCTTAATATAAAGAAATATAATAAACATACTACAAAATTAATGAAGAATATAATACAAAAATAGGAGAGATGACATGAGCAAAAAAGTACAATTTGAAACAATTTCATGTCTCACTTATTCCATATTCAGTCGGTCTACTCTTGCATTTCAATTCAAGACATTTGCTCAATGAACAACAATGGGTATTTTTTAGCAGAAGGTGAAGTTATGTCTTCCATTTACCAATCTAAACTTCAAAAATTATATCTCTTGAGCCCTGATTCTCATTGATTTCTGTTTGCCCCCCCCCCAGTACCGTGCACGTGTGGCTCATGGTGTGGGGCCAGCTCACTGGCTGGTTCAGCAGCAGCTGCACCAGCTGGAACAGGGAGTCTGGATTGAACGGAGGCGCCCCCGTGTGGAGCTCGTACAGGATGCAGCCCAGGGACCAGAGGTCGGCCGTGTGGTCGTAGGGTTTCTCCTGCACCAGCTCGGGGGCCATGTACAGTGGCGTGCCCTTCACTGACGTCAGCACCAGTGTGGAGACGCTCATCGCTCTGGCAAAGCTGAGACAACACCGCATCACGTGAAATTGTTAGATTTGTGCAAATAAAAAAAAACAGTTAACACAACCCAGGTAAAGTATACCGTATTGTCACGACTATAAGGTGCACATTAAAGTCTTATATTTTCTTCAAAATGTGCGATGCTCCTCATAGTGCGGTGCGCCCTATGGACGCAGGTAGGGGGAAGTGTGGGAGTGGATTGTATATAAAATAACTGGGATGTGCATTATGCAGAACCTCAATGTTTCAACAACCCTAAAAATATTAAAGAGACACACTTATAAAGCACAGTTTAAACTGAAGCCAGGTGGCACGAGTTGGAGGAAAGAGTCGATCAGTGGATCACAGAGTAAAGACTCGATCAGTGGAACATCAAGGAAAGTACGAGTGGGAGAATTGTTTCTACGGTCACCATTCGACTAAAAGCAGTAAAGCTAACAGAATAACGAAAATTGAACATTTTCGAGGAGGTCCGTCTTGGTGCTTTCGTTTCGTGAGATTTTTTCATCCGGACCAGGACTACGGTAGCGCTGCAACTTTCAGCGGATTATAATGCATCATTCGAAGGAGCACGGAAAGTAAAGTAAAAGTGAACCTCGCTAGTTTGATGGAGATTTAGCTGCTGTTGGAATCAGAAACAGAAGATGAGGACTTTGATGGTTTGATTGATCACATTACTTCGCTCTATTTTTAATTATGCACACTTGTGTGCTTGTTTTATCTGTGTGTTTTACCATGCGCGCGATGATTAAAAAATGTTAGTACTTTGTAATCAATACTTAAATAAAGCACAACCAAACTCAGTTTTGCTCCCGCTCTATATTTGTATATATCTCTTTCTGTATACTGTATATTTTTTTACATTTAGCAGCAGTTGTGTTGGGTTTATTGCGATGGGAGGGGGGCACAGATGACAATCAGATTTCCTCCTGAGGAATCCACATGTTCTCACCCAAAGTCACAAAGCTTCACTTTCCCTCCTTTCAGCAGCGTGTTCTGAGGCTTCATGTCACGATGCAGAATGCGATGAGAGTGAAGATAATACAGAGCGGACACCAGTTGACAAGCAATCTCTTGGACCTCGGGGGAAACAGGAGAATTATCAGAAATCAGGATTTCAGGATATTAACTTGAAGCAGTTAAACTGTTAAAATCCAAAAACCCCTGTTGCAGCATTCAATTTTTTCATATATCACATGAGAAAACTCACAACACTAAATAAAGTATTTTTATTCGTAGTAAAATACAATGTTCACATTAAACCAAACACTATTTTGATATTTAATTTAGATTGGAGATGTTTGTGTGATTGCTTAATCTGTCCTTTTTTTTTTTTTTTTTAAGATTTTACAGAATAAATTCTTCATGTTCTGTAATGATCCATAGTGTGATTTGTAGGATTTTATGGACAAATATATGATCTTTAAACTCTTATCTTATTAATCATTGAACTTTGCATTGCAGATAAATTAGCTTATCTCAAGTTTTTTTTTCCTGATTTGGATCAGTTTGTTCTGGTTTTTAATTTTTAAATAAAGTATTCTTATTTGTAGTAAAATGCAATGGAAAACCTCTGCAATATTCTAACCTTTGTAGTTGTAGAGATATTCCATATTTATTATCATTTATAGCAGGAAACCCACAAAAGACCTGAGGCTTATGTGGTTTAATGTCTGTTTGTCACAGCATGAACATACATACCTGATCTTCTGCTAAACTTCCATCTTTCTGAAGGATCTGGAACAACTGACCCTCTGCATATTCAGTCACAACCACAACCTGTTACACACATGTTCATGGATTATTCTCATGTGACTGTTCCCTCTTAATGCAAAGATAATAAACTATTAGCAGTGGTGGAATGTAACTAAATACATTTATTTAGGTACTGTTTTGAGATACTAGATTACTTTACTTATTCTACTTTAAACTTCCATTCAGATGTAAATGTTGTACTTTCAACTCTATTATATTTATTTGTCACTTAACTTACTTTTCAGATTGAGATCTAACATGAAAATATTATATTTCACTATCATAACTGTTATTTTAACTCCCTGGTCTTGTCCTTTCTTTAATAATAAAATGTTATTTACTGTTTAAAAAAGTGCTATACATGCAACAATCATAAATTATGATGCTTTACTACAAAACTTTACTACTAAATTTTAAATTAGCTTCACATTGACAAACTACAACAATATAACATGCTCTTACATGTATTTAGTGATAAAAAAGCAATGTATACAGTATAACAGTCGAAAATGACATTATTAACAATGCTTGTTATACTTTACGTGTATTTCGCTGATCATATTTCTGTATTTCTAATTGAGTAACAGTTATAATTCAGGACATTTACTTGTAAAAATGTATTTCTGCTGACTTAAGTAAAGGGCCTAAATTCTTTTTCCACCACTGACTGCAATAGAAAATGACTGTTGTATGTTTTAAGTTGCTGTAATTAGCAATTTATAATGGTTTGACCTCAGTTTCAGTCTCGAAGCTGTCAAACAACTGGATGATGTTTGGATGTTGAAGACCCCTCATGATATCTATTTCTCTCTTGAGGCTCTGCAGCTCTTTCTCAGAGCGGCCGACCTTTGAGATGAACTTCAGCGCCACAACCTGACGAAAACAGACATACACAAAAAGGAGGTCAAGGATTATTTTCTGGTTTCTTTATTCTTCTATAATAGTAAACTGATGATCTTTGGGGTGTTGACTGTGGGTCTGGACAAAATACAAATTTAGGTGGAATCATAGGCTTTGGGAAGCAGTGATCGGGATTTTACACCATTTAATGAATAAACGACTTATCGATTAATTATCTTAATGATCTACAATTTAATCTATCACAATATACACTGAATATCAAAAATTGTTAGTTTCAGCCTTTAAATAATATTCTAATCAGGATTAATCAATAACTGCCAACTATTACATTACTCTTCAACTATTTTGATAATTTATTCATCAATTTTAGTCATTTTTAGGAAAGAAAATTTCAAATTCTCTGGTTCCAGCTTCTCAAATCTGATTATTTTCTGTCTTAGTTTTAGTCTTCTATAATAGAAAATTGATGATCTTTGGGTTGTGAATTGTTGGTCTGGACAAATAAAATATATTTTAGCTTCAATATTCAGCATTGGAAACCATTTCATAAACCAAACAACTAATGAATAGATTAATCGACTATTATAATAGGCATCATGCAGCCCTAACGTACACAATGATGCTTCATATTGATGATTTAACGATGCCATCTGTAATAATATATGAGTCAAAGAAAGAAATTAGTTCATACATGTAATATTGTTTTCTGGCATGACTTATGTACTTTTACTTAAGTAGGATTTTTCATGCAGGACTTTTGACGCCTGTATATTTACCCACTCCTAGGAATGTCATCCACTAACCTGACCAGTGAATCTCCTCCTGCCTTTGTGGACTCGTCCGAACGAGCCAGTGCCCACCAGCTCCAGAACGTGATACTGTGAGTTCATGTTAGCGCCACAGACGCTGCTCGGTCACTTCTCCGTTCGACGTTTGTTTCATTCACTACCGTTACATTTAAAATAATACAACTCAACGTTTGACTTTGTAGCCTACGGTTACCGCTAATTTAGAGTAGTAACTCACTACTGTTGCTTGACGTTATTTATTCATCGATTGATGCGTTTTACTTGTTAGTGAGGTGACAAGAAAACAGCGTGAACGCAAATCAAACTGTCTCGTCAGAACATAACACGAGGCAAATAGTTTATAGTTTATAGAATGAGATACTTGTATTTTTAACGATGTGGCGTTACTTTAACAATAAATACTTTCGTTAACTGTTTTTTTAAATCGCTAATGAAAAAGTCAAAAACTGGCTTTTCTACGGACAGCACAAACACAGGGGTCTTTAGCATAGCAACCACTGTTGCGTTCATAGCAACGGACTGAAACCTGGAAACAAAGCTGACAGGCGGTTCTATCCTACACTATATATATCATTCATAATATTATTATTAGTTTCTATTATTATATTCTTAATATCTCAATATCATATTTATCTTTTTTTATATGGTATTTTTGTTTTATTACTTGAATTCTTGTCAATCAAATTGAGCTACATTTTATGTTATGAGGTGTCTATTAATATGATTATTATTATTAATACTCATCATATATTATTACTAGTGATATATATATGTGCCAAGTAAATATATCAGCAATATATCAGCAGTGTAAATAAACACTACTATATGTGAAAGTCCTCTAATAATCACTTTATTTACATTGTGTAATTCATTAGCTCGTGTGTAACTGCTGCTTTTGTTGATACCTGTTGTGTGTTTTCTGCCTTTTGTTATTTTCTCTTGTGTATAGTGTTTATATTGTATTACTATTCTTTACTTTTATGACATATGTATTGCCAGACAACCAGATCCCGATTAAAGCATCTAAATTCTCTCAGTTGTCCACCAGGTGTCGCCCGAGATCTGCAAAACAGATGTGACCAAGCTGAGAGAATCTTTGAGTAATCCCAGTACATTATATTCTGTAAGGGACGTCAGCTGTGCAACAGAGATGTATTATGACATTGAATGTGTTATGTTAAACTTATTGATCTACTGATGTTCAGTTAAGACAATATCTTTATTTATTATAATTAGTGGGGGAGAACATAACCTACCGCTGCAGACTTCTGCACTTTATGTGCGGCGATCAGTATTTGTTATAATTGGTGAATTCTGCCCTCAATTGCATCTCCACAGTGTTGCCAAAAGTGTGAAGGTCCCGGTGACCTGATGAGTTCTGCACATTCTGTAAATTCTAAGCTTTGGAAGTGGAAGATGTAATAACTCATGTGAGTGTGCTGGGACGCGCTGATGGACCTGCTGTTTGCTGAATTCCAAGTGGCCGCAGAGTAAATCTCGAGCCGAGACGCGCATCCAATGAGCGTCTCCAAAGACTGCCCCCTCCAACAGAGAGATAGAGTTCCCATATTTCTACACATGACGAAAATGCATAAAGTCCAGAGAAGGCAGCAGTGGACTCAGCACACAGCAGAGGAGCATGGGAACGGGTCATGACCAGGAGGAGTTTGCAGTGACTGGACTGATGCGACCTGCGCTGTTTTAGAATCCTGCGCGTTGGATTATTCTCTTCGTATTGATCCGGCGCGTCTATTTGCAGATTAAAAAAACAAAAACAAAAAAAAAAAACGTTTGTTTTTTTTCCTCTGCGGCTTTTTGCAATCACCATTGAATGCAAACTTCGTCATGTTTATCAGAACAACTTTTCTCCTCTACTTCGTCGTGTCAATGTCAAAACGCGGCCGCTGCATGGAAAGTGAACTTTGCTTCCCGATCAGACTGGACCAGCTGCAGGATTCTGTCAACGACGTGGACTTCCTGAGTGGAAAATGTGTCCTAAAAATACAAGCGTTCCAGCAGGAGTTCGTGCTCGATTTGGACCAAGACTCCAAATTCATTGCACCTTCCGTTTCTAACCAAGACGCGTTCTGGTTCTCCACCGCCGCCGACGTCACCACTGACCTGAGCCGGTGTTTTTACTCCGGATACGTGAACGGTGACCGCTACTCGTACGCCGCTCTGAGCCTCTGCAAAGGACTACAAGGTGCATTCGGCTACGAGGGCTGGGAATACTTTATCAGCCCCGTGCAAAATGACACCAGAAGCGCAGAAAGTGCGCACGTCATCCGGCGCAGAACCAGCAACAACCTGACGCTCAATTCCACCTCTAGGTGCGCAGTGGACATCGACGCGAGTCTCCAATATGCACAATCGCTGGAGAAATACAAGCAGCTGAGAGACTTTGGCAACGTGACCGAGACGATGCTGAAGAGGATGGGGAGAGCCAAGCGCTTCGCGTCGGTCCCCAGATACGTGGAGACGCTCGTGGTGGCGGACGAGTCCATGGCGCAGTTCCATGGCGACGACCTACAACACTACCTCTTGACACTGATGTCAGTGGCGGCGAAGCTGTACAAGCACCCCAGTATCCTCAACTCCATCAGCATCGTGGTCGTGAAGATCCTGGTCGTGTCCGACGAGGACAAAGGACCCAAAGTGTCCGGTAACGCGGCCATGACGCTGCGTAACTTTTGCACTTGGCAAAAAAAGATGAACAAAAACAGCGACAAGCAGGCGGACTACTGGGACACAGCGATTCTGTTCACCAGACAGGTAAATATCACACACTACAGGCTCCCAGGTCGCGGCTCAATGCGTAATTACGCACAGAAATGCGTAAATCTGGATTTACGCACTTAATATTTGTTCAAGTTTCATCCCATTATGCTGATTGATGATTGTAAACACAACAATATCCACGTCCTCATCTCTATTTAAGGTCTGTTTATACTTAATAACGTAGCCACTCCTGCTGCGTGAGTTCATTTGTCTGCGTTAAAAAAAACGCGGCTCTCCACCTCTAGTGAACTCTGGCGCTCAGCGAATATCATGTCCAGCAACAGCACCGAGGCCACAGAGGAAATAACTTGAGCTGCACAGAGAAACAGCCTTGATTGCTCTTCAAGGATCCATGGAGGATATTTTTTATAGACTTGGAACAGACCTCAGATTTCTGCGCTAATGTTTTGGCAGTTCATCTCATGACACCAGGGTCAGAGATGAAATCACTGCTCACATTCACGTGTGACCCACTGATCTATGGCTGTAAACTCTGGCCCATTTCCCCCCTATTTTTAAGACCTGGCGGCACATGACATACAGTCAAGTCAGTTTTATTTGTTCAGTCCAAAATCACAGATTAACCTACATGGGTTTTACACTTTGTACACCTTGGTCTGGGATCTTTCTGAGTGGAAGTAGCATGTTCTCCATGTGTCTGTGTGGGTTCTCTCCAGGTTTTCCAGGTTCCTCCCACAGACCAAAAACATGCTGAGGTTGACTGGAGAATTCAAATTGCCCGTAGGTACGAGTGTGTGAGTGAATGCTGTGTGTGTCCTACAATAGGCTGATGACCTGTCTGTGTTGTATCCTGCCTCTCACCTGTAACACTCTGGGATTGGCTCCAGCAGACTCCCATGACCTTAATGAGGAATAAGTGGGTATAAAAGATGACTGACCGACTATATATACATAATGTTTCGATTTCTCAGTAAAATAATCATCTGCAGATCCAATTACGATCTCAAAGAGTTAAAAGGAAACTGAATAAGGTGATAAATTACCCTTTTGGCTCAGGTCACTAGCCTTAAACAACATTAAACCTCAAACAAATGTCTGTTATACCTGAATGTAAAGACTGTCAGCGCCCCCAGGGACGCGCTGGTCGGAAGTGTCTTTTTTCTCTTAGCCGTTCCCATTCCTCCTCCAGCTGTGGGTTTTCCAGCCCTACCCCACCACCTCGCCTGCTCCTCATTAAACAGGCCCCTGAGGGAGGGAGGGGAGGGGAGGTGGGGAGGAGGGAGGGGAGGGGTGTTGATGTAGGAGAAGTTCCTACATTCATGTTCATGAGATGTCACATCCCTCTGTGTTTATACCTCACCTGCTCATTTCCAAGTCTGAAACGAGCTGCTCCAGAGGGGCAGTTCTCCACAGCTGCGTCTTAACAACACATTCTTCACCCTGTCACACTCCTCCTCTCTCAATCACCCTCTTTTTTTGCTATAAGATCCCTATGCATGTCAGAAGTTTTTTTTCCATATTTCAAATAGAAAAATCTAGGGTGTTTCCATTTTTTTTTGGGATCACATGCTCTTTGTTTAAAACTGTGTGGCCAGTCTAACCCTGTTGCAGTGAACCGGACCCGGCCTACAGACGGTGAGTCATGTGGCTGTAATCTGCTATATAAAGCAGAAAGACAGGCATCACTGTTTGAGTTAACATTACATTGAGTGACCTAAGATGTTTGGAGCAGTGGCCTGATTCCTGACTTCACAAACTCTAACATGTGTTTCAGCTGTAACAGAAGTGGTCCAACAAAGAAATGTTCTCATCGCTGGACTTAAACTTTTACATTTGAAAACAGTTTCCTACTTGAAGTGAACCTGACAAAAATGAATAAGAAGCATCAGAAAGTAATTTCTCACCATCTGTCAAATCAACACTTAGGCCCCAACTACACTAGTCTAGATTTTTTTTTTTTATCTTTATCTCATTCTACACCTCAATTCAATCAACCAATATGATCAGACCTCACCAAATATGTACTTACAATATCGTTTTTAGGCCAGTAGCAGATAAGCACAAGTTTTGAACATACACAGTGTAACGTGGTAGTGATTAAAAAATGCAGGCGATTCTATGCAGATTCACTACTAGGTTGTTGTTTTGAAGATAATTCAAAAGTGTGACCAACACTTTGGCATCACTTTTCCAGAAAAGATCTGGATTGGGGTCACTACACAAATGTACTGGATCTGATGTTTCAGAATCACTTTACTTATTTATATGGTTTGACAAATCGCTGGATAAGTGCAGTGATTTGCAATTCAGAGGCTGAAGTGTGTGGATAAAAAACAAAACAAAAAAAAGATTTGTGTATTTAAGGCCTAATACATATGTTAGCGCATATGTACTAGGCAAATTCTTCAAGAGGAAACAAAACGCTTACTAAAGTGCCTTCGATGACCTAAAATAAACGCTTAAGTACCCTCTAGGAGCCAAAACATGTGCTAAAGTGCCCTCTTCAGTGGTAAATACACACCATATTGGCCCTTTTTTCCTATGCATGACACTGCATATGTTAGAGCATGTCATGATTACAATGCCATTAATTCAATTGCAAACTTTCCCTCTTGACATTACAGCATCATGTGTATTTAAATTCCATTACTTGTGAGACCAACTGACATAAGATTGCATGTAAAACTGCATTTTTCCTTTTTAAATCAGCAAAGGTCAAACATTCAGGAAACAGTTGGCCATGTGTTCGGTGAGTGTAGGCCTATTGTTTTGGTTTTCATTCTGCATTTAAGGCGCATCCATTGTGTGCTGTTTACCAGCCAACAGTGTAATTTGCAGGTTTTATGAAGACCAACTCGGTGTTGTCCAGAGGCAACTGTGGTTGTCCTTAAACTCTGCAGCCAGTATGAGCACTGTGTGCAGAGTATGTTGGGAGATTACTCAATTCACACAAACAAAAAAAAATCTGTATATGAATAGCCAATCTCTAAAAGATCTAATTGTGGATTTGACAAATGTATGTTTCCCCTGAGAGAGGAGTGGTTGCATTTTCCTGATTGATATAATGATAGATAATGGGTTGAAAAGGAAAAGAGAACACCCAAATATTTCCACATTTCATGAATTCTGCTTTATCCCGCTGCATTTTTCAGTCCTTGCAGTTTTAAGTTTAAAGAGCATCATTAAACTTAATGTTACAGTCAAATCACAAAGTTCTCCAGGCGGTGGAAAGGCACATGCATGTAAATCCGTGCACAGAGTGCAATGGAAACATTTCTTTACCGAGATTACATGCGTATTGTTATTAAAATGCGCTACGCAAAGATCGATGACAGATGTGGTAAATAGGTCAAAACAGAGAACAAACTCATTGACACTGCAGCTCCTTCTCCCCTGTTCATCTTACAGATTCTCTCCTCTGACTTTGCGATGTCATCCACACACACACACACACACGTATGCACACACACGTACAGACACGCACACGCACAGACATGCACACGAGTACATCTGGACTAGATTTGCACTGGCCAACAATCGTGGGTTTTGTGGTTTATTCTAGGAATGATTTGTCACAGCGCTCGAGCTCTTTGCTCGGCCTGTGTGTTTTATGTGTACATCCACGGCAGCCGAGCACTGTGGGATGAAGCCAGCGCAGTGTTTTATCTGTAAAAGCTGACCAGCAGCATTTTTCTGTGTTTCTGGGCATGTTAGGAGTCGGCACTGTTTAGGGACGAGGCAGCAGGGCGGATCTCTGTGGTGGTTGCTGTTGACGTTGTCCTGTGATTAAGAGGCTCAGGCGACTGCTCCAAATGGATACTCACTCAAACTGGAGGTTTAAAAAGCCTGCAGCGGAGAAATAGGTCATTTGGAAACTGCTCTGGCATGGAAATGTTATGGTTGGGGACAGTTGCGTTACCTCATAGGCGAAGGTGTGCTCTAAACACTGCTGCCCACCAACAACATTTAAAGACTGGGTGGTGGAAGGCCTTGGGTAACGCTGTTCAATCCTCTTCCTCGATCCCAGAAAAAACTTAGGAGCCACTGTAATAACACCAGGACCTATTTTCATAGTATAGTTTAGTAATAACGTTGTACTCACCAGCTTTATATTGCTGAGGTCTGGGAACATGGTGACTTCACTGAATAGAACTCAGATGCTGCAAGAAACACAAGAAACGGACAAGATTGAAGCCAACAATATATAGTCATTAAGCAGAACTAAATCCACACATGGAATATTAGCCTACTGTATATTAACAGCCCACAACCCAAAGATCATCAGTTTACTATTATAGAAGATTAAAGAAACCAGAAAATAATCTGACAAGAGAACCTGGAAACAGAGAATGTAGATATTTTCTTCTTAAAAATGACTCAAATTTATTAATTATTATTGATTATCAAAATAGCTGGCAGCTCAAATTAGAATATTACATGGAGAGAAAGGGTTAAAGTATCTTATATCTATTGGACTTTAGGTAGCTCTAGCCCTCCATTCCATATGGAATGGAGGACCATATGGAAACTCCATGCAAATCCTTACATAATAGGGCTGTTTCTAATTTTGGCCCAGAATTCACTACAGTATTCAGAATCGTTGCAACAAATGTTCCCTAGAGGTTCAAACGATTTTTGTCAAAAAAAGAGTGAAACCAGGATTTCCTGGACATGCGATGTGATTATCTCTTTTCCTTTAACGTAAAAGATAGGATTTTTACAGCTAAATGGTAAAATGTGCATTGTATATCACTGCTTGTTAGTAATATGGATCAAATTGATCATTGCCATATGGCAACATTATGCAATAGGGGGTTCATTTTGTGCACAGTTCTGTTGTGCAGTGGTGAATAATTATCAGCATTTCTGGAGCACTCGGTTTTGGTTTTAAATGCCAAACAAAGTAGTTTAATGTGGAGAAACCGCTGGTTTGTTTATAGGATAAAGTCAAAAATGTCATGTGGTTTAACCCTAAATACTTGGTACCAGATAGTTTAATGCTCTTAAAAAAGTTTTAAAAGAAAACAAAAAAACATGCTATCAGCTTGTTTTATATTCTAGGTGGAATACATTTTTAAAATGTGTCATTGTTTTTGGTTTAAGAATCAAAAAAATCACACAATTCGTTTTTGTGAAAAAATGGTATAAATGGACTTTCAAATGACACAAAACCAACACGAATTCAAAATGTACATTTTTATAGACCTGATAAATGCTTTTAAACTGTATTTCAGTATTTTGTGGACATTTTACATCTTGCTAAACATGATTCGTCACTGACCCTGATAAACCTTTTCTTCCATTGTTGAAATGACTGGGTAGGATATGAAAAATGTGAGTCTGCATCAGGAAAAAAGAGACTTCAAGAATTATTCTTAAAGTTCTTCTTTAGCTTAGATGCACTAATCTGATGCGGTTGGTTGCTGTTGTGCAGGATCTCTGTGGAGCCTCCACCTGTGACACCCTGGGCATGGCGGATGTCGGCACCATGTGTGACCCCAAGAGGAGCTGCTCGGTGATCGAGGACGACGGCCTCCCCTCGGCCTTCACCACGGCCCATGAGCTCGGTGAGTGTCAGCATCATGTGCTAATCCCCCCCGTGGCTTCCGGCTGCACAGAAACACTCACGGACGTGAATGACGTCTCGCTGCAGGGCACGTGTTCAACATGCCACACGACAACGTGAAGGCCTGCGAGGACGTGTTCGGGAAGCTGCAGGACAACCACATGATGTCTCCCACGCTGATCCAGATCAACCGGACCAGCCCCTGGTCGCCCTGCAGCGCCGCCATCATCACTGAGTTTCTGGACAGTGGCCATGGTGAGTCGGTGACCTCTGACCTCTGTGTTTGACTGCAAACAGATTGCTAGTGTGTTTGAAGAGGTACAAAGCCGAAGTTAAGATGAACCCACACTGTTATTAACCCTCTCATGCATGAATTATAATGATCTCAGACAGGATATTTTTAATTAGTGTCTTTATACATTTCTAGGGATGTTAAACAAGGTGTATATATATATATATATATATACCTGTTATGGTAACTTTTTTTATAGGAGACAGCTGTACACTGTAGTAATCTCCATGCATTGAAGGGTGGTTAAGTGACAAATCTTTTAAACAAATAATAATTCATAACATCAAAATTGACTAATTGTTGCTTTGTTATCACTGATGTAGATTGCACTGAATATTAGGGCTGCAGTAGTAGTTGATTAACCTATCACCTGTTGCAAAGATTAATCAATTAGTTGTTTGGTTCATAAAATGATGTATAATATTGACCACTGTTTCCCAAAGCTGAAGATTCAACCTTTTATGTAGAAACCTAGAAAGCAAATAATCAGGTTTGAAAAGATGGAATTAGAGAATCTGGACATTTTTCTATTAAAAAATAACAGAAAATGATTAATCAACTACCAAAATAGTATTCATTTAAGGTAATAGTTTCTTATTTCTTGAATTTGAATATGTCTACAGTCATTTGAGGTAAACACAAGTGAATTCCAACATTCCCGTCTGCTTCAAATGAGACGTCTCCCCTATAGTGCTGTGCACATAGAAAAAAAACAGCAAAACGAGCCAAAAAGAAATTCATTTGGTTGGATGCGGATTCTTTGCCAAGCATGACAGATCACAGGACTTGGCCTCGGAGCAACGCACAACTTTTATTCTAAAACTGCCCCAACATCTGTCCCAAATTAGAGGGTTTGTTCTGGGGAGAGTCACCGCAGCGGTTTGGACGGCGGAGGTGTATCTGCCCAGTGTTTCCCATGCAGGTTTTCCCCCAAATAGACAAAGCCGTTCTCGCTTCCTTCCTCTAGTCTCCTGCCTGCGAGCGAGACGCAGGGGAACATTTCTGACCTGACAGGGTGTGATTTCTATTCAACAGTGTTGTAACTTGGTCCTCTCGGTTGCCGTCTGTCATAAATCTGGATTTCAAAAGGAAAAAAACATGTTGCCACATGTTTTAGCCTGTTTTCACGCAGAGCTGCGCTCAAAGATTATTTGTAACCTGTTCATTTCTCAGCGGTTCTGAGTGAGTGGGAAGGACGAGCGGAGCGTTTCTTTGTGATGAAACTCCCCAACAGTCGTTTGTTCACTTGCTCGTTGTCTCTGGTGAATTCACCTTCAACACAAACAGCATGAGAAACAGTTAAAAGCAGAGTTTGAACCCAGTCCCCCCCCGACTTTTGGAACGTGTGTAAATTCCCCACCAGGGTGAGAATTTGTGTTCTTCTCAGAGTGATGAAAACCTCCTCCTGGAACCTGATGCGTCCATTGATGTCGATGTTCCATGTTTCCAAGCAGCCAAACTTACAATTACTAGCATGTCTCTGGAAATGGTTTCTGTGCCATTTATTGTAAATAACATCAACGCTCTGATGGCGCCATTTTTTACTTGCCGTTTGGGGTCATGTATGGAGAGTTCAAAGCCATATTTCAAGTTCACATCTGAGAGACTGAGAATATTGTAATGTTTTTTTATGCAACAAAGGTTAGATCATACATGGGGAGTTTCTGGGGAGAGTTGGAGGATTCAATGTTGCTCATCAAGTTGCTCTTTCTGAACCGTTTTTTTCCAAAGAAATCACAAAGGCCACAGCTTCACTGCATCAATCCCACAAACACACACACACACACACACACACACACACACACTCCTGAACCTCCATCAGGCTGACACACATTTAACATTGTTAATTTTAGTAAAATTACTCTTTCTGGGAGGGTTCATCTTCACCATGTTCTCAAGAGGAAGTTGATGATATCACATGACAGGAAGCACATGGAAACATACTTTTTGGTTCAAAACCATTGTCTAAGTTGTCTACTATCATGTCATTTAAAAACTACTTAAAACTTTAATTTTAAGTAGAAAATGACAACCCTGGACTTCAGCAGCTATAGTTGCTTGTTGGATTAAATGGGTTTAAGAAGGATAGAGGCCATTGCTTCAGTGCCTTTTTTTTTAAGCCGCGTCTTTCCTCTTCCAGGTGAATGTTTGCTGGACCAGCCTCAGAAACCGTTGGTGCTGCCCGACGTGCTGCCGGGAGCCTCCTACATGCTGGAGCGTCAGTGCGAGCTGGCGTTCGGCGAGGGCTCCAAGCCCTGTCCCTTCATGCAGCCGGCGTGCGGCCGCCTGTGGTGCACAGGCAAGTCCAACGGCCACCTGGTGTGTATGACTCGCCACTTCCCCTGGGCCGACGGCACCCACTGCGGGGACGGGCAGGTCTGCGACCAGGGAGTCTGCACCGATAAGCAGGAGCAGAACATCAAGGTAAGGATCTGTTTGTGGGTTCAAACTCAGCTTTCAGCTATAGCCTCGGATGGCTCGAGCGCGTGTATCCTTTTTTGTGGAATTTTTTGGATGGATATTGAAAACATCACTCTCATACATAATCTCATCGTTAAAATCTCATAGGTGTGCTGTGGTGGTATAGTGGTGGAGTTTTTGCTGTTTAGAGCCTTTTTCTTAAGCTGCAGTCCCTTGTTCAAGTCCCGGCAGTTGCATTCCTTTGCTACATGTCTCTCCACTACTACCTCCTGTCTGGGTACTATATAATCATGGCTTTCACAAACAAATCTTAAAAAAAAAAGTAGACTTATGTATTACAGCGCTATCCTGCAGCACTACTTTAGTTATAGTGTAAAGCTCCATATCATGGCTCTTCTACATGTTGCTCTCAGCGCTTTCGTTACAATTCAAAGCTCCGTTGTCTCATTTCTTCCTGCACCGTTTGTGTAGCCGACATTAAAAAAGTATTGTATCATCTCTCAAAAACCACACGCTTAGAATGTAGCCAGTTTAGTTACTTTGTTCCTCAAACACAGGAAATCCCAGCACTATCACCCAACAGAACAGAAACTGGGCCTAAACTCATTTATGTATAAACACATATAACAGTAAAGTAAGTAAAAAGTAAGAGATTTCCCAAAAAGTCCAGCTTTACTTTGCTTAGAAACACATTTTAAAAATAATATATAGATTGAGATCTGATCTTTCTACATTTATTTTAGCTCATAAATACTATATTTGCATGCACAGTTTAATTAACTTATTAACTTTCTATTAAGACTATATAACAGTCCAACACACCCTTATTTTGCTAAACATGCTAAACTTCCACTTTTATACAGGTATACATACAATACTTCCTACTGGGATTGCACTAGTTAATTCAGATTCGACACAACATCCTAGTAACTGTTGTGACTGAGGGTTGTGACGGTAAACTTTCTGTAATACGCTGTTGGTTTGTGTATCTCTCAGGTGGACGGGCGCTGGGGAAAATGGGGCACGTTTGGCTCCTGCTCGCGTACATGCGGCGGCGGCGTCCAGTTGTCCAAGCGGGAGTGTAACAACCCAGTTCCCTCCAACGGGGGCAAATACTGCCAAGGGGTCCGGGTCAAATACCGAACCTGCAACCTCAACCGTTGCCCTGACACAGGTACAGTAGGAGGTCCTCAGAAAGACATTGGTACGAGTGACGCCAAGGCATACCTCTCATTTTCTGCCCCCCTTTCCATCACCTGAGCAGGTAAGACGTTCCGTGAGGAGCAGTGTGAGGCCAGTGGACAAAGCTTCAACAGCAACCGAATCGCCCCGTCAGTGGTGTGGGTTCCTAAATACTCCGGAGTGAGCCAAGAAGACAGGTGTAAACTCATCTGCAGGGCCAACGGCACCGGATACTTCTACATCCTGGCACCTAAGGTACACCAAGGCTGTAAAACTCTATTCAGCCCATGGGACACATACTTTACTTTACTTTCTCCTTAAAATAAATATGCAATTGATCGTTAAGGGGTATTTAATCAGAGGCTAAAATGGTGAAACTTAAGTTTATGGGACAAAACTGACTGCAAATATTAGTATCAAGTGGATCCGACCAGTAAAAATAAACATTTAAATAAAATTAATTAATTTCAGTTTAGCCCTTGGCTGCATGTTTGACACCCTTGATCTTCACCTTAAAATGTATTCCCATGAACCTATGTAAACACGAATTAAACAAAACTCAGACTGCATTAATGTTTAGATATAATTCAGCCCAGATAACGGTGGTTTAATGTGTGTGAATGTGAACACTCTGTAAGTCAGACAGCTGCTTCTGGTCTAAACGAACCGAGCGAGGGGAGGGAGTGAATGCGGAGAGGCGGAGGAGGGTTTATCTCTCTCAGATAACGGGGTGTGGCGTGAGCTTCAGCAGCAGCGAGCCAGAGTTCACGCTTCACTCCATCACCCGTGAGATAAGAGCTGCTCTGAATCACAGCGGCTGGATGTTTTAAACACGCAATCCACCACAAACTCTGCGTCTAGTTTAATTTAGAGATGGATTATTGCTGAGTGGAAATGCTCCAATAACTCAGCTGTTAGCTGTGGTTTCAGCATAGGATGGAAAAACTGCAGCGTCAGTCTTTTCTGTCTTTTGTATCCTTCAAAAAAACAAAAATACTGATAATACACAGTGTAGCAGTGGCTGAAACTATTTTTCTATAGAATTTATTTTAGTCTTATCTTCTGGTCAAAGACATTGACCTCTGGTATGACAGATACTACCAAGAGTAAATAATTAAAAAAATAATTTTTAAATTAGATTTGTTAAAATGGATTCATCTGCATTTATAAATGAACTTTTTCTTTGCTCTCTCTGTCCAGGTCGTGGATGGAACTCCATGCTCTCCAGATTCCACAGGAGTCTGTGTGCAGGGAAAATGCATCAAGGCCGGTTGTGATGGGAAAATTGGCACCAACAAGAAGTTTGATAAGTGTGGAATCTGTGGTGGTGATAACAAAGGCTGCAAGAAGGTGTCGGGACTCTTCACAAAGCCTGTGTGAGTAAAACCCACATCGTCATGAAGAATAAAAGCAACGAACAGTTGATTAATCAACTAGTTGCCAACTGTTACATTGACGATTGACCAAACACCCACTCAATTTATCCTTTTAGTAATTCACTATTAAAATATATATTTACTATTAAATTAGTTAATAATTCCAGCCTTATAGTATAGTGGCTTTCATCTGTTCTGTGGAAACAAGTAAATGAGACAGTTGCATTGTTATAAACTTATCATTATATAGTAGTGCAGTGACTAAGCTATACTAAAAAGTTCTGTTGAAATCAGCTAATTAGAAATTTGGTGATACTCAATTAATCTATTGATTACAGAAACGATTAATTGATTAGTTGTTTGATTCATAAAATGGTGTAAACCATTCACCGTCAATCTCGAATGTATTTTTTGTCCAGACCAACAGTCTGAAAAAAAATAAGAAGAAATGTAGCAGGAGCCAACTATGTTAAACTAGGCTCCATCTGTATGAAAACACATTTAATTTCTGAATCTATTCCAGGGCTTGAAAAATAATCAATGGACATTATTTTCTTCTTAAAAATGACTCAAATCAATAATCAAAATAGTCATTTTAGGCATTTTAGGATGAATCTTCAGCTTAAAGAAACAGTGAGCAACATTTGAACCAAACAATCACTTAATTATTTTTGAAAACTGAAATAGTTGCAGTCCTAGTGTAGTTTGCTGCAACAACTAATCGATTAGTTGCCAACTTTTACAATCATCACCTACTAATCTGATAATTGATTAATTGATTTTAGTCTTGTATGATAGTAAACCGAAGATCTTTGGGTTGTGGACTGTTGGTCTGGACAAAAAAACACATTTTAGTTTGATTCTTCAACACAATCAACATTTTAAACCATTTTATGAACCAAACAACTAATCAATTAATCATTCAACTCGATAGTTTAATCGACTATTACTGGAACTATTGTTAGTTCCAGCATTACTGTTCTATTTTAGAGTTCCAGAGAGAAGCTTGAGAGAGAAGATGTGTTCTTAGAACCACATCTATATTTAAATATTGATATTACAACTTCACCCAGATGAAGTGGGATCAGAATAATCGTTTGTTCCAGCTCATTTTCCTTCCTCTTTTCCTTGCTCTTCCACCAACTTGATCCTATATCACCTGTTCCTGCTCTGATTGGCTGTGACCTGTATCCACAGGTATGGCTACAACTTTGTGGTGATGCTGCCAGCGGGCGCGGCCAACATCGACATCCGCCAGCGGGGCTACAAGGGCAAGACGGGCGACGACAACTACCTGGCGGTGAAGAACAGTGCGGGACAGTACCTTCTCAACGGCAACTACGTGGTGTCGGTGGGGGAGCGTGACATCGCCGTGAAGGACAGCCTGCTGCGCTACAGTGGCACCGCCGGCCTCTCCGAGACCCTGCAGGCCGTCAAGCCCCTGGGCGAGGCCGTCACCGTGGAGGTGCTCTGCGTGGGTCAGATCACGCCGCCGCGGATCCGCTACTCCTTCTACCTCGCCCGCCAGGCCAAGGAGGACAAGACCCAGAGGAAAGATGGGCGTGTGAACTCCCACAACAGCGTCTTGGCGGAGGACGGCGCCAAGCAGAAAGGCGCCGACACCCTGAAGAAGACCTACACCAAGGAGGACCCGGCTCTGGGGAAGTGGATCTCCAAGAGCTGGGACGAGTGCTCGGTGACGTGCGGCAGCGGCGTCCAGAGGAGGATGGTGCAGTGCTTGCGGGCGGACGGGAAGCCGGGGACGGACTGCGATTCCTCGCAGCGGCCTGTGGCCACCCGGGTGTGCGGGGACCCGTGTCCGGAGTGGGACATCGGCCAGTGGTCCGCTTGTTCCAGAACCTGCGGGAAGGGCTTCAAAAGGCGGCTGCTGAGCTGCAGGGTCCAGACCGGGCACCTGCTGCCCAGGGAGCACTGCAACGGCCTCCGCAAGCCGCAGGAGCTGGACTTCTGCAACCTGAGGCCTTGCTAGTGACTAAAACAAAAAAAAGCTATAAATTACAGAATCCGGCGTGTTTTTTTAAAACGGACCGAACCGGATCCTCGCGTTCCCTGTTGGGTGCAGATGTTTCTTCTTCCTGCATCGCGGGGGAACTCTGTAGGAACAACGAGATTAACAGAAGCTGGAACGAATGCTGGAAGATATTTTTCCCCTGTCGTTACTCTGACTTCAAAAAGACATTATCCAGGTCAAACACTGACGGCGATACAACATAATAGAAGTTCAATACCGCGCGCTGTCAGCAGATACACGACTAAACGCCCATTTGAGCAATCAATAGAGTTTACCTTATGTGTCTGGAACCCATTTCATGTCATAATATTTGAACTGTGCAGATTTTCAAGGTTTTAGTTTGGTCTCACAGATAGATCGTTGGAGGCTGCTGTCTGTCCTGAAAAATTACTCCTTTAATTTTTCAAAAAGAAAATATACCAGAATTGACAAGTTTCTACTGGACCGGACTGTAAGAAAAACACTTTGTTGACCATCGCTGACTCTTAAAGTCCTGGAATAGATTCAGAAATGAATGTTTCCATACAGATGGAGCCTAGTTTATCATGCTGGGCTTCTGCTGCATTCATTCTATTTATCATATCTAGAACTGCATTGAATAGTTGATTAATCGATTAGTTGTCAACTATTAAAATTAAGTCATTTAAGTCCAAATTCCCTAGTTCCAGCTTCTCTTTACACCATTTTATGAACCAAACAACTAATCGAGGGCGACATGGTGGAGCAGTGGGTAGCGCTGTTGCCTCAAAGCAAGAAGGTCGCAGGTTCAAGACCTCCTTGGTCCTGGGTCTGGGACCTTTCTGTGTGGAGTTTGCATGTTCTCCCCGTGTCTGCGTGGGTTTTCACCGGGTACTCCGGCTTCCTCCCACAGTCCAAAAACATGCTCAGGTTAATTGGCAACTCTAAATTGCCCGTAGGTGTGAGTGTGTGAGTAAATGGTGTGTGTGCCCCACGATTGGCTGGCGACCATCTGGGGTGTATCCCTGCCTCTCGCCGTAACGCGCTGGGATAGGCTCCAGCAGACCCCTGCGACCCTAATGAGGAATAAGCAGGTATAGAAAATGACTGACTGACTGACAACTAATCAATTGTTCATCAATAGAATAATCCACTGTCAAAACTTCCATCAGTTACATCCCAAAATACAACAACAATCAAAAACACATTCACTCAGTAATATTCTATTTGGTATTCCAACAAGTAATTGTTTTGTTGCCAATTTTTTTGATAGTCAATTACATGAGTCCTTTTTTCTTTTTTTTTTTTACATTTTCTGGTTCCAGCTGCTCAGATTTAATATTTTCTGGTTTCTTTAATAGTAAACTGATGATCTTTGGATTGTGGACATCTTAAGATGAATCTTCAGCTTCTTAGAACATTTTACACCATTTTATGAACCCAGGAATCATTTAATCATTTCAAAAATCAATAGACTAATTGACTCAGAATAATCATTACTTGCAGCCGTTAGATATCCAAACATATATTTTTAAATCTGTTAGCAACCATCTGTAAATCAAGACTGATAGGACATTGGAGAAATCTCTTCGGGGATAACTAACAGCCACTCTGTCATTTCAAACATCTTTTACAACTAAAAGTTGAGTGTGGAAAAACCCCAGTAACGATGCAGGCAGCGTTTCTCATCTTCACTGTGCTGGGATGAAATCACCTGTGCTGTGGCCATGGATCCACTGAAGACCTCACGCAGGCAGCACTGCTGACGGAAACAGTTTAAACTACAATCTGAACTCATACCAGTGGCCAAACAACAGTTTTTGGCCCTGTTTGCGCCCTGTGAGCTGTAGCAGTCATTAAGCTCACATTAATTTAATCAAGCTCCATCTGAAGGGTGAGTTTTAACACGATATCTCACACATGTTCAACATGTTTGATGGCTTCCCTCAATCATCGGGCCACTGCGACTGTCCTGTCGGTTCCTAGCGCTCAGCCAGTCGTGGAGCCTGTTAAGTCATGCCTGTCTGGCACAGCTAGCGCAGATAATTTATTATCAATGAAACGATAAAGCGGAGGGGAAGAAAAACCTGGCAGTGCCTCTGTTATGCTGTACAGAAAGTGTTTTCCTGGATCTCCT
The DNA here is from genome assembly GCA_036785175.1 of Eupleurogrammus muticus. Classification (NCBI taxonomy): domain Eukaryota; kingdom Metazoa; phylum Chordata; class Actinopteri; order Scombriformes; family Trichiuridae; genus Eupleurogrammus; species Eupleurogrammus muticus. Next base: position 22,235,545 of record JAYKQN010000007.1, on the reverse strand, counting down.
TGTTCGTGGCCCCGAAGCCAGAGCCAAGCTGTTCTTTCTACACACTCGATGCAATCCTGTAATCCATTATATTCTTGTTTTGTTTCTTAAAGGGGCCACATTGTCCACTCCAGTATCCAACTTATGCAGGATGGACCCTGCACAAGTTGGATTATCATTATCATATATTTTTTTTCATTTTTTTTATTTTTTTTAATCAGCTTTTGCACTTTGTACAGCAAAAGAAACCAATGACCTACATGGGCTGTACCGTATACTATGTATACATTATTTCAGCTCTGTGCAAAAAAAACATGTATGTAAATACTTTTTTTTAATTTTGTTTTTACACAAGCATTTGTAAGTGTCTTTGACTTCAGGATATTTATTCCAAAAATAAAGCCATTAATGAACAATTTCTTTTCTGTTTCACTTTTATTTGTAATTATTTTAATCCATCCTCAAATGAAGCTTTTCATTACTTGGAGTAAAGTGAGGTTTATTCCAAAACATGCAGAATCCCTGATGAGTAAATTTATAGCACAAGTCAGCAACTAAATTAAACAGATTAGTTTAGTTCATTTTTTTGTTTGGAACATGTTACACTAAAATAAAACAACAACAAGATAAAAAAAATGTTGAAAAAACAACAATATGGACTTCCGGTTGAGCCACGAACCTGATGGCAGCTTAGAAGGGCAGCTCCCGCGAATTTGTTTATTTTCCATGCCCTAAAGCATTAAATTATGCTTGAGAATTGAAAATACTATGTAATAGAGGCAAGGATGGCTAATAAGGGTAAAAGAGAGAAAGAAATCAAAACTTCAAAGCAAACGGTGACTCAAAGGGAAAATGCTAACGATAGCGCTGACATGGAACCTTCGGCTAATCTAAACTTGATTCTTCAAGAGCTTAGAGATTTTCGTCAGGACAATAAATCCCAACTGGAGGAAATCAAAGGAGAAATAACAAAGACCAACACTAGATTGGAAGAGGCCGAGGACCGAATTGAAAAGGTAGAAGAAAGAATACAAAACGCCGAGGATGTCCTGACGGAAATGCTAAAACTTAATGCTCAAATGGAGGCAAAGTTAACAGAGCAGGAAAGTCGCTCTCGACGTGAAAATATCCGCCTTTATGGGATTCCAGAAGGGGCTGAAAGTGCCAGTCTATCGGTGATTGCGTTTGTGGAACAATTGTTGGGGCATAACCTGGACATTGCGGATACAACGACTCTGCAAATTGAGAGAGCCCATCGCTCACTAGGTCCTAAACCACCACCACACGCACAGCCAAGATCTATCGTTGTCAAATTCGCTAGCTTCCGAACCAAAGAGATGGTACTTAGCAAGGCATGGCTAAAGAAGGGCCTGATGCTAGATGAACACCGAATTAACGTTGACAACGATTATCCACCCCGTATTCTACAAAGGCGAAAAGAGTATGCAGAGGTCCGAAAAGTTCTAAAGGACCGAAACATCAGGTTTCAAACGTTGTTCCCAGCCCGACTGAAAGTGAAATACCAGGAAGGCGACGAGATCTACGACACCGCTGAAGAGGCAACGAAGGAATTGGCTAAGAGGGGATTCAACATCACACCTGTCAAGCAACCGGAGACGATGATGGAGCGCCTTAAAAAACTAAGCTGGCAGAGAAGCGGGCGTGCCCGACGAGCAAGACACGCAAGCTCTGGAACCCCACTCTACAAAGAGCGACTGCAGGCTTTCCGAAGAGATGAGCCAGCCAACGCAGACAGTGGTTAGTAGCCTGATATGAACAGATTCTATCTCCCGCCCTGGTATGTTGAGTTCTATTATTATTTGACTGTTTGCTTTATAATAGAGCATTGTGATTCTCTAACCTGCGCTTGAGTTATATTTCTGACAATCGGGAAAACAAATGGACATGGAACTTTGTTACGTGGACATCTTCGTGGGCCCTCCCTCTTACAGAGAGGGAGGTTATTCCCCAAAGCCACCTGTTACTATCTGGTGGAGGGTCTCAAGTAAGACCCATACTGTGGAAGATCGTTTTATGTTTTTATTTTTTGATCTTGTTGAACGTTCACACTTAGATTGTTTACAGTTGTTCTACACTGTACAGGGGATGTTTCCTACTTTCACGCAGGACATGAGAACTGATATAAGCCTTAATGCAAAATATAAGATTAGCCACATATAACGTTAATGGTTTAAATAACCCAGTCAAAAGAGGGAAAATTCTGTCAAAACTCAAGAAAGATAAGGTCCACATAGCCTATCTCCAAGAAACTCACCTCAATGCCACTGAACATGCCAAACTTAACAGAATGGGTTTCAAGTATGTTTATGCATCATCTGATAGATCTGGACATAAAAGAGGGGTAGCCATATTGATAGCAAGTGGTGTGAATTATGAACATATGTCAGACCTCACTGATACAGAAGGGAGGTTTGTGATGATAACAGGTAAATTAGAAGGGACTATTGTAAGTTTTCTTAATGTTTATGCATCTCCAGGAAGTGGATGGATGTTTTATAAGAAAATGTTTGATTTGATGACAACAAAAGCGCAAGGGGCTGTCATCTGTGGAGGGGACTTTAACATACATCTAAACCCCAAACTAGATTCATCAACTGGTAAATCTGACACAAAAGGTATAAGTAGAAAAATGGCTGTTTTGATGAAAGAATTGGGGATTGTAGATATATGGAGAGAATTATATCCTTCTACCCGAGATTATACTTACTATTCCTCACCACATGCAGTATACACCAGAATAGATTACTTTTTCACTTTTAGTAGAGACCTGCACAAAATTGAGGGGTGCGACATAGGTCCAATTACTCTTTCGGACCATAGCCCTGTATTTATCTCTTTGTCCCTGGATAGAGAACGAAGATCTACACTATGGAGACTGAATTCAAATATACTGAACAATCCTAACACCAAAGAGCATCTAATAACAGAAATTAAGACATTTATAGACCTAAATGATAACGGGGAGGTATCACCAGGTATCCTTTGGGATACACTTAAAGCAGTCATGAGAGGTAAAGTCATTGCCATTACTTCCTCCTTGGAAAAAATTAGAAGACAAAAGTTACAAGACCTGGAGACTAAACTAAAGCATTTACAAAGGATCCATAGTGTTGCTTTAGATGAAAAGGGAAAACAAGAAATGAAAGAGATAAAGAATGAGATAGACGAAATGAGCACACAGGAAATACAAAAGAAATTCATATTCTTAAAACAACGATACTATGAGGTTGGAGGTAAAGCAATGAAACTTTTGGCATACAAGTTAAAAAAGCAGCAAGCAGATAATACAATTGCTAAGATACGAAATCCTGAATCTGGTGAAATTGAACACAAACTGGAAAAAATTCAGCAAAGCTTTGAGAAATTCTACAAATCACTCTATTCTCAGCAAGATATTGACAATACTTTTCAAATTGACGCTTTTCTGGCTTCACTTGATCTACCCTCCATTTCCATTGATCAAAATGAACAATTAGCTTCAGCAATAACAACTGAGGAGATAAATGCAGCAATCTCCAGGTTGAAGGCGAATAAGTCTCCTGGCCCAGATGGCTTTACTGCAGAATGGTACAAATCTTTACGAGAGCAGTTAGTCCCTATTCTACTTGAGACATTTAATTGGGTCCTAAAGGAAAATAAAACTCCGCCCTCTTGGAAAGAGGCAATAATTTCACTGATTCCCAAGGAAGGGAAAGATAAACTTGAGTGTGGTAGTTTTCGTCCTATTAGTGTACTAAACATAGACTATAAGCTATTTACATCCATATTGGCCCACAGAATAGATAAGATTCTACCTTTTTTAATCCACACAGACCAGACTGGTTTTATAAGGCAAAGACAAACTCAAGACAATTTAAGAAGGACCCTTCACATTATCAACCACATCATACAGAAAGACAAAGAGGCATTGCTCGTAAGTCTAGATGCAGAGAAGGCCTTTGACTCCGTCAGGTGGTCCTTTCTGTATAAAGTGTTAGCAAAATTTGGTTTCCATAAGTCAATCATTGACACATTCCAAGCTCTATATGACTGTCCTTCTGCCAGGATTAAAGTTAATGGTGCCATTTCAAAATCATTTACCCTGGAACGTGGAACAAGACAGGGATGTCCAGCTTCACCCCTACTTTTTGCAATATTCATTGAACCCTTGAGTCAGTGGATACGACAGAATTGTGAAATTAAGGGGATAAGTATTCATTCTGAGGAACATAAACTAGCGTTATTCGCAGATGACGTATTAGTCTACTTAACAAAGCCTATTCTGACATTCCCTAAACTAATGACTGGTTTGGAAAAATTTGGCTCTCTTTCTGGATATAAATTAAACATTCAAAAGACACAAGTACTCACTTTTAATTTTGATCCACCTAGTTCCTGGGTGGGGAAGTACCAACTAAGATGGGAAGCAGACCATATACGATATCTTGGTGTTAATCTTCCAAAAGATATTTCAAAATTGTTCACCCTCAATTATGGGCCGCTGAATCATGCCATTAAATCTGATATACAGCGGTGGAGCCTAATTCCATTCCTGGGCCTCTATTCTAGGGTAGAATCTATAAGAATGAATGTCCTACCAAGATTGCTATATCTTTTTCAGAGTCTTCCAGTGGACATACCTATAAAACAGTTTATGGAATGGGATAAAATGTTATCAAGATTTCTGTGGCAAGGTAAAAAACCTAGGATTAGGTATAAAACTCTTCAATTACATAAGGATTGTGGAGGCCTTGATCTTCCTTGTTTGCGTGATTATTATTATGCAGCCCAACTAAGACCGCTAATGTGCTGGTGCGACCCATCATATTCCGCAAGATGGAAAGATATAGAGTGCAGTATGTCCCATCAGATTCCTTTGGCAGCCCTAATGGCAGACAATAAATTAATGAACAACATGATAGATAAAAACAACCCCTGGATTAATACCACACTAAAGACATGGCAGAAGACGATAAAACTTTGCAATGTGGAACATGCATTAAAAATATTAAGATGGTGTGCTTATGACACAGATTTTTCCCCAAACAGCTTGGACTCCAAATTTAAGACTTGGATCAAAGGGGGGCTTACCACTTACCTCACCTTTGTAAATAAAGGAACACTTAAGAGCTTTGAATTGATGCAGGAAGAGCATGGACTACAGCAGCAAGACTTTTATAGGTATATTCAGGTTAGACGTTACTTCCAAGATAATATAGCTAGAGCAATAGGGGAGCAAAAGACAGGTATTTTGGAAATATTCAAAGGAGCTACTAATTCAACGATATGTCAGAAGGTTGTATCTAGACTGTACCATGCATTACGCCAAGCTAGTCCAGACAATACTCTGTATATTAAGGAGAAATGGGAAAAGGAAGGGTCTGTTTCAATATCAGAAGAAGAATGGGAAAGTATATGGAGATTGCAATGGGGAACAACATGCTCAAACACATGGCGAGAATATAGTTGGAAAAATATGTCCAGATTTTTTATAACACCACTACAACAACGAACACAAATGCCTAACACTGCTTGCTGGAGGATGTGTGGGGCTAACGAGGCCAATCATTTCCACATCTTTTGGGACTGTCCGGTTTTAACTTCATACTGGCAAGAAATACACTTTCACTTAGAAGGTACCTTCAAGGTAAACATTCCTTGTAGGTTTGATACCTTATACTTAGGAAATATTCCCCTTGATTTCTGGGATTACAGAGATAAAAAGCTATTACTTATACTCCTGGTGGCAAGCAAAAAAGCCATTTCAAGAAGGTGGTTGAAGCCGGACTGCCCTACATTACGAGAATGGTTAGATACAATCCATGACATATACAGAATGGAAAAGTTAACCTACTCTCTCAGAATTCAGACTGACGTATTCTCTAGGATATGGTCTAGATGGACTGGGTATGTTGAAGATATAGGCTTAAGGTCAGACTTTGTGTAAGGCATTTGTCTCTTTTCTTTATTTTTTTTCTGTGTAGTGAAACTTCCCCCTATGTTTTAACTGTTTTAACTGTTATTGTATACTTAAAAAAAAAAAAAAAAAAAAAAAAAAAAAGGAAAAAGAAAAGCATATATATGTACAGTATATGCATGTATGTATATGTATATGTATGTATATGTGGGTGTGTGTATGTATATATGTATAAAAAAAGAAAAGGGCCTGCGAAGAAAGCATTGTCAAGATGATTATGGTTACAATTTCCCTGTGGTTCCTTTGCCAAAACTTCATTTTGTTTATTTATTTTCTTTTGCAAATTGTAAGTGAACCTGAAAACCTGTAAATTGTAAGTGGTATGATGTCAAGAAGCGAACGAAAACAAAACAATGATAAGAAAAGGTTTTACTTTGTATGTAACCTGCTGGCCTAAATAAAGATAAAATTAAAAAAAAAAAAGAAAAAACAACAATATGGTCATCTAACATCACTTTATGTTTAAAGTAGTAGAGTAGGAAGAAGTTTACACTTCCTAACCCTCTATCATTGATATCAATATGCAAATAATACCAATGTAATTTACATTCATGTCAATATCAATGACAGTAACAATTATTGTAAAATCATACTAATGATATACTACTAGTAGGACTACTACTACTACTAATATTATAAAACTTGATAATGATATCAAAAGTAGTCAAGATATAATATATATATAGTCGTAGTAACACGAATGTAATATATATATATATATATATATATTGTTTTTATACCTGTTTTTAAAGTGAATCATGTTTGGACATTGGTTTAGTTCCAGGTGAAGACTATTCTATAGTCGAGCCCCTGATTAACTGATACATTTTTCAAGTTTTAATTCTCCCCTAAATTATACCCTCCCCTGTCTTTCCTGAGATATATTTTGTACGTTGTGTGGTAGGTGTGGAGGCTAGGGGGGTAGAGAGGAAGCGAATGAAGTGTGTACTATAAACATGTGTCAGTTCTCTGCTCTGTGAAACCTCCACATTAATTACAAGCCTCACATCTGTGGCTGCAGTCGGGGCAAAGTTGAGACTGCCTATAAAATGCATTTGTGGTCAACATTTTACACATGCAACTACAGACATTTTCCATTGGCTGCGCAGAGATGTGGACTCCCCTCTCTGTGTCTGTGACCAGACCAAGAATGCAGCAGCAACTGTGTGTGTGTGTGTATGCGTATGTGTGTGTGTGTGTGTGTGTGAGAGAGAGAGAGAGAGAGAGAGAAGCTGGAAATTTTGAATTGTGCGATTTGGACAAGATGACTTATGCATGTCTGAGGACTTTGAGGAAAAAAGGTCAACGTCTAGCATGGGAGGCTTTGTTACATTTTTTAAAAACTTTTTTCGAAGGAAATGATATGTCAAAAAAAAAAGGCTGAATAGTCTGACCTACATAACAGCAGATAGAGGAAAAGCTGGACAGGAGCCAATGGAAATATTTATTTGTACCCCTGGTTGCCTCATGCCTGGGTTAACAGTCATATAGTTGCCGGTTTGATGGATTTAATCACGCCAGACTCCTTATCAAAAAGAAGCTCTGATTACACGAAGGATTTTGATCTGGAAAAACAAATCTCATACATCAGGAGGCCAATGTTATATTTGAACTTAATGATTTAGTCTCTGAACTATGTGCAGGTTCTAGAATAGACACACTCTAACTGGACTGATTTACAAGTGACCTTTGTAAAGGAAGATTTGCAGCACGATTCCTCCGATGTAGGAGGAAAGGGAGGCTGTCACATGACTGAAAAATAAAAGTTGGATCCCAGCCATTTATCCTTTAAAGATAATTCTTGTTGCTGGAAAGCAGAGGTGTCAAGGAACTAGCTACAAATACTTTGTTACATAGTAATTTTTGGTATCTGTATTTTACTGATGTAGTTTTTTTGCAGATGATGTTTTACTTCTCGTTAAAAAAAAATAGTGTCACCCAAAAACCTTCCCAGATAAATCAAAAGTTAAATCTGATCAAGTGGAAATATCTTGTATTTAGTAGAAATAAACCAATATTGAGTATAATTTCTTATTTTTTTATATGTTATATAATTCCACTGCCAGTTAACTTTGTTATTTATTTTTCTTGATTTTAATCAATTTAATCTTGTTTTATTTGTTGTGTTGTTATTATTAAAAAATTAGACAAAAACTCAAAAACATAAAAGGGCATGTTGTCTTTTAATATAGTGTATTTTACCTAAGTTGAGATTGATATTTTACTTTAATTATTTTGCTACAATGTTTAGCTTTTACTTATATTTTGAAAATAGATAAAAGACAGATAAATCAAAAACTCAAATTGATCAGGTGAAAATACCATGGTTTTGGTACATTATTCCAATACTGAGTAGAATTGCCTGGAAATATCTTGTCGAAAATGGCAGATAATTTTGCTTATTTTAAGTTTTGTTCCTCAATTTTTATTGAATTAATCTTGTTTTAACTTTTGAGGAACAACTAAAAAACATGAAATATAAAGGCAATGATCTAAATAGTTAAATTATACACTAGTATTACTTTTAGACTTTAAGTAGTTTTTTAGTACCCTCTTGGGAGTCAAAACATATGCTAAAGTGCCTTCTAAGAGCCTAATGCATGTTTAAGTGCCCTCTGCCAAGACTGGAGGTGTTATAAGTGTTTTTCTTTTCCTTTCACACCATCGTTCAAAAAGTGTGTGCACGCTACTGCAAAACGGTGCATATCTGAAACATCGTGACAGGTTTTTTCCGACACTGTTTCCTTCACAGACAAAATCTTACATGTACAATAATGTCCTTCAGTAGAACACTGACCTACTAACCTACATACACAACTAATGAACAAACAGGCTTTGCTCGCATGGTTTTTATATCATGTCTGCAAACGATAAATCATGTCCCTAGACACAGCTATCAGCATACCATTGCATTTCCTGTTTGAAAAAAAAAATAGCAAATTCATGACAAATCCTATTTCTGCCTTTTTTCTTCTCCCCTACCAAGCAACAGTTTAATTGGTGTAACCAGTGGTGAAGAGCTGAGAGCTTCTGGAGATGATTAGGACGAGGAGTCACAGTGATGAACTATCTGTGTGATCAGCAGCACATTCTGTGTTTGTGCAGCTATTGCTGAGTAGGACGGACCAACACCACAAAAAGCATTTTAAAGATTCTCAGTCTCAAAGACGCTTTGTGATGGTGAATGGGCAGATGGATGAGCACATCTCTGGGGAGGTCTGCGGACTGCAGCGGGAACGCCATCTGTCTGCAAACAATGAGTGATGACACATCCACGGTTGACCTCTGCTCATGGGAAACTATTCTAACGTCCAGGCCCAGAGAGTCAAACCCTGTCACACCTCTATGACCACGTTCAGCGTTGATGAGTGGTCGCAGCCGTCCAACACAATCATCATCAGATCATCTTCATGGTTCATTTTAGCCAAATTCCTGAGTTATTATACTTTATCTATGATGGATTGTAGAGCTGTAATGATTCATTGATCGATTGCCAACTATTATATTAATCACCAACTTTTCTGATAATCGATTTGAGTCATTTTTAAAAAGGAAGTGTTGAAATTCTCTGCTTCCAGCTTCTCTTCTCATGTTCTAGTCTGATCTTTGAGTTGTGGACTATTTGTCTGGTAAAGAAGACATTTTAGGTTGAATCTTCACCTTAAGGAAACAATGATTTAAATTTTACACCATTTTATGAACTAAACAATTAATTGATTTATCATTACAATAATTGAGAGATTAATTGGCTATCAAAATAGTCGTTAGCTTCAGCCTTAAATGTGAAAATCCTTTTAGGAACATTGTTTAGTGCAATGAATCTTAGAGCTGCAGCAATTGGTTAATAATTAGGTGCCTAATTTAATTACATTTATTGGTTTGAATCATTTTTAATTTTCTGGTTCCAGCTTCTCAAATCTGTTTTTATTAGTCTTCTATAATAGAAAACGTATGCTCTTTGGTCAGATTTGGTAAACTGTGACCAACATTTTACACCATTTTATAAGTGATTTATTTTCTGAAATTATTAATTGTTTAAGTATTTGTAATTAAATAAAATATAGTTTAATTGTTGTTTTTTATGCTGTAAGCTTGACGTCTCTGTGGATAAGTAAAACTTGTGTTTTTATAGTTCGAAAATTCGCCCATTGCCATGATTTCTAAAGTCATAGCAATAACAAATTTTGAGCACAAATTACAGTTAAAAGCTAGTTGAACAAACTAATAAGCAAAACTTAAAAAAATTTGTTAACTGTCCCAATTGAAAAAATCTATCTAAGTTTGTTGACTTGAAATTTTGACCTAACTTTTCTCTCTTTCTTTTTCTTCTTGCAGTGCATGTAGAAGGAAAGCTGAACGGGAAGCAGCAGGAAACACGTCTGCTCTACTTTTCCTTATCGCCGTCTGCTTCAAGTCGTCAGGAATCTAAAACATGGTGTTCCAATCAGAGGGAGGTGACTTACAGCACAGGGGAGAACTTTTGGCAAAATGAGAAGATCTACACTGCCGACAGAGTCACCGAGGACGTTCCTCTGCCAGAACTTCATATTTACTAAATCTCAGAGCATTTAAAAGGAGTGATGACCACTTTCTGAACTTAGTGTTAGTGCTGCGAATGCAAAGCTTTGACAGCAGTTTACACAATGAAATTTTATCCAAGTCGTTGGTGAAATTCAACCAGACACTGGAGAAAACAGCCTGTTACCTGTTTGTAAAGGGATGGATGGACTTGTTACCTTTGATGTGAAGCCTGGTTTTATAAAGAAAGAGCTGAGATTTTATAGAATCTACAGTGATATCAGTGCCACTGCATGCAAATGATCTTTTAATCTAACAAACATCATTTGTTGTCTTCTTGTTTTTCTCCCTCCTGCTGATTTGATACTGTACACACGCCTCTTGGCTTCACATTCGCAGAAAACGCATCCCCTTGTGTAAACTGAAAGCCCCTCATGGGCTGTGGGGCTCCATGCACAGCACGTGTTCTGCATGCAGGGAGGGGCACCGCTTTATGTCCTATAGGACAATGAACATTTTACCACGGACATATTATTTGCTGCCTAAGTCATCATTTTTTATTCTCTAGAATAAAATGACACATTTTAATGATAGCAACTGCTTCAAGAATCAAGAAGAAGCTCTAAACATGACTCTTTAATCAATTTCAAATGGTGAGTGATAAAGGTTATGTATATATATATATATATATATATATATATATATATATATATATATATATATATATATATATATATGGAGCCAAATATGAAGAGAGAAAGGAAGTTCCATGTGAAAATTTGCCATATCTCAGGTTTCAAAAACAGGATGTTGCAGTGAGTTATGTTTAATAAAACACAGGCAAAGGAGACCAGGGAAATGATGAAAAGGGGCCCTGACATTAGTTTAATTTAACTCCAGGTAATATAAGTTTAGAGTTTGCACTATGGAATAAAAGGATGGTTAACTCCAAGTTTAAAGTTGTCTAAAGTCACACTAGAATGTTCAGAAACTGTCCTCCATCCATCCATCCATTTTCTATACCCGCTTATTCCTCTTCAGGGTCGCAGGGGTCTGCTGGAGCCTATCCCAGCGCATTATGGCGAGAGGCAGGGATACACCCCAGATGGTCGCCAGCCAATCGTGGGGCACACACACCATTCACTCACACACTCACACCTACGGGCAATTTAGAGTTGCCAATTAACCTGAGCATGTTTTGTATTGTGGGAGGAAGCCGGAATACCCGGTGAAAACCCACGCAGACACGGGGAGAACATGCAAACTCCACACAGAAAGGTCCCAGACCCAGGCCCAGGGAGGTCTTGAACCTGCGACCTTCTTGCTGTGAGGCATCAGCGCTACCCACTTCGCCACCATGCCGCCCAGAAACTGTCCTGAGTGGCTTTATTTTTTTAACGTTTTAATGTTACTAAGTAATATCACAGCGTTCTATGTATGGCCACAGTCATCTGTCAACGTGATTCACTGATAGAATATTCTCTGACTTTGATAAAGTTTTTTGTGTTTTCCCAAAAGCATGAAGAAAATGGAAATTATTTTAAGGGGACTATTTTATTATATACAGGGTATAGGTTCTGTATATTGGGTGGAAGGTACCACTGGTTACAGCACGGGTTTTGGTCATGGTTGTTGTTTTCTTCAGCTTCACCTACCGTGTGTCACAAGATCAGATATGTGTTGTGTTGATTTAGGACCGGGCGACACGGTGGTGCGGTGGGTAGCACTGTTGCCTCACAGCAAGAAGGTCGCAGGTTCAAGACCCGCCTTGGGCCTGGGGCCTTTCTGTGTGGAGTTTGCATGTTCTCCCCGTGTCTGCGTGGGTTTTCACCGGGTACTCCGGTTTCCTCCCACAATACAAAACATGCTCAGGTTAATTGGTAAACTCTAAATTGCCCATAGGTGTGAGTGTGAGAGTGAATGGTGTGTGAATGGTGTGTGTGCCCCACGATTGGCTGGCGACCATCTGGGGTGTATCCCCCTGCCTCTCGCCCATAAAGTGCGCTGGGATAGGCTCCAGCAGACCCCTGCGACCCCGAAAGGGAATAAGCGGGATAGACAATGGATGGATGGATGGATGATTTAGGACCAGATATCCAAAGCTATGTTCAGACTGCACCATGAAGTCACCCATATTCCCTGTGCAACCTGTGTGTGATCTTTTAATGTCTGAATGACAGACAGGTTTTTTTTTCAAATGTAGCACTTAAATATGTCCAAAAACCATTAACATATCTTTTGACATATGACTTCAGTCTGAACGGCCAAGTCAGGTCAACCAACCTAAACGACAAAACTCCCTTTTCTGCTCTGAAGTAGGTTGAAGCGAAGAAAACCTTGCTCCTTCCTTCCTTAATCTCCTTGTTCAAACTAATATGCTGTACATGTGCTGGTTCAACTTTAAAATAACCAGATACTTCACCCTAGCATCTATAAACGTAAATATACAGCATTGGTTTATCTATGCACTCGCTGCATGTGATATTTGTCCTCCAATGAGCATTTGGGACACTTTTGGAGCGTTTAAAGCTGACATTTGAGATCACATACAAGTCGCATTTAATTAGAAATATGAACGCCCTTGCAAAACAAATGAGATGGGGTAGGTTGTCATTAAACAATCCAGGTCTCATAGGAGCAGGTTGCAGTCTGAACGTAGCCTTAGATACTTTCATCAGGATCCAGGTGAACTGAGGTTCTATTAGAAAAAAAAAAACAAAACCTTCCAGTCAGCCTGTAGACAAAAGAATCGCTGTGTTACAGCTTTCTGAACACTGGTGTTACAGGAAATCTGATCAGGACAAAGCAAAGCTGCACTCAGCTATGTTTCTGGTGCACGTTTGTGAAGGTTGCAGCAGGGATTTCCTTGTCCAGACTCTCAGCCCTGAGAGAGGAGAAAGCTGGAAGTTCTATTAGAAAGTGGTCCTCTTTTTAAAATACATTCATACTATATTGTTTCATGTCAGCAGTGTTTTCCAGCCATTTCTAGCTGTGACCTATGAAATCAAACAAACAAAGAAAGCCCCTCGTCAGCTGTTGCTTACATCTACTGTTGAAAGAATAGGATTTTGTTTTCTATCTTATTTTTAGGCCCCGTAGAGAATGAAGAAATCACCAGAAAGGGGGTAAAGATTATGCGAGAGTATGGAAAAATAAACATAATTTGCTGTTGTTTCTGGTTCCTGTGTGGTTAATCATCCCCCGACCGCTGACATTTATCATGTGGGAGTCACAAGATAAATTCCCAGTTTGGGAACCGCTCTCAGAGGAACGCCCTTCGTTTTTCCCCGATCCCCTTGAAGTTGTCATTTAATTTGCTGTTGCTTCACATTAAAACACTTTAAAGTACAAGCTGTAATTTGAGAATTTAATAATTGTGGCGCTCGCTGAAAAACCTCCAACACAAATCCTGAAGCTTTTCTTACTTTGACTAAGCGCAGTATTTCCTAATGGCGGCACATCACAGCATCGTGAGACCTCTAATGATCATACCAGAGTCGTAAAACTGTTCACTGATGTGTTTGTTTGTTCAAGTAGTTAAAATGTATGCTGTGTTTTTGAGTTAAAGAAAATTCCATCCCAAACACGACTTAAACAGTAAAACATGAACAGTTCTGGTTTCTGTTGAGTTGTAGAATAATTAATTTCCTGTTTCCTCTCAGGTCAAATTGACCTTCCTTTCCTTCCTCCCTTCCTTCCTAAACAGCTTAAAACTCTGGTAATCTAGCTAAAACTGCATTACTACAACTGTATGATAAATAATTTAATGTTTCATTTGAGTTGCTTATCCAAAAGCACAGCGTCAAACCTAAATCTGAGGTTTCATATTCCATTTACTCTAATCAAGCCTTTTTTTTTTCTTTTAAATCCCAGAATGAAGAGACATTAAGTAGAACCATGTGTGTCTTTATGAGCGGGGATATGGTGAGGAACCAAAAGTGGGGGCTTGTTTGAGAGATCTGACATTTATACTTCACACTATAATTTGGATTACAGAGACAAACCCAAGAAAATGAAGAAATATGGCATCAATCACGCAGTCGTGATCAAAGTGTCGGCGTGTATACAGAGACGCTGAGAGCAGGACTCGAGCTGGCTGCTTCCTAATGTTCCTCATGGATGTTTTGGGTGGTCTGGCAGCGTCAGATCCCTTGTTTAACCCAAACTCCACTTTAATAAATGTGTCGTGGGATCATCCAGTGGTAGCTCCCCGGTAGATTCCTCCATTTTTTATTTTTTTGCAAATGAATGCAATCTGTAATTAATTTTCTCAAGTTTCTGCAGTATTCACTGGAGTACATCTCAGGATTAAGTATGGCCCGTGCATCATAAGTACAGGAGGTTTTATTTATTGAAATGTGGAGCAAATGCCCTAATCCTGCAGGGAGTTTCTGCAGGGAGAAATGCTAATGAAGCTAGCGAGCACTTTCAGGGAAAGAAAATCACAGGTTTTTCTTACAGAATGACAAGTTCCTGGCAATGATGGAACATTGTGCTGGATTTCAAACCATCAACTTGTTCCTTTAACCTCAGCCCGGAGAAGGATTGGGGTCGGAACATGTTTGGATTTTAGCCACATTAGTCCAGTCTCACCAGACCCCAAAGACCCAGAGATTCAGTCCTCAATGGCTGAGCAGAAAGGAGAGGATGAAGTCATAACTCAAAAACATAGAGTTAAACAGGAGTGAAACAATCTTATCTGTTTGAATTAAAAGATTTATTAATTAGTTTTTTGTTATTTTAACCAACAAACCAACAATCAACAGTCCACAATCCAATGATCATCAGTTTACTATTATAGAAGACTAAAGAAACCAGAAAATAATCAGAGAAAAAAAGCTGGAAACAGAGAAGTTTAACATTTTCCTCTTAAAAATGACTCAAATTGATTAATCAATCACAATAGTTTGTGATTAATTCGATAGTTAGCAACTAATCAATTAATTGATTAAGGAGAAATGCAGCAGAATAAGTATATAATAATTATTCAGAAGAAGAAAAGGAAAGCAATAAATAAACATACAAATAATTTATTTTTTCCTCCATCTCCCTCCACTAACTACTTATAATATCTATTAGATCTTTCTACTAAATATTAATAGTAAAGAATAAAATAAAAACCTTAAAAGGTTTAAAAAGGAGTTGGTAGTAGTAAAGTTAGTTAGTAAATTACTTCGTAATGCCAACCTCCAATCTCTATTCTACTACAATCACGTAAACTTCCTTTTTTCCTGTGAACATTTGTATGACACTACAGTCAAAGTTAGAGGCAACAAGACAGCCTCAGTATCAGTATATATTGATAATGAAACCATAAAAAATAACATCAATATCATCAGTTGATTACTTATACATACAATTGTGTAATACTATATGAGAGTAGAATACAATAATAATAGGTCTCTAATCCAAGAATTGAGATCTGAATTTATAGTAATTCATAAATATAATTGAGATCTTGCTTATCCAACCATGCTGTGGGCAAAATAACTTCAAATCAGATATAAAATCAGAAAAGTAATGGTTGTTTTTATTTATCTGACATCAGAGTAGAAGTCTAATAAGTGTATTTAAAGTGTTCATGCCCCTGCATATTTTCTAACAAACAGAACATGACCTTGCGTCTGCAGCGACTTACATAAGAATTCTCCACACTGCAGCATGTAATCTGACAGTGAGTCTTATGAACAGGAGCAGATCTGATGTGTTTTCCATGTTTAAGACCGACACAAACCGACAGCTGAGGTCAAGATTCCATGCAGATGCGTACATGGTTGTTTTACTGTGAATCCTGTGAAATCAATAGAATCGAGCAGAAGCGTGAACGAAAGAAACGGGCGAGAATCAAAGAGGGAAACTAACGAGGTGAACGACTCCTAATGTCAGCGTCGGGTGATCTGAAATTCATATCAGATGCGGTCCCATGTGATGACATTAATCCTGGCAATTGTCCCTGCAACGTCTTTCATGTTTTACCTTAAATTTGTTTTCATGAAGCCTATGTCATTTTTTGCCTGTTTTTGTTCAGTTTTCTTGATTAAGCTTCTCATCGCAAATTAAACCATATACATACATATACGTATATATATACATACATATGTATATGGTTACATACATACATATATTATATATATATATATATATATATATATATATATATATATATATATATATATATATATATATATATATATATAGTAAATATGTCTCGTAAAGAACACTTCAACACATGTTTTGGCTTTTAGGGTCACCTTAGCATGTCTTTTGGCTCTTACAGAGCCCTTTAGCACATGTTTTGACTGTCATGTTTTGTCTCTTATAGGGCACATGCGTCACCACAATGCATTGCCACAATGTTCTTCTTAGCACACATTTTTGCTAATAGAGGGCACCTTAACACATGTTTTGTCTGACATGAGGGCACTTCAGCATGTCTTTTGGCTCCTAGAGTGCTCTTTAGAATACATTTTGGCATCCAAAAGGGCACTTTAACATGCATTTTGGCTCCTAAGAGAGAACTTCAGGACATGTTTTTGCTCACAGTGAACACTTAAGCATATGTTTTGGGACTGAGATGGCACTTTAGCATGCATTTATGCTCCAAGAAGGCACCTTAGTACACATTTCAGCTGCCATAAGGGCACTTTAGCATGCATTTAGGCTTCAAAGAGGGCACTATCACATGCTTTTTGATTCCTAGAGGGCACTTTAACACATATTTGGGCTCCCAAGAGGGCACTTTAGCTTATGTTTTGGCTGACATGAGGGCACTTTAGCATGCATTTGGGCTCCCAAGAGGGCACTTTAGCACACCATTTGCTCCTAGAGAGCACTTAAACACATGACTTTGCTCATAAGGGGCGCTCTAGCCCCTTATTTTGGCTGCAATGAGGGCACTATAGTATCTGTTTTGGCTCCTAGAGGCTGCTAGAGCATGCATTTTGATTTATCATAGCCATTTTGACAGGCATTTTGCCCCTCAAAAGGGCACTTTAGAGGGGCCTTTTGCCCTTCTGAAAAGGCACTTCACATCATGTTTTCGGTACTATGAGGACACGTTGGCACATGTTTTAGCTCCTAGAGAGCCCCCATGTACACCTACATGTCTGATTTATCAGCCTCAGATCATAAAAACTCAAATATTTAAGCATGAATAAAGTCCTTTGAAGTAAAGGAGAACAACAACTGCAACATGAATGAATCCCAGAAACTGCTCAGATGGATTAAAATAAGCTATAAATGCTCATATTCATGGGAACAGAAAGGAAGGTGCAGACATTTTTACAAGAGGACACAGTTTATTTCATGCACTCAAATGTCTGTGTGATCCAATATTTATATATAGTCTCTACATTCTACAGAATAAAGATGATTAAAAACATCTTGAAAGTGTTTATGTTTCTTCTGTCGCTTCACATTTAAAAACTCGTTCTCTTTACTGGCCTGAAGTGTTTTAAAAGTATTGATGGGAATAATAGTGTTAAAATAAATGCAGCTCTAAGTGCAATAGTTTTTTCAATAATGAGTAATCTAACTAAGTACTTGTTCTTTTAGTATAAGCTCTTACCATTACCTACACACTGTTACTACATATTACTGGCCCGCCACCAATGCAGCTAAAGGTTTTTTTGAAAGACGAGGGAGGAAGGGGGGAACTCATACAACCATGCATCAAGCATCTGGCAATCTTGCTAGTTTAGTTGCTACTTATTCCTCATGCCAACACAGGCTACTCTGGCTGTAACCAACACCAAAAAAACAAACTTCGTAAGAAAAGTTCACGGCTGCTGTGTCATTCCTTTTATAAATTGCTGCAGGGTCTTACTCTGGGACATGTTCATGGACCCTCAGATAATGCCAGCAGATTTTTACACATGAAAAAAGTAATGTAATAGTTACTTTTCCTGGTAACTACTTACTTTTAGAGTGAAGTAACTTCACCTATATATTGAGAGAAGTAACAATAACTAATTACTTTTTCAAAGAACATGCTCAACACTGTTTGACAGACCTTTATTAAAAAAAACAAAACTATAAGAGGAGAATCTCCCTCTAGTGACTGATGGTGAATTTCTGCAGAATCCGAGATGTATAAAAAAGTATCATAGTTTAAATGAAGCCTTATGAATACAGAACCCATCAGCTGCTGCAGTTTTAGTTTCTTAAACTTTAAAACAAATGTTCCACTGTAATTATTCAGTGTTCCAAGTGAAACACCAAAAACACACTAACTGAATTACTCCTCGGAGGCATCAATATATTTATGGGTAATGTAAAACAAAACACAATAAAACAACACATGGTAATGATCTTTTTATTTCCCTCTCTAAGTCATTGCCACTTGTGCTTGTGAAGCTAATCATAGCTTTATGTTATATCATGTGATGTTTTTAAAGAGGCACAAGGGCCAAAAACACTTTAAAACTGCTATTGCACATTTTGAGACTAATTAAATCAAGTGATGATTTATTGACCTTATAAATAATGTTCTACTGGTTTAATTTACTACAAGCTAAGCAGCTTTTTGTCACAGATATGAATTAAACCAAATATTAGCCTCTGTTTGTACAATTGATTTTAGGGTGATTTATTCAGGGCTATATATTTATTCTGGAATATATTCAGTCACTCCAGGAGATGATGGATGCAATAAAAAGCCTGGGTTCTTCCAGACACCAGCTGGCAGCGTTGTCCTTATGGTTGCCCCAACCCTCTGGTTGGAGCAACCACTGTTTCCCCTGCAGTCCTTCCTGCTGATGTCCAGAGAGCCTCAACCCCAGAACCGGTGGTGGAATCATGTGCCTGCTTCCTGCTACAATGGTCCATGGTATTTGAGTTCCAGCCAAACACCTGGGCTGTGGACATCTGGGAGTACAGCCTCCTGGTTGTCCTTTACAGCCTTCACCATCAGGTGACCAACGAGAGCAGCTTTGCCCAAATGGTAGTGCAGGGGTTTCCCCCCCTAGGAGTCCCTCATGACTCTCTCAGGGATGAGCTGGCGGTCCGAGATAAAGCCAGGTCTCTGGCGGACCTTATTTTCATGGCTACACGGTATCGGTCTACACTTAGGAACACCAATATTTGTGGGAGTATTGATATTCCTATAGTGTACAATGAAGAGGATAATTTATTTCTGTCAATCAATTTAATGTTACAGTATGCGAGCATAAAATACTATGTATTTTAATTCACAGATTAAAATACTTCAGACTAAACAGATCCTATTATATACCATATCTACTATCTACTAACTACAGGTCACGAACAAACAGCAGTAACAAAAGGCGTGGGGTGTATGCAAATGTGTGCGTGTGTGTGTTTGTGTGAGAGAGAGTGTGAGTGTTTGTGTGCGCATGCGTGGGTGTGTGATTGCGAGACGGCGGTTACGCCGAAACAACGCAAGATTAAATAACGTCAGCTACAGAGTTTGCAACAACGCCCACTAGTGGTCAGGCTGGGATGGTACTCTTCCGGATACTTTGTGTGTGTGGGGGGGAAGATGGAGCCTTTTCCATGACCCATGCGCAGAGTATCATGTGTCGATATGTGTTCATAAACTTCTGCGAGTGTTTGGGGTGTAAAAGGGGAGAGAGAGAGAGAGACAGAGAGAGAGAGAGCGAAAGCTGTGCTATGCCTAAATCAGCTGATCGTATTTACAACCATGTAAACAATGCAGACGCGACAATCCGTACAAAACATGTGAAAATACACAGTGAAGCTCAACGCTGACCGAGGAAATAAAAGTAAAATAAGTTAGTGAACTGGGCCGGTTAAACAAACGTATATGTGATATACACAATTGAAACAAGTTAAACAAACTAAAATCAGAAACAAACAATAAAACAAGCAAGTGGAAAACAAGTGGGGTAATATAGTAAACTAAACAGCTAACATTTACTGCCCAGATAACCTTTTACGGTGATTTTTCTGGAGTTGCGTGGATTTGGAGCTCGTTGATCCGGCTTCGGTGACGGAACGTAGCCTCCTCTGCTACTGTCCAGTGTTTAGCATCAGCTAGTTCCTCTCGCTGTGCGGCATTCTGCTTGATTAGAAAATAAACAACATTGTCTCTGTTTTGAGAAAGCTACCTTGAAGCTACAGGCTACAGGGCCTGTCCAGGAACTTTTATTGTTTTTGGGGCCATTTGTTTCAAGGCCCCTATTGATAATCTTACTCAGTTATTTAATGATTGCTCTGGCACAACAGATACCCAGGTTAAAGAGAGATGAGACGACTGGAAGGTACCTGCCATAGAACCTCATCCCCTGTTGTGGTTCCAACTCTCCCAGTGCACCAAGACCCCTACACTTTACCGCTCATCTCCAAAAGACTCAATGACTTCGATGAGCCCATGCAGCTGGGACACAGAACCAACATCGTGCCTTGCCTCACTTCCCTGAATCTTTCCCTCACCCTCACATTTGACAGTTAATCTCCTTTTTACCACCAATCAGTGCCTCGGTCTATGTTCACTCAGGGGTCCCACTATGAACTTTGACACCTTATATAATAATATTGTCTTTTTATTGAGGTATTTCTCTTATTTTGAAATAACAACAAGAAAACAAAATAAAACAAGAATAAATTGACTAAAATTGTATGATTTACGTATGTGGAGTTTTTTTTGTACAAGGATATTTATAACTATTACTCCAAGTATAGAAAAACACACTTTTTTACTTAGGCAAGGTAAGTAATTTGTACTTAGTTACTTAACACCTCTGAAAATACACACCTCCAAATACATATATACAAGTGGATAACACAAACATGGAAAAAACGTAGCAATACAGGCTACAACCTGATGTTGTAACAAGGTGAAAATGTGGTATACAGCAAGTTTTATGTATATGTTACATCACATTTTGTAAAGTTTGACACTGAAATCTGAACTTATACAATATCAGAAAAACAGAAAATCAAGAAAGCCTGCAATGTCGCCTTTAAGCCTTTAAACAGAATCTGTTCCATCTTTTTCCATCTGTTCTGACAATAAGTCAAAAAGTCACTTTTGTAAATTTTGCACATGTGTGCTGTATAATAAGTGCAACTGATTTTCCTCTATAATTCACATATTATCGATGTCTGAGTATTGATTTTTGGCTTATTTACTGGCATATTGAAAAATTATTTGACAGAAATTTAGCCTAGAACTGAACCTATTGTCCTCATTTTTTGAGGTTGCAGCCTTATATAAATTACAAGCCAAGTCAAGTATGAAGCATTTAATGTTCTGGCAGAACTTTGATTTGCAGGACACAAAAGACACATACACGATAAATATAAAAACAACAAGAGACACTGAGAACCTCGAGGGGGAAATAAACCATTAACACAGTGACATAATTATCCAATGAGTTGTAAACACAAACGTCTTCGGTTGGAACCAAGGCTCATTTACAGAAATTCAATTTGAAGTGAATCCCACAAGTCGAAAAAGGTCAAATTTGAAATTATCTGGACTTAAACCACAATCTACAGGCATCAGGAGAGAAACAATGATGAGGAAATATAAATCACAACACAACATTTTATTAAAAATAGTCAAAAAACAATTATCTCTCATGATCCAGTCACTTTACAGCCATAAAAGCACCAACGATGTTGGTTTGTCAGTCTCTCCCACATGTTGATGAGGTTGTGCTGTGATCAACAAAAAATATAATTAAAAAAAGCCAACTCGCTCAAAGAGCAGTCTATTACTCAAATTTCTCTCATGAATAAAAGCTGAGCGGGCAAACTGAGCAAGAAAGAATGAAACTGTAGAAGTGATCTTTCCCCCCATGTTGGACAATTTTTAGAATTATAATATTATATTTTATTATATTACAATGATGTTTAGCAGAATAAGAGCAGGATCTTTACAAAATGATGTACGATGCACATAATACGACAAAATGAGGATGTTATATTTCGTTCATATGTGACATAAAAACAATTTAAGAAAGCATTTTGTAATGAAAATGAAATATTAATAACAGATTGCAGCTGTGTATAAAGTATAAAGTGCACGCTTTGAATCATTTTGACATACTGTACACATCACAGTAACAATAGAGAACAGGGCAGTTGGCTGATGTTGGTGCCACATATGGAACACATGGGGAGATGTATTAAGGACAGATGCCAGCTGGCACGAAACCCAGCTGCAACTCTGAATTCTATTATAGACAAGACTCCATCTATGGGAAAACTGATGCATTTTCTATTTCTTTTGTTGGCACAAAATACATGTTACGCCTGATAAAACCAAATCAAATACTAGTGAACCATTATTGACTGTTGTTGTAGAGAGTTGTTTGGTTGTTATCTCTACTGCATTGCATTTTGGGATATTTATGCAGACAGCGCTTGGTCTTACAGACGGAAACTTTTCTCTGGAAGTAGTCTGCACCTCACTATTAGATTCAATTAAGGTTGCTTCTGAAATTCCACACTCCCATGCTTACCAGTGGAATGGAATGACCAGTTGGAATAATCATGTGCTAAGTGACAGCATTACCTTTTTAGTAAAAAATAACCAAATTAATTACTCTTCCCATCATTATAATGCTGTTGAACTGGAAAAAATCTGGGCATTAGATTGTGTTGTGTAAACATGAATTTTTCCCTCAGAAAAGCATCCTGAACAAACACATTTCCTTTCACAATGGGAAAGAAGATATTTCCAATATATTCTCTAAACTAATGCTGCATGTTAAATACTGTAAATACTGTGTCTGACATCCATCCATCCATTTTCTATCCCGCTTATTCCCTTTCGGGGTCGCAGGGGTCTGCTGGAGCCTATCCCAGCGCATTTATGGCGAGAGGCAGGGGGATACACCCCAGATGGTCGCCAGCCAATCGTGGGGCACTCACACCATTCACACACCATTCACACACACACTCACACCTATGGGCAATTTAGATTTGCCAATTAACCTGAGCATGTTTTGTATTGTGGGAGGAAGCCGGAGTACCCGGTGAAAACCCACGCAGACACGGGGAGAACATGCAAACTCCACACAGAAAGGTCCCAGACCCAGGCCCCAAGGCGGTCTTGAACCTGCGACCTTCTTGCTGTGAGGCAACAGTGCTACCCACTGCCCCACCGTGTCGCCCTGTGTCTGACATATTAAACTTAAATTTTGATATAAACATGAATTTCCCGCTTTATTCACAAATACATAATAAACAATTCTCTAAACAACTATATAGATCTAAGATGTTTCTTCCTTTTCTTCCTTGGTGATTGAGCACAAAAATTATTGTATAAATGATGAGTTGTTAAGAATTGTTGTTCAGTTATGACAATTTAGATTCATGTTCACTGTTTATGTTCACGATCAGGTGTAATAAGTGTGTAAGTAATTATAATACTCAGGTTTAACATTTATCATTATGAAAAAAACCAACACATATTTTAATTACCGTTAAAGAGGAAGTAGGTGGGGAACAAATTCTTTGACAAATTAAGCATTTAAGCAACTTTTAAGTGGAAGCAAAACAAATTAAGTAGTTACTTTTAGAATTCGTAACTCAGTACCTACTTTAGTTACTTTTTGGGAAAGTATCTAGTAACTGCAATTACTTTTTTTCATTTCCACTTACCCAACACTGATGCCTGATGTGCAAAAACAGTATCTAAGAAGTTTTGATATAAACACAAAAGTAGCCTAGTTTCAAAATTTCAAACTATTTCAACCACTGTAGCTGCCCAATAATGTTATGATTAATTTAATAAAGTCAAACAATTCTTCATCTATCACAAAACAAGACTCCAATGTCTGACGTGGTGACAGCTGGATCTAAAATGATGCAAAAACATCTAATTTATACCACTGAAATTTTTATTTTTTGCCAGAAACCAACAGGAGACTCAGTGATGTTTATGGGTTTTCCCTGTTCCACTTTTTTTTTTAAAATAAACAATATGCATTCCTTTGTTTTATTTTTTTTTCAACGCAGTGGTTTTTGTGTGGTCGGCGTTTGTTGTTGACCGGAGGCTACACATCATGCTCAGTTGTTTACTGATGAAAAACCACTCCTGTTTTTTCCTCTGAGAACGAAGCCTACTGGAAATAATCTGACAACCATTCGTCTGACTCACTCAAGACCAAAAAAAAGCTCATGTGACATTGTAAAAACCTGAGTTATATGACTGAATACTGTCTTTCATCCAGTTTATTGTTTTCTCTCTCTTTCGCTCTCTTTCTCAGGCAACTGGAATTGTATTTTTCTCTTCCTGTTTTACCCCTTACCTAAGAGACTTCATCAGTTCGTATACAGTGATCCCTCGCCACTTCGCGGTTCACTTATCGCGGATTCGCTATTTCGCGGATTTTCATAATGCATTTTTTTTTTTTTGGTGCATTGTGTTCTGCATTCTGATTCGCTAAAAACTCACTCCCGCTTCTTGTATCAAAACATGCTACGAATTGTGCTATCATTTTGTCGTCTCGTTTGCAAAGAAGAAAAAAGAGCGACAACAGCTGCCTATCACTATGTTCTTCTCCCGAACAAACACACCTGCACCGCGGGCTTCAGAAGAAGAGAACACTGCAGAGCGCAGTCAGGATGCAGCGGCCCAGTCTGAAGAGCAGTGAAACGGCCTACACGTGAGTCACTGTATTTGTATACATGTAATAGTTGCTAATTGTAAAAAAAAAAAAAGTTTTCTATTTCGCGGATTTCACTTATTGCGGGTCATTTTCGGAACGTAACCCCCGCGATAAACGAGGGATTACTGTACATCGGTCTCACTGGTCCACACTAGTCTGATGAGACAGTGGAGTGAGACCCAAATGCAATGTCAAGATTCTGGACAGAGAGAACAGCTAGTTTGAAAGAGAACTAAAAGATACAATCTATGTAAAAGTGGAAAAAAAAAAAAAAAAAAAAACATTTCTTAACAGCTGTGGGGAGGCCTGTGATACCATCTATACCCATTTATAATGTCACTCTTTAATCTACCCATGACAACCCTCAAACTAACCTCAGACGACTCTAAGTGATCGTTGTTTATTAGGGGTCACCTGACCCTAACGACTGTTCTTTACCAGAGGTAACCTGACCCTAACGACTGTTAT